>OX377206.1:68613781-69070004 GCA_947396885.1 Heligmosomoides polygyrus polygyrus | reverse complement strand
GAAAGCCCTGCGACGCTGGTACTACAACCTCCTTCGTTATTGGGTTCTGCTGTTGATTATAACCGCCTCGTTTAAAGTTACGTTTACGGGCAGGCTCATCATTCAGAAGCATTATAGAGCTCTAAGATCCGCGATGGATTCGCATAGATCTCATGCAGTTGTCTTTGAATGGGAAAAGCGCAAAAGGGCGCGTTTTCTGACACTTTGCCATAATGCTCTTTAAACTGCGTTATTCGCAGTATAAGCTAGATATTCGGAAACACCAGAACCTAAAAGTATCCTGCGACTTCTTCTTGGAAATCAAGCAGATTGCCAGATCGCTACGATCTGACTGCAACAGAGGCTCTAAGCCGTTTCAAAGTTAATTTCCGAGCACGATAAGACCATCCCGTGCGTCACTTTTGTGTTATCAGGGGCCAGATTCTTGAACGATATCGCTGGTATCATCTTACCGCGGCTTCACCATACCGCCCTGCATAGTATGTGATACAGAGATACAGACACGACAACCGATATATCGTTACCGGCCGGTTGATGAAGCTGGCCCCAGGCCGCGCCCAGGTGCTACCGCTTGTCGATATTTTTGACCTACTCATATGCCTGCAGGAAAATTTTGGAAACCATGTGGTGCTTCACAGACAGTCCCCTACAATCTTCAATGGACTCCTCAGTAGGAAAAACTCCATGGGAGGTTCATTGATCTTCCTAGTGAGGGGTTCAAATTAATATCACGTAACTGCCAAACGGCTGCGTTCGAATGAGGCATGTACGCATCAGCAAGAGACAATCTTTTCATGAATATGTCTCCGGCCAAACAAAAGCATTTAATACTGTAAGAAACGCATCTTTAAATGCAGTAGGTAACTCATTAGAATATTTCGAAATTTTCTGTTTTCCATCTTCTGATTTTATTTTTTATAGCGTTTTTGACTTTCCTGCTTTCTGATTCTCTTTTCTGCCCGCTTTTTTCAATTTGATTTTCTGTTTTCAGAATTTTTCCAGAATTTCCCTCATACTCGGTGCACACTCTATTTCGCTTACGAGACTACCCCTATGCAAGAGGGGATGGGCACTTGGATAACTAGTAGCAAGTGCCAATTTCCCATGATTGTTCCACACATGTCTATTTGCATTCTTCTTGAAACTCTTACGGAAAAGAAGCGGTCACTGCTGGAGTTTTTCTTCCTTCTGGCTTTGACGTCACAGTCCCCGCTTGATAGGGGTAGTCTCCTAAGCGAAATGGAGTGCTCTTATCCTTGAAGTATTGCTAGGCCATCATGTCCAGCGTCCAAGTTAAACAGAAACTTGCAAACGAGAAACGTTCGCATGGTCCGCATGGGACTTGCACAAATATGACGTCTGAAGCGACTATTGGACACTCTCGAACAGTGCTTGAGTACTTCCTCCAGCGGTAGTGTTACAGGTCCTTGCTGCTCTTGGGAATCATGGAGTGAATGGTCGCCATGCATCGGTTGTGGTTCGCAGTCGATATCGAGACGAAATCGACTATGTCAAATGGACGATGCCGACGCGGTATTCTCACCGTTAGCTCACCACGTACTATAGACGTTCGCATCGCCAGCTTTCGGTGCCCCAGAGGTTCTAATGAATTTATTCAAGGTCGGAGGGTATCGAGGAGCAGAGGTGACCGGAGATGGATTCCAGCCGTCTTTGCTATCTGATTCCTATCGCTCACCCTTTAAATCTTCAGGTGAGACAGATCTGCTTGCTATTGCTGAGTCTTTAAAGCTGAAACAAAACATGCATATCGGTATTCACGCAAATTGTGAGTTCAAGGTTACACTGTTTTCTGTTCGACTTGTCACCTGCTGAACCAAGGCTTCGGTTACTTCGGGGTTGGGCAGTTGCTTCCGGACTCTTCTGATATAGTGCACTTCATAGAGTCCGATTGCCTATCTGGATAACTAGCTGAGCAGCTTTCGGAATAGAGGAGTTTAGCAAGACGAGCGATGCAGTACTTCAATAAATCACCGCTTGTTTAGGACCTCTCGGTGCTTATCGACCGATGGCTCCAATTGTTCCCGTGAACCATCGAAAACAGCGACAAATTGCAGTGTTCCCTCCGAGAGGTTTGCTTGATAGCTCTGCTTGAACATTTGGCTTTTTTCGCAAATTTCAATTTCATCCTTTTGCCCTTCGAGGGGTATCGTTATCAGACTTCATACCTCTGCTTTGCATTGTTTGTAACGTCCTTCGAAGACCCCATGTCAGATGACATGATCTATGATAGTTCACATCTTCCGAGATAATGCTACGGCGTCCTCGGGACCGGTGAGCACTCGCAAAGCCCGGCAAGTGTGAGAAATATGCGAGGCCCCTGATGCGAGGCATCGGGAGAAGCTGAGCTAGTTCGAAAGTCCCGTAACGTAAGCAGGACACGTGCAGCCACTCTGATGTGGGCACGCTGACGACCGCTCGTGCGAGTTGATTGAGGCACGGGAGCGAATTCTGCGCGGTGCAGGAGACGAGGTGGTCCTGCTGCAAGTCGAGGGATATAAGAAGAGGCTTCGATACCATCCTATGTGGAAAACCTAGGACCACCAATAGGGTTGGAATCACCGTTTCCGAAAATTTTCGTGAATCGATCGTAAGCGTTGAGCGCTTCTGTGATCGGTTGATGAGGATGGTCGCCGCTAAGGAACGACTCTATCACTTTATCTTTGTCTTTGTGTATGCTCCGCAGAGTGGTTGTTCCGATCGAGCCAAGGATGAATTTTAGAGTCCGCTTGATGAGGCGACAGCAGAGATGCTGTCTAAAGGCGTCATATAGTCGCTGGTTACCTTAATGAGCACGTATGAGCTACGAGGGACGGTGACCGCTGTCATAGTGGTTTCGGATACTGGTCACGTAGCATTGATGGTGAGCGTGTTCTTGATTACACAGAATCGCATAACCTTACCATGGTGAACACCGTCTCCCAAAAAACGCGACTCCCTTCTCATGTCATATAATTATGGGATCAGCAGGACTTAGATAGACATATTGCCCTTGAGAAGGATCGCGATCGAAGTATTGTCAGAGATTCGAAGGTCGTACCGTATGAAAAGGTCGCCCCGCAACATCGAGCCCTGATCTGCTGCACTTTAAAAATCACCCCTCCAAGGCTAAAACAGGGCGAGCGAGGTGGTGCAGCAAGAATCAAGTGGTGGCGAATGGAAGAGAATGAAGCAGATGTAGCTTCTTGAGTTCGTTTACCGTCGACGAAACTAGGAAGAAGGCAACCAACGCGTTACGTCATGCTGCACAGTCGGAACTCTGCATTACGAAGCCTAGACGACCAATGATCGGCAAGCAGGCATTGCTGTGGACAGACGACGTGAAGGCAAACGTTCGAGAGAAGAAGTCGGTCTATCGCGTGTTTCTCGCCGAAGAGACAGCCAGTAGCTGAAGACAGCCGGTAACTGCGGATGTACCAAAAAACGAAGAAAGCAGCTAAGAATCCGTGACTCTTGCAAAAGTGACTCATTATATACATGTCAACGAAGAGCTCGAGTCAATGGTGAGCGCTATCCAAATCACCGTGGAGGAAACTGAACCGGCCTTGAAAAAAGATGAGGCCACTCAAAGCGATTGGACCCGAAGGTGTGGCGGTGATTTGTGAAAATCGAAGGTTTGGTCCCCTGTTGAGTGGTTGGCGAAGTTGTTTAATCAGGTTGTAGCGGAGAATGACATTCCTGAATGTCGCCACCAAAGTACAGCAATTTCGGTTTGGAAGAAAGGCAGTCCTGCAGTCAGCTCCAATTACCATCCGATTGGAAAGCTCTCGCACAACATGGACATCTTTGAGCGAATTGTGCTGAAATGCTGGACGAATTCGTGACATCGTCCATCTTATCACACCGCGAGAGATAGAAGCCGGTGCATATCGCCTTCCTCAACTTGGAGAAGGCCTTTGACCGCGTATCGCGTGGAGTGATATGGTACGCCCTGCGACACCATGGTGTTGCTGAAGATCTCATAGAGTGAGAGCGAATACTCTCCTCTTGTCCAGGGAGTCCAGTTCAAGCTGTAGCTTTCGACAAGGTGCGCCCGCCCAATTGATCTCTAAACCTTAACCTGGGAGACCCGAACTCTCGGGATATCTTAGGGAGGGGGACGTTCTGCCTGAAAGCGGCGCGAGCAAAGACACGGGACAGTGCCTGCGGGGGCCTTTAGCGTCGACTCGCACAGTGACAACCGCCGCTTCGCGCTCAGCCAGACAGCCCTCGCCACGGAGGCGATGCTGACCCAGCCAACCGCGGGAGGAAAGAATCTTACCTCAATAACCCTTACTACAATTTTCTTTCAGGCGCAGTTAACTTTCGGTAAATATCAGTCTTTATTTATATCAGAATTAACTACGAGGCATGCTTTCAGGCTACTAATGTGAACTCTACCATCTCCTGTATTAGAATTTCGATTTGTATCGAATGAGCTAGAAATTATCCTGTCTGAACAGCTTTTAGGCCTGTTTATTTTCCTTAAATAAAGGATAAGGGATAAAGGACGGCGTTACTCAATCCCTTCTGGGATGCGCCAGCGCATTCTACTTCTACGGGATGTCGTGGAGGCGACATGAATGCGTATTTGGCCATACAATGACTTGCGGTGGCCAGCCGACGAACAAGTCAGCGCTTTATCCTTCCCAGACGAGTCTGGTACCAATTCACCGACCCCGGAGGGATGGAAGGCTTGGTTGGCCTGGGCGGGAAATCCGAACCAGGAACCTGGTATCGGGTGCACGCGACAGTCGCGCCTCCTCCGACTGCGCCACAAGCGCCCAATCTGATATAAATATTCTGATATAAATTATTAATTATATATTAATAATTAATAAATATTATTAATATTATTAATATTATTAATAATTAATTAATATATTAATAATAATTATTAATTATTAATTATATATTTTATATTCTGATATAAATAAAAATTGATATTTCCTTAAATATCAATTTTTATTTATATCAGAATTAAATGCGAGGCATGATTCCAGGCTGAAATTGCGCGAAGAATATAACTAGATAGACGAAAGCCCTTCTAGGGGCACCCCAAGTGCTCAACCTTTTTGAAAACAACATTATGATCCTTCAATGCGTAGAGCATGTTCACAGTCTGAAATGGCCCAGCGAGTTCAATTTGATAATCGGTGGACCTCCTAAGAACACCGAGGTACTCTAGTTTTTTCAAAGCATTTCATGAGTGTTTCTTAACTCGTTAATTGGTGGAGGAGACATTGGCTATGCAGGTACATTGCCTGTAGGGCGCTAGGTCAAAATACTGCTAGAAGCCACAAACGACTTTACGAGCAATTTGAAGTATTGTGTGACGAAATTCATTCTCTGTGAACATTAAATTTGATGAACCACTTATCCAGTCTTACCATTAGTCTCGATATATATGGTGTGTGCATTATGAAGTTCCATAGAAAAATCAGTTACGAAATTCTAAAGAGATCTCATGTTGAAACTAATGCTTTAAACTTCTGTTGAAAGATCTCTCGTCTATCTAATTGGAACCCCTGTGCAATTTTAGCCTGGAAGCATGCCCCGCATTTAATTCTAATTTATGTGAATAAAAACCAATATTTAGCGACAAAAAAAACAGCGCATGAAAAAATTCGCTCTAAAGGATGTTAAGGCAGGGTTCTTTTCCGGATCGTTCGATAAAGCTCGAAAATCTGGTACAGGAGATGGGAGGGTTTACATCAGTAGTATGGAAGCATGCCTTGCAATTAATCCTGATATAAATAAAACTTATATTGAACGAAAATAAACAACGCTTAAAAAGTCGCCTTAAGGGTTATTTAGACAGCATATAAAGCGGGGATGGTAGAGTTCACATCAGCCTGAAAGCATGCCTCGTAGTGAATTCTGATATAAATAAAAATTGATATTTAACGACAGTTAAACAGCGCCTGAAACAAAATTGTAGTAAGGGTTATTGGGGTAAGATTCCTTCCTGGCTCACACGATAGAGGTCGAAATTCTAATATGGGAGATGGTAGGGTTCAGACCAATCCCAATTTCTGGACTGCCACTGCAAGCCGTCTGATCCTTCCCTCCCTCTATCGATAATCACACCAAATCTGGTCGACCTACTGGCTCCCGCGGTTGGCTGGGTCAGCATCGCCTCCGCGGCGAGGGCTGCCTGGCTCAGCGCGAAGCGGCGGTTGTCACTGTGCGAGTCGACGCTAATTGGCTCCGCAGGCACTGTCCCGTGTCTTTGCCCGCGCCGCTTTCGGGCAGAACGTCCCTCACCCGATATCTTACCATCAGATTGCTTGGAAAGCTCTCAGCGTTTTGAGTGCTTCGCCTACCATAACTTTCTCAAATCTTATCGGACTTAGTAGAAGTAAGCACCGTTTGAATCGAAATGAATGAATTGAAATGAAATGATATTTTATTTTCGATATATATATATATATATATATATATATATATATATATATATATATATATATATATATATATCGAAAATAAAATATCATTCGGAATTGCTCCTTCGACATACTTTAATAACCCCTTCAAGAACAGGAGCATATGTGTCGCCGATGTCGCGCACTGTGTGCCTGGGTTCAGAAGATATCGCCGATGGGTGACCAGTGAAGAGAGGAACAGTAATGGGGAAGGGGAGCGGTAAAGGGGCCCAGTGAAGAGCGGACCAGTAAGGGGAGGGGGGTACAGCAAAGGGAGGCCTGTGAAGGGGTAGAGTGAAGAGAGGAGGGGGACCAGTGGAGGGGGACCTTTAAGGAGGAAACAATAGGGGGTCAGTAAAACACCAGTAAAGGGGATCCAGTAAGGGGTTTAGTAAGGCGACCACTAAAGGTGGGAGGGAGCAGCAAAGGGGGCTAGTGAAGGGAGATCAGTGAAGGGGTCCACTAATGACTCAGTGTCACATGTGTGTGCTTGACTGACTCTCATTCTCACCAGCACATAGGTAAGGAAGCATTAGCGGGGAGGGGAGGGAGGGGGGGGGGAAAGAGGTAGGGAGATTGTTTATGGGAATGGGATCCGGAGTAGTATTATTGCCGTCGGACAGTAAGCAATGTCGACCTGTCGAACAATGCCGATTAATTTTAATTATTTTTCTGCAGATTAAGAACTTCGGATTGGGACTCTCATTAATTATCTGTTTCTCGAGACGTAGAGAACGAACACTTCGGAGAATGAATCGGGTACATGCGTTAGAGGGTGGATGGGCTTCATATGTAGGAGCAGTGAGGATTCTGCCCTACCATATCCCGCTGCACCAATCTATATAGTAAAACCATTTTTTACAGTTATAGAAATAAAAAAGCCTAGACAAGAATGGAGGAAGGTTGAGGTTGTTATTGTTATTTGCTCTTATTGATAACCTTATTAATAATATGTCAAAAAGAGCGCATTAACGTCACTGTTGTTCGGCAAAGAACGTGACGCTATTTATCGAACAACAACTTTAGCGAAGTCAAGGACTATTTTCTCCGTTTTTTCTGTGTGCTTCATCGGATATACCGAATTCCTTAGCACTGTAGTATGTTTTTTCTTGTCTAGGAGTGCAGTGCTGCACCGGCGCTGCCTTCGAAACGCGGCCATGTCGCGTCGAGTGTGAAATGCCACGACCCTGTGAATGGAGCGAATGGGGCGAGTGGTGCGGATGCACTCGTTGTCGGGTAGCTTTCAAGATATTCTTCGACAAGGTTAATATTCCAACGGTGTTCTTGTAAGGTTGCCTTCCAATTTCCAGGGAGGCAAAGAAGTAAGACGTCGCTTCTGCGACCGCGGAAGCTCACAAGGAGCCCCGGCGCTACCGGATTCCAGCTGCAACTGCCTAGGACAAGATACGGACACAAGGAATTGCGCCGTAGAGAAGGTACATTTCAAAATCGCGACAGTGCTTAACATAGAAATCAGTAGCAGTAGCATTACCGGAAAGGCGTCCAACAACTCTATGGCTAGATGGCAGCTATATTGTCTGGAGACAATGAGGTAATATTTCAGGACTGTGACAAGCATCGCACTCCAAATGACGGAGGTGTATCGCAGGACTACGGTAGGAATGCCATTTTCATTTTCGTACACTCTCAGACGCTTGCGTCTCGATATTGCAAGCCTGCACAGCTAGCGCACGTCTCCGGCTGCGTGTGCGGTGCACATACAGTCCGCGGATCTATCCTGCTTACACCATATTAGTGAATATAGTTCTCGACTCTGCTCATTCTGAGGATCTTATTTTCTATTGTTGGCAGGTGGACAACAAGTTGACGATCGTAGGAGCCAGGCTGGAGGATATGTTCCGATCCGTACAAGAGTGGAAGACGAGGTTTGCTTCTATCCCACCATGCCATGCCTCTTGCTTCCCATGGAACTTTGAAGAGTGACTTAGATCGCTAGAAAGAGCTTGAAGCGCTCACTACGAATATGTAGCCCAACCTGTCAAGTGGGTCCTCCGATCGAGTTCTGGCCGCTCAGGTGTGCACCTATCCGAGTGCTGGTTGGGCGCGTTCTTGCAGTGTGCATGCCGATGTTGCGTAGGCAGCAGAGCTAAACAGCAACTGCTAAAGGCCCCCACACGCACACACACACTTTTGCGGCAACGCCGCGGCCCTATCCTTAACCATAGGCCACGGACGCAGAGCTCGCCGCCGGCGGCGTCCCTGCTCCATCCTCAACGGCGCTGCCGCAGAAGTGTGCGGGGCCTTCAGGCGGAAGAGATGGTGTACTGGTAGTGTGCTTGTTTCACAAATTTTGGCTCAGGGGTTCTAACAATGATAGGCTTCTTGCGTATGGTGAAATCAAAGCGAACTTTTCCAAATCGAAACGACCCTCATACTGGTTAAACTACAGATTCTTCGAGATGGTTAGAATAACTGTCGCTCAAGGAAAATTGGGCATAGCTTTTTTTGCAATTTTCAGTTCATCAGCCAGAATGAGTGTAATAATTTAATAAAACTCTTATTTTTGAGCAAAGTAAATAAAAAATAAATGATAAAATGAAAATAAATAAAAATAAAAATAGAATTAGAATTAAATTTTGTTTTAAAGCGCAGCAAGGCAGCTATCATTTACTACATTAAAAGACGAGATAGTGTCATGCACTCGAAAAGCTCGTCGCGATTTTTATTTGACTAGCAGTGTAATACTGCTTAAATGATGCAACAAATTGAGGATATGTGTGTTCTTTACAACTGTTGTATCGTTTGTAGATGTCAAACTTCATGCAAACATAAATTTTGCTATCAATCGAACAAAACTCGCGCGAGGGCGTTGCGAAATCACTGCGATCACTGCGAAATCATTGCGAAATCGAAATCAAATCATTTTGGCATTAAAAAATAGCCGCCTACAATTTTCCTTGAAGTGGCGGGGGGGGGGGGGGGAGGAGAGCTCATTTTGATTTGGAAGATGTTCAGTTTGATTCCAAACTATTAGGCCTGTTTAGAAGAGCGTCCAAGTGTAAAGTTTCCGATTAGACGTGAATATCGCATACATATACTTGTCGAGCCCTCTTAGGGATGAAAGGTAACAGATGTTGGTTTCCATGTTAAACGAGTTGAAAACGGATGCCAATTTTGTAATCAGCACCTCAAATAGTCTCAGTACAGACAGTTGGGACGAATCCAGTGCTCTCGACCGGAGCACCACCCGACATGCCTAGACCTTGAGGCTGGACATCACATTCTTCTTCTTTTCTTCGTCTTTTTCTTCTTCTTTCGTTGAAACCAATGGATACGTCTTGTGAATACTTGTAAAAATGGTTCTATTACGCCGAGTGCCACATCACAGCAGGTTATATAGACGATAGTGCAGAGGCGGAGCTACAAATATGTACCTCGGATAGTGGTCAGTGGGGAAGACTACCTTTGGTAATAACTTCTAGTTAATTTGTTTACGTTAGATTCATGCTAATCGCAACGAATAGAATTGACGCAAATCCACGATCGAACGTCATTCGTGATTGGAAGCGGTTTCTAGAAAGTTGCTGCACTCACGTGGAAAGAATAAGCCACTGATGTTTCTATCGCTTTGCATTGTACTTCACAGAGAGGAGCAAAGTGATATACAAAGTGGGGTAAAACCGAGCGTGTAGCATTTCATGAAAATGTCGAACTGGTTGTGACAGTTTTGTTCTCCAGCCTCGGTGGTCTGACTGAGTTCATCGTATTCACCCTACCTGATCCGTTTAGGATGCCGCAGACTCTCGAAGAGCAAATGTTCGCTGAAGAACTGGTGAAAGGTAGCGAGTGCAGAGAATCACTAAAGAGTCTTGAAATATCTGAATCAGACTTGAGCAAGAAACCGGCGCTCTAGGCGGGTTAGCCTACCGCGATAGCTGATATTGTCAATCGATGGTCTAGAACTTGAGAGCACTTTTAAAGTTAGGAAACGCCTTCGCTGCAATCTCTCTACAATTAGCAGAGCTTCTGAATTCGAATATCGCGATGTGGCTATTGCTTGATTCCCTCACATTAATCAATGGATGTGCAGCTAACGGCCTGCAGTGGTCTATAGTCTACACTCATAGCTCAAGTAGGAATACTTTTAAATCAAACTAGACACCTTCTAAATCAGAATGGTCTCGTTTATGGAATTAAACCGAAGATGCCTCAAGAAGGTTACCTCAAGGAATATGTTAACGTTCCCATTTTAAAGCGACTATAAAAGTTGTCCAAGAAATATGACCATACTGTTTCGGTGGCCAAAATTCTCTTATCCGTCTGCTGTTAGAATGTTTCATGAGTTATTTCAAAATATAGAAAAGCGGAGATCCTTCGCTGCGTCACACGAAGGGATTGCGAAATGTGTTCACTCAGTACGCATGGAGCAATCCCATCGTATGGATCAGTATGTTTGTTGGATTACTACATGCACAGTTCCTGGTTTCGCCGCACTGGTCAGTGGTGAAATGATTTTTAAGTTTTTAGCTTCACCGCGACTTCTTCGTTGTTGTTTCTGCTAAAAACTAAATTTATACGCAAGCTAAAAACTGGTAGTAAGTGGGGAATTTAATGAATATTCAAACGATGCAGGCCTTTTGTTGGAATACATGCATAGGCTGAAGTAAAGCTTTTGAATCTTCAGTTTTTTTCGACTTTCTTAAAACGTGCAAAGTTTATTCTAAAGATGTCCTACTAGCAAGAAGACATGAAAAGAGGAAATAGTTTGGTACGAAAACTGTTCAACTTGAGCTGAAATCGACACATAAATATTGAATCACAGCTGGTTAACATTGGAAATCTAAAAAAAATTGGAAAACTGAAAATCTCTGGAAATTTAGTTGTATAGCACTATAGATCAGGTGATTCTTACGATTTACGGCCTACGATTTACGATTTAGGAAATTTGAATTTCATTTACGCACACCCCTGATCGCAAGCAAGCGTCTTATTAGCTATCGGCGCCACACCGGACTTCGGGGGACGGTCAGGAGGTATACCAGCCCCTCCTGGGAGGCGTGCGATCTTCCTGGTACACCCGCCCCTGCTGGGAGACGTGCGATCTTCCTGTCATCGCCCTTGCTCACCCACCCTCAACCCCTTAGACTTCACTGAGAGTCTAACGGCTGCCTTACGAAACCTTTGACACGCAAAACATAAGTTTTCGGCCCGCAGAACAGTGGCGGAGTGGCGTTCTACCCCCCCCCCCCGCCCTTTAACCAGAGGCGTGACAAATGTCTGCGTCTCTACTATTTCGTAAGGCAGCCACTGGACTCTCGAGTAAGCCCAGGGGCTGGAGGTGGGCGGGCCAGGGGGACGAGGGGATAGAACGCTCGACCCTCCAGAACAGCGGCTGTACCTCCTGACGCCCCGCCTCCCATCCGGGGCGGGTGTACCTCCTGTCGCACTGTCGGAGTGGCATTCTATTCCCCGCCCTTTAAACAGAGCCGTGGCAAATGTCTGCCTCTCCACTATCTCGGAAAGAAGCCACCGGACTCTACAGTTGTGCTCGAATGACCTATTCGAATAGGTATTCAAGTGATTTTCATTTGCATTTGAGTGTTCAAAAAATCGCTTTGTACGAATATTTTCGAAATTCGAATGCTCGAAAATTGCGTTCGAATATTCGAAATAAAGCAGAAAAACACCAATATTCGAGTACTCGAAAGGTCTGATTCGAATGCTCAACTCGATAGGTATACCGGTATGTGTTGAAATGATGTGAAAGCATTGTCGCACAATCAGGTCTACGAAACAGAATTCTCATAAGATGTCGAAGTGGGGAAACAATCTGATATTGAGATCGGAGAGATGTGGTGGTACTTACGATATAGCCTGACTAGTGCACCCATGTAAAGTCGGTGCTCCTTCCCCTGCCATTCGGCTAAAAATTTAGTTTGAACACAGATATGATGACGTACCTTGGAAAGCAAGTTACAAAGCATTGATCAATCAAATGCTACGGTGTCTTACTAAGATGCACATATTACGCCGATATTTGTGCTGCTGCTATACACTCCTTTCATGAAACCTTGTTCGTCTAAAATGGTGACTGGTACAACATGTGTGTAAAACTGAAGGCTTGTTCTATGTATTAGGTTGACAACTAAGTTCGTGGACTCTCAAGAATTTTCAATAAAAATGTTTATTAACGAAGAACAAATGACATTCTTCAATCAAAATAAGATCCTTTGGAACGTAGAAGTGCTTCCCGTTTATTAGATAGCTGGTCTATCTCACGAATGTAGAATTCTTGCGCTTTTAAGGCCAAGAATTCATGGAGGTATATTTTCACCTGGTCCACATTACTAAACCGTCTTCCAACCAAGAAGAACTTCATCGAACTAAGAAGGTGGTACTCAATCGCTTCACAGTCCGAGCTGTAAGATGGATGAGTTGTACGCTCCCAACCAAAGTCCTCGATTTTTTGAAGCTTCCGATTCGAGAGCTGTTCTCCGTTTGATGGTGTCAAACAGGCGTTAACTTCTAAATGATCATCAAGAGCGGTTCCAGCATTGATGCTGGAATCTACTCTTCTCAGCATAGCCGTACGCAGGCTGAACTCCCCTAGAATGGGTTCAGACAGCTTTTTAGAAGCGGAATTATTTTTCAAAAAGATAACGCCAGTTCAGACGTCGCGAATAGGAAGCTTTAAAAAACCGAACACCTTGGCAGGGAGCGTATAACTTATGTGTCAACCTTACAGCCCAGGCTGTGCGCCGAGTGACTGCCACTTTTTAGCTCTCTGCAGCACTTTTTGGTTGGAAGCCGATTTATTAATGTGGACCCGGTCAACCTCCAAGGATTATTGGCCTCAAAGGCAGAATAATTTTAAAGCTGGGGGATGGACCAGCCAGCTTATAAATGGGAAGCACTCCTGCGTTCCAAGAGATCCTACTTTGATTAAAAATTGTTTTTCGTTACTTCTTAATAAACACATTTATTGAAGGTGCATGAGAGTCCAGTCCACGAATTCAGTTGTCAAGCTAATATCTAGCATACCTGCGTAGAAATTGGCTACATCCTGACTCTCATTTTCTCTTCCCCCCCCCCCCTCCTTTGCCCACACAGTTCTGACACTCCAGCGAAAGAAACTATCGGTAAGGACATTTTAGAAATGGGTAATTAGGTAAGATTTCCTAAAAGGCAGACAGAATCTACCCCATGATCAGTACCGATCGATATAACAGATTTTGTCTAAAGTTGACCTTTGCTGTGGAATTTGCATGAAAACGTTGGCTAAGGCCTTGCCAACAAGTGAATAATATCGGTTTCTATTAAACGATGGGGGATGCCCCAGCTACATACATAGCACTATGATTAGTCCGCTGAGGCTGAGGCATATCATTAAGCCACGGGAAAAGTACAGACCAGATGTACTTTACATTCGCTCACGCTCGCTTCGGATCATGCGTTTGGCCGCCGTTTAAGGAGTAACGATGCCTTTGGTATAATTCCTAGTGTGAATAAGGGGGCGCTGTGTCCTCTTCAACCATCCGTCATGGAAAACTGCCAGTGCGACAACTAAATTGATTTAAAATCTTGGCTCACCTCATGTGTGCCAGCACACAACACATTTCGCATCTGGACCTGGTCTCGCCAGACTGCCACGTTTCCCCACGTGGTCACAGGGATCGCTTAGGGACTCTCATCAGAACAGTTTCTCTAGGAGCTAGAAGCACGGTTCAAAATCATGGCATGTTAGTGTCATTTTACATCGCATCTGGAGATAAGTAAAAGTACAATTCGGGGCAATCTCTTTGTTCACGAACGGTTGGCGGCATCCTCTGATATCTTTAGCAAGTAGCAAACTACCAAATACCAAAAATTACCCTTTTGAGTGACCTGGAAGTTTGCAATGCTCGAAGGAGTTAGATCTCATGGATCAAATCGTTTGTAAAAAATTGAGAAAAAACCTTCATCTTTAGAGGTAGTCAGGGAATTCGGAGGTTGATCTAGGCATCCTATATGTCGAAGGCCAGATAATGAGGACTAAACCTAACTCTATTTCCTCGCTTTTGTGGGGCGCAAACATGATTTTTGAGGATACTGATGGATTCTACTAAATTACATATAATGGTCAGTGACGTTACCTTCCCTTTTCTGCTCCGCAACCATCTGTTCTTTGCTATCCCACATATGTGAACGTGATGTTTCTCCATTCAAATTCGATTATTCGAATTTCAATAATCGAACTCGAATGTTTTTTCGAATGTATTGGAGATTCGAATGCTCGAAAACTGCTTGCGTTTGAAACCATTGGAATATTCGAAATTTTTGCGAGAGCACAACTATACTGCCCTCGAGGAAGCCCAGGGCGTTGGGGGGGGGGGGGGCGAGAAAGGGGACGAGGGGTTAGAAGGCTCGACCTCCTGTCGCGCTGCCCTTCACGACGTTGAAGCGCATTTTAGCTTCCTTGGTTTCAACTTAACACTCAGAGCCGTATGTTGTTTTTGGTCCGGCGACTGCTCTGCAGATTTTCGACTTTGAAGCCTCCCTACCTCTCCAGTTCTCCAGTCAACGAGCCCCACTTGAACCAAGGTGCACTCACGCGAGAGTTGACTTCAACCATTGGACCGCCTTCAGACGGTATTGCTACTGCAATTACTTAAAAACCGAAGTGCATGGGAATTCGTTGCCGTTAACCTCAATGGGCCTAACTCATTCACGTCTGTCGTTAAGGTACTCGGTCTTCATGACGTTCAATTTGAGTCCAACTCGCATTAAGCGATCAAACCAAACTTGCAGCTCTCGCTCGAGTTCAGCTTTATCTTCGCAAGCATCATCAGCATAAAGCAACGTTCAAAGTGCGGGGTTCTGAAGATCTCACGTAGTGGCATCCATGATGACGACAAAGAGAAATAGAGAAAGCACAGAATCTCGGTGTGCACCGACAGAGGTGGGAAACTCCCTGTAGGGGTACCAATTGCAGCTTGAACTCGACTTTTTGGGCAAGAGTGGTGTATTCGCACCCAACCTATGAGTTCCTCAGGAACTTCATGAGTTCGCAAGGCGCTTACATCTCGTTCACCATTATGGATCAACAGAAGCCATTCCAGGTCGAAATAACCTGAGTATGCCGAGTGATGGAAAAGCTACACTTCTAGCAAAATATCAATTTGTAGGACACATATTTTTCCTGGGAGATAATGAGAAATATAAATGCCCAGTTGGTGAACAATGTATTTCCTACACGTTTTTTAACACTTTTTTGCGATCCTTCATCAGTGCAGAAAAAGGTTGGTATATCGGTGGCTGCGTTCAGTACGTTCTTGACTCGCTCTATGTAAAGGTCAAAGTTTGTTGTCCACGACAACCTTTCATCCCCATGCAGCTCAGCTCTTTGACGACCAAAAGGAATATGCACTACCGTACAGTACAGCTCGCGAGGTCGGTAAAAATTCGCCAAATCATTGGCTAGCTTTGTTATTTGGGGCTCTGTTCTTGAATCTGCCGTCGGTTTCTGAATTTTCCGTCATTTTCGGCAGACTACGGTAGCGGCTTTCGAGCACAGTTCCACTACGGTATGGCTGTGAGGATGAAAGTGAGGGTGAAACGGTCGAGAACACCATTCGTTCAAAAATTCGAGTTCGTTCAAAAATGTGCTGGTAATGCGAAAAAAAGTGTCCCATCGACGATAAATCACAAAATGGTAACACGCTCTCGTACTTGGAAGCGGAACCCCGAGCCACCCTGTGGAACCAGACATAATCAGCACGAATACGCAGACATAGCTCCTCGACATCGCAGGACATCGCGCAGTGTGCGCGACGAGTTGTCGGGATCTAACACCGGAGATGACGTGCTCGGCGACCGCGCTACGTTGCGATGATCTTGGCGCTGTAAAAGCATTGTGCTTAGAGAGGAAGACAACAAGCACGCTCAGTGTATGACTTCTGATTTTCAGGGTTTTGAACCAGGACCTAATAAAGAGAGCCTCCGGAGTGACGGTGAGCTTTTGTGATGGAATTTTTACAGGATGTAGGGCCGGGAGTGTGGTGAGTCCAAAACCATAGTTACTTTATTCGGAATGCTCTTCTGTGGTCGAAAAAAACCGTGTGGACGCGTGAGCGCGAAGCTCATGGCGCCCTGCTGCCACAACCTCCTGGTGTGGTCGGTTGGCGTAGTGGTAGCGGGGTCGCCTCTCGGGCGCAGCCAGTGGGCTTGATGGTTCCCTCTCCGGTGTTGCCAACGTTTTTGCAGACATCGGATCGTCCTTATTATGGGCTTGCGTGATCACAGGGATCAATTTGTACACGATTAATGCTTTTAGCATTTAAACCTAGCCTTTGGGCTTTCATTTGAATTACCTCTCAATGGATCGTATTTGCACTGCATCATATCAGCGACGATACCGTAAATGCACACAAACAGCTTCTCGTGATTCTTAAAGAAAAAGCGGTGACTTCAAAAAACTGGCCACTGGCAAGCTCCGAACCTGCTCGTGATGGCGGGGACGACACATATCTTGACAAAATCCCAGGTGCCCCGCTTCGTCAGGGAGTGTGTGGCTGGGTCGTCAGGGCCTCCGCCCACAATCCTTCTTGTCGATAGCTCGGGTGGATTTAAGGGCCACACCAATATGCTGTCAGAGCTGCCCAATGGAAAAAAAGTAGAAGAAGTAGTGATGCCTTGTGAGGGAGAGGAGGATTGTTCGTCCACAGCGTTTGTAAGATGCTGCCGGTGTGATAAGCGATTATGTTTTAAATGTTTCATAGCTCTATATCATAATTGTTGATTATCATTGTCAGCAATAAACACATTTACTTCATGTGAGCAAGAAATTTTTTTATGTTAGCGATCCAATAGAGTGATACAGTGCAAATACGATCCATTGAGAGGTAACTCAAACGAAAGCCCAAAAAGGCTAGGTTTAAATACTAAAAGCATTAATCGTGTATAAATTGACACCTGTGATTACGCAATCCCCTAATAATAACGATCCTATGCGTGCAAAAACATTGGCGACACCGGGGACCGAACCATCAAACCCGCTCGGTGGGTGCTATGAACTTCGCGCTCACGTGTCCACACGTTTATTTTCTTGACCACAGAAGAGCATTCCGAAAAAGTGACTATGGTTTTGGACTCCCCACACGGGACCCTACATCCTGTAAAAATTCCATCGCAAAAGCTCACCGCCACTCTGGAGGCTCTCCTTGTAAGAGAAGTGTATGGCGGCAAGGCCGTCGTTTGATCGTTCCGAGACCCACTTCAAATGCCTTTTTTATACTCCCGCGACCATCGCTGGCGCTATGACCTATGGCCTATGTCACACTTCGGCGTCGCGTCGCCGACGCTGTGTTTAGCGGGCTGCTATGCACTGCACTGCGTAGCAGCTCGCGCAACACTGTCGCCGACGTCGCCAACAACAGCGTCGCCGAGGTATAACATAGGCCTATGTTATACTTCGACGACGCTGTGTTGTGCGGGCTGCTACGTTGTGCGGGCGACGCCGACGCCGACGTCATCCAAGGGTACAAAGCGGCGGCGGAGAAACTGATTCGAATAAGTAGTATTTCCTCACTTTCTGAAATGATACTGCAATCCTCTACGAAGAGCTTTTTAGAAATACAATACATTAATTAAGAGTTAAATTTTCCTGTGAATTTCGAAAATTCCGCGTAAATTTAATTTCAGTGCGATTTAGAAAAAAGACCTTTGCTAAGCTTCAATAAAGAAATTTAACGAAATTGCTGGTAAATTCGATAAATCGGTAAATCAATAGACGTTAAAAGCTCAACACTGCCCCGTACTTCTATTAGTACACTGCGCTCCGATGCTTTCCTGTCGACGACGTTGCGGACGGTACCGACGAAGTCTGTGGCGACGTCGGTGTCGGGTCGCAGCGTCGGCGACGCGTCACGGAAGTATAACATAGGCCTATGCGGGAGTATACCAAAGGCCAAACACGATATCAGCGCACGTCCGCAGTTTGGCGCTGTTACGTCGTGTTGGAGTTATGTCCTGGAGTCTTTAATAAAACTCGCTCAGGAGTTCCATATAGCAGCTTCGATCTATCAAACGGTCCATTTGTAATCAGCGCTTCATGCTCTTCAACGTGATCTATGTCCCATTTCAACTCCGTGGGACGCTGGCACCATTCCTTGCTTGATAATGATAACAGGTGGCCAAAAAGTGTCCCGCGGTTTCAGCAACGCGAAAGGTTGGTGAACTTCCAACCTTTGGATAAGAGGGACTCGGCTCTCAGTACAACAACTTCACCTTATTCGGTTGGTTCTCATGTATAACATAACATTAATTGCACCATAATTAGTCGCTTTGCAGCATCTTAAACATTTGCGTTAATGCAGTTATAAAGAGAATTGTTCTGCGCACTTGAAGAGTCTCGTTGGAAATATCTCTGAGAACGGCTATGGACTGGCTCTAGTAGTTCCTTTATTCCTCATTTGCTAATCACACAACTCTCAGAGCTGCCGCTGGTCAAGATGGTCCGAATGGAGTCAATGTATCGAAAGTAGCGTTCGTCAGCGAAATCGATTTTGCATTGGAAATGATGGTGAGGTCTTTGCACGTAAGGCACTGAAAAGAAATGTCTGCACGAAGAATATTTCCGAATTCGATGATGACTGAACAGCACATCTGTAGGAGGCACCACATAAAAAAACGCTGCAAACCGGCTCGGGGAGGGGGGAGGAGGTCGAGTTGTACTAATTGTGAGTGATTATCCGCCCTGGTAGGAATGCACGTGGATCACGAATTACATCAGAAACGGCCTACCTCAGTAGAACACCCCAGTGCTGCGTAAATGCTTTAATTTTGTGCGACACCACAGAACGGCATGTAGTGCTGTGGTTTCATGGCGACCCCCCTCCCCCCCCCCGAGCCGCTTGCCGCCCAAAAAACAAAAACGCGGCTTAAAATGCCCCAATAATGAAGTAGGTTTTGCGTCCCGAGTACTTATATTATACAAGTACTCCGTCACGCCTATCGGCGTGCCCAATACACGAGCGCTTTGCGCGATGTTGCGGTATGGTCATCATCATCGGTATCGATTGATATTGGCCTTACCACTGAAAATTTTCTACCTGATCTGAAGCACTCCATCGGCCATAATACCCGCGTTTGTCCCACCCGGATCGGTTAACTCTGGAAGAAGACTGAAATCACCGATCATGAAATCGATGACATCGATCGATACTTGCCTCCGCATTGAAACTTCCCCCCTGATGTGAAACACTCCGTTGGTCACAACACTCGCGTCTCCCACCCTCGTTGCTTAAATCTGAGAGAAAACCGATAATACCGATCGGTATTGATCGCATTTCCCCTGCTGTGGAGGCCTTCAGTCAACCACCATCTAAATCCCCAGTCACGTTGGACAACGTCTTCGACACGTCTTCTAAATCCCCAGGCACGTAAAAGGCGTCTGGGTATTTTCCGCTATTTTCATTCCCTCCCCCTCCCCATTTTATAAGTAATTTATGATCGATAGCTCTTAGCGCTTTATTATATAGTATATGATTTATACCAGAATATCAGAGCCAAATGTAGCCCAAGATGTGATGAAAAGCCGTGGTCGTGTCTTTTTGTGCGTCTCTGTAGATTAGAGGAGAAAAATCAGCAAACCACTCAAATTGAAATGCTACGAAATGTCTTGTCCTCCACTTTGTCCTCAAAAGCTGCCTTGTAGTTGTGAAAAGCAACAAAAAATTATATTAAATGGAAAATAAGACTATACTATAACAACAAAGCTTTTTCATGCAAATTTCAAAATTTCTCAGGGAGTAAAATTCAATATTGAACCCGAATAGTTACTTCATTACTGATCGCAGACTCAGGGCGTTGTGTCACCAGGTAATGAGGTAGCATTTTTAGGCGTCATTTTTCTGTAGATCCGAGGAGAAAAATCAACAAACCATTCAATTTGAAATCACACGAAATGTATTGTCCTCCACTTTGTAACTCTCTAAACCAATGCAGTCTGTATTCATTCCAACCGGCTGTACGTAGAAATCATGGATGTGCAGGCTTTCCGTTTTCGTGTTCCAGGTCCCGGTTTCCGGCGTTTTAGCCCCTCTGTTCCGTTTCGCGTTCCGCTTGTTTTAGGCCGAAAGCAAAAACGGAAATGGTCACTGCCCAAACAATTTTGTCGTTTTTTGAACATTAATTATCTTGCCAATCTGAAAAGCTATTCTACGTACAATTCCGAGAGGAATTTGCTTCACATTTCTAGTAATATTATTCTGAAAATTGGTTAGGTTATTTCTGTTTACGGCTGCGTGCGAAAGCCAAACTGATGTGCCAGCAAGGAGTATACATTACGTGCTAGAAACTGGACTATTCTTATGTGCCTTCCAGGTTTGTTATAAAATTATTAATTACTACGGCCGACGTCTCCACTAACTCGTTTTCTTCAAGGCCTAAAAGAAGCTCGAAATGTTCCCGTCTGTGAAGTTGTTTGGATCAGAAACGTGTCCCCCTCCCCTTTGGTCAGTGTCAACCAGTCCCAAGAGAGTCAGGCAGGGAGCCCAAATCTAGTGAGCTAACTCACCGATTTTCAGCCAGCACAGAAAGACCGACTCAGCTGGCCACCATGGAGCAAGTGAGAAGCACGTTGGCCGTCAAATGTACTGCACAGCGCGCCGCATGTCGAAAAATGCACATAGCAGTATATGCGAAGCCCTCACAGCTCGCACAATGGAATAAACTCACCTGTAATTGAGATGCACTCGCTTCTGTTGTCCATGGATGGATTTCTTTCGCGAATCCAGAAAGACCCGAGAGCCTTCCTGGAGCCAATTTCGTCCTCATGATACACTACAGTGCACTTTATTAGGGGGGGGGGGGCAAAAGTAATGAGACACCCCATGCCATGTCCACATATCTCGTGGCTGGAGTCTGATTTCGTGCTTATCGTATTTGTATGTTTGCATGCTACTTACTGAAGCCCATCTGAGAAGGTACCATTACGGCCCTTTCCAGAAGCATGCCAAAACTGCCTGTCTCATGCCGAAACCCCAGTCTGACGAGTCGACCTGTGTCGCGCAAATCTTGCCCAATCCCCAACCCCGAGCAGCCTGGGCTCAATATTCACGCAAGATGAGAACTACGTCTTCTACCTTAACCATGTCAAGCAGCGAGTCTGGGTGAGGCCTGGTGACCTGTCACCGACCTTCGTTCGGCGAGATGTTCACGGCGAGAAGCACCTTCAGAGCTTTGGGTCTGCGCCCATGGACCGGTATAGTGGAAGTTGTTTACCAAACGCACGACGATGGACTCCAAGGCCATGGTGAACGAAACAGAAGAGATGGACCTGCGACTCGCTCCTACTCATTCGCAGCGCTTCAAGAAGGTTCTCCTCTTCGACAACGCCGCACCCCATCGGGAACAAGTAATCACGGATAAGCTTGGCCAGTTGGGCCACGTTCACACGCCTCACCCACAGTATTCGCCGGACATCTCTCTATGCGACTACCACTACTTCTTGAGCCTACAGGAATTCCTAGTCGGAAGGGACACAAGAACCCAAGCAGTCCTTGACAACCATATCGAGCAGTTGATCAACACCAGACCCAAGCAGTTCTGGAAGGATGGGATCAGGCGGTTGGCTGAGCGATGGCAGCATGGTCATTGCCTTTAATGGCAAATACATTCCTCAGCATCGTTGAGTGGTAATTGAGTTATAAAGAGATAAAGATTTTTTCAATTTGTCTCATTACTTTTGCCCCCCCCCCCCCCTAATACATTAAAGTCAGCACCGAAGTGGGCTTCCCTCGTTGCTTCCCAAGCGAGGTTATTAAGCTTTGCCTTCTCTTTCCAGCAAGCCCTACTGCGAATGGCTAGCACACTCCGGTTTCCCCGATATAGAGCTATAGAGAGTGCCTTGCGGCGCCTACTCCCCTGCTGTCGCATGTTCAGTGAAACAGTTCCTCTCCGAAGTCCCGAAGTCGTAGACGGCGTGTAGAGGGGGGGGGGGGGGGTGGTGTCTTCTCGTCTCGGTCAGTCCAGTGACGTCGTACTTGATCTTCCTAGCTTGCATCATCAAGTCCTCGACCGATGCTTCCGATGCAAGCGTGCGGGCGTTGTAAATACAGATCGTCATCCTAGTCCTCAATTTGCGCAGGCTGGTTAGGCCTTCAGATTTCAGCAGCCTATCGGTACTCGTCCTTCCCATCGCTGCAGAAATGGGGGCTCTTTCGGGGTCAGGGGAATGAGACCCTTTAGTGCTGCTGTGTTTGAATGGAGTGCACACGGATATAGTCCGGGCCAGTCTGCCGAAGGGACGGGACGAGACTTTTAAGGCGGCCTCGAATCGCCTTAAAAGTCTCGTCCCGTCCCTTCGGCACTCCCAGTGTAACTGCTTGCAGCCATATCAATCAATACATATAATGCAGCGGTCCAGGGAGCTCGCCAGGTCATCAACATGACCGACATCCTATTCTCTTGCAAGCCTTACGGTCGGTTATAGTCGCTCCAGCGAACAGCAAGCGCACTGTCTAATCAGGGTGATCGATGAGTGCTGCTTCACTAACATTTCAAACTGGTGCAGCTTTTGATATGACGATTGTATAAAGGAATCTCTGGCTTCAGTGATAGACTTCCTCTCAGCACTCAAGAATCATTCTCTATTCTTTATGCCTAGGATTTTGACTTCGATGAGTCTGAACGCTCAGGTTTTGCAGCAATGTCCCATTCTGACTGATTTGTTTAAGTGCTGGTCAGCGGCTGCGAATGCATGGGCTACACAGCTGAGGAGGAGCCGTGTGACTTTTTGCGCTCCACGACGACAGGAGTGATGAATGAGGTCCAGATTCCATCAATAAAAAGTGGCTCTGATGCTATCTTCAGCGCCGACGACGAGAAAAAGGTGACAGGTGCTGCACCGAGCAGACCCATATATAAGAGTTCCTATGTGTGGAAATTTTTGCCCCATTCCTTGCAATGAACCAAAAAGTAGCTTACGCTCTTGGTGGCGGCGACAAGACTTTTAAACACATCAGTGCTCTATCCTACTACATATAAAAGAATTGTGTGTATGTGTGTGTATGTGTCTGTGTGTGAGAGTGTGTTTGTTTGTTTGCTTGTTTGTTTTCGTTCGTCCGTCACAACTGGAGTGGGGTGATGATGGCGATCGACAGCGGGCTGAAACTTCAGGTCTGGGGTAGTCGAGGTCGCTTAGCACGAATCTGGAGTTCGTTTTTGACGTGTCTATCGCCACCAATCGACGTTGATCAAATTATCGATTTTTTGTGGATGTCGTTCAAGCAGTCCGAAGCTTCAGCCCTGGGGTAGTCGAGATCGGTGAAGGGTAGCCAATGAATGCTTTCTATTAATAGTCGCTACAAGCACTTTAATATCCTCGCCCGGTTATAATGAAATGATGATTCTCTGAATAGTTCATAACAATCAAACATGTTGGATTTTTCAGCGTGGCGTCACTTATTAGCGGGTTTATAGTTGGTGGGCTCAATCTTCTCTGAATAGTAATCAATATCTCTAGAATGGCAGCCTCTCTCCGTAACCCTTTCTAACTTGCCCCATTCGACGCAGCGTAGGTGTTCTTCGTGCGGAAACCATGACATAGATGGCAGCTACAATTGATGATGAGAAGTTACCGCCACCTTGAGGTCGTTGAGAAGCCGTCAGTGCGACCGATAGGTCGCTTTGACTGCTGGTAAATAATAAAGAGGTTATAATATCGTGCCACTACATCTCAAAATGGATGAAATTTTCCTCAGAATATGTCTATTTTCCACACGACAAGTACGCTGGTCATAAGAAGCTATTAGGAGTGGACTTGGCGGATAGTCGATGATGTTTCTTCAATATTCTGTGGAACAAAGGTTTCTCATTACTTTGTAATAGTAGTCAGTGTATAGTACAGCACGTATATATTCCAAAACTTCAAATGGTTATTTTTTTTGGTCAAGGAAATTTTTAGTACAACTTTCATTGAAGTTTCAATTTATCTACCTTAAGGGAACACATTGTTTGAAATTTTATAAAAACATTTATTTCTTTGAGAAAAAATAATCGTTTAAAGATTGACTTAAAGTGCAGAAAGCAATTTTAGTGCCAGAAACGAGATCGCGCTGTGCCCTCTTCCAATACGTCGTGATTTTCATTCAATTAATAGCGATCTTTCTGTTTGCATGGAGTTGTACACCTGTAAACGATACAACAAAAGCCACTGTAAAAAACACACATTTCCTCACTCTGAAGGTTCATTTAGGTGGAATTTACACTATCAATCAAATAAAAGCTGCAGCGACTTTTTGAGTGCATGGTGCGATCTGATTCTTTAAGGCGCTATCTTCTTGCTTCTTTGTTGTGGTTTAAAAAATTTTAATTTATCAATCTTTCTCTAAAAATAAAAATTTTATCTTTTTATTTTATCACTCATGGAGTACATGCGCAGGAAACTCAAGCCTGCCGCGCCGAAAATACTGGCAGGGCCCAGGGACTTCAAACGGGATCCAGTGAAGTTGCTCGGCGCCCAGGGAATTTAGGCGAAATACAGGCCAGCCGTAATCCAGACTCCTCGTGAAACCTAGGGAATTTATCATTCATCACCATTTATTCCACTGGGAGGTATCCGCATATGGGTGAGAGTAATGAGGATAATAAAACAAAAGATACACACACTACTAATCGAAATGCCGAGAAGAGGATAGTAATGCAGAAGTAGGAAGGTAGAAAAAGACAAGGAAAAAACAAGTAACAAACCGAAAAAATGGCAAGTAAACTTAAAACAAGCGGCAATATTATTCAGTTAATTAATTAATCAAAGAAGCATGAGGGCGTTGAAGAGAAGGTGTTCGTCAGGCGCCCAGGTGAGCCTTAATAAATTTTTTGAAGTAAGAATGACTGGAGGGGATGTTAACTATCTTACTTAGACCAAAGTAATCGGCAAGGACACGTTTAGTGAAGAAATATTTCCTGCAATTTAATCTAGCCCTAGATAAGATAGGTTTGCGCGAGATACCCCTGGTGGAAGAAGGTCTCACGTGAAGGAAAGACCCTAGCTGTAACCCAATTCGTCCCTGCATTATTTTGTGAACTTGCGCCTTCTAGACGCAAGAGTTTTCAAAATGATATTAAGATTCCTTTCGTGGACAGATAATACGTTTTCATAGTTGAACTCTACTGACCTAATCATGAGTTTACGTGTGAAACTGTTTCAGGCGGAAGAATGGGAATGGTATGAAGCGTATGTCTGAACGGGGGGAGCGAGTCATATAGGGAGAATCCTCACCCCTCAATTAGGATAAAAATGTGTTTGTTTTTCGCCAAGTCGTTAAACCGAAGAAGTAGGAGATCCTTCAAGTCACAATGGATACGGCGCATCATGAGTTTGGGGGTCTTGTACGCCCGCGATGTCTCTGCGGCCAACGGCTCGGAACGCAGTGGAAGTGACGTTGCTTCCACTGCGCTCCGAGCCGCTTGAGGAGGGTCGGGGATTCGGTTCTTCTTCGTTGCCGCATTTTTGCATTTCAACTGACTGCTGCAGATTTGAGGGATTGTGTCGTCAAGACCATTTTCAACCTTTTTCTGCGCATTTTCTAGCTGTACGCTGTAGAGAGAACTTTTCTTGTGACTTATTTATTACTGAGCGGATTTTTAACAACAACGTCTTCATCAACTTCAAGTTAATGTGCTTCGAAGTCTTTTAGGCTGCTGGCCGTACGTTCAAAGGTTCCTTGTCTAAAGGTGGGTTACACTTCAGCAGGTGAATCACTACTCGAGCGTCTTCACACATTGTTGGTTAGGTTTTAGAAAATCTTCAGCAAACCTCTGATTTCCAGGTGACAGGCAAAGATGAGGGAAAGCGTGTATCGATGTCGTTTAGGTTAATTTGCGGGATGACCACGTTTCTCACTGCGGGACAGACCACGTTTCTCACTTGAACCACCTCCGACGTCACATCCTGGTCTCTTTTAAAAATCCGAGCAGTATGGCTTTTCTCGAAGCCATTGCATGCATCTGGAAAATGTGCAGAAAACGCCTGAAAATTGTATAGACGTCAGAATCCTCAAATCTCAACCAAGTAGTCGAAATGCAAAAATGCACCAGCGCAGGAGATCCGAACCCTCGACCTCCACCACATGAAGCAACGTCACTAACCACTACGCTCCGAGGCGCTTGCCGGCAGAGGCATAGCGGGCGTATGATACCCCAAGACTCATGATGCGCCGTATTCCATTGTGACTTCAAGGACCCCCTACTCCTTGAGTTTAACGACTTGGCAAAAAATAAACACATTTTTATACAAGTTGGGGAGGGGGGTGGGGATTCTCCCTACGTATATGACTCGCTACCTCCGTTCAAACATACGCTCCAGACCCTTCCCTTGTCAGCTTTCTTTCTTGCTTAGGAAATTCCGCTCTCCGCAGGCGTTGCATGCGTCGCACGGGAATACTGTTACCGAATGAGTGACTCATGTCTTCCCCGTTCTGTGAAGTGGGTACCCAGTTCCTTCCTTATAAATGTGAAAAATTCAGCTCGAGGAGGATATTCAGAAGGCGCTGAAGCCCGGAGGAGCTCTTCGGGCTAGCCAGGACGAGGTGTCACTGTCGTCTGCCGTTGCAAACACTGAAAAGGCTCGTGATCAGGTTGATTGCGGACACCTCACCGGCGGCTTCCCCTCCATACCCCTCTCTGCCTTCGTCATTTTCTTCTTTCAGTGTGAGTGGACGAGGTGGTCGCAGTGGTCGATGTGCACTGTTAGTTGCGGAACCGGGGAACGCGTGCGGAAGCGACGCTGCACGTGCGGGTAAGCCTCGTTATTCACGGAAGCCGATTTTAACATTAGAGTCCAGTCATGTCCTGTTCACCTTGTTCCGGTTGTAGTGGAGAAACACCGTGATCTCTGCGAAGCACTAATTCTTTGGGTGCAATCTCCTGCACTACACCAGTTCCTGCTTTAATCAGAACTTCAAACATGGACTAAACGGGTCATCATCCGGAAAATATTGGCGAAGGAGTGGGAGGGGTGTCAAATATAACAACAGACGAAAATAACAGGTATGAAATCTCCCAGGCAGGAACGTCTGTGTATGCTTGAACTTCAGTTCCTGCTAAAAAACGAATGAGCTATGCTAAGACCGTGGACATTCACAACAAGTGAATCATAGCGAACCCTTACCATGGATTTCGCGAATTGGTATTACTTACGTAATTCTTGTGCAGAATTACGCAGCTATGGTTTTGAAGAAACACAACAGTGTTTGTAGGAAGCAAAGCAAAAAATGCGCATCTTCTTTTCAGAAAGCCTCCCTTGGAAATGCAGGTACTGGTCGAACGGCCATAACATTGTTGCTTGTACAGCTGAGGGATCAGAAAGAGACTAACCAGGAAAAGGTCTCAGGCGTAGGTCTGAACGGGGGGAACGGATAGTACTACGAGAATCTCCACCCTTCAAAACATGCTTCGTTTCTGCTTAGTCCTTGAACCAAACGAGCTACGGGCCCTCAAAGGCGGGGTACAGTAGCGCATCGTCAGTACGTGCCCACGTGCATGCGCGCGCTGTTGTATAGGACACGGCGAAACGCTCTGCGGCAAGCGAGTCGGTGGCTCAGCAGGGTGCGGCTTCAAAGGTGGTAAACCAAGATGTTCGACTCCCGTGTTATGCACTGCTTTTGCATTTTTTCATAACCGCTACCTCCTTCACCATTTTGCTTCCTACACATCTCCTACACATTTATTTCACTCTAAATTGTCAAAAGGGTCAGATTCGTGATTAAAATCCCATGACCTCGACAGCACTAGTCACCCGTACCTCCTGTAACCTACCGTAATCGGCATAGATTTCAAAAACGGATGTCAGATCCGTGATCAACACCCAAAATAACCCCCTGGGGGAGGTCTGGGCGAAAAATTTTTTTCGACTTCTCCTCAATCTCTGGAGTCGCGAAAGTACAATAGTGTCTTGATGACGGTCTCTAAATCTGCTTACTTCCTATACATCTCCTGCACATTTATTTCACTCTAAATTCTCGAATAAGGTTCAAATCAGTTTCTTTAAGTCTCAAGTGGCTGATATCGAGGTTGTAAACTGTCATAACGACGTTTTGGTGCGATCAAATCTTCTGGCGCCAGGCGGGACTCGAACCCGCACCTCCCTCTGACCGGGCGGGAATGCTCTACGCCTTTACACCACCGGCGCCGTTTGATCGAACGCAACATCCACACCTCGTGAGACCGATCAGCACTCACCCGTATACCGGGATGAGCCGGCCGCTGATATCGGCATGGAACCAGATAAGCTGATGGTCCTGATAGAAAAGATTCAAATCAGTTTCTTTAAGCATCATGTGACTGGTATCGAGGTTGTAAGCTGTCATAACGATGTTTTGCTGCGATCAAAACATGTCTTTCTGCAATATGAAGGGTGGAGATTCTCGTAGTACTATCCATTTCCCCCGTTCAGACCTACGCCTGAAACCCCTGGTAATCTTATAGAATAGGGAAAAGATCAATTTGCATTGTGGACGGATGTGGATGAAACCTGCCTTCATGTTTTTGATTTTTCTTTTTTTCAAGCTCTTTTCATTCATGCCACAAGGCTTTGTGGCACAAACATCGAGTTTTCGGTTCCCATGAAGAGATGATTAAACTCTCTAATTTTTACAAGTCGTCTTATTTTATACGTCTTTAAAACTACATATATGACTTTCTTTACGTAACGGTACAAAAACTCCTTAAAACCGAAATCGCTCAACAACAGTGCTGTACTACTAAGCATCTCATGAATATGAAAAGCTGTCCTCCACCCTACTATGAGAGGACAAATGTTCGAAAAATGAACTATTGTTATTCAGGGAACAGCATATGTAGGAGCGAAAGGTTTAGTTCCCATTCTCTCACAGGTCATGTCAATGTTTAATTAACCAGTGGTGCAGATTTCATTCACATTCAGTTATCCCATAGATTTCCTTAAATAATACTTTTCAGGTGCCTGAATTGCTCTTGGAACTCTGCACAAAACTAGCACTTCAGAAAGGCACATAGAATTTGTGCAATCCTGACATCCCCGCGTCAGAAAAACTATTGAATGTCGTAAAGTTTGAGTACTCTTGCGGAAGTGTTGAGTCAGCATGAATGACATATCCATCTTTCCCAGAACGGAATCCCAGAACAACTTTTGGAAAGGCTATTTTTGCCGTTGGATACGCGGACGAACATTCGGTCACGACGTGAGCCATGACGCCACGTACCCCTAAGAAATCGAAAACGATGCGTCTGAATTTTAAGTGCACCTTCAAACACAGTTCTGCTTTGAGCAAGTAGCGTAAAACTTACACGATGGAAATTTCAATTTAAGTTGAAATTTCAGTTAAGCCAAAAATATATACCATTTTCACTTCGACTTGTACACACTTCAATCAAGCCTAACGCTTTTGAAATCAAACTGAATATGTAGGTTTTACATAGTACAGTACCGCGCATGTCTTTTGGTCAATTCCCGAAAAAGCCGCTTTGGAGCGTTCCAAAGCGGCTTTTTTATATAACTATCTTTAAAGTCAAGCAATTGTGAAAAGTAACATATATTTGAGCTCAGCAGGCAGAGCTCTATCTTTTGACATATAAATCAATAGAGTTGAACAATGCATATAGGCCGGACATAATCAATCGAGTGGGCGCGAGAGCCTGTAGAGTGACAGTTTGGAGAGTTTTATCGAAATTCCCAGCCGCCCTACTCAGAAATTGCCTTAAGACTGTCCAGCTTTCCTTTAGAGTGCGCCGTGAGCAATGCATATAGAATCGAACCTATCAATCGAGTGGGCGACCACTCGCAGAGTGAGGTCTAGTGGGCGCGAGAACCTTAGAGTGACCGTTTCGGGAGTTTTATCGGAAATTCCCAGCCGCCTTACTTAGAAATTGCCTTAGGACTGTCCAGCTTGCCTTTGGAGTGCGCTGTAAACAATGCATACAGAATCGAACCTATCAATCGAGTAGGCGCGACCACCCGCAAATTGCACGCGCGAGTATGTTCGGAGCGCAATATCTCTGTCGAGATCGAATGGTTCCCGCTGCGGCTCGTGGATTTTGTAGGCAGTGCAAAGCTTTAGTAGACCGTGAAAGTGCAGCGTGATAGCATCTAAACGAGCGAAATTATAGCGGCGCGAAAATGCAGGTTAGCCGTGTGTGACACGATTTTTTCCGACTTCAGTCGACCCCTGCAGGAAGACGCGGCGTGCTAACGGCATGCAAACGCGTATACTAGCAGAACATTGAAGGCACTTTACGATGACATGCTCACATCTCCTCAGCTTCTTGGACTGTATTGGCCTCATCTGCCAGTTTAGAGCGGCGTAAGATAGAGGGTAGAGTTTCTTGCGCTCTTACTCACCCAAATTTGAGCTTTCAACTCTCATAATGGTACCGTTTTTTTTTTCAGCTCGAAGAGCTCTATCGAACGGTGCCACTCTCAACCAATTACAGAAAAATGGATTTTTCGATGAATTCCCATCGAGGACGTGGACGCCCAGGCCGAGCCTGCGCGGACGATGACGTCATAGAAAATCGATATCTTACAATTGGGCCATGCTAGAAAACCTTCGGTCCAGCTTTTCATGCTGAATTGAATGGTGTTATCGGGAGTAGGGAAAACTGTAATCTGGGCGAGTAAGAGCGAGGAGAACATGGACCGTTGTTGTATTGTATTGCACGCGCGGCCGTGTTGTGAGCGCGATAACTCTGTCATGTGTGAACCTTTCCGGTTGCAGCTTGTGGCTTTTGTAGGCAGTAAAATGTTCAATAGTGCGCCGAAACAGAGCCATGTAGCTTATGATTGGGCTAAGTCACGGCGCTGCGAAAATGAAGGTTAACCTGTGTGACACGTAACCTGTTTCGTAACCTGTGTGACACGTAACCTGTTTCTTCCAATTTCAGTCGACCCCTGCGGGCAGACGCGGAGAGATACCGGCCTACAAATGCATGGGCGAGCAGAACGCTTAAGGTACTTTACGATGAAATGCTCACAACTCCTCAGCTGCCTGAACTGCCTTAGCCTCATCTGCCATTTTAGGGCGGTGGACTTAGCGTTGAAGTTTCCTGCGCCCTCACTCGCCCATATTTGAGTTCTCGACACTCGCAATAACACCATTAGCTTCAGCACGAAAAGCTCTATCGAATGATGTCACTCTCGACCATTTCTGGAAAAAGCGATTTTTTGACAATTTCCCATCGAGGACGTGGACCGAGCCTGCGCGGACGATGACGTCATAGAAAATCGATATTTTCGAAATTTGCGAAATTTTCTCGACCAAAGTCATCTGGGGTTATGTTATGCGCTGATTACGAATCCGACGTCCGTTTTTGAAAATTTGGCCGATTTCGGTAAGTTTTGGATCTTCTTCTGGATAACTGAGGGTGGTCATGTCAGGGTCACCGATTTTGCTCAAACTTCATCCAAGGGCAGGGGTTATTCGGAGTGTCTAACACGATGAAGAAGTCCATTTGGCTGATTATGGGAGAAGACATCCATACTGATGACTGAGGGTGATCGGATATCCTGACGCGACCACCCTCAAACGGCAGGTAACCTACCGAAATCGGCGAAATTTTCAAAAACGGACGTCGGATTCGTTATCAGCGCACAAAATAACTATTAGATGATTTTGAACGAGAAAACTTGGCCTTTTTCGAAAAAATCGATTTTCTATGACGTCATCGTCCGCGCAGGCTCGGCCCACGTCCTCGATGGGAAATTGTCAATAAATCGCTTTTTCCAGAATTGGACGAGAATGACGCCATTCGATAGAGCTTTACGTGCTGAAGCGAACGGTGTTATTGCGAGTGTCGAAAACTCAAATGTGGGTGAGTAAGAGCGCAAGAAACTCTAACCGCTATCTTACGCCGCTCTAAACTGGCAGATGAGGCCAAGGCAGTTCAGGCAGCTGAGGAGTTGTGAGCATGTCATCGTAAAGTACCTTAAGCGTTCTGCTTGTCCATGCATTTGTAGGCCGGTATCTCTCCGCGTCTTCCCGCGGGGGTCGACTGAAATTGGAAGAAATCGTGTCACACAACGCTAACCTGCATCTTCGCAGCGTCGTATCTTAGTCCAATCATAAGCTACATTGCCCTTTTTCAGCGCAGTATTAGAACATTTTACTGCCTACAAAAGCCACAAGCTGCAACCGGAAAGGTTCACACATGACAGAGTTATCGCGTTCACAACACGGCCGCGCGTGCAATGCATTACAACAACGGTCCATGTTCTCCTCGCTCTTACTCGCCCAGATTACAGTTTTCCCTACTCCCAATAACACCATTCAATTCAGCATGAAAAGCTGGACCGAATGTTTTCTAGCATGGCCCAATTGTAAGATATCGATTTTCTATGACGTCATCGTCCGCGCAGGCTCGGCCTGGGCGTCCACGTCCTCGATGGGAATTCATCGAAAAATCCATTTTTCTGTAATTGGTTGAGAGTGGCACCGTTCGATAGAGCTCTTCGAGCTGAAGAAAACGGTGCCATTACGAGAGTTGAAAGCTCAAATTTGGGTGAGTAAGAGCGCAAGAAACTCTAACCTCTATCTTACGCCGCTCTAAACTGGCAGATGAGGCCAAGGCAGTCCAAGAAGCTGAGGAGATGTGAGCACGTCATCGTAAAGTGCCTTCAATGTTCTGCTAGCATACGCGCTTGCATGCCGTTAGCACGCCGCGTCTTCCTGCAGGGGTCGACTGAAGTCGGAAAAAATCGTGTCACACACGGCTAACCTGCATTTCCGCGCCGCTATAATTTCGCTCGTTTAGAAGCTATAACGCTGCACTTTCACGGTCTACTAAAGCTTTGCACTGCCTACAAAATCCACGAGCCGCAGCGGGAACCATTCGATCTCGACAGAGATATTGCGCTCCGAACATACTCGCGCGTGCAATTTGCGAGTGGTCGCGCCTACTCGATTGATAGGTTCGATTCTGTATGCATTGTTTACGGCGCACTCAAAAGGCAAGCTGAACAGGCTAGGAGCATTTCCTAAGTAGAACGACTGGGAATTTCGATAAAACTCCCGAAACGGTCACTCTACAGGCTCTCGCGTCCACTCGATTGATTATGTCCGGCCTATATGCATTGCTCAACTCTATTGATTTATATGTCAAAAGATAGAGCTTGGCCTGCTGAGCTCAAATTTATGTTTCTTTTTACAAGTGCTTGACTTTAAAGAAAGTTATTTTAAAAAGCCGCTTTGGAACGCTCCAAAGCGGTTTTTTCGGGAATTGACCAAAAGACATGCGCGGTACTGTAGTAGGCTGTGGATTGGGTTTTCGAAGATTTATCTCAAAATACAGCACAACAGGATAAGGAGTGTTAGAACTGATTACAAATCTAAGGCGAGTAGGCTTAGAACTGGCGCTCGGCGACTGCGAGGATGGAAGAATGGCGAAACCGCTCCTCGTCTGGCACTTCAGAAGGCTATTCTAGGAGTACGAAAGAGACACATATGGAACTACGAGGTGTGATACATTTTTGGGAGTCATCTAGCGCACAGTAATCACAAGGAGTCAGAGTACATCAACAGCATTGCGATAATTATAACGTACAATAGAGATGGTGAAACGAAGTTCTCATCTCTACAAATATCACTCAAAGTAAAGAGGGCTCCTTCCACATTAAATTAGACTTTCCAAAAAGGTTACAGTAATTTTTTGTTCAGGGATAACTTGGCATAACTTTCAATTGAACTTTTAATTCACTTACCCAGTAAGTTTATTTATTTATTTAATTATTTATTTATTTATTGCACTCAAAGGTGCGCAAAACCCTGTACAGGTCGTCATGCACGTCTAAAAACAGATCCAGTTCTGAAAAAAACAAAGGATAAACAACAAAGTAAATAAGAAGTTAGTAACAAAATAAACACCATTCTAAAACGTAGCTGAAAAAAAAACTCGCAAACAACATAGAACGGCGCAATACTAAAACGTGCTTAGAACACCTCCATTCCAAAGCAACAGAAATCTGATGGCCTTTTCCCTCGCAGTGCCCTCAATTTACACTTGAAAACTGTGTGACCTATAGTGCAATGGGTAGGCGTGGCTAAGTAGAACCCTTATAGTTTAAATCACAAGACAACCCCATTAGAATTGATATCCCATCCCGTAGAGTTTATTCACCTAACGGAGAAGTGGGTGACGAAATTCTATATCAGGAGTGAAGATATCAGTGACAAGAGGATATAGATGTGGAATTATGGTTAGATAATAGTGTGTAGCCGGCCGGGTCCATGCAAAGATAGCGTCACTAGTGTTTAAGGAAAAACCTACATCAGTTTGCCACAGTGCATTACCACACACAGAAGTCTTGCCACAAATTTTACTGAGTGAGACACATTGTCGGCAGGGAAGTTAGGCAATGCGAAAGAGTAGCACATGGAGAATAGAATGAATCGGTTTTCTAAAACCCAGCCCAGCTATAGTGTGGTTATTTATAATAAACCACTCTCAACCACTAATATGAACACAGTGAATATGAACATTTTTTTAAAATTATCATTTTTTGAGAAAAAAGAATTGTTTAGGGCTTGTTCCAAAGACCAGGATGGTGGATATTTTTTAGTGTTAAAAGAGGAGATTTATTTATTTATTTATTTAAATGCACCAAAAGTGCGCTTGAACACAACAAACAAAACAAGATTGCGTGATGGCCTCGTCTAACGCTTCGCGATTTTTATTCAGCTGGTAGCAAAGTTTGCCTTCTCATGGAGTTTCACACCTGTAAGCGATGTAGCAAGAGCAATTTTTAAAAACACACATATACCCACTTTTGTGCTTCATGTTAGCAGCATTTACACTATCAATCGACTAAAAATCGAGAGGAACTTTTCAATTGCAAGGCGCAACCTCTTCTTTCAATGTGCTAAATGTTTTTCGCCATGTCGTGCTTTAAAACAAATTCTAATTTGAAATTTTTCCTTAACATTTAAAATTTTATGAAATTGTTGCACTCATTCAGGCAACTGAACCAAAAAATTTCAAATAAACTTATACCAAATTTTCCTTGAACAGTAGACTATTCTAACCATCTTGGATAGTCTGTAGTTCAACCAGAAAGAAGCGATTTCGATTTAGATGACGTTCATTTTGATTTCAGAAGCATCAGGTTCCTTTAGAGGTGCATACAATCTGAGGTGAAAATATATAGCGAAGGAGTGCATGCCTCACACTATGTGTTGAACGCATCAGAACAAGATGACTTTCCAGCACGGAGATTAGGATCTCATCGAGAACAAAGGGAGAAGAATGCTAAATCCACGTAAACATTGTGTACGATCTTCACATCTCAGCCCAAGCAAAGAAGAGGTTCAGCGAAAAATCTTCACAACTCGAAAACGGCTCTTTAAAAATCCTGTGAGACTTGAACGTCGCGCTGTTGTGGTGAAAAAGTGTCGTTTCTACACTTAAGTAAAAATTAAGCCGTAAGAGTAGTTTCTGAAGCAATTTATCATTTTCTATACGTATTCAAAAAACAGTTTTATACTACAAATGCTTCCGCATTTCGTATTCAGGTTTCCGGAAATTTTTCAGCCCCTCCGTTGCGTCTTCTTCCTTCCGTTTTTTGCAACAAAAAACTCGCACATCCCCGCTACCAACGTGTGTTGGAAAAGGTGTTGGGATGCTGACCGGACATCTCTACACGTTCCGATTTTCAACTTCAAAAGACATTGGTGGTTGTTATATACTGTCTAATTAGTCGTCTCTGATGTCCTGGATCGGTAGTGACCGCGAAGGGTTTCTGCCAATAAGCAGGCCCATAAGCAAAAAGCGCCCGATCGCGAAGGACTTATGAAGGGTGTCGCGTGCTTGCGCGTCAAAACGGATTGACTCCATTGTTTACTATGCTGTCCTTATGCTGTGGCTCCCGTTTCTCAAAAAGCAACGAACAACCACATTACAGACGAACTTCCAGAGACCTTCGGTGCGGCGGTGGGTCGGGCCAGGAGACCTCAAAGTGCTCCGAGTGGAAGTGCGACCGGAGGATGCCGCCGATATTCAACATCGACTAGATGACTACACCGATTTCATCGAGCGCCTCCCGATCAAAGGCCAAATTTGCTCGACATCTTTATGAGATCATCATGTGCCAGAACCAGAACAATACATCATCACTTTAGTGCTCTTCATTGTAAAAAATAAACTGATAAATATATGGTATGTAGATAGCCACCATTATGTGGTGATTGCGAGTTTCACATCAGAATGGCAGTATGTCGACTAACGATAGATTTCCCGTAAATCGGAGTCCTTTGAGGAAACGGGGCGGGAGGGGGGGGGGGGTGTTCGAACACCGTGCCTGAACGGAGAATAACGTGGGGTGCAATCCTAGTTATAAGACTCATATTCCTATTGCCTGTTTATTTTATTTATTTATTGAATACGTCACATAGACGTGCCATAGTCAAAAACATCAGACAGGCAGAAAGTTAGAACAGAACACGTAACGCGGCTGTCTAATTGCAGACAAAATTAGTCAAGAATGGGAGAGAAAAAAACAAAATGGAAAACTAAGGATAAAACGTAGGCAGAAAAGGGGAGGATAGAACGCTAAGACATCCCAGAGGTGAAGATCATCAACGGAACCGAGCATAATTCCTACCACTAAAATGCACCGTTTGGATAACCTGATTGGGTGCCATTACCAGGCGTGGCACCAGGAGACAGGCCCAACATTACTAGACCGAATTGCAATATTATGTTAGAGAGAGAGGTAGGGAGGTTTAAGCAATCTAGCCTGTATCTGGTACGAGCTCAAGAGTGTCCTGACAGCACGACTCCGCGGAAGGTGCCAACGAAGAAGCACGTCCAGAAGCAGTCCTAAAGCGGGTAACATCCAAAAAGAAGAAAACAATTTCTATAGCTATATATTGGACATAAATGAGTGAGACGTGCTGCCTGTGGCCCCTGAAAAATTAGCGAAGTGTGATACTCGCAACGTATATTCGGCACTAAAGGAAATCGTGGAAATTCCAGAGACGGCCCTGGATTCCCTATAATAAACTGCCAGACGCATTTATGCTCTAAAAAAAACAGATAGGCTGCAAGGATTTGAAATGTAACGTCATCAGCTGTAATTTTGAACGGACGCTTATCCCACAGGTGATCGTCTGGAAGTGGCATCCAAGTGTTGTGAAATCTTGATACTGTGAATATAAAGATATATGGGAACGCTCAGTTCCATAGATGAATCCCAAGGAGCAACTAGAGGTTTCCTTATGTGAAAGAGAGGCAAAGTTACAAACAAAAAGAACCAAAATAAACAATGACGATTACACTAACGTGCCCGTACAAAACAAAGGTTATGCTTTCACAAATCAGTAAGCTGCTCTATCCTCAACACTATTGCCCGATTTAAAAGTTATGAAACTATTAATTATCCCAGGGACCCATAAAAGCCTCAAAAATAAACTGATCCACTAATCATTGAGAAGTGAGGTAGTGTTTCGAGGCACCACCAGATGATTGAACAAACACAGTCCAGGCCGGCGCCTGCAATATGTAAAGGTGAATATATGAAGAAAAAAAACAGAAGAGAAATCAAACTGTATCATTAAGGCCAAGAATCTCGAGAACGTCATGTTTTCCAAGTTTCTTCTTGAAGGTCAGTCCGTCTTGCGCACTGAGAACGTCTATCGGTTACCGGTTCAACCATCGCGCTACTCTGACGAAAAGAAAGTTATACATTTGATTAAAATTCCTTCTGAACATTTTTTTATACTGCAGCTGGAACCCACCTGTTCTGGAGCTAGTTGGTATAAAGACCCAGTATCTGCTTGCAGGAAGACAAACTTCTTTGCGGAGTATACGAAAGCAGAAAACTAGATCCGCCACAACCCTTCTGTAGTGTAATGTCTTAAGCTGAAGTCTTCTTAAGCGCTCTTTGTAACACGGTATCACCTCACCAGTATCTACCTGCCTATCTCTATAAGCTCTAAGAAATGCAAGCCTTGTAAAAGTTTCTTGAACTTTTTCGAGACGCAGAATGTGCTTCTTTAGAGTGGGGTTCCAAACAGGCGAGCCGTATTCTAAGTGAGGCAAAACGTAAGTTTTATACAGGCGCGTCAAAATCCTAAGATCACTAACATGAATGTTACGAAAAATGCAGAAGAGGGCGAAGTATGCACTATCAACGGCGTTTTTGATGTGCTCAGAGAAGTTCAATCTAGAGTCAACGAGAATACCAAGATCTTTGGCTTCTGTACAGTGACTCAGATTTATGCCACTCACCGTATACACAGGAGCTTCTGTATTACCAAGATGCAGCATATGACATTTTTTCGGATTAATTACTAAATTCAAAGGAGTAACATAGGCGATCAGTCTATCTAGTGAAGCCTGTAACGATGTGGTGACAGTAAGTGAATCTTCATGGTTATAGATCCCGTATAGCTATATAACGTCAGCGTACAACTGTATTTTATTATGGTTGGAAGTCTTCACCGATTCCGCGATTTTCACCGATTCACCTATTCCGAAGTCTATTACGTATATCAGGAACAGCAATGGTGACAACACACCCCCTTGTGGCAGTCCACTGCAACAGTGATGCCTACCAGAATACCCATCACCTACCCTGACTGTCATGTGCCTTCCAGCAAGGTATGAGACCAGCCAGTTTAGCAGATTACCACGAACTCCTAGGGAAATAATTTTATCGATTAGTATAGAGTGGTTTACTCTATCAAACGCTTTGGAGAGATCCACGTAGATAATATCCATAGATTTACCCTTGTTCAGTGCTGTCTTCCAGTCAAAAACGATGTCAACTAAATTCGTAATTGTAGAATACCCTGATAGGAAACCGTGCTGCGAGTGAGTGTCAGCACACTGTCTTTGTAGTAATGAAAGCAGTTTGTTCCTGATCATTTTTTCCATAATCTTTATGGGAGTAGGAGTTATACTTATAGGTCGATACTCCGATACTAGTTGTGTTCCGGGAACCTTCGGGATGCCAGTCACTAGTGCTTCCTTCCACAGATCAGGTACCTCACCTAGCATGAGAGAGGTGGTGAAAATGGCTGCCAGAGGTTTGGAAAGTGACTTGGCACATTTTTGAAAAATAACAGCGGGGATGCCATCGTAAGGCTCAGTTGAGGAGGGTTTAATTTGCCTAAGCAGTTTGTATACAGTAGAAGGGTGGAAGTAAAGTTCCTGGCATTGCCGAGGGTGCCCGAATACATTGGGTGGAAAACAAGGTGGATATGTATTAACAGAAAAAATTCTGGAAAAGTGCTCGGCGAGAACACATGCCTTGGAAGAGTTGCTCGAGTACAACCGCCCATTTTCATCCCTGAGAACAGAGCAATTACTTTTGGACTTAATTCGGCTACGAATGAAGGCATGAAGCTGCTTCATAGACCCAGAAGAAGCTAGGTGACGTTCTTTGTAAGCCCAGAATTTTTGTACGTGATAATCTATGTCGCGACAAACTTTTTTGCATAAGGCGTTGGTCAAGGGATTTGGAAGGGAATAGAAGAGTCATTCCTTTTGGCTAAGAAGATTCCGGATATGGACGGGAAATCGTTTACTCGTAGGGTACTTCACAGCAAAAGGGACGGATCCAGCGAGCACTCTGTAAACAACATTGCAAAATCTGCGATACATGTCTGACGCTGAAGAGTAACCAGAGAAAACTTCCATCCAGTTGATGTTGTTGAACTGAGTGTCAAGGTTTGTATAATCTACCCTAGTAAAATCAGGCAAAGGGATAAGTCCAGATTTCGTATCATTGAGCCTAAATCCAAAATGAATAATTGTATGATCGGAGGTAGAGAGCGGTGGAAGGTAATCAAATATCTTAACAAGAGAGGTGGATGTAAGAATAATGTCGAGGATATTAGCACCTCGTGTTGAGTGGTCCACTACCTGGTGCAAGCTAAGATTCTTGAACAGGGTAAAAACTGTTCCGAGGCGGAATTAATAGGTTTAGAAGAGCACCAGTCGATGTTAAGGTTGAAATCTCCAAGTAACACTATTTCTCTACCTGAGGATAGGGCTGTAATTAATTCAATTAAATCGTCGTCGTCCTCCTTGTGCGAGTTAGTAGGCCGATAAACGACAACGAACCTTACAGAGGAGCTAGTGTTGTATTGATGAAGTTCAACACATAGGACATCCGCTTTCCCTAAGAAGTTGTTCTTGACGACAGGCAATGAAATAGTATCACTAAATACACAACACACTCCTCCACCCCTCCGTCCCTTTCGATCCATGCGACATATGTTGTACGGTAGACCTCCAACGATCTCAGAATCTTTAACTCGACAGGAGAGCCATGTTTCCGTGACAAAAACAATGTCTGGTTTATTGGTAGCAAGAAAGTGTTGGAAGTGGAGCAGTTTATTAGCAAGGCTTCGAGCGTTGAGCAAAAAACAAGAAAGAGGTCCCCGTGAACCGTGCAATTTTATGCGTTTTCCGATGACCTAACAGGAAGTTCCGATATATGTTTGAGCTCACCCCTATAAACGATCCATTCCCGCTGAGGCTTACCCTTATTACGCTCTCTGGCTGCCTGTCTCAGCTCATACTCCCTCTTCCGTTCATCTCCTGTCATGCTTCTTCGCACAAAGACATGACTGAAGCCAGGAGCCGCGCGCAATAGACGAGCATTAGCCAACCCGGTTCTCCAATGAGATCGCGTAGGCAATACAATTAATGACTAGTCGAGGGCGAGAGGAGTCCGCTCTTCCCATCCGGAAAACCTCCACAGGTTCGCAATCAACCTTCATAGCGTCGAGTAGATTGCTGACCTTCTCCCTGAGTTCCGCACGCTGAAGCGACGGCGGAAGGTGCTCGCCATCGGGCTCACTAACCCCTGACACAACCAGACTCCGTGAGCGCTTCTCCTCCTCAATACCATCAGCAACTGCTGAGGATGCCTTATCAATCGCAACACTAAGCATCTGTGCCAAGATGGGATCAGTGTTCCGTGCGGCGATGCTCTTCAGCAGTTCACATAGGCTCAGCCTTTGGAGATTAGACACCTCCACATCGACGGTTCCTGAAATCGGTGACTGTTGGGCAGTAGAAACCGACTGAAGACTATTATTGTTACTAGTAATTCTACGAGTGGTTCGAGCCATCTAGACCTATTTGAACTATTTGACCTACCCTGTGGACGGAGAACCGCTATTGATCGCAACCCCTTAAACAAAACACGAACTCTTCAAATCAGGAAAAATTACCGAGAACCTCAAGAGAACGGGCACAGAAGTGAAGCTAAGACAGATAGGCAAACAAGAAAGGAAAACGAACCCTGAGTATCCAAAATTTCAACGGAAATAGAAACAAAGTGCGGAGCAAAAGAGAAACCTGCCGCCCTGCGTCAGGACACGAATCGAAATATTTTATTTATTTATTTATTTTATTTTCTGTTGTTATTTTTTCTACTATCGTTAGTTCATTATAGGATCCATTATAGTTGAATCTTTGAGATGCCACCGAAATCACAACGCTCTGTCAAACTAGCAATTCGACGTCTCAGGAAATCTCTGTGACCAGCAATTCTTTGTCTCAGGGGCCGTTCGTGACCCAGAGGATTCCATATCTTTATCCTTTCCAACAAATACGTCTGTTTTATCTCTGCTTGACAAAGCGTTGGAAATAGATAAGGATCCTGCTGTCGAAAAAATACTTATTGCTGTCAAGCAAAGAATTCCGCTGGAATTTCAGAATCCAGAACGGGGAAGACGGGAACGCAGCGTGGTGTTCTCCGGTGTCGGTGAGGCACTAGTCAATATGCGGCCCTCTGAGCGTTATAAGGACCTAGAAGAGAAAATTGAGAAAGTGCTCGATGTCGTCAACGTTGGATGCCCACCGTGTGAAATATATCGCTTAGGGAAAGCTGACCCTAGGCGCCACCGTTTAGTTAAAGTGGTACTACCATCCCACATTCATTGGAGGACAACGCTAGAAAACACCAGATTACTGCGGAGCGCTGGTTTCCCCAACATTTCTATAAGGAAAAGTATGACTGTCGAAGAAAGGCAGCGAGAATTCGAACTTCGACAAACAGCACGCGAACGTAATAGATTACATGGAGCTAAGGAGTGGGTAATCTACAAAGGACAACTCGCTCGCGTTTCCGAAATGCAGGCTACACCTTCGGGAAACCTGCAGCTTCGCACGGTGTCTCAACCTTGAAATGCTGCTTGTTGAATGCTCGGAGCCTGTGTAATAAAATTGATGACATGCAATATTTGCTGAGTACTGTCAACCCTGACCTAGTGTTCGCCACTGAGACGTGGCTTAGCGAAAAAATCTCTGATTCCGAAGTAATCAGTGGGTTTCATTACATCATTCACCGAGTTGACCGCAGCACTAGTAAGGGTCATCAAAGCAGATGTTTACTCTGACGAAGTTAAACAACTACAACCTAGTAAGGAGGCGGCTGTCCTGTGTGTTGATATCTTCATACCTTCGGAATGCTCCCAGATTCGTTTCATCACGGTATATAGGCCCCGAATTCCATAAAAAGGACGATAGCTCGCTGCTGGAATTACTTCGTGACCTCTCGTCTGTGCAGACTTGTACAGTTATTATGGCTGACTTTAATCTCAACATAGACTGGCCGTTGCTCACTCCTCTAAATTCAACTGCCTCTGAAATTCTAGATTTCTTCCAATCTTCCGGTTTCAAACAATTTGTAGATAAATCCATTCTTGGTGGCAGAATTCTCGACTAGTCCTCTCATCAAAGCAAAATATTCATAATGTGGGGATGCTATATACATTGGATCCGAATGGATCATTTTTGGATATCCTATTCGGATATCCAGATCCGAATCATCCAATTATCCGGATCCTTGGTGATTCGGATAAAGTCCGATAAAGCCGGGTAACCCGTTCAGTTTCCTCGCCCCATTTTGAAATCGCGAACCTTGGAAAAAGTCACATTCAAAACGAATTTCGCGGGCGAACCCGCTGCTGAGTCATACGTTTTCGAGCCCCACTCTGAAATAGTGTAGAAATAATGACGTTGAATATATCTAGCACGCTGCTGAGCGTTACGTTGATTTTGGCATATTTTTCTTCAAATATCATGTTGCGCTGCCGGGGGGCAGGAAGGACGGGGAATGAGAAAGAGAAGGGATTAAGCATGTACTCTGTTCGTCCCTTCGCTATTTCACATTGTATCGCAGATTGCGTCGATGGGGGTGGGGATGTCACCATGTAGAGCAGCCACGTACCGCACTTTGTGCTGCACGAAATTGAAAACATTATTCTAAAACACTTGTGTGTCTACCATTTAATGAACTGTTTTAGACCATTTCTGATGTAATTCGACGTTCATGCGCCTTCTTATGAATGAGTAAAACTACTGAATACATGGTGACCCTCCCCCCCCCCTCCGATCCAATTTGCGCCATTTGATAATAGCATTTTGGAAAGCTCGGATCCTAGAATAATTCATCTCGGAATCAGGAATGTGCGGAAATTTTTTAGAGAAGAGCGGAAGACGAAATACGGAACGGAAGAGCTCAAAAATGAGCGGAAACAGGAATGCGAAACACGGAAACAGATGACTCAAAACTCACTACTTCGTCTAATTTTTCATAAAGAAAATATGTATATCCATAACGGTAGTAATAACTGAGTTGCCTTTAACGGATTTAGATAGCGGGCAAGGCAGCATGCGACTCTTTTCAGCAACATATAACAATAAAAAAATCCTTACATTCGTATTATTACTGAGGTGAATTTTCAAACATTGCTAGTGTAACGAATCGAAGTTTGTGCAAAATCTCTCTGTAAATAGGAAGAAAGTATTTTGAAAGCAATGAACCCAGCTGACGAGTAGGACGTCAGAGATTTCGCAACTCATAGCAATTAACCAGTCTTATTGAATGTTCTAGATATATCCTAATTAGGAGAGGGCAGAGTTGGGGTTACAGTTGTGCTCAGCACCCACGACACGACTCAGCATTTCTCACTACCATACCACAGTATCACTTGGCAGTAGCTGAAGCTCTGAAGCAAACTCAGAGGAGGGGATTGGAGAGGCAAGACACCGCATGCCCTACTCCGATTAGGATAGATCCAAAGTCCTCTATGGAGCGCATTGTGAGCAACTTAAGAGTGCTCATAAAACTCCTATTAAAATTGGTGCTCCAGGCCAGACCTAAGATTAGTAGGGAAAAAGATAAACATGCTCCGGATAAGGAATTTGATTCTTGACTCACCTACACTATTTGATAGCACATCGTTTCAAGAAAAGAAAAAAGAATCCAATTTGTTTACTGTTGTAAAATTTGCCTTTCACTGCCTTTCATTTCGGATAAGGTCACTGCAGCTGTACGCCAATGCCTGTTGCGAGCGAGCTTGGATGCGGATGTTGTACTGGTTAACATCCCGAGAGACAACATTAAACGTCAGCTTGTTCGAAATCGGTTATACGATCGCGTATGTATAACGCAAGACTGCGTGATTTGTCCGTATGGAAGAACAGGAGACTGCGCGCAGAAAGGCGTCATTTACCAGATAGAGTGTTTATCCTGCGGTGAATTATATATTGGGGAAACTGGGAGGCTGCTGGGCATCCGCGTTAAGGAACATCTTGCTGGAAAGAGGAAACAAAGCTTGTTAACCCCGCTTGGAAAACACCGAACAGAAGCCCACTCCGGTGACGATTTTAATGTGAAGTGCACAGTGTTGTATCATGAGAGCGAAATAGGGACCAGAAAGGCTCTTGAAGCCTTCTGGATTCACAGGCGCAATCCATCCATGAACAACAGGAACGAGTGCATCTCCATTACCAGTGAATTCTTGCCTTTTATCCCTTTGTGTGAGCTATGAGATATCGTATACTGCTTCGCATGCATTCTCAATACCACCATGCTCGGAGCAGTATATATGACCGGACTAGTATGTCTCACTTGCTCCATGGCGACCAGTTGAGCCGGTTTCTTGGCACTGGTGGGATATCGGTGAGTTAGTTGGGGGCGGATGTGGTCTTTCTTCTTAACACTCCTAAGGACATGTTGTTCGTGTAAGGGTAGACGCGACGTTTCTGACCCAATGAACTCTGCACGATCAGGGTAGACGCGACGTTTCTGACCCAATGAACTCTGCACGATCAAGATTTCAAGCTTCTTTCAGACCTTGAAAAAGACGAGTTCGTCGAAACGTCGGTCGCGATAAAGAAATTTATACCAAACCTGTCAGGCAAAGAAGAGCAAAACATAGTTACCAAATGCCCAGGTTTCAAGAAAGTCGAACTTGGACATTATTGAACGACGTAGTGGAGTATTTTAGATGACTGTGAGCGATAGACAAGTATTCAGTGTAACGACGATTCTGAAAAAAGAACCAACCTAATACGCATAACTTCATGGAATTGTTTACTTCCTGCTTAACTAGGGAATTTACCAGTTACACTGACGTTTCCGGATATGCAGTTGAGAGCACAACATAGATTTGAGTGAGCTCTGTCGTGCATTTGGTAGATACCAATGGGAGTTGTTAGAACATATGGGTTGCTATGCTCTGATAGTATCTCTGGAAGCAGGCCTTGTTCCGCAACTGCTTGATACAGCTTTAAACACGTATAATCGCAAGCCGAGAATAGAGCTCATCTTTGCGTCCTACCGCTAACTGATTGCTAACAAAATACTGATGCAAACGATATACCATTTTCACGTCAAACTGAACGCTTTTTGAATCCAATTGGACACTCCTTTAATTTTGCCCAACGCTTTTGAAATCAAACTGAACATTCAGACTAAAAAGGGCTCTTTAAAAAGCGGCACATTAAACACATTCTCCAAAAGGTTAGAATAATTTTTTGTTCAAGTATAATTTTCGTATAGCATTCTTCGAAGTCTCAGTTCACTTACCCGATCAGTGAACGCATTCTTCGAAACTTCGTAAAATATTTTTTTAAGGAAAAATAACGGTTCAAACTTGTTTTTTTCATAATTTTGTAAAATTATGTCACTCATTCCTGCAGCTGAAAAAATGAAAGAACGTTATATCAATTTTTCTTTGAACAGAAAATTATTCTAACCATCTTCCGGAGTCTGTAGCTTAACCTGTAAGAAATCGTTTGGATCTGGAAGACGTGCACTTTGACTTCGGAAGCATCAAATTTGATTAGAAGTGTCCATATTGACGTGAAATCTGTGCAGGTTGATATGAAAAGCATCCAATTCGATGTGAAAATGGTATTGACCAGCTCTGTGTATTGCGATAAGAGTATTCCAAAAAATCAAGAATGCCTTTTAAAACCATGATCAATGCTTTCAGTGAAACAGTATCACACTTTCAAAGAATATAACGTACTATGCTATGGTTTTTAAACGTTTTCTCTTAACAGCGGTAATGTCTTTCAACGGGCTTTCCCACCCATTTTTTCGGTGACGGCGGAGAATCCCCTCAAATAAAAACTGACTTGAAATAACTCTGTCACATCCATTTAAAGGAAAGCTCCCACTTTGTTGATATTCCCTTTGAAAAAAATCAGTTATTGTCCTGAAACAATCAAGAGGACTTTAAGACACGCTGTCTGTCTGGCAGTAAATGTAAGTCTTATCGTTAGGCTTCGATTGCTAAGGCGATGCTAATGGGAACGCAAACCTCCAAATATTCTGTTACTTATTCGAGGAACTTAAAACGAACTACTTTACAAGTGAAGACAGCAATCAGTAGGACGGGTGCGAGCGCGCTGCATCTCGACAGTAGCACGAGCCGAAAGCAGCAAGAAGCCGCGAAATGAAGTCGTGTGGCCGCTCTATTTTTAGGAAGTGTTTCACGACAGGTACTACAAAACACTCCGTCTCACCACACCGCTCCCCTACCCTCTGCGCCACCCCTGCTCACCGGTTCTTGCTTGCCGCTGCGGGACATTATGTACGAATGGTCGCCGCAGAGTCGGCGATCGCGACAAAAGTCACCGCAATGGGGCAACTTCACCGGCCATGAGGTCGGCCATGATTCGCGGAGCCGTCTTCTCTTATTGAAAACGTTCACCACGATGAATCAGGGTGAAAACTATTCCCGAAGACCAGGAACACACGCAGTTCCACTCTGGCAACACTGCACTTAAGCTGAGACCAGGGATATCGTTTGGCGAGTGACGGTTGCCAGCGATGTGCGGCTATTCTTTGAGGGAAATAGAACGTGGAGAACGGAGAGGAACGGCTGAAAAAGAGAGAAAACAGGAGAAGGGAAACAAAGGAACGTTGTTGTGTTTTGTTTAAGAAACGTTCGAATTGGTGTGTGGAACGATTGGTGCAATTTGTTTTCTACCTGAACGCAAAGCTCTCACAAAGGGTATCCATCTTCATCGAGGCATTTGTAACAGAGTAAAGCAACAACATCAATGTATTAGTTTCCAATAAGGACCCGGCGTAAGTCAAGGTCGATAAGTCCGCCCTCCTTCTTTGAAACATTCAGGGAACTTTCCTGAAATTTCTTTAAATCAAAATGTTAAGCACGGCCACAGAAATGTTACTACTGTAAAAAAATCGCCTAGGTTTGGTGCATTTAAGAAAAGAAGCTGCTAGTTGGGATAGTATTAAGACTTGCATGGGAACTTGCTTATCACATATTAGGGAGTGTGAACAAAGTCAATTTCATTGCGGTAGTGTGTCATCTTGTCAGATTTTTCTCAAGAAGCTTCATCTAAAATAGATGGAGCATTAGAATTTTGCTCAAATTTGTAATTCGATCTCAATGACTGAGCCGGAGCATATCTTCCCGCAACAAGCGATGCGCGGTAACTCGTATAACCGCGGCGGAGGCCGAGGCACACGCGACAGTTAGTGTCGCACACGCGGTGGCTGTTTGCACATAAACACCGCCCCTCCCCGTTTCTAGCCTACTTGAGCTCATCCTTTTAGGATCGGGGGACTCTGCGCGCAGGCAGAGGGCTAAGGAGCCAAACTGAGAATGGTGCACAGCTCCATTCCCAGATGATTCAGCAGATATGGAACACATATTTGGAATCACGATTCCAACTCATGTCTATGTCTTGAATAAATAAATTAAATAAATAAACCAGCGTTCGAAGCCGCATCCCTTGACACACATCTCATCTCAAAGTGTCACTTGCGACCTGGTATCCTTCCCTTGTGTGTTGCAGGAAATTCTGTAAAAGTATTCGCCTGCAGAATTCCAGAACTACGCCAGGTCCATCGACCGCGACGCCACGCGAAGCGCGTCGACGTCTCACTAGCGCGAAAGGGACAATACTAAAGGCCTAAGGTCCCGTTTATACTTCCATTGCCGGGACACGCGATTAGAAGGAAGCGATGAGTCTCATCGCGTCGCGCCGTTTTGGACGACGCGCTCCGAACAGTATCGACGCGGTCACGCGATTACGCAGAGTTGCGTAGTTGAACACACATAATTGTGCTTTCTCATTGTGTATTCCTTCGTGTTCATTGCTGACGTACTCTGCCTTGTTTCTGGTGCATTCTTGGCCGTGGTTGTCCCATTCTAGGTCGCCGGTGTGCATGTTCGATGGAGGCGAGCGAACTTTCTGCTCATAAGTGAGTATCGCTTGCATTTTCAATGTTAATTACTTATTATTTTTACTTTCTCGTTGTGTATTTTTCCGCTTTCATTGTTGACGAGAAGCAAATACAGCGAGAAAGAAAAACAAACACTATTTAATGTTCCACGGATCTCCCTCGATAGAGAGCCTTCGGGCTCTCTTGTTAAGAGGGATCTCGAGTCGCTTGTCGCAAGGCCACGTGGCGCGTCCCCGGGTGGTGGACAGGGGAACGAAAACGCGAACCAAATGCGACCGTGTACTGCTCAGAGACGCAGATGGGATGCAGGGGATGGACTCCTTGCTCCTGCTGTGTCGGGTCGATGCGTTCCTTGTGCGTGGGAGCGGCATGTTCATGCACAGTGTGCGTGGGGAGGCAGTCGTTAGTCCCGACTCGGATGCGCACTGACGATGCCGACAGTGCCTGTGGTGCCAATTAGCGTCGACTCGCACCGTGCCACTGGTCGCTTCGCGACGATCTCCAAGGCAGCCCTGGCCGCCGTGCGTTGGTGACCTAGCCGAGCACGGGAGCCTGCAGTCGACCGCGACCCCACTGAGGCAAACTTCACAGATCGACCAGATTTACAGTCACAGCGAATAACTTGCTTAGAGGGTTTACAAAGGCAGCGTAAAGACGTACTGGTGCGAGTCCTACACACTATCATGCCAGAATTTCTAGCTCTATCTGATGGGCTGTCTAAGAACGCTTAAAAATTCCTCTGTAGAGATATTTCGACGCAGGCTTCGAGCTAAAGGCTTCACGAACAATTAGACATGAATTTCGTAGACTTTATAATGAAAAATTTATGGTCTACCTTGGTCTAGCTTTGTAATTTTATGGTCTAGGGCTGTACAATAATGCTTAAAAATTTTCCTGTAGAGACATTTTGGGGAAAGCTTCTTGATAAAGACTGCACAAACAATGCAAAAAAAGCTTTTCCAGGGCAGCACAGGCTAAATGATTACTGATGCTTAAAATAACGGTGCTCCTCCTCAGAAGTTTCCCTTCATTCATGAAGGATGCAACTTTATTCTACTGGCATGCCACTGGAAGAACAATTTGATATGTTGTGTGATAAAATTCAATTACTATGATTTTTCACTCCTACCTATTCAGTCTTAGTTTCGAGAAATATCGTGCTTGGTATCACAAAGGTTCGTAAAGATGTCGAGGATCTTAGAAAAAACCTGAGAAATACTATGAAAAACTACAACAGGATTCTCCTAGGAAGGCTCTCTACTAAATGGATTGCTCGTGCAGTCTTTATCTGGAGGCCTTCGCCAAAATGTCTCTACAGGGAAATTTTTAAGCATTCTTGTACAGCCATTCAGGTAGACCATAAAATTTTCATTATAAAGTCTACGAAATGTGTGCCTAATTGTACGTGAAGCCTTTGGCTCGATGCCTACGACAAAATATTTCTATAGAGGAATTTTTAAGTGTTCTTGTACAGCCCATCAGATAGAGCTCGAAATTCTGAAATGAAAGTGTGTAGGACTCGCACCAGTACGACTCTCTGCACTGCCTTTGTAAACCCTCTAAATAAGTTATTCGCTGTAAATGTAAATCTGGTCGATCTGTGAAGTTCGCCTCAGTGGGGTCGCGGTCGATCTGCAGGCTCCCGTGCTCGGCTAGGTCACCATCGCAGGACGACGAGGGCTGCCTTGGAGATCGTCGCGAAGCGGCGGGTGGCACGGTGCGAGTCGACGCTAATTGGCACCACAGGCACTGTCGGCATCGTCAGTGCGCATCCGAGTCGGGACTAACGACTATCACCCGTGTGCGTGGATGTGTTCGCGCCTGTGCAGATTATAACTGTGTCGGCTCGGCCAAAACTTGCACTCGGTAGACTGAGAGTACATGTAATGCGATTCGAGACCGCCTTAAGACTTGCCTCGTCCCTTCGGGCAGTCTGGCCGGCTGCTCTGAGTTCTTCGCCGCACGACAGAGCCTGACTACCTACCCGTGTTGTATTGCAGTCAAACACAGCAGCACTAAAGGGCCTCATTCCCCTGACCCCGAAAGAGCCCCCATTTCTGCAGCGATGGGAAGGACGAGTACGGAGAGGCTGCTAAAATCTCAGGGCCTAACCAGCCAGCGCAAATTGAGGACTAGGATGACTATCTGTACTTACAACGCCTGCACGCTCGCATCGGAAGCATCCGTTGAGGACCTGATGATGCAAGCCAGGAAGATCAAATACGACGTCATCGGACCGACCGAGACGAGAAGACACCACCCCCTACACGCCGCCTACGACTCCGGAGAAGAACTGTTCCTCGGAACATGCGACAGCAGGGGAGTAGGCGGCGTTGGTGTTCTCGTCAACACGCACTTGGCCATGAGCATCGATTCGCACGAGTCTCTGACAACGGAATCGGACGTCTGGGACTGAAGCGATGTGGCTCCGTGCCAGCTTTGACTGTATTGGTCTCGTATGCCCCAACATCCGACTACGACGACGAAGAGGTCGAAGCCTTCTACGTGGGGCTGGAGAAGTTCTATAAGGAAGATCACACCTTCTACAAGGTGATCGTCGGCGACTTCAACGCCAAGATCGGGCCACGAAGGTCGCCGGAAGCACTTCACATCGGAACCCACGGTTTGGAGTGGAACGAGCAAGGTGAAAGACTGTCTGAGTTTATCATGTCGACCAAGACCATACATGGAATCTCACAGTTCCAGAAGCCTCCCTCCCTACAATGGGCCTGGGACTCCCACGGTGGCCAGTTCCACAACGAGAACGACCACATCATCTTCAATCGCTAGTATTGCCTGACCGACGTCTCCGTTGTCCCCAAGTTCTACACGGGATCGGGCCACCGCCTGTTTCGCGCGAGGTTCCGCTTTTCGCGTCAAGAAGAGAAGGCCGCGAAGTTCAAGAAAAGGAGTCCCAGAACGACAATCAACTGGAACCTCTTCACCTATCTTGCCGGCCTTTAGGAAGATGCCGTCATGGACAACGTCGATGTGGAATACGACCGCTTCGTGCCCCATCTCCACGATAGTGCTAGGGGAGCCGAGAGCTGGAAGACCATTAAGAGACGCCTGTCTCCGGAAACTCTCAAGCTTATACGCCAGCGTGGAGCAGCACGAGAGTCAGGCAACTACCAGCTGACGTCCGAGCTTGCGAAGCTATGCAGAGCGGCGATAAAGGAAGATCTCAAGGAGAGAAGGGCAGAAGTGTTGGCTAAAGCAGCAGAGGCAGAGCTGAGCATCCGCGATGCCCGCCGGAACTTCGCCAACTTCAAGACCAAGATGATCGCTCTACGACGTCCTGACAGAACCGTACCTCTTCAGAATGACCACGGAGAAGGTCACCCACGACTTCTACTCCGATCTCTTCGACAGCCACGTCCACCTGCCCCATGCCATCATCTTCCGCAGGATGGATACGTCGTTCCCTCTGTTCTCGCTTCCAAGATCCGTCACGCCATCTCGTCGGTGAAGAAACGTACAGCACCCGGTCCTGACAGGATCAGAGCTGAACACCTGAAGAACCTCCCGCCAGCGCTCATCAACACCTTGGCGCGGCTCTTCACACGCTACCTGTCCGAATGCAAGGTTCCATCTCAGTGGAAGACCAGCAAGACCGTCTTGATGTACAAGAAGGGAGACGTGCACGACTTTGGCAACTATCGCCCGATCTGCCTGCTGTCCGTAGTCTACAAGCTCTTCACTCGAGTCATCCTGAATAGGATCAGCAGAACGCTGGACGAAGGACAGCCTGCGAACAAGCAGGATTTCGGAGAGGATTCAGCACGATCGACCACATACACACCATTATGAAGCTCACTGAAGTGTCGCGAGAGTACAAGCTGCCGCTGTGCCTTACGTTCATCGACCTGAAGAAGGCATTCGACTCCGTCGAGACTGAGGCGGCCCTCGAAGCCCTGCTCACTCAGGGCGTGCCTATTCAGTACATCAGAGTCCTTCGAGAGCTGTACAGTGGATTCACGACCAAGATCTCTCCATTCTACAACGACGTCGTCATCGACGAGAGGGGTTCGACAAGGGGATACCATACCTCCAAAGCTCTTCAGCGCTACCCTCGAAAACGTCATGCGCGAACTAGAACGGGAAGACATGGGAGTGAAGGTCGACGGCCGGCAGCTGCAGCATCTGCGCTTCGCTGACGACATCCTGCTCATAACACCGAGCATCAGTCAGGCGGAGCGAATGCTGGCCGACTTCGGTCGTGTATGTGGTAACGTTGAACTGCAGCTGAATCTTACGAAGACGATGTTCATGAGGAACGGACAAGTTTCTGATGCCGCATTCTCGCTCAACGGAACGAACATCTCCGAATGCTCCAGCTACGTCTATCTGGGTCGCGAAGTCAACATGGCCAACGACCTAGCACCAGAGCTGAGCAGAAGGAAACGAGCGGCTTGGGGAGCTTTCAAGAGCGTCGAAGAAGTCGTGAAGAAAACGAAGAACGTCCGACTCCGTGCCGTCCTATTCGACTCCACCGTTCTTCCTGCCCTAACATACGCCTCAGAGACCTGGGCTATACGAAAGCAGGATGAACACGCGATCAGCGTCGCGCAGCGTGGAATCGAGAGGACGATGCTCGGAGTGACACGACTCACGCAAGTGAGGGAAGGTCTCCGGAGTTCCGAGCTTAGCCGACGTTCGAAGATCAGAGACGCTGTCGCATGGGCCAAGTCGTCGAAAATTAGGTGGGCTGGCCACGTAATGCGATTCGCAGACACCCGCTGGACGAGAGCCGTCATCGACTGGATTCCGCGAGATGTCAAGAGAACACCGGGACGCCCACCAACGCGTTGGTCGGACTTCTTCGTGAAAGCCCTGAACGACCGATGTGACGCTCTTCGTGTCCCTAGAGCGAAGAGGATCCATTGTACCACTCTGGCACGCGACAGAGACGAATGGAGACGCTGCTGGCGCCCGCTCGAGCAAGTCGATGATCAGGTGATACAGGTGAATTAATGTTAAAGACGTAAGTGATACAAACTTCTGAGCAGAAAGCCGGCTCGCCTGTTTTGAATTCAGACGCGAACGTGTTGAAACGAAACTAAAACGGTCGTGGAGTGTAAGGGAGGAAGGAGGAATCAGTGAGGTGAGTCCCGTGTTACCATGAGAGCATTCCCCTGTTTTGCCCTTCTCCTTGCTACCGATCTCTTTCGAAACTTCGCTTTCCCTTGGCGTTCTCTGTTTCAGGCACGAACTTACGGAGGACGGACCTATATAAGCGAAGACGAAGGACTCTCGAGGACAGCCAGCCGGACCGTCGAGGGACGCGCGACTGCACCCAAGGATCCGGCCAGTCACTTCAACGCCGCGCTTCTGCTCCTTCCACCGACCACGCTGGCATTCGTCCTCACTCCTGTACCCAGTGATCTCCCGTTTTGCGTAGTCGACATGTTTTCTGTTGTGCCTTGTTATGTTCCGGCTCGTCGTTCCGTGTTTGTGGAATATCGCAGATAAATATGCGAAATGGAATGATTTTGGGTCACGACCGGAGGTTGAAGGACCAATTACTATCTTGTTACTGGAGAAAGCAAAAACGAAATAAAAAAAGCGGCAACGAAGAAGGAAAAATACACCGCAAAAATGTTCAAACAAGTGCAAGCCCACACTACGAAGGACAACTGGAGCAGCAATACTGTGCTCCAATCCATCGCAATCAATCGCGTCGCGCCCATTTCGAGAGCGACGCGATTAATCAGTTTGGTCTTTACACGAGGCACATGTCGCGCAGAGATGTGTAGGTATAAGCGAGACCTAACGCTGAGATGAGGTGGATGGACAAGACTGCTAGTAGATTAACGGAGTCGATCAATAATCGGTAATACTTTCCCCTTAAGTTGAGACGAATACGGCAATCGAAATAGCGGCTTCGCAACAAGAAGTAGAAATATAGATAAAATATCGATTAGCGGTTCAGTGCAAACGGCTGCCGTCAACAACTTAAATCCATATTCGAGCACGTGGTAATTTTTATTTATTTATTTATTGCACACTAATTACATGGAAAAACATGGAATCTGTAAAACCTCCTATAAAAAAAGCAAATCCGTGTGAAAATTGTTACTACCACAGTTTTAAAACAAAAACATGAGAGGAAAGTGAAGCACAACAGTTTAAAAAAAGCAGTGAAGTTTGATTAGTTGGCTAAAACAAACACAACAAAAACTGAGGCTACTAAGGAACCAAATATCGTTCTATCATGTTTTTGAAAGCACGAGTACCGCTCGGAAGCTAGTTAGTTCTACTTAGCCGGAAATAATCGGTTCCAGCTCTAGTTGTAAAGATCGTTGGCTTAGATTTAGTCTGGCTCGCGGAAGTACTGTTGAAGTGGTCCCACCCCTTGTTATTGATTGCCTGCTGGTACAGAATTGATCTAGTTCAAGCCCACTTACACCACTAAGAATCTTATGGAAGAAAATAAGGTAAAATTTCCTTCTTCTTGGTGCAAGGGTAGGAAGCTTGAAATTTGCATTTCGCTCAGAACTCGATGGAATCCCATCATAGAGGAAGCCTAGGGCTCTAACCATGAGCTTCCGTGTGAAATTGTTCTGCACTTTTTCAAGCAAAGCTATTAGTTTGGTTTTATGCGGATTGAAAACCGGTGTGCCATACTCAAGTATTGGTCTTACGTATGTTTTATAAGCACGAATGGGCACCGTCGTGTCTTTTCTGCTGAGAACTCGAAACATTTTGTACATTAGGGCAGTAGCTGTGTCCTAGCAATCATTTTACAGTGAGAGTCAAAACTAAGATCTTGGGTGGCAAGAAATCCTAGATCTTTTACCTGCTCTACCTTCCCTATGCATGACCCTTCTAAGTAGTAATTAAGCTTCTCATTTCGAGAACCTAAGTGCAGCACGCAGGTTTTATCCTTCGATAAAGGTAGGCCCCATTTGATTGACCATTGTGAAACAGCAGCAGGAGTGTCGCATTAATTTATGATCCGCCTCAGACGTAATACAAGTGTACAATTTCACATCGTCTGCAAAAGCACAACACTTAATACCGGAGCCGGTGATCAGGGTAGGAAGTTCATGTGTATAGATATTGAAGAGCACAGGGGATAGAACCCCTCCTTGCGGAACGCCACTAGCTATGGGTCTTGCATTTGAGAAACTGTCATTCACACGGACTATAAACTCCCTATTCGTTAGGAACGCATCAATCCATCTGATTATTAGGGAGTGAACTCCTACATGACTCAGCTTCCAAAGAAGTTTCCTATGCGAGACTCTATCAAATGCCTTCGCAAAATCCAGATACACGACGTCGACCGAGTGACCTTTGTCGAGATTGAAAGTCCGGTCGTTCGACGCTTGAATCATTGCAGTAGTAGTTGATTTGCCTTTTACAAAGCCATGCTGGAGGGGCGAAATAATAGATTTCTCATCAAGGTGCCGCACTATAGTTCGTTTGAGTATGTTTTCAAATAGATGTCCAAAAATAGACGTTATACTAACAGGTCGGTAATTCTCTGGAGATTCAAAAGGTGCTTTATTTGGGACTGGGGTTACGAAAGAAATTTTCCACCTAGATGGGACCTCTGCTCTCATAAAACTTAGATTAAATATGAACTCCAAGGGACGCGAAATAATACCAGCCACCTTCTTGATAAACACTAGTGGAATATTATCCGGTGTGGTAGAATAAGATGCAGGCCAGTGTAGGAGATGAGAGAGGATGTCATCAGAATGAAACCAAACAGAGTCTCGCATCACAGGATAAGAAACCTGGCTGAGTTCAATGTTTGATTCATCACCAGCCATAAATGATTTTTCGAAATAATCAGCTAGCAGGTTCGCCTTAGCTTCATCGTCATACTCAGGATGACCGTTTTTGCTTAACAGAGTGCCCAACCTTTGCTTAGGCCTAAGCCTAGAATTAAGTAGTGTATAGAAAGCATTCTTACCATTAGATGCAACAACTTTCTTCTCAACCGAGCTATTATACTTCTCAAGCGTCCCTCAAACTTTGAATTCAATCTTTTGAATAACGCCCAATGTTCCGGATCGTTACTTGTTGAAGCAACTTCCCACGCCGTAGTTCTTTTCCTATCAAGATCTGAAAGGTACTGAGGAAATCGATACCGATTGAGTAGAACCTTTTTCATTGGTACAAACAGAGTAATACAGTGCTGAAGAATAGCAATAAAGAGCTCATAAATTTCATCAACCGTGCTCACATTGTTGAATGAACCGAACCAATCCACATTGGCAAGATAGTCCTTAATAATTTCATAATTGGCGTCCTTGAAATTTCTCTTCATGACAAACTTACGCTTTGGAAATTCTATGTTGAGTTTGAAACTAACTGAATTGTGATCACTATTATCCACCGGAGATCTTACCGCTACGTCACGTACTAAGCCGTTGGTATTCGTTAAGACCAAGTCCAAGACATTCCTACCCAATGTCTTTTCGGTGACGTGCTGCTTGAGTGAATGAGTACAGCAAAGCTCAACGAGGCCACCCGAGACAGGGCTGACCTTTTTCATAGCGGGACCAGTGACCCAGTTAATCTCAGGAAGGTTGAAATCACCAACTATGAGGCTTGGTTGCTTACACGATATGAGATCGCTAATAGCTTTATATAATTGGTCGGCATTTGCGGCAACACAGGAGGGTGTTCGATATACAACGACAATTCGTATGCAAGAACCTTGAGATAAAACATCAATGCAAAGAATTTCATAGGAGTCCGGACAAGACTCTTGAAAAACCATGACCGGAGAGAGGGACTCTGATACAAAACAAGCTACTCTTCCTCCCTTTTGTCTGTGCGGTCTGACCTCATCAACACGTACCGCAAACCTCCATAACCATAGATGGGAGCCAAATCAACAGTCGAAGAGAGCCAAGTTTCGGTGAGAATGACTAAATCCATTTTTTGCGTGGTAACTGTATACGACAAAGCGTTGTAGTTTTTAGCCACCGAGCGTATATTAGTCATAAAACATGACAGGCACTGTACTTGGTTCCGAAGAAGAACTACACGTTTGTCGGTTTAGAAGCAGAGGTTTTGTTAAAATCTCGAACAATTGAAACACTACTCGACTGAGGTTGGGAGACGACAACGTCAGCAGATTTTTGACTCATTGCTATCAATCGAGTATTACGGTGCGCAGCACGCTCAGTACGAGCTCTCTTCCTCTCCTCTTCACTTAAGGAGCGTCTAAGGAAAAGCTTGGAAATAAAGTAATGTTTCAAACGATATGCACGTCTCAAAACCTGATCAACATAGAATGAGCGAAGTAAGCCTATTTTGACGAGCCTAGGAAACGACTTATTATAACGTCCCATACGATCTACGAACTTAATGTAACACTGGACACCTAGGAAATCAAGTATAGCTCGAACAGCACAAAAATCATCGGCAACGCGGCCAGAAGGCGACACGGCTGTGCTCTCCGGTAGACCTATTAGAACGATCGATCGCGTACGCTCTTTCTCGTCGCATCCTGCACAGCCATGACTAGCCGGAGGAACTTCTGGTACTGAGCGGATCGATTGCGTTGGAATAACGGCAGCTGCACCAGACGCTTGGAGTGCTTTCTTAAGCTCCGCATTTTCACTTCTTAGAGTCGAAATTTCCTCGAGTAGTTCACTATTGCGACGAAGAGCTGCATGCAGAAACTTCCGGTCCTCGATTAAGGTTCCAAGAACAGAGCGGACATGGGTAGGCAGCGACTGATCCTCTAGAACCAGAGCAACATCACGGTCGAAAGTGTCATCCTGCGTACCTGGGGAGGCGTCGAAACACAATCGTTTCCTCGAGCGGTCATGCACAGGAACCGAACAGAGTGGCGTCTCCATTGTTCTTCGAATAACACCGTAGCAGGATAGAATAAGTAGTTCGAAGCTTCTCCGGTAGCCACGAGTAGAAGGTCGAAATAGTAGGATCAGAGACGGAATGGTCGATTGGGTGGACAGAGCGGGATTTCGACCGACCGCCCGGCGTCAGTGCACAGGCGGGAATGTAATCACTTCTACAACTCCTTTTGACGAGTATTGCAACCATGTTGCCGACCCCTTTCCATTGTTTCCGTTTGTACCAGGGGCATGGCGATAATTAAGGTGGTCATTAAGTTTTCCAACCCTTCAAACGAGAAATTTCTCGGTAAAGGCGTTATCGCAAATTGTCTTAAACTTCGGCAAGCTCACCAGAAACTGTGAAGAACAAGCTAAATGGAATTTACCTTTTATTCACATCTTTTTGATGATCTGCATTAGTCTAATCGGACAAGCAGGTTCAACTTCGACGATCTCCAACAACGCTCAGTCTAGAGGACAAGTCCAAGAGCTTTCTAACCTAAGCCAAGAGGAAACAAAACATTTATGAATACGAAATCCTCCCATTCCTGACGAACTATAAAACTGCAATGACGCCACAATGATCCACTAACGAGTGCTTTAAAACTGCAAGTATGCCACAACGAGCGATTAACAAGTTTCAGAGAAATCTTACAGACAGTGAAATCATCAAACTTCGTCCTTGTTTTTCGAGGTAAAGATGACAACAGAATTGTGCGCTTAACAAACCATGTAAAAGTAAAGCAGGAGCTGCAGTGATATACAGTGAATAACACGAAAACCCTCGAAGTCTTTATTGACAGGGAGACTCCGAGCATGCGTAAGGAGCATATAGCACCAAGGAGCATATTTACAGGGTGGCCGACATAATCTGCAACAAAACTTCAAATCTCGAATAGAAACTGTAAGAATGTAGCAAATTCGGTACAATTCCAAACACCAGTTGTTCATTCATTATAGATCGCAATGGAGCAGTAGTAATCACATGGGCCCTTTCCTGGCTTAATAACAGCCTTCAGATCGTGATCGTGTGGGTAACTCTGCAGGCCGCGTTGCAGCACCTCTTACGGAATTTTATTAATCGATTGCTTCGAAGACAATATAAGAATCCTAAGCTTGAAGAACGGGACTTCTGCTCAAAGCCATAAATAAATATCAAGAAGGTGGAGGAATTGCACAGCTAATCTTCTGCAGGCACGATGTTAAGCGGATTAACGGAGAACAGATACTCCACACCTTTTCTCTTCCTCTTGGAATCCTTGCTTTATCCAAATGTGCGTTTTCCTCCTTAATAGAGCCGCTAGGTTCAGAAAAACGGTGTTCTATTTTCATCGGACGAAGGTGTTTGTTGGTCTTCACTCTTTTTTACAGTCCAGAAAGTTATAGAAGATGGACAATCATTATGCGCAGCCAACATTTATATGCCATGGAAGTAGTCTTAAACACACTTTATTTTGATCTTTCTATAGTGGCTCATCTATGAGCAGCTTTTCATCAGAAGCAGTAGATGGATAACATACGGATGTGCTGCAACAACGTTAGCTGATTCTTCTTTCCTTCCTATTCTCTTCTCCTCACAGTTGGTTCTTCGCTCTGCCCACGTTCTTGTAGAGGTATCCTGCAGTTTTTTTAACTACAAACTACTGAATAATGGTTATAATAGGCTGAATTTGAACACGGCTGAATATTGAATTTGTTCCAGCATGTTGTCGTATTGCGTATGATCATTGGAAGTCCTGAAGTCCCCTACAGACTACCATAATACTGGACGTTCACCCGATAGTATAGTGTTAAGTGTGTAGTACGTGTCTTTCTACGGATGGTTCAAGACAACTGAAAACTATCTCCTAATAAGGTCACCGAACTTTATTGCAGTGCTTAAGGGCCCCTGACTGTATTACATATCGAGCACTCCAATATAGGAGAAAGCTTGACATAGCGTTCTCTCTTGGGATTCAACGTTCTCTTGATTCGTCGGAACTACAAAGAAAAAACGAGCTTTGGGCAAGAAGCCGCTCAGAGACTCGTGGTCTTCCTTTACCATATGTCTACAGAAGACGAACTATACCAGCTTAGTTTGAACCGCGTCCTTCTCAGTATTATCCTCACAGATTTCGCAGGATTATGTTGATAAGATAGACAACATAACCAAACCTTTCGTTCCTCCTGGGTCGGTTAATAGGTGTCATATTATTATTTGTCCCATAAGTCTTCGCCGTTTTTTTTCAACGATTCACTGCAGATTTCGCCGGCGGTCTCCTGCATAGCGCTGCATAGCTTTCGAAAGAGAACGATTTGCTCTATCAGAGCATGTATTGCATTTCTTTCTTCATCATGAATTTTGTCAATTTTTAGGTCGTTGAAGTGAAAAGTGAAAAAGTAGCCATTTGCGCACTTGATCTCTCCGCTTAGGTTTGTAATTTTTTGCGCAGTTTTTTCGAGCATTTGGAAGACAATTCTCTGTGCTACAAGAATATGTGTTAGTGCTATTTGCTCATTTTTCCTATATTGATTTTTAGGTCATCAAATTGGGAGGGAGGATGGTTATTTTTGCCAACGGCTCCTACTCTGTGTTTGGACTTTTTGGGTTGGTGTTATATGTCATTCGAAAGAAAATGCCTTGCTCTATAAGAATATGTGTCGCTGTTATTGATTTCTTTGTCGCGTCGCGGTTAATGGCTCATGTCGATTTCTATCGAATATCAGCAAAATGCCAAAAAGGGAAAAATCGTCTTCACCAACAACTCCTTCTCCTTCTTCAGTTGTAGATATTCGACAGAAATCAGCGTGAGCCAATAAACGCGAAACAAATTCTTACTGAGCAAGACATCCCCTTCCAAACGACATATGACACCAAGCAAAAAAGTCCAACCACAGAACCGGACTTTTGGTAAAAATGCGGACGGAAAAGTCAGATTTCCCAATCTGATGGCCTAAAAATTAATAAAGGGCAAGTGAGAAAATAGGACCAACACATATTCTTGTAGTACAGAACATTGTCCTCCAAGTGCTATAAAAAACTGCGCAAAAAATCACAAACCTAAGCGGAGAGAACAAGTACGCAAATGGCTACTTTTTCACTTTTCACTTCAACGACCTAAAAATTGACAAATTTCATGATGGAAAAAGAAATGCAACACATGCTCTGATAGAGCAAATCATTCTCTTTCGAAAGCTATGCAACGCTATGCAAGAGACCGCCGGCGAAATCTGCAGTGAATCGTTAAAAAAAAGGGGGGGGGACTTATGGGACAACCTAATATTTGCCTCAGAACGACGAGATCTGCCCCTCATTTGGTCACCGCCCATATAATAGACGAAATGCGCGATATGTAGGGCAATGACGTCGTATGTGACAAGGATGATCTTGAAAATCAACTGTTGATGAACTTGCGGTGATGGTGACCTAGTCCCACACATCGTTACTACTCGCATAACTTCCAAGCGATCTCGCCCTTGACACAAGCCTGCAGTACAAGCCAAATTGAAGCTGATAATGTTCAAGCAACGAAATTCTTTGATTTGCCTTTCTGGAGACGCTAATTCATTTTGCTGACTTGGGTTGATACATATAAATAGGTAGGATATGGAACGAAACCAGTCTGCGCATTGATTAGGATGAGTGCTGAGATCCCCAACAAACACCTATATTTTGTACGAAAAACTCGAAGGACGACGTCGAATGATTGAACTACGGGAGGAAATCCGGCAAACAGTGCGCAAAATCCCTATTGCTTATCTGTAATAGCAGAATTATCATAACCACATCGTGAGCATTCCCTCATATCAGCACCTAAGTGTGTCACTTATTCCGAACTGTCGAGAAGGTGAATGAGTTTCCCCTGATAAGGATCAGAAATTGAAACATCAAATTCCACAGCTCACCCTGTGTAACCGTTGTAAACACAAGCGATTGAGCGGCCTTATGCCTCGTTTATACCTGTATCTCTGGGCGACGCGATTCGAGCGGGGCATGCGTCCCATCGCGTCACGCTGTTTCAGACGACGATGACCATTTAAACAGCCGGCGACGCGGTCACCCACTACGCACCATTGCGTACTTGCACACACGAAATTGTATACAAATTTCCATGTCCACTGCAAAGGATAACTGGAGCAGCAATACTGTGCTCCAAACCTCTCCGATCTATCGCATCGCGCCGATTTCGAGAGGGACGCGATCCGGTACGCGATCCGGCGCTGAGCGGCGCGATTGGACGCGGGTTCATGGCGTTTACTCCGTTCGAGTGGCGTCGGAGCTGAACGACGCTATCAACCAATTTGGCCTCTATCCATGGCATCGCGTCGCGCGGCGATGGAAGTATAAACGAGGTCTTAGACTCGCTTAGGTGTTAATATTCTGGCACGTGGCCAAAAGGAATTTCGGCGCAATGCGAGGAAGAGTGGGGCAGCCCATCAATACTCAAACTCAAAAACAAATGTACAAAGTGACGCGTCATTTCTACGTGTGAACGAGTTTTTACCCGCTTGGTTGGCCCGTGTGTGCAAGGCCTCTGTCGTTGCAATTTGCACTGCAGATACGTACGCGTCGGTTTGCGTACAATGTGGGAAATTCCACGTCACGATCTCCGACTGTGCGCCCAAGGCGGTCGAATCCCATGGGCTGCCGCCCTCACTCCTATCACTGCGCCCGCTTTTCTAATTACTAATTGTAAAAGGCAACGCGTTTGTGTGAATGGTCATGGTGAATGAGGTTCTGAAGCTGATATGTTTGAGTGGTCCATGTTTTATACTTTCTCTAGAACTGAACAGCTTATGCTTCTGTGTTGTAATAATGGGGTCAGTGTAACAGCAAAAATTGGCTAGAAAAAAGCTAAAATTCTCGGTAAATTTCATACCGTTAACTGAGATCAGCGACAAATGCAAAAAATCCAATAAATCGTTAATCCTAAAATGCACATCCTTTGCTTCGATTTCCATTTTGCCAGCAAAAAAGGATATGACTAATTGTAGTCTTGCCGTCTTCCTTTACCGAAATTACTTTTCTATGAGGGCGTATAGGACGTAGTTTTTCTGTCAACACCCGAAAATAAAGCGCCAGTGTCACATCAATACCAGTCAATTCTGGGAGAGGAATCTAACAGTTCAAGAGACCATAGCTGTGAAGAGGAACTTCATCGGAAACTCAAAAAAACGTCACCTTTGCTCTATATTCTACAGAACTCCCACATAATAAAAAATTTTCATTGGATTGTATGAAAAATTTCATGGGACCCTTGAACAGGTACAAAATTGCATGCGCCACGAAACATCGGGAAGAGTGTTCAAACAATGTTCCCGCTAACTGTCGAGTGCAGTCTAATGGAACTTTAGCGGTGACATCACCATTATTTTTCTGTGGGGGATAGAATGAATGCAAGAGGGTGCAAGAGGATTAGTCCAGATTCCGCTTCGCGGAGCCGGTTTCTCACCGGAAGTTGACCCGGGAAACTATCAGAACTTCTCTGAGCTATCGCAACATTGCGTATGCAGTGAAACACTTAAAAGGAGAAGAGAAACGAATCGGGTGTGGAGCTGAGAGAAGCTGGGGAAAGGACGTCTCTATGAAACAAACAAACAGCGAAACAACTATTGTAAGTTTGAGCGTCCTAAAGAAAGGATCGCTGATCAACAACAACAACAACGTATCTCGTCCATAGAAACGAAAACAACAGAATTATAATGAGCGATGAAACAGAAATTATGAAAGCAGGCCTCGCAGGGTCTCCGTTCTCTTCTCGTCCAGCTGTGCAGCCTGAACAACAGCCTCAAACACCTCGCCGTTGTTGTGTAACACCTTCAGGATGTTCTGCAATCGTTGGGCGACCGCTTGGCCTTCCTCACTCGGTGGGAAAGCCTCCAACGTGAACGCGGACACAACTAAAATGCGGTAAAAACAAGTCGGGGATAACTTCGCAAAGACCTTTAAGACATGAAGTTGATTCAAAGCAACATACTGATGTTAACTAGTCGCGGCAAATTACAATTATCCTTGCCAAGTACGACAGGGTGATCCGATTCAATAAGGTCCGCAAGGTAACCATAGATGTGGGGCGATTCAGTAACGTCCTCGTGCGTTGGTAACCAGGACAGGAACGTCGGAACAACCTGCAGAACATCTTTTGAACGCCAACGTCTCGCTTCGCACTTATAAAACAATTAGCTGACGGCGTACAAGTCGTACGCCTGTTGCATGTTGCATTGCTTCTTTACATGCTCAACAAGCAAATGGATCGAAATAACGTCTAATGACGTCAATAGTCGAAGTGCGGCTCGGCTCGAAGGGACGAAATTATCCAACGCGAGCTCTTCGAGTTTTTGAAACTCGGCTGAGGGTCGTCTAGTTTTAGAGCTAAGCATAAACAGCGTGTGAAAAATATTGTTCGAATAATGTTCGAAATCTAACATCAAGCTAATGTACCGTGCCAACATTGTTGAAAAATGTCTGAATTCCTTCATAACGCAGAAATTCGACTACCCTAGCAAATCCCGCCACAAAAAGCAAAAACTGCAGGTGGATGGAAATGCAGAATCGAATTTCTGCCGAAAGTGCACTTCAAAAAATAGCTTGTACCATATAATGTTGTGCAACTTTATGCGTTCGCTGGTTCTTCAAATAAAAACTGAAGAACCAAATAATCAATTCATTCGTTCGTTCGTTTTTGTAATCAGGAAACTCGATCTTCTGAAAATTCAAATTCGAATGTATTCGGGAAAAGCATTTTTTTGGATATTCCAATTCAACATTCAAATTCGAGTTAAAATCATTCGAATACCTATTCGTCTAGATCATTCGAGAACAACTATACAATCCCTATAGTACACGCGGCTCTAGATACCCAATTTCCTTCACCTTCATATGAGCTCTAACACTTTTCAGTAGCTACACCAGTAGCAAAGTTATGGCTCCAAAGCAGTGTTTGTGTTTTCAAGGCACCCTTTATATATGAGTTTGCCTTTCCGTGACGATAACTTGTTACTCAGAAGCTACGGGTATTGACGGGGATGTTTGTCATGAGGAGAGACCTTTTAATTGATAATCTGCTAATTACAGTTTAATCACCTAATCTCGAGATGACTTAGCAGGCTAGCGACCAGGTCGTCTTTACTCAAGTCCATTTAGACTGGCAATGAAAGCGGCAAGTACAGTCGCGTGCCTACAAGGCAGTGTCTGAGGAGCACCCGAGCGACCGAAATCACTTTTTAGAGGTTCGCCTACACTAGAGTGTTAATGGTGAAAGAATAAACTATGAGAGTAAGGAGCTTCTGAACAAGTTCAAGAAGTGGCTCCTGCTGGACATGGTCATAGAGGAGCTGCACAGCATGGAAGGATCTCAGGATTATTAATAGGGTTGTACGGTGTTAGCCGCACACTGCTAGGGTGCATGGTTTGAAGGGCACGAATGTCCTGAAATTCTATCGCGAGATTTCTATGCATGAGCAGTCAACTTTAATTGATCGATCAAGCTAGCATGTCCGAGAAAACCGTCACGACGTCCTAATCAGGGATGCACATTTAACGGTTAACGATTTAACAAATTCAACGTATTAACGGCATTTTTCGTTGAAATCCGGCATGACGACTTAACGAACATTTTTAAAAATAGAACGGAATTTTTAACGGACTTTTTTCTCGGTAAGATTACCACATTTACCCTCAGTGTTCACTAATGTTGCAGGTCTCATCCTTCCGATTAGGACTGTTCCTGAACAACTATTGAAATCAGCAAGAACGTTTTAATGATTTCATGACTTTATTTTGAATTTTTGGAAATAATACATTTTGGCAGCGCCTGTAGCGTATTCGGAGAAGGTACCGGCTGTCGCGTGCACCCGATGCCAGGTTCCTGATTCGGATTTTCCGCCCAGACCAACCAAGCCTTCCATCCTTCCGGGGTCGGAGAATTGGCAGGAGACTTGTCTGGGAGGATAAATCTCTGACTTCTTCATCGACAGGCCACCGCAGGTAATTGCATGGCCAAATAAGCATTCAAATTGCACCCACTATATACCGTAGAAGTGGGATACGTGGCGCATCCCAACCAGGATTGAGTAACGCCGTACTTTATCCTTCTCCTCAAACGCATTTTGGAGCTAGAAATTTCTTCGCCGAGCCCCAAGCACGTCAAGGAATCCACAAAGATACTGGTCAAACCTCCTCGTAAGATATGCCTATCTTCACTTGGCGCTGCTCACCACGTGGAACAGTCGAGACGAAGAGAATGAATGTTTTCGGCCGTTGGACGTTTTTTAACGATTTTAGAAAAACGCCAAAGCAAAAATTTGGGGAGCTACTTTTTCTAAACGTTAGCACGTTGACGATGTGCCACACCTTTTCGGCAAAGTGATACGGTGTGACAAGATGCCGTGCAACGGTCTCGACGTTGCAAAAAATGGATTGGTCCCACGCACCAGGCACCGAAAATCGTGCGTTTGATTGTTGCGGAAGGCCTGTTTATTTTTCTGTGTTTGGTGATGTTGAAATTTTTGTTTTACAATGCAGTGCTACACTCGATTCCTTGAACTTTAGCTGTTGACCTCTTGATGTTGAAGCGTATAAGGCTTTCCCTCATTTTTTCACCTGAAGTAGTGGTTTGCAACTAATGGTATTTTTAAACGAAATTTGACGATTTACCGGAATTCTTTTAAAAGTTTAAATTTAGAATTCTGTGGCACCCCTAGCCTTAATGTTACTATTCTCCCATCTTGACGTGGACTCCTGTTGGACTACTCCCTATTCCTCGATCAGCACAGATGGTCGTTCGCTCGTCCTGAGTTCTCTACAAGCCTTTGAACTCACAACCGCAGCCGTTCTGCACAACACCACGGCTGATCTCTATTTGTGAACGATTTCACAGTTGAATTTCTAGCATCTTCGTTCCAAGCATCTGCAAGCAGTCTCAGAACGTGAGATGCTACGAAGGAAAAGGAGGGAATAGAGGCCACCAATGCTGTGAGCTGCGGCGCGGCGACACACGGCAGTTGAGCGCGGCCGGTAAATCCAGCGATTCCGGCACTCTACACCCGTTGCCCACGTTAGACAACCATCGTTCACTTGTTCCGCACTCGGCTTCACATAAAATTGCCTCCCACACCCTATCAAACAAATTGGGGAGTATCTACGAAGAACACAAAAACTAACCTGTGCAATGTCAACATTTGCACCAGAATACTTCAGAATTTTCGCTACAGCAGCGATACCATTATCAGTAGCTCCAGAACTCTCGTCAGTCGACCTGGCTTCAGGGCTAAAACATTAAGGTATTAGGTTGAGTCATTCATTTTCAACAAAATTTGCCTTATAGCAAAAATAAGATTATACCACAAAAGAAAAGTGATCGACTTAAACAAAGTAATTGCCATTATTCTAAATGAGTTTCTTCCGCTTTTCATGCACTGACTCGATTACATCTCTGTAGAATTTGATCGGTTTCGACCTGAAGAAGTCGGGTATCACCGCTGTGACCTCATCTACTTCGACGAAGAGCCTACCATGGAGGAAGTGATCCATCGAGCGAAGCAGATGGCAGTCAGACGGCGCAATGTCTGGGGTGTATGGTGGTTGCTTGATTTTGGTCCAGCTCAATTCCTAGATTTTTGCCCGCGCTTGAAGTGCCGTACGTAAGCGGTCGGCCGTTGGTCTGATGGAAGAAACATTCACTTCTATCGACCCCTTTCTCCACTAATTTTTGCCGGATCTAGTGGAATTGTTGTCGAAAGCGAGCGCAGAGGATGCATTGACTACGTGGAGCAGCTCACGGTGCACTGGGCCACTACACGTCCACCAAACGCACAGCAGGACCTTCTTTCGGTGGAGCTCCGGTTTTGACTTCAGAACCTCCAGCTCGCTGCGTTCCAGCTATTGCTTTCCGGCTTTACAGTTGTAGTAAAGCATCCGCTTTTCATCGCTAGTAAGGATTCGATCCAGGCCCCCCGCTTGAACCGGTGCCGGAGCTCTCGGCAGTCGGAAGCACAGCGATTTACTCGGGTTTCCGTCAAAGTATGAGGCACTGACGAAGGCGATTTTGGCGACCTTCCAATCTACTGCAGCCGACGAGCGGTAACTCGTTGGGAGGTGTGGAGATCAGCGGTCAATCCCAGTGTAGATTGAGAAGAATTCGACCTGATGGATTTGCGCAGGCTCCCCTTGTTTACAGCAGTTGCGTTTCCCGGATGTGGTTTGTCTTTGTTGCCTTTCTGGGCGGAAGGGAACTGCTGATGCCATCTCCAGTAATACATTTGGTTAGCAGTGGACCTGCAGGTGACCTCCTGAATGCGCTTGACCTTCATCACTGGGTTTCTGCAGAGCTTGAACTAATTGAAACCACACACTTTTTCACTTTGAGTGGTCGTCGTTCTAGGGAATAAAACTCTTCAACAACGCAAGGAAAATTAGTGATTCCCAAACTCAGAATGATCGACGGGGAACAAGCTTTCAAGCAAAATATAATATTTCGGCGGGCTTACTTTGAATACCAGAGAAAAAAGAAATGTTGCAAAACTTGTGACTCAACCTAATAGCATGCTTAGTCGTATTTTCGGGGACTTATTTAGTTCACAAATACTTGACATCAACCGTTTTTGCAACGGCTCATTCCCGTTTTTGCTTATCAGCTCCTGTAGTACAACGTACTATAACTCTGTATACCAAGGGCGCACCAAAAAATACGTGCACATCTTTCTTCCATGGTAAAATTGCTACAAACTAAAAATGAGTAAGAATTTTATAGCATCAGTTCCTCCTCCCCCCCCCCCACATTAAATAGAAATTTTTAGGCCTAGCTTACGTTTGCGCCGCCGTGCAGCGTTGCAGCATGCTCGGTATAAATATATTTTTTTCGCGCCAATGCACTCCATCTGCCGGAACTTCGGGATACCGTGTTCGGCAAATATTGAAAGGGCGCAGCGCGACGAAGTGGCCAACGCTGATAAATTTTTACAGATTTTAGCAGAATGTCAAGGCACGACACGTTTGATGCTAACTGCTGAAGGTAATTTTAGTGTCTATTTCTTAGATGCACAAGATATTTTAGTATACACATTTTTAATCGTCGAACCGGTCACGGAGTTGTGACCGAAAGCTTGACTTGTCAACAAAATAATTTTTCATAAATGTAGGAAAGTATGTTAGGGGTAAAATTGTGTCGCATAAAATTTCGCATTCTGATTATTAATTACACATTAAGAAACAAGCTTTTCTTCCGCTTTTCTTTTGATATAAATAAGGGGAGGTCGAATTCGAGATATCATTTTGCAAAGAAATAAAAAAATTCTGGCGATCTGAAGGGGTAACATGTGAAAGTCAAATGTTGTCAAATAGAATTTTAAGCCCTATCTAATACACTGCAAAAAGGTTCTGAAACGATCTTCTATGTGTTCAGGGTTTCAACTATGCATCCATTGTCGAAAAAACTATGTGCCTCCTCCAACCACATGGAAGATCACCGCAAACTTGCTTTTTTCATTTTCATACGTGGTCTCTTCAGATAGAAAAATTCTTTAGTTGACCACAAAGCCCTCGCATGAAAACGGTGAACACGGGGAACATAATTCCCTGCAAATATGCGGTCACAACTCTCTAGTTTTCCATGTTTTCGGAAAACTAGCGTACTGTAAAATAGAGGACTGTGGATTCTTTGACCTGAAATGCAGCTTATAAAATTAGCAGCCTCTATGTAGGTTGCGGGTTCGTCTTCTTTTCGATTTTCGCCGATAAACAATTCAGAACTTTATAAAAATTCAATTCCGTGTTCATAACATGTCTCCTTCAGCAACTCGCGTGCACCCGATACCAGGTTCTTGGTCCGCCCCGGCCAACCAAGCCTTCCATCCCTCCGAGATCGGTGAATTGGTACCAGACTTGTCTGGGAAGGATAAAGCGCTGACATGTTCATTGGGCCACCACAAGTCATGGTGTATGCCAAATACGCATGCCAATCGCCTCCGCAAAAACCCGTAGAAATGGAATGCGTGGTGCATCCAGGAAGGGGAATGTCCTTTACCCTCCACCCTTTTATTACAAAACCCAAAAATCACACAAAAAGTTGAAGAAGTTTCCAGACAATCCTCTCCCAAAAACAAAAAAAAACTAAAGCACAGTATAAACCCTCCCCCCCCCCCCAAGAAAAACGATGCCGCAGTGCGACCCCCGTTCAATTCTCGAATCTTAAGCTTGACCCTAAATGGGGTGAGATGCAGCCTACTGCGCGTACGCAATCCAGAACACTTTCTTCCCTCGTACTTGAAATCCTACTCTTTAAAATGTAATCTAAGCGATATTCTATAGAGAAACACTAGCCCTATACGATGACAGGGTAGTTCTTTCTTTCGAGTAACATCGACGAAGAGATTCAACGAACAAACCACTCCTGCACCACGTCGAATTCGCGAACGCTCTTAGTTTGAACAGAAGGCAATATTGCACTCTTAGCTCTTCGATGCTTGCCAACATTCATCTCTATATGCGCTTTAGTTTCATCTACAGCATCGGTCAGTAAGGTATGCGTTTTCACTTTTTTGAACTTGACTTCTTACAATTGCAAGCTTTCGAATTGATTTTTTTGCAGCGAGAGCTCACCATTAAATGTGATGATACTACGGATATTCAATTGTCTAGGCAAACTAAGAAATGATTTAAAAAGCTTATTTTTTCGGCAAAATACGATCTTAGTTGTTCAACGTTTAACTACATAATTTTTTATTTTTACAACAACAACAACTGGCATAACAACAAATATTGTTATTACAACATCAATAGTTTGCCTCAAAACCTTTGTTCACATTATTAGAAGTTTCCATAAAGGCCTGACATCTCGACAAGTTTCCGAAATTTAAGGTGTGCCAATCCTATGCGTTCAGTCGATTTGGAAAAAAATCCAAGGACAGCGGATCGGCAGACGTCAAAAGCCACCGAAGCTACCGAGCAAGAACCCGTCCACAGAAACATTTTGCTGCTTACAAGGACTGACCCCGGCTTACTTCGACCGACATTCCTCACGAAATCTCGACGCCCGAGAATCCAAACCGCCCACAGAATCTGTACGAAGTCGCCTGAGAGAGGCATGTCTGGCATGGACATCGCCCAGCGAGGAAGCCGCTGATTTCCATCAAAAATCTCAAAGCGTGTCTCGATTGGGCTCATGGTCACAGGAAGCGGTCTATTCAAAAAGGTACTTGGGGTGACGACTCGAAGTTTTTACTGCTCGGGATGGACGAAATCGTATCTGAGCAAAGTCCTGTTGCTACCAGATACCATCAGAGGTACCAACTGCCAACTTGAAGCATGGTGGTGACTAGAGATGAGCGGATTGACCGTTATCCACTGTTCGTTATCCGGTTTCCGGCGGGTTTTGGCCTATCCGTTTTGTCGTTTGTTATCCGGAGATTTGGGCAGGATAACAAACAACAAAATCTGGCTCCTTTATGGTCACTTCGTTAAATATAGGGGCCATTTGTTGAAATAGCTTTGTGTTTTTCCCAATGATAGTCGAGTTGACGCCTGCATGCTGGGTAAGTGTCTTCTCTTAGTTCCCAATGGCATAATTATGCTAAACTATCCACCTGCTCATAGCATGTTGGAACGCAGAACACTGTCTTGCTTGACAGAGTACTCGTACGAGAATTACAGCGTGTTTTAATAGTTTCTTAAGATAATGGAAGAACGAAACGAAGGAGGAGGAGCATAACAACCGAACTGACCATGACTATGGAAACAGCCGAAAGGCTGGTAAGCCATCCTTGGATGAACACCGATGTCATTGTATGAGGTGCATCATCACTTCTATTCCCACGTGGAGATGTCTGGCAGGTATTCCCTGCCTTCGTAAGGACAAATTCGTTGTTCAACGCCTCTTTACATCTTATTTTCCCATCAATATCAAACTTCTGTACTTGAAATGATCATTTGATTAGCAATTCCTCTGACCCTTCTGCCCTTATCCAGGCTCTGAAGAAGACGCTTGCTACAGCCCGGAGAAGCCTGTTTATCAGCAATGGTTTCACAGCTTGATGAACCTACTACCATTCTCCCAAATACGCTTAGCAGTAACTCACCCTTTCTTGAGCAGTAAAGAGAGAGAGAGAGAGAGAGAGAGAGAGAGAGAGAGAGAGAGAGAGAGAGTTTTGTCCGATCTGGGAAATAATTAATGTCAACGTGATTGGAAAGTGTGCAAAAAGCGACTCTTTCCAACGACTGCCCTACCCAGGCCCAAAAAACCTCTTATACCTATACATAGCCACCTCACTGGAAAAACATAAATAAAGGATATAAGACGGCGCCAGTCAATTTCTTTGCGGGACGTACCACGCAATCTACTCTTACGATTGCCATGCGCAAGTCAATTGCTTTATCCTTTCCGGACAAATCTGATACCAACTCACTGACCCATAGAACACTTGGTTGGCCTGGCGTGAAATCCGAACCAGGAACATTGAATCGGAGAGCATGCGATAGACGCTTCCGACTGCGCTATCACGGGCCTTGGAGAAGAAACACTAACAAGAACGTTAAAAGTGGCTTATTTGAAATGTGGCGTAGAAAGTACCACAATTAGCAACCCGCCGTTAGAGAAAGAATGACTTAAATTTAGCTTTAATATTTGTTGTTTATTCGCTATCCGTTTTTCCGCTATCCGGCCATTTTAGGGCAAAATTATCCGTTAACCGGATTTCAAAATGTTATTATTCGCTCATCCCTGGTGTTGACTCAGTGTTAGCGCACGACAGCTTCTCTCGCGAAGGAGTTTAACCTTTTCATTCGGTTAAGGATGAAATGAACTCCAGAATGTACCCCGACATTATGGAGACTGTTGTCTTGCCATATACCGGCAGCACTGGTCCCACGGGGAACATTTTCCAACAGTATAATGACGCGAAACACAAATCTTCCGCTGCCGTGACCGCCGCAATTTCTTGACTCCATCGAAAATCTGTGTGTGATGAACTTGTGCGTCAAGTTAAGGCCCTCAGGGCTCACAATGAGCGCAAAAAGTTCACACTACTGAGGACCGCATGGGAGATCATCCCACAGGATGAAGATCGTCAAGCTCATTGAGCTCATGCCACGCCGATGCTAAGCTGTCATTACTGCCAGAGGCTTCGCAAGAAAGTATTGGCGTTGTAGTTATTGTATTTCTCGTTATAAAAGTTGTTATTGCTGTAAAAATAAAAATTTATGTAAATTAATGGTTGCCCAACTAAGATCGCGTTTTGCCGTGAAAAAATAAATTTTCTAAATCATTTTATTATCAACCTAAGCAACTGAATTTCGATTTTCTATCACATTTACAGATAAGCATTCAATGCAAAAAAAATCGGCCTAAAAGCTTGAGCTTGTAGGGAGTTATATCCAAGAAAAGTAAAAACGTATACTACACTGACCGGTAATGTGGGTAAAACCACATTTTATACTCTGTTCCTTAACCTTCATTTTTCTGACACATTGTGAACATTCTTGAATTCTCTGTTAACAATGAGGTTCATCTGTTGCCCGCGACGGGCGAGCGAAAAAACGCAGTCGGAAAGGGGACAAACGTTTTCCAGTGACATACAGGCTTCCAGAACGCTTAGGATGCTTCGGCGACTGATTTTTTAAGGAAGGAAATAATAGTAGTGTGGTGAATAAACGAGCGCTCAGCTCTGCAAAAATTGCAAAGCTCAAGAGATAGAGCTTGATCATGTCTTTGTGGTCCCCCCTGTAGTATTGTGAATGATGAAGACTTTGGATATGAACATGGTACCCACTTGTTCACCATTGTTGCCAAAGGCTCAAGAGCACTCGTTACGCTGTTCAGATAGTCGGCGCCACCGATCATTCCCATTATCCCGAACCCATAGGCAGCAGCTTGTCGAACTTCCGGGTATTCGTCAGCCAAGGCTTTCAGCATTATCGGAACGAATTTGTCCTGGTACTTCGCAATTCTCTAAAAACCGTAACTTGTCAAATTGTACGCGATTTTTTTCAATTTCACAAACTGGAAAGCGAAAGATGCCGACTTCTGCATTCAAGCAAAATCCAATAGCAAGCATCAGCACTACGGGGAGAGAGGGAGGGTGTGAGGGAGAGAAAGCCGCTATCACATCCGCTTTGTTCCATGCACAGAACTGAGCAAGGGAACGAACTTTTGTGGATGAAATCTTGACACGGGTAAACTATATGCGCCGCATTCCGAAGCAGAGTATGGAGCCAAAGCGGAAGTGGTCCGGCAATTCCCCACACCTTTCCTCACAAGAAACTTATGCCTACCTTTGGTGCAAACTCAATGCAATCGTCAATATAACAAAGACCGTACTGTCGTGAAGGATACGTTCGTCGAACATCGATGAGTTCGAGAATTTCAGGCAGCAGTGGCTCAACAAGTTCAAAGAAGCCCTCACCAGTGGTCTGAAATTTGGTATTGTCAGCATCCTCTAGCATCACAGAGAATTCACAACGGACAAGGATTCAGACAATTTGAGGAGGCTAAAACATTTAACAGAAACTCAACTTCCTGTAGGTAAAACTTTCAATGAACTTTGCGGAATCGGATATTTTGCGCAGAAGCAAAGGTGCAGCGAATGCTAGGAGCACACTTACTAGTTGTGTGGGACCACTTTGAATACACATGAAAAAGCGAGGTAAAATCTAGGATCACACCTTGGACCAGCTTAAACATGAGTAACACCCGTAAACCTCCGTGGCGGCTATTGTTAACCAACCCTCTCCTTGATGAAGATAGTGTATTTCGTACCTTGCTTTCATACACCTGCGGTTGTTGATGCTCTACACTATGCTTTGGAAGAATAAGACATTGAATTTTTGATTCGTTGATCTTTTGATTTTTTATAAAAAAATCTGTCAATACATCTCGCCTAACAATGAAATTACGAACGAAAGCAGGTATCTATATTTCTTCGTGGCCAATAAAGTAGAAATACGCCCGCGCTATTCATGAATGTATCCGTCTTCGTGCAAAATCGTCTACGGGCAAAAACACATACGAGAGATGTTACATGCGGTCAAACAGCGCTGGTGGTGTAAGGCGAACATCGCTGCCCGGAAAGCAGAAGATGCGGGTTCGAGTCCCGCCTGGCGCAAGAGTTTTGATCGCAACAAAACATCCTGTAACAACATATAGCCTCTCTATCAGCCGCTCCAGGCTTAAGAAAATGTGTAAAAACATTGTTACTAGTAAGGTCTTCAGCTTAACCGGCTCCATGCTGATATCAGCTGCCGGCCCATCCCCGTATCACGGGTGGGTGCTGACAGACCTGGAGGATATCGCGGATGTTACGTGCGGTCAAACAGCGCTGGTGGTGTAAGGCGAACATCGCTGCCCGGAAAGCAGAAGATGCGGGTTCGAGTCCCGCCTGGCGCAAGAGTTTTGATCGCAACAAAACATCCTGTAACAACATACGAGAAAGTTATACGTATTTCACAACTTCACCTGGAAATCATCTGACACCTTTGACCCGAACCCCACCATATATAATAAAGGGTTTTTTGTCTCAACGTGACCATGGGAAAATTCGTAAACTCCGCGGACTCGGTGGTTTAATCACCCAAGTTTGAGGCAGGTTCTCGACTTCTCTCTCCGACGGGAAGCGCCGGGAGGTGAGCAATCGCCGCTGCCGAGGAGGACACGTGAGGCGTTGCGAAATAGGCCGGCGCTGCGGCTCTGCCGCGCACGTGTTGGGTGGCTACTGTCTCGAACTGACCCCCTTGAAGGCTCCTGTCCTTGCTACCGGTCAATTAGTGCTTGCAATTAGGCGCTGCTACAGTTGTGTTACCGCAGGGTACATCTCTGCCGCCTGTGTGGCATGGCCGAAGTCACTGCTCATTCCTGTTCTTGCTACCTTCTCTGTGTTCGGGCATAACCTTCTAATGTGTACGAGCTTCCGCCTTCACTTTTCTGAGAACAGCTCCTGCTGTGTTAATCCATACTGCCGCTCTTCGTTACTGCTTTTGCCACCGTCTCACTTTGTTTCTCTTCGAGAGTCTTAAGTTGATGTCAGTGTTGTGATGAGAATCTGCGGCCCTATTCTAGTGCTCCTCGCTCTACACGTTAGAGTATGCCCCTTGGTAGGAAGGCACATGTATGCCCATTCACAGCAGAAGTGAACTAACTTGGTTCACCATAGGGCTAGAACCCACCAGTGCTGCTGATAATTTTGAATTTCATACAACACAAAACAACGAATTGGGCGCTCCTACATCGTGGCTCTCCCGCCCCAGCCTATTTGAGCCCTACTGCTAGATGTACTACTTATATCCACACTCGTGTGCTTCTTAAAGAGGATGACAACCCCTTAACATGATGAGCCCTGTCCACCCGAGCCGTTTTGCGCCTGATTCTGTAGTCTGTAAGTAAGATTCTCCCATTCTAAGTTGGTTGGATTGAGCCCATCAGTTTCTCCCGCCCAAATAAACTTCCTACTTTCTACACTCTTCCAAGCTGTTGGACTTTTATTCGAGTGATAGCAGAAGTTGAACAACAAACACAACGGTGAGGAACATACACATCCCACCTTTCTGATTAAGTTGCTTTTACACTATCAGTCGATTAAAAGCTGCGGTGAACCTTTCGAGGACATGGTGCCATCTCGTCTTTTATTGCGCTATATGCTTGCTCATTAGCTAGGCTGCAAGTAAGATTCTCCCATTCGAAGTTCGTTGTGTCGAGCGCATGCAACAGTTTCTCCCGCCCACTCATGATTCCTATTTATCGCTTGGGCCCCCTTCTAAGACGTTGCGATATTTATTGATAGCGTAAGTTTAACAACAAATACAACAATGAGGAACACACATATCCCCACCTTTGGTGGATCAATTAGGTGGCATGTTGCATGGTGCGATCTCATCTTTTAATGCGCTATATGTTTGCTTCTTAGCTGCGGGCTGTAAGGTTCTCCCATTGGAAGTTACTTCGGCTGAGCGATTTTTATTCGACCAGCGTCGGCGCCGGCGGAGCCGGCGACCGACGCTGGGTGAGGAAGCATCCGTAGCTAGGTTGGGCTACGTCCCTAGCGTGGCCCGCCATACCCGACGGCGGCGGAGCCGGCTAGCCCGGCATGGCCCGAAGATGCGATGCCGGCGAAGCCGGCTAGCCTGGCGTGGCCCGCGCACTGCAGCGTTGGTGCCCGACGCTGGGTGAGGAAGCATCCGTAGCTAGGTTGGGCTACGTCCCTAGCGTGGCCCGCCATACCCGACGCCGGCGGAGCCGGCGACCGACGCTGGTAGAAGATAAAACGTCATGTGAAACGCCCTGCTGCGTGGTCTGCCCATTCGGCAGGGAAGGCGACTGTAGGGTATCAGGAACAGTATATATAACTTGCATTGAATGCAAGGGGAGTACGCTTGTGATACGGGTATACCTCTTTGGGTTAGGGTCAAGGAGCATGTGGAGAGCTGAACAGGTGCAAAGTGCCGAATGCTACACCCTGGGGGCCGAGAAGTCATAGTGGCGCAGTGATTGGAGTAGCGGTGACGATCATAGCTCGCGAGGTCGACGTAGCAGCGCGCAAGGTCCTGGAGGCGCTGTGGATTGTGTTCAAAAACCCCGCGATCAATAAAAGGATAAAAGGATAAAGGACGGCGTTACTCAATCCCCTCTGGGATGCGCCAGCGCATTCTACTTCTACGGGATGTCGTGGAGGCGACACGAATGCGTACTTGGCCATACAATGACTTGCGGTGGCCAGCCGATGAACAAGTCAGCGCTTTATCCTTCCCAGACAGGTCTGGTACCAATTCACCGACCCCGGAGGGATGGAAGGTTTGGTTGGCCTGGGCGCGAAATCCGAACCAGGAACCTGGTATCGGGTGCACGCGACAGTCGCGCCTCCGCCGACTGCGCTACACGCGCCCGCCGCGATCAATAGGAAGGAGGAACGGATGACCGTAACGCAGGAGTTGGCTCTGTTTACCCACCTCTGTGGGCTTGACCGCGGAGGGCATCGGCCAGAAGGTCGCTGAGAGGCTGACTCAATGGGAGGACTTCATTCACCCACATTTGTCTGCATCCGAAGGGTGACCCAACAGCTTTTTGGCTGTTTATGTAAGGTCAAATGGATTGACTTCCTCACGGTACGTCTCTTTCTCCCTTTAACTTCTGAGATGGCTTAAACTCGAAATGACTCTTGGACGGTTAATTTCTCTATCCCCCTTGTCTTTTCCAGGCTCTGAAGAAGGCGGTTACGCCTAAGCGCAAGCCGAATAAAGGTTCGACACCAATCTTGGCATGACAGCTCTACCACTATCATCCATATGTTGAAAGACATGTCGAGACTCAAAGACAGTCGCACATGGAACATCTGCCATCAACTCTTTCCTCGAAGCATTATGTCAATAATGCGCTTTTAACTCTTGATGTACTGAAAAGTGGCAAGAACGTCAAAGGTATAAGTAATGTATTCTGTCTCAATGTTGGAAATATGTACAGCTGAAAAATAGACGTGGGAATAAAAAGTACCTCAAACATGTTGTGGATGAGATCTGACAAACGAGCAAGCACTTCGCCTTCCATTTCGTCTTCGTCGCTAAGCTTATCCTTCACATCATCAGCATCTGCGTCCTAAAACATAAATACCCTTTAGGTTTTTCGAAAAAGTAGAGATCTCTATGCTTTCTCTATAAACAAATGGACACCTCCTCCGCTTCTTCAGCTTCAGCCGCTAGGCGTCGTTTCTCGTGTTCCTTCAGTTGCTCGGAAATCACAGTAGCGATCTTTTCAACATCGTCTTTAGTGAGACCCTTAGAAAACAGGAAATCGATGTTACTTTGCTCAATGTAGTAAACAACACAAAAAACAATTTAGATTTCCCTTACGGTGGATTCTAGGTGAGTTACGCATTCAGCAAGCGAATCGACCAGACTTTCTAGCACTTCGACCTCATTTTCGGTCTCCAAAGCCGAGCATAGCGCGGGTAAGAATTCTACCCATAAGCGACGCATAGCATCTACACCCTAAAGGAATCTTGACTACTATCCTAGATCTTTGAGACGACAAGGGTGCAACCAACGTGACACTTGACACATCTGAGTAACCAAGGCAGTGTCTCGGCAGCCGAACATCGAACGCTGTCCACGAACAAGAACCTTAGATTTTCCACGGACAGCTTTGCCACTTCATCTATGTACGGTAAGAATTCGCCTGCAAGTGAAGCGTGAACAAGCCAATCAGATGACAAAAGGCCTATGACTTAATCGAGTCACGAACCCTCTAAATCTCTGGCGTAGCACACCAACATCGCACAGGAGTCGGCCTTCTCATCTAAACCGGCAGTGCGGATGCCGAAGCTTTTGTTGTCACCAACGGAGTGATACGACCACGCTGGATCATCTTTGTTGCACTGATCTTCTATAAAGATGCACTTGAGAATAAAAAACCTAGAACCGCCCAAGTTCGACTTTCGATAAATCTTGGCATGACGTTGTTAAACTGTTAGTGTATTGTTCTTGTTGTAGCCGTTAACCAAGATTGTTACGATCTTCTTTATTCGGCTTACGTTTCGGCGAGTTTCGCCTTCTTCAGAGCCTGGAATAGTCGATAACATCTACAAGACTATCAGCCCAAACATCATTTCATACTACAAGGTACTCGTCTTGAGGAAAACAGGAACGTGATCCGACACCACAGTTTTAAGGACTAACCTCAGAGGTGGATGCAGAAGCGGACCACCAACACCCGCAGATGGACGTAGACGTGGGTGAATGAGCTTTGGCCCTGAGACAAACCGACTTAATCAGCTGTGGATAAGATCACGGTAAGCGAGTGCCTTATGTGTAACGTATTCCGATGGTCAGGAGAGTACTACAAACAGGTTAGAGGATTGGCTATGGGACAGAGATTGGCTCCTGTGTTAGCTGTGGCTTTCATGTCCAAGGTGGAAAACCCATTCTGGAACGCATGCCTATATTTTACTGTAGATATATAGATGATTGCTTTATACTGTGCTCCACTCAGAATGAGATGGATGCTTGCTTTGAGCTGTTGAATCAGCAGTCCGAGCACATAAAGCTCACACGCGAAAAACCTACGGAAAGTTGGCTTGCTTTCCTCAACGTCCAAGTCCACCTTGCTCACGGGAGTATCAAAACTCGGTGGTACCGAAAGCCAAGTAACAAAAACATCCTCATTCACTGCCAATCTGCTCACCCTTCTAGTACAAAGAAAAGCATCATTAAAAATATGTTTCGAACCGCCACATCAGTTTCGTCTGATTGTGAACAGAAACTGTTCTCGATGAATATGGCTCTTAATATTGCGAAAAGTAATGGGTATCCAGGGGAGCACTGGCGTACGGCACGCAGGCTGCAAGCCAGCTACGCTGTTCGCCAAGAGGAAGAACGTACGAAAATACCCTTTTGCGTGCCTTTCATCTCAGACAAATTAAGTGCGGAGATACGCAGATGTGTTCGTAACGCTGATCTCCACGATGTGGTGAGGGTTATTGACATCCCTCCTAGCACCTTAAAAATGCAACTGGTTCGAAATCGAATCTACGATAGGATGTGTCTCACACCATCCTGCGTTGTGTGCCCTAACGGGAAAGAAGGTGACTGTATGACATCGGGTGTGGTCTATCAGATGTCATGTAATGAATGTGGGGAGAATTACATAGGGGAGACAGGAAGACCCCTCTGTGTCAGAATAAAAGAGCATCTGGATGGCCTTAGAAAAGGTAAGGTCCAGACTCCTTAGGGGGAACACAGGGTTCGATGCCATGCTGGCGCGCTGATAGAGGTCTCAGTGTCGATCTTAGCGCGAGAGAGTGATATATCGGCGCGCAGGACATTAGAAGCGCTTTGGATCGCAGCTAGGAGTCCTCGGGTCAACCGGAAGGAGGAGTGCCTGGCAGTAACACAAGAGCTGGCACCCTTCGCACAGCTCTGTGGGTTTCGATCTTCGTGATCTTATCCACAGCTCATTAAGTCGGTTTGTCTCAGGGCCAAAGCTCATTCACCCACGTCTACGTCCATCTGCGGGTGTTGGTGCTCCGCTTCTGCATCCACCTCTGAGGTTAGTCCTTAAAACTGTGGTGTCGGATCACGTTCCTGTTTTCCTCAAGGCGAGTACCTTGTAGTATGAAATGATGTTTGGGCTGATAGTCTTGTAGATGTTATCGGCTATTCCAGGCTCTGAAGAAGGCGAAACTCGCCGAAACGTAAGCCGAATAAAGAAGATCGTAACAATCTTGGTTAACGGCTACAACAAGAACAATACACTAACAGTTTAACAAAAATACCTAGCTTTCTGCTAGTTTATACACCTTAAACCGATCATTTAGACATTAATCAAATTCAAAACATTTTCAAAAAGATTATAGCGAAACATTTCTGAACAATCTCTTGCAAACATCCGTACCAGAGCTTCACTTGACTGAAAAGATTTGGCGCAGACAAAGGCAATAATCTAAAACCACCCTTACCTTCTATCACTGCCACATCTGGCTTATAGGCTGCTGTGTGCAGGACTGGTCCCATCACCATGGGCAAGTAGGGCGAGAACTCTTTGCCAAGTACCTAAAATGAGTTACATAAAGCGACAATTTTTGGCTGCTGAAAACAAAACAAAAACAAGAGAAAGCTGCCCAACACATTCCAGCTGCAGTGAAGCTGGCATGGTTCTTTTTACGATGAATGGTGGTTTTAGCCTCGACCAAAATTCAATTATTCCGGCTTACGTTTCAGCATTGTCACCTTTTTTCAGGGACTAGAAAATGGAACAGAATTTAAGAAACCGTCCTCCCCCCCCCCCCCCCTCAAACGCCATATCATTTTTCAACAAAGCGGAAAGACCTAAAACGCCACCTCAAAGTCATAAAATGGATGACTTCGGAGCTGAGATTCATCCACCGTCAACTGCTGAATCGCTGCTGTATGCGAGAGAGTGAGTCACAAATCCTTGGCAACACAATATGTCGATGATTATCGGTGTTCAACCCATCATGATTCACACATGACTGATTGTCTCACTTTCGATTGATATCCATGATCTAGCATGTGTCTGTCGGAGAACAATCTCGAAGCTTCTCTGCAAAAGCTGGCGCGCGTGCTCTTCCTTAGTGCAATGTCAATTTCACAAGAGCATCATCGAGCATCTTCTACGAGTGACGCATTCGCGGAGGACACCGATAGCATGCGGTCTGCCAGTCTCTTTCCGCTCGCCTCACAAGGAATTTCTGGAAGACCTGGTTACCGAACATGAGAGTTGGGTTCTCTACGATTCCAACGCACACCGTCCGTTTGGCTATCTCGATGAAAAGAGCCGCCTACGGAAGCAATGTCGAACGTGCACCCCAGAAGCTTTTCCTATGGTGCTTCTGGGACTCAAAGGGAATGCTATACTGTGAGCTGCTCCCGCAAGGGCACACGTTCACCGCTGTCGTTTATGCCACTCAGCTCCAGAGACTCGCACTGACGCAATGTACACTGCATATACGATCGTACATGCGATTTCGTAATAATTGCTATTTCAAAATGGTAGGGGAATTTCAGCAACCTTTACGTCGCCCTGATGGTCAGCTGCTCGAACACAACCCCGAATTGCTGTCGTTCCACTAACAGAAATGAATGAGAGAAATTAACGCGCACGTTAATGTCTAGAACCTAGTGTCGCCGTTGATGCGAAATTCCGTATTTTGGGATTCTTCAACGTCATCTGCCATTGAAATTGGCATAAACGAGACGGCAACATTGTAGTTCTTCCAGGAACTAGGCAGAGCGATCACCTGATTACATTTTCAAGACGCTTCTGTCTATATTCGCTCTCCCTTTGAGCAGTCTGGCTAGGAGAAATAGATAAAGGTTGCTCTTCAATTGCACCAATCAGCAAGAGAAGTTAGTCCGAATATTTCGCAGGAAAGGAGTAGTAACAAGGTGCACTATCCAATCTCTTTATTACTAACTAATCGAAGCCTAATCAAATAATATGTTTACATTAAAAGCTCTGGTATAAGAGGTTCCAAGGTCATACTTACGGCTCCAGTTTTTAGAACTCAGGTCAGGCACAAAAGCTTTCCTAATCGGGTGCTTCTTGATTTTAACAAACTGCTTATTCGGAACATTCTAAAAATGCCTTTATCGGCTTTCAAAAAACCTCTTACTGCTGAAGTATCCGCTAGGGTTTCCTGATACAGCTGGTTTTTCTATTTTTTGAATGTATTATGCATCGATAATTGTTTCTTTTTTAACGTTTTATTTCGTTTTACTTATAATAAGCTATGCTGTTGTCCGGGGTCAGGTTGTGTTTTCCTTTGTAGTTCTTTTTGTCTTATGCTGTTCTTTCCTTTGTGCAAGAAATGTCTTGCACCTCCAAATAAATAAATCAATAAGCTTAAGATTGTTATAGATTCTTACAGCAACGACTGCCTAAACTCTCTATAAGAACCGTACCTTGCATATGCGGGTCCAACTACAAATCATGTACGAGCATTGAGGGTCGTCAGATGTCAGGGTGGGCATAGACTCCTGAAGAAGATTCATGATGGCGATAGCGTCTTCGCGGAACTTCTCCTTTCCGACGGCAACTCCGATCAACGACAACGACTCCAGTGTCTTTCCTCGAAGAACCTTGAATAAACACCGTCGTAAGTGTAAAGAAGTTGTTGTTCACTGCACAACAATATACCTTGTGATCATCAGAAGTGGAGTTCACAAGAATAAATTTCAAGTTCGGAACGAGACGGTCATAGAATTCTATGAATAGGTCCTGAGCTGCGTCAGCAACCGAGGCAATAGCGGTCAAAACCTGCAAAATACAACCAGTAGAGAGATGACCAAAACAATGGAACAACTGGTACTTACTTGCTCACAGCGAAGTTTTCTTCCTGTAGTTTGCATAGTTGAGAAGGCAGCGCCCAGTGCTTGCTCCAGACCGTTCATAATTGCGGGAAGATAGGCAGAGATGATCTGAAACGGTGAAAAGTTGCTTATATGGAAGAGAAATAACAGCTGAAGTCAAAAAGCGACAATAAAAGGTTGTGCTAGAAGCGTTTAATGAAGCACCTGTTTTGGGCAATCTTCACAGAAGTTAATCAACGCAGCAGCAGCATGCGCTGACACACGATCACATGAGGAATCGAGTAGCGTAGACATCAGTGCCGGAACGACCTATAAGTGTTCGGTCTAATTTCGCACTCGAACAAGGCAAGCTAACACCTGCTATAGGAACGTTGAATGAGCGCTAAATCTGACGCGAGAGCAGGAACAAACAAGTTGATCCACATTTTACATTGTTGTGCTTGAATAGGATAACTGTGCATTCAAGCAGCTCAATATATCTCACGGAACATGTGGCGCGTACCTAACGGGTTGATTAGCACACCATTGTCCGTTCTCGCCCTGCTCTTGAAATTTATACCCAAATGCTGGTAGTGAAATCTGTGACAAACCCAAGCAGTAATGGAATCTAACAACCCTTGCACTAAAAACGATTCTGCTTGTATCCGCCAGAAAGGACACACCTGAATTTCATTAACAAACTTTTGACATTAAGGTATCAAACTTACATATTCGTGACACTTCTTCTGCAGCGTTGGAGCGAAGTCTGAAGACATTTGTCCGATTGCGTTGCATGCGGCATAACGAACTCGGGGATGCTAAAAAGTGTTTATAGAACAGCGACAATAGGCAGAGCAAATGTGAAAGTACCTTATCATTTAGAAATGGAATGATCTCTTTGACGATCGACTGGATTTGCGGTTCCATAACACGTTGACATCCTTCTCCAATAACAGAGAAGCCCATGAGAGCTACATGACGCTCCCGCCAATCTTCTGAAAAGGAGAATCACTCTTACCAACTTATTGTGCGCCTATAGAAAAAGGCAATTCAAAATCTCTTATTCTCATCAGAAGTCTGTGAAACTAAGGAGCCTCTACCACCACCGACATAAAAGCGTAACGGTTGTCGCCGTACTTGGGATAAAACCGACAAAGTTTTTTTTTGTGAGAAAACGCTCTCATTGTAAAGCAGCTCATAGATCTTCGAAATAACGTATCCATCTTGAATACTAGGTATTTATCCACCCCTAAGTTCCATTCAGTTCATGAAATATGTGAGTGGATAACACTCAGGACATCTCACCCTCATACACCCGCAGTGAAGTGGATGCGCACTTATATTTCACCGAAGAAATTGGACCAGCAAACGAGTGACAATACCCTAGCACTTTAAATAAACGACAAAATGTCGCGAAACCGCTAACGCGATTCTTAAAGAAGTGACGTAATCACGCGTGTACAACACGCTACAACATGTCCATCTACCGCACAGGCGTCGAAATTCGCCACATCCTGGATATAATTCCCTTGCCCAGTCTATGTTCTCCTCCGCCGTCGAGGAGGAGAGCACAGAATCCAACTAAAAGCACTTACTTATGTGCACGGGCCCGCTCTCCTACAGTTATGGGCGTTTTAAATAGCATATAAGAAACAAACATCTAGGATTGTATATGCTGGAGTCTACGCGGAAGGTATTCTACCGTACATGGTTCACGGACTACTGCACAATTCAGAAGCATATTCCACGAATTTATTTATTTATTTACCAGCGTCCGTCGCCGGATTCGCAGGCGCCGTACGTTGGACGTGCGGGCTACGCCTAGCTTGCCGGCGTCGGGTATGGCGGGCCACGCTGGGAACGTAGGCCAACCTAGCTACGGATGCTTCCTCACCCAGCGTCGGTCGCCGGCTCCGCCGGCAACCAGCCCTGTGTAAGGAAGCACCCCTACCGTCGAAGTCGTACATGTTGAAACGAACGCCTACTACAGATCGATTGATGCCTGCCTCAGTCACATCCCAGTACAGCGCTCAGGAAAATGTCCGCAGCACTCCTGCTTCGTCTAAGATTGTGTTCACAACCTATTGCAGCTCGTCAAGCCTAATCAAATTTCTGACGCTTCTGTCCAGTCGTCGTGCTCTAAGCCACGAGGTGTGATCAATTTCGGAAAGGGTGACTTAAGACAAAAAAAACTATCCTCCTCTGCATATAGTAGTATGGAAACTGATCAAAGCACTGCCGAAAATTGAGGACCAAGGAGCAAGACTTGGTTAAAACCGTAGTCGAACGGAGCGTAGGTCCGACGAACTTTTTTCGCTGACCTCTCCTGGTCCACCCCTTAAAATTGGAGGACCTGGTCAGGTAGAATTAGCTTAATAATCCAGCGCGCGAAGTACGTATGCTGTTGAAATCAAAGTAAACAATTTCCAAATCAAAAGAAGCGTTTTCCAGACCATGACATTGACCATTCAATAATATCGGTTGATATTGATTACTTGATGGAAGCTTCAACATGGTGGCTGATTACCTGGTCGACCTTCCGTCGGTCATCATAATCACGGAACATCCACACCGATCGATTAAGTCTGAGAGAGGACAAGTGAAACGAACGACAGATATAAGCTCTGAGAGGAAACCGATAACAGCGCTCAAAATATCAATAATATCGGTCGATATTGATTGCCGGTGCGAAACTTCGTTATGGTGGCTGATTTCCTGATCGACCTTCCGTCGGCCATCATAATCACGGAACACCCACACAGATCGATCAGGTCTGGAGAGAACCGATAACGCCGCCCAAGAATGGATAATATCGATCGATATTGAATTTGTGAGCGACTAATAGGACCCACTCCCCGATCGAAACACCATCGGCCATCATGATATGCTGTTGCTAATGTTAGGGAGTCTTCTGCATCCCGACGAACCTAGGATGACAGTTGTGGCAAGTCTTCTGAATGCTGGCACCCGTTGAGCGATGTCTGCGGCACATCCTCTCAAGCAATAAAGTCATAAAAGTCAAGAATTTCGTAGTTTTATAAAAACTTCTGTCAGAAAGCTTCTGTCTGCCACAAAAGCGAACAAAAAGGATCAGACGTAAGGTGCGAAAACTGCAGTAAAGATCGAATGCGAAAATGAAGGGGAAATGAAGTGTACAGGTGGATAAACCCGCACGTAGCACAAACGTACACTCAACAGATACGTCTTTCGAAGCCTCCTGGATCTTTGATTTCCATCCCTCTGGTAGTTGGTCGATAAACCTCCTAGAGTGATCAACCTGAGCCGTCTACAGTTCATGTGTCGTCGGCAGCAGGGGTGTGCGTAAATGAAATCCGAAATTTCGTAAATCGTAAATCGTAATTACGAAAAAATCGCCGTAAATCGTAAATCGTAAACCGTAAATCGTAAGAGGTGCCTGACTTATAATACATCTAATTTCCTTGTTTTTTCCATTATGTTGAACCTAATCGAAGCTACGTTTGTTGGGACATTTTCATCTCGAGCTGGACACTTTTCTAATTAAGATGGAAGCTATTAAAATCAATAAAATCAAATAGCACCTTTCAAATCGAGCTGGACAAGTTTTTGGAGGACCAAAAACCGCTTGTTTAAAAACGCTATCTTAAAAGGCGCCTATACAGGGTGCCCGAATAAAAGCTTACACTGCTTGGACGATCAAAAATGTTTATCATTCTACTAGCCATTGGCTTGCATATAAAACTATGACTTTGTAGAAACAACCGCAAGAACTCCGAATAAATCAACAAAAACCATTACATCCAAAACCAAAATAATAATTTGATCGCTGGCCAACTCGACGAAAACAGTATTTGCACAAATAATCCAACAAGCATTCCTACTGAGTGAGCGCATGGCACATTTCTATGGTATGACACAACTAAAGTTATAAGCCTTCCCACGTTTTGAATGGTATCCAACAGCATTTTTGTAGCAGACGGGAAGGAATTGTGTGACGATTGAAAGAGTCTGATCACATTTTGGACACTCATCACAGTCGGATTTTTGACTTGAAATTATAAAAGAAGATATTTTTGTGGCATTCTTTAGGAGTAAAGTAGAGAAGAAAGGTGCAGCTTGAATTGATAGTGGTTTAACTGATTTGTACAAGGTGCATTTTAAACGTGTAGGGGGAACACATGGTAGGGAAGTCGGAGGAGGATGGCTATCGCATGCTCCAGAATAGGAGTTCTTGATTACAGTCCTACCACGGGCAGTCAAGTTTTCCACACCTGCTGGGTTGTGAATTGGTAGCTGATTTGTCTGGGAAGGATAAAGCACTGACCTCTACATCGGCGGCAACCGCAATTCATTCTATAAGGCAAACTCACACTCAAATGACCTCTACGATATCCCACAGAGGTAGAAAGAATGGATGGCGCATCTCAAACAGGGACTGGTTAACGTCGTGCTTTGTCCTTTATCATTTTTGAGCGCAACCGAAACTTCTGGAATGTTCGACGATACCAGGTAATTACTTTCGGCATTTACTTCGCTCGCAGGTTTGTCTGCAGTTGTCGAATTTCGGAAACTCCAAAATATTGCATTACTAATTAATGACTGCTTACATTCGCCAGTCCTGCTATCCACTACATTTGTTACAAACGCCATCGTATCTTTTGCCCAGTCTTTAGCATTCTGAACGATCGCATAGGGCAAACACAATAGCCTCAATCAAACCACTGAAAACGAGGCCAAAAGTGCCAAACTTTTTCATTTTCATCACGAGAATGTCAGACGTTTTGCTTAAGTTGCACCTTAAATGTGAATACACTCCGCGTCATGACCTGCAGTGATAATCAGATTGAAAATGATTGCTTTACTCTTTCCAACAGTTTAGCTGTTACTCCACAGCCTCCAATCAAGTCCCATGCTCCTTGATGGCTTTGCATGACTTCTACTCGTGTGCATTGGAAAGAGTCGTCTATTTAGTGAACAAGTGAAAAAGTTACAAGTTGACAAGGCGGTGGTTGCAGCATAGAACATGGTTCAGCAAGTGATCATCTCCATTCCAGAGCAAGGATTATTTTCATGTTTTTCTGTCGACAGGAACGAAATGCTTTCAGGCCATTCGAATGTGAGATGTTGTGCTACAGTGCGACCAGAAAATTAGGCTAGCCCAGTTCCATTGCCAGGAATTAACTACAGCGTGGATAATGCTGCGTTTTTCTGTCACAGCGCCACAGCATAACATACAAGAGTAAATAGGTAATAGCAACGAGCTATGAGGAAAGTCTTTAAAAGTGGGTACATCGTCATAACCCGAATTATATCACGTTATGTGGACATTTCTCATCCGTGGACCGAGGATCACATTTACGAAAATTTACGATTTATGACCCAAAATGTCGTAAATCGTAAATCGTAAAAAATTTGCCAAAAATCACCATAAATCGTAAAATCGTAAATCGTAATTACGCACACCCCCGGTCGGCAGTAAACACTCGCTGTGGAAGCAGGCCTCGGACAGCGCGGCGGGCTTTGTAATGATGGTAGCGATAATGATAAAGATGATAATGATAACTCCGCAAACACAATAAATGCTATGAACCGATCAACATCTCCCGTCAACACCACCTATGTGTCGTCAGCAGAGCAGACCCGCTGTCGCCGCGGACCTCGGACAGCGCGGCGAAGCTTCAGACATGACTCATGCCTCTCCCGATCCCCCCATTATATATAGTAAAGATGCGCCAAAAGGCGCGCTAGTACAACAATACAGCACAACAACAAAGAACAGTAGGCAAACTCTACCTAATCCTCTGTTCACTACTACACTTTCAGAAACCTATCACAATTGTCGAATAGGCACCTGAATGACGCAGCTTTCCGGTGAGCGCGACGAAAGACGACAAAATGTATTTGCCATTCAGCGCACAGGCTATACGATCCAACGCCGATTCACCAACGGCAACGGAACTGAAACATGTAGATTGAAAGAAAAGCGACATATGGGAGAAAAAGGAAAAGAGTTGGAGAAAGGAGCACAAAAGAGAAGGAAGAGTGGCAGAGACAGGACTGAAAGAAGACCACGAGGTACAGATAGAACGACTCACTCTTCGTCATCCTCGGCATCAATTTCGTCTACTGCGAGCCACTCGTCCAAATCCATTGTTAGGTGAGTCATGAGAAGCAGCACGGCCTTCACTAAATAGAAGAAAGCGTGTTCACTTCACATCAGGAGCTGAAACTGGAAGGACAGACACCATCAAACGCCAAAGGTGCGCATTTGGTAGAGTCGGCAGGCGGCGCCAAGCGCGTGCCCACGAATCGATTTTGGTTCCAGCCTGCGTACTAACCACACGCTTCTTCACAATAGCTGTCTGTTTTACTGGGAACAGCAAAACAGCAAAACATGAGTTATGGAGCTGTTGATCATTTAGCTCCAAGAAGTATTATAAATACAGCGCAAGGGCGTAATCGAGGCGCGCCCAGTACACGAACTCTGTGGGTACATGCGATGACGCCGCTTTTCATTCTCTACCAACTACCCTCCATGGCCCGCGTTAGCTGTAAGACTGCTTACTTCGAAGGCGGTACACATGTTCAACGAATGTTGCGGCTCAAGATGATAGTATAGTGGCAGTTTTTGCGGATAACGAATAGAAGAATTATGATGTGTCAGTACGGAAAAGCCGGCAGTGACTGGCATCGTCGAAGGCTGTCTCCTACCGCCCCCCTCATTACAAGTTACCCGCCGTATACCCCAAGCAGAAAGTAGCTCACTTACATATGAAGAAAACACTCTGTGAGTAACGTTTCTTCAGTACAGCCGTCGAGTACTCGCAAATTGTCGCGAGAACTTCAGTCGCCGAGTGACGGTAAGCCTCGTCCTTTTCGGTGTTGAGAACGCACTAGAAAAGATTATCCTAGTAAGCACTTCATTTTAACCTACGAACAAAGACAACCCATCACTCACTGCAACACACATCTCTAGGAAATGTGAGAGGTGAGGATTAACCATCTTAGGAGCAGCAGCTTCCAATTCCGAAAGGCACTGCAGTGGTGTATCATCTCCGTCATCATGTGTACAGGTATAGCGAACAACCTAAAAAGAAACCAGATGTGATGCAATAATTAGCTGAAGCGAATTTGATTATCGATGTTTAGGCTTGACGGCAAGTAAACGCTATCGATCGGACAGTCGTTATCGACGACTTTATAAGCGAATCGCTAGAACTGCCTGGTTGTGGTGGGAACCGCTCGGACATATTGGGCTGTGGCTAGACTTCACAACAAGTAACCATTATCCGATCAACCAATCGGCATTGACGATATTGCTGATCTCTGGCCCTTGAGTAGCACATCTATGAGTGTTCTTGAACATCTTGCACGTGGCAAGACGTCGGTCATCGACGTCTCCGACCAAAATTGGAGTGTGATAAATTGGTTACAGGGTACGGGTCAACCATGACTCATGTTTCGGCGGTTTCGTCGTGCCGTCGGCGCCCTCTCGATTAGAGATCCCGCTCTCATGCCTCGCTGCATCTCTCCACCGTTGCGCTAGAGTCCAGAAAACGGAGCACCACCGAGCTTCTCTACCGCAGGCGAGATAGGGTAGCTCGAGGACTGCGCTTCATAAACCATTATTTCGCATACGAAGGATGTCGGTTAGGCGACCTCCCTTATTTGAAACGCTGATGCGATGGGGTAGTCTTGGCCTACCTTTGAATATCACGACAAGGACATTGGTGATAGTACTCGCAACCAGTGTTCCGGCTCAAAGGTGAGATCCAATGCCTGCCGTGTCGCGAGTTTGGGGCGCGCCGTGTACTTGCCAGAACGTTACAGTGGTGTGTTTGATTGGTTACACAAGGTCACACGCAAAGTACTGAGCGGCTTGGAATAGGGCGAGTTACTTCTCAAAACCTGGCTCAAATCAGAACGCTTCGGAGATCAGTTACTGCAGTGCTGTGTGAACACAGATTGGTTTTTATCTCAAATCGATGGCCTTTTTCAGAAGTTTTATCCTAAGATTCATTGCTTCTTGCCGTCTGCAAATGAGTATATTGCATCACTATCGTCTGTAAAAAGAAACAGACCTAAGGTTTCTAGAAAAAAGGAAGCTTAAGTGTCAGAGATCGGCCTTAAGGATTGTCATCTGTTCATAAATGCAAATGTTCTTCCCAAGGAAGGCGAATAATAGAATACCATGAGGATGATCCACCTAAGTTTATTGCTTCCTTTTTTCCACTGGAATGTGCTTCCATGAAAACCTTGCCATTATGTAAGCAGGACCCAAACGTTGTCTCCACCATTTTCCTTTTGCAAATCCAGTTTCGCTAGACCTGCGTGCCTTCACTAATTGATGTCTGTCGTGCCACCCAAAACGTAGCAACTTCCAGACGACTGTTTCGTGACCTTTAGGAAGTCTATAAGCTGCGAAGGTTGCAATTCTCCTCCTTAAAATTCAGTCTCCTTGCACTGCACGCCTCTAGTGGTAATGGAGAAGCAGGCGACGAGAGGGTACTCTCACCCGCGCGCTGAGTCAGCTCACTCGGCCGGCAGCCGTCGGATCGCAGCCGGAGTGTCTGTTTCTCTGCGCTCTCGGCTCTGCGCTCGTCTGGTTGACCCGTGTCCTTAGACGGTAATAAATTACGTTTCCAGTAGGAAGCTCCAACCAGCAGTAAGACCACGCTCTTTGTCGGCTGACTGTCGTCTCTAAAGAATCGAGTTAACTACGATCCCTAACCCTTAGCTATATTTGTGCAGCTATTGAACGACAGGCGAGCTCTTTCCCTCTGTCTTACCAACCCCCACCAACGAACGAGCTAACCATTAAAATATTTATTTGCGTACGCTGTATAAGACAGACATCAGATAAAAAATAGTGCTCGTACTGCTTAATTTTTTTTTCGTAGTATAGATTTCGATCTGACGTTAGAGAATAAGGACCATGTGCTAATAATTTTTACATGTTGTGTGCATTGGGCGATAATCTCAACAAAAGAAGGAAGCGCCTCCACAGCGACAAGCTGTGCAAAAATCAAGGAGCAAGTAGTTGGAACTGACTGACTGGGTATCTTATTAAGACAACCGACAGAGGTAGCTGCGTAACAGCTTTCCCTCCCTCATCTGAGTTGTCGGTTACCTAGTTTGCGGAATAACATGAAGAAAGTGAGAAATTGTTGACATTATGGAACGCAGTCATAACTTCAGACAAGTTTTGAAGACACAAGCAACAATTCAGCGCCACTTCTGACGCAGTTTCAGATGCACTTTTGAAAAAATGGCGAACATGTGTCATTTCCGTTTCCGCGTTTCGTATTCCGGTTTCTTGCGATTTTTGGGCGTTTCCGTTCCGTCTTTCGTCTTCCGCTTTTTCCAGAAAAATTTCCGCACATCCCTGCTCGGCGCCCTGCCAGGCGGACCAGTTCACCGGCAACGTTAGAAAAACCCTCGGCAGGAGTAACGCACTCCACCGAGAACGGCGAGCTCCAATCGCAATTTGATTCCCTCTATCTCCGACGTTTAGCAAACTGGGCATCCTACTGTATATAATCGGCTAATGACACGTGTCCGTCACGGGGAGGGGGGACTGAAGCCAAGAGATGCCTGCGACAGTGCGGCGTATGCCAGACGGGCTTTGTTTGAGCTTAACCATGGGAAATTGCTGGCAAACTATATCCTTGGAGACTGATCGTCCAAGTTTGCGATATTTTGAGCGGGCAACGCGTCAGGGCGTGGATGGGGACCGGAGCGTAGGGATTGAGAAGACGTGCCACAGACGTCGTTCAACGTGCGCAGGGATTCAGAAGACGTACTGAAGACGTCGTCCAACGTAAGTAGAGATTCAGAAGACGTGTTGGAGACGTCGTCAACGTACGTTAGGATTTAGAAGACGTGCCGCAGACGTTCAACTTGCGTAGGGATTCCGGGTAAGGGGAACAGCGAGGACCACTTGAGGGGGCGGGGGGGGGGATAAGCGGGGACCAGTATTTTCTCTCAATATCGTCCAATGTACGTCGCGTTTCTAAAGGCGGGTCGCAGAAGTCGCGGCGTGGCACGTGTGTCGGAGTGCAGGTGTCATAGACGTCGCGGCAACGTGGTGATACATGAGTCGAAATTCAGTTCCACATGTGCGTGCTTGACTCTCACTCCCTTTCTTTGCCTAAGGAAGTATTAGCGGGGGGGGGGGGGTAAGGAAGAGGTAGAGTGGCTATGGGATTGAGAGTATCATTGCCGTCGGAGAGTAAACGGTGTCGACCTGTCGACCAATACCGATTAGTTTTAGTTATGTTTCTGCAGTTTAAGCACTTCGGATTGGGGCTCTCATGGTCTGTTTCTCGCCACGTAAAGAACGGGTACTTCGGAGAATAAATCGCGTGCATGTAGAGGGTGGACAGGCTTCGTAGGAGCAGTGAATATTCTGCCCTACCATATCCGCTGTACTAATCTATTTAGTAGTACAGTTTTTTACTGTAGTAAAAGTAAGAAGGCCTAAAGGAGAAAGGAGGAAGATTGGGGTTGTTCTATTCTCGGGGTTTGGGGGCGAAGCCCCCAACCAGACGTTTGGCGGCCCCTAGGCCCCGCTGAACGTCTGGTGATAAAATATATTGATATTGATAGGATTTCCCCCAACGGGGGAGCACAACCATACGGCCCCCAGATTGGTGCAATGTCACTGCACTGCACTCCCGAACCCAAGAAGAGAACGCCTCTAAGAGATAGTGATTTCACCGAACTGAAAGAAAACTGAGAGCACCCTCTCGCAGTTGATAAAATTGCATCGCGATCAGGGATGGGCGGAAATTTTGAAACTTTTTCCGGAAAAGAGAAAATTGCTTTCGTCAGAAAACAGAAAAGCCAAAAATGCCAGAAAACAGAAAAATTCAGAAAACAGGTGGGTCTAAAACAGATGTATTGCTCGATTTAAAACCCTGCCTTGTCTAACCAGGATACTATCTCAACGGTAGGTCGGAACGGCGCAAGTGTTGTATATGGGCCGAACGGCCTCTCCCTAGGAAGTAACAAACTGCAGGTGTCTCGACCCCAATACAACTCCGCGCAGAGTTAGGGGCGACTTCCGTCGCCCCTAACTCTGCGCGGAGTTGTATTGGGGTCAAGATACCTGCAGTTTGTTACTTCCCAGGGGGAGGCCGTTCTGCCCATATACAACACTTGCGCCGTTCCGACCTACCGTTGAGATAGTATCCTGGTAAGACACTATGCTGGTTAGTAAGCGACCATGAAAGGGTGTGGAACCAAGCAAAAAAGGCGGCCACGCCCCCGCAGCACGTGTTGCTATCGCGCAGTGCTCGGTTCCAAACCTTTTCATGCTCGGGACTAACCGACTTCTGTCCGAACGACTTTCTGTTTCTTCCACTTCAAAAACTGAAAAATACAAACAAGCGTTGCCTACCTCCACAATCTGCGCCATAAGCGGCGAAAGACTTTTCACAAGTTGTTCATCGTCATCGTTTTCAACAACAAACGTAACGAACGCTCTGAACGCAGAAGAACGGACTTCAGGGTCAGCACCCTTGAATAACGTGAAGAAGACATTCTGTAAAACAACTGCCATTAGCTCTTACGAACGGAGTCGAAATCAACGTTTGTTGGTTGCTAGCTGCAAATAAAGCGATGAGCTCGTTGTTTTGATTTTATTTCATTTAATACCACACTTATACGAGGTTAACGTTTAAAGAAAAAGAAATCAAAACATAAGTTGCAACTTCCCAAGGCCAGGAGTAAAACTAGATTAATCAAGATCAAGAACAAACTGTAACATGTGGCATATCATTTAGAAGCGCAAACTTTGCTCTACCGGTGAGTACCAAATTTTCTATGTAAAAGTGGGAAAACTTTAGAGTTTTATTGACTTTTTTGCAGATGGACAAAAGGGTAATCCGAGGCATTTACTTGTATGAATGCAGGCTGGGCACTACAGCTAAGGAGGCGGACGAGAAGATCAACGCCGCATTCGGTCAAGGATGTTCCACAACTCGGACGGCGTATCGTTGGTATCAGAAGTTCCGGAATGGAGATGAGAGCTTGGAAGGACATGAAGGTCGTGGGAGGCATAGTGATGTTGATGAGGACAAGCTGAGAGATGTGGTAGAGGAGGATCCTCACAAAGGTACCAGGGAGATAGCGAAGGTTCTTGGCGTCAGTCACAACACAGCTGCCCGGCATCTGAAGGAAATTGGAAAGACCAAAAAGCTGGAAAGATTGGTGCCTCACGAGCTGTCTGAGGAGCAAAGAAACCGACGATACGGGATCTCGTCCGCACTGCTTCTACGGAACGAAACGGACCCATTCCTTGATCGCATCGTAACCTGTGACGAGAAATGGATAATGTACGACAACAGGCGACGATCGGCACAGTGGGTGGACAGCGATGAGAGCCCCAAGGTTTTTGCGAAGCCGGAATTGCACCAAAAGAAAGTGGTGACAGTATGGTGGTGTTCGCTGGGAATTATACACCACAGCTTCCTCCCTCCCGGTGAATCCATCACGGCAGAGAAGTACTGCATTGAAATTGAAGAAATGATGAAAAAGTTGAAGGATATCCGGCCGGCCTTGGTAAACCGAAGGCGAGTTCTCCTTCTGCATGACAATGCTCGCCCCCATGTAGCACGAATGACGTTGCAGAAATTGAATGAGCTGAGCATTGAAACTCTACCACATCCTCCGTTTTCTCCCGACCTCTCCCCAACAGACTACCATTTCTTCAAGCATCTTGGCGACTTCTTGGTAGGGAAAATAATCAAATACCAACAGGATGCCGAAAGTGCCTTCGAAGATTTCGTCAATTCCAGAACTTCTGATTTTTATGCTACTGGAATAAAAAAGCATGTGTCACGTTGGCAAAGATGTGTAGAATCAGAAGGTTTTTATTTCGATTAATAAACTTGCCTACAAGCCGAGATATTAACTGTTTAAATTTACAGTAGTTCAGTGCCATTCATTTCGTTACAACCTAATAGTTTCCAGCATCTCACAACAACACAATGAGAAATGATTCAGATTATGCAACGCATTTCCCACTTCAGACGTCAGGTGCTCTAAATAGTGTGGACAGTAAAAGATAAACGGATAAAGGACTTACTCAATCCGTTTTAGGATGCGCCACGCGTTCTACTTCTACGGCATGTCGCGGAGGCGATTTAAATGCATATTTGGCCTAAAGTGGCTTGTGGCCAGCCGATGAAGAAGTCAGCGCTTTATCCTTCCCAGACAAGTCCGGTACCAACTCAGCAATCCCAGAGGGATGGAAGGCTTGGTTGGCCTGGGAAAGAATCCTAACCAGGAATCTGGTATCGGGTGCACACGACAGCCAGCACCTCCTCTAACTGCACTACACCACCCTCCCAGCAATAATCGATATTAATCAATCGCTATTGTGTACGTCTGATGAGGCCCATCCATAAGCCAGCACGCTGACGTGAGCATTTTTTCGAAATCGATTTTCGGAAGTCGTTCGCTTGATATCCCTTTCGAAAGAATTTACTCGTTCGCTCTGTTATTCGAAAATTCAAAAATAGATTTTTTTCTTCGATCAATTGATCGAAACTTTGAAAACCGATTTTATACGTTGGCTCGTTCAAAAAAAAAGTAAAAAATGTGAATTTTAATCGAAGACTTAACGTTGAAAAAAGGAAGTTCAAGAGGCCTGTTTCTTACTGAGTGCTATCAATGTTGTCATATTTGCAAGGGCCAATAAGTGCAATAAGCTTTCGAGTAAAATTATTTTGAGCCCTTTTCCTGCAAAATATTTCTTTCATTTATGACGGTTGAAGACTGTGACACCAGATTGTACAATTGGCAGGCATATGTTCTGTAAGCACGAAGACCAACTTCATTATTTTTACTGCACAGCATTTTAAAAATATGAAAAGCGGGTGCAGTTGTTCGCACGCATAGTCTCTAACATAATTGTAAAATCGTAAAAATCTATGAATAAAACCATGAAAATCTATAATGGAAGCCAAGATCTTTGACAAAACAAGCAGCAAAGACAGATAATCCAGGCTGAACGAGCGAGCGCGAATTGGTGGACTTGTCTTTAGCTGCACAAAGGTAAGGAATAAGGAAAACCTTTATGCAGCTAGGTAAAGATAACTGTCATGATTTTGTCCAGTTCACCAAAGCCTCGTTCTTTGCAGCCTAGCAGAACCACGTAACTCTAATTACATGATATATCTTGACATCATTTGCATTTTTGTAGAGATTCCCAGATTTTGGACTACCGTCATTCGCACAGTTATTTAAAAAATTGGGGAAAGGACGAGCCTCCCTGCTGGTATCCCCTAGAGATAGGCGCTATTTTAGGAAGTCTAACCTGAACAAATTGAGATGGAACGTTCTGCCAGACAGGAACTCAGCGATAATTCTAACATGAATCGGATGAAATTGCGACTTTTTTAAAGTTTCAGTGTTAAATGAGCACTGCTATACTTCCACGACTGTGGAGGTCAAGAGGTGGGAAAAAATCGCTCCAACTTCGCCCGGAGGTTATTTATGCTGCTGACCACGAACCTAACATCCGTTTTTGAAACTTCGGCGATCAAGGTAGGTCACGGTATGTAAGGGTGTCATACTCCTGCCTGAGAGTGACGTTTTATAAACCTTCATTATTAGACTATATTATATACAACAACCATGTAGCAAGATCGCAGTTAGGGAGACAACCAACCTTCCAACCCATATAGGGGCGTGGCTTACAGAGACGGTGGGTACCATACAGTGATACGGGTGACTAAGGTCATGGTCACCGACTCCGCCCAAACTTCGGCTATAAAGGTTATCTGGGGTCCTATCACCAACCATCTTAGGATTCGAATAGTGTGCGCGCGACGCGCGACGCGATGCCTTGTGTAGTGGCCGAATTGATCAATTTGGCCACTAGAAATGCATCGCGTCGCGCGTCTCGCGCACACTAAACGACTCCTTACAGAATGGGTGAATACGGTAGTGGTACGGCATGCAGCCGGTCCAGCAGCGATCGCCTGAAAGAGTGCGCCCAACTTCAGGAGTCCATTCTGAAGCGTCCCTCACCGTAGCTACCGTACTCCCGCGTAATACGAAGAACGGATGTCAGATTCGTGATCAGCAGCCCAAAAAAACCTGGCGAAGTTTGGACGAAAAATTTTTTTCGGCCTCTCCTAGACCTCTGGCTTTGTTTTTTGGACTTTTTGTGCGACATTCGATCAAACGCATTCCCGAAATCGAAGTATATGATGTTGCAGGACCGGATTTTTATTTCCCATCCCTTATTTTAGCTTCTCTAGCTAATACGAGGTTGGAGATATCATTACAATTTGAAGCTGTTACACATCTAAAGTCACTGCGACCTACAAAAACTATGCAATAACGTCTTCGTCAATTTCTCCGTTCATCCTGACGTGACAAGGACACATCCTCCCTGATTCAAGCAATGCAGTATTTCGAAAATTTAGAGGCATAATTATACCGTGGAGTTCGTACCTTGATACGGGGAAGATAGGTGTCCTGATCAGAGCCAAAAATATTAGGAACAGATCTGAAAGAAAACATGTTACGCAACATTATTTAGCGTCAATGCAATTCGATGTGGGTACTAGCCCGCTAAGTACCAAAAATCTATGGAAATTAGTCAAAAAAGATTTATTACAATTAATTTCACCGTTATATACAGGATATATGGAGAATATATCTATTGAAATGACGAGCGATTTATTATTCTCACCAAATCTTGCAATAATTTCACAACAGTAACCATTTGCACTTACTCAAGCAGCGTTGCAACAAATTCAACTTCGACCAAATTTTCGCTGGCCATGCAATGTTCTAGGAACTGAATAACCTCTGACCATTTTTGTTTACCCGTATCTTCATCTGAAAAGAAAAACAATGCCAAGGAAGCCAGTCGACAAACAATTCTACAAATAGTACCTGTCACTCACCAACCGTATTACGAGCAACCTCCGCAATGACGGACAGTAACTTCCTCCTTAGTCGTGCATCAGCCTCCGCCATGACCGTATTAATGAGCTTAACTACTAATGGTGATGAGGTAAAGGTATGTACTAATTCGCAGCAATGGTTACGATATACCTGATCGGTGAAGGACTTTTGTTGGTCACCAAGATCGTGCCACAGCTCATCCCAATTACTTGATAGCAGCCTTCGGAGAAGCACGAGACACATCAGACGAGACTGGAAACACTGAACTCTTGTAAATCACTAAGAGCGCGGAGCACATGATCGCACAGGACGTTGAAACTAGGGTGGCACTTTTTCAGGTTACTACAGCATGCATAGCTGCCGCGATACCTCGCGACAGAAGTCGCGAGGTATCGCGGCAGCTATGCATGCTTCTGACTAAAGAGTTGTAAAACTGAAGTCACTGTGATGCGGTCGACCGCACACTGGGTAATTTAGAGAAGTGCATTCCGATCAGGGGTGGGCGGAATTTCTGTTTTCTGTTTTCTGATTTTCTGGCCATTTTGGGCAAATTTTTTCTGTTTTCTGTTTTCTGGGAAAATGGCCTAAATTGGCCAGAAAACAGAAAATAGAGCTGCGAAAAAAAAAAAATATAATAGAAATCCAATAAAGAGAATCCAAAAAGTATCATAGAATCATGAGTTTCATCTCAAAATAATGTTTCTAGAGTATTTTAAATTGCAAGCATGTAAGTTTCTCGATCTGCCCTTGTAGAAATTGCACTATGCACTCAAAACTATACCACTTTGTTTGTTTGATTGTATAAGTGCTGCTAACATGGAGTCCCTTCACAAGACATTTCTCCACTTTCATAATTTCGCTTTGTAGTCTCTTAAATTTCCGCAGTAGTTTAGACTATCTACGATTACTTAGAACTTCATGCAAAGGCTAGAAAACTAGTGTTCTGAGGGGCATTTCATTATAATATATGTTAACTAACTATGTGCCGTAGAGTAATTGTGGGTAGGATTATTCTCCACCTAAGGTTATTGAAAATTGTTGGCTGGTCTTTCCCAATGATCGTAAAGCAAAGCCTTTGACGGAGCTGCTTTTCTAGCTCTTCTTCAGCTTTTGGTTGTCCAACATTAGTGAGAGGCTGAAAAGTTTTAGTTGCCTTTGACTTCACTGGTGTAGTGATAGAATAGTGATACATAAAAATTTTGATTTATCACACCTATCATCTGTCGTCCCGGTGATCATCGAGTTATTCGAACGGGCACCAGCAACGTCTCTATTTGTCCTTGTCGGTTGACAGAGTGCTCCAATGGATCCTCCTCGCCGGGCGGACACGAAGAGCGTCATATGGTTCGTTCAGGGCTTCCACGAAGAAGTCCGACCAGTGCGTTGGTGGGCATCCTGGTATTCTCTTGACATCTCGCGGAACCCGGCAGTGACGGCTCTCATCCAGCGGGTGTCTGCGAATCGCATTACGTGGCCGGCCCACCTAATTTTAGACGACTTCGCCCATGCGACAGCGTCCCTGATCTTCGAACGTCGGCGAAGTCGTATTACTCCAAGCATCGCGCTCTCCATTCCACGCTGCACGTTGCTGATCACGTGTTCATCCCGCTTCCGTATAGCGCAGGTCTGAGGCGTATGTTAGGGCAGGAAGAGCAGTGGAATCGAATAAGCTAGCATGGAGTCGGACGTTCTTCGTCTTCTTCACGATTTCACGCTCTTTAAAAGCTCCCCAAACCACTCGTTTCCTCATACCCAGCTCCGGTGCTAGGCCGTTGCTCATGTTGACTTCGCGAACCAGATACACGTAGCTGGAGCTTTCGGAGATGTTCGTTCCGTTGAGCGAGAATGGGGCATCATAAACTCGTCCGTTTCTCATGAACGTCGTCTTCGTAAGATTCCGCTGCAGTCCAGAGTTCCAACATACACGATCGAAGTGGGCTAGCGTTCGCTCGGCCTGGCCATGCTCGGTGTTATGAGCACGATGTCATCAGCAAACGGTCAGTTGCCGGCCGTTGACCTTACCTCCATGTCTTCCCATTCTAGTTCGCGCATGACGTTTTCGAGGGTGGTGCTGAAGAGCTTTGAGAATACGGTCTCTCCCTGCTCAACCCCTCTCTTCACGTCGATGATGACGTCGTTGTATAGTGGAGAGATCTTGGTCGTGAATCCACTGTACAGCTCTCAAAGGACTCAGATGTACTGAGTAGGAACGCCCTGAGTGAGCAGGGCTTCGAGAACCGCTTCAGTCTCGACGGAGGTGATTGCCTTCTTCAGGTCGATGAACGTAAGGCATAGCTGCACGATGACCTTCGTAATGGTTTGTATGTGGTCGATCGAGCCGAATCCTCTCCGAAATCCTGCTTGTTCACACGACCGTCCTTCGTCCAGCGTTCTGCTAACCCTATTCAGGAGGAATCGAGTGAAGAGCTTGTAGACTACGGACAGCAGTCAGATCGGGCGATTGTTGCCGATGTCGAGCATGTCTCCCTCCCCAGCAAATCGAGATGTAATATGACATGTATGTATGAATAATAATAATAATAATAATAATAATAATAATATGATGGAAAGGGTATATGTTTGATCCTTATTAGATAATGTCTACGTATTTAAAGAAACACTTTCACCCAAAAGTTTTTGCGCTGACAGCCTCTTCAGTCGCACTCTCGTGTTGTTCTGTGAAATATCAAGCCAGTACCCAAAACATCTTTGGCCCGTGTTTGGTGCTCTATAAGGCCAGTCTCTTACGAGTGGGACCCCTAATCTAGCGAATCGTCTGTTTTGAGATTACACTTACATTTGGACTGTGAGCCCTAAACCGCTATATTTTAATATGAATGCAATAGGAAAAATTCATCATTTATAAGCCACTCCTATAAACGCTTGCAAGTTAAAACGCTGGTCCACGACCAATTTCTAGTCGTGCAAAAAGCACTTGCTACTGGACAAATAAATCTTCGGATTGAATAATTAGGTAGTATGATAATTGCGAAATTTTCTGTTTTCTGTTTTCTGATTTTTCTGTTTTCTGGCGTTTTTGGCCTTTCTGTTTTCTGATTTCTGTTTTCTGACGAAAGCGATTTTCTGTTTTCTGTTTTCTGGGAAAATTTTCAAAATTTCCGCCCATCCCTGATTCCGATGCAGTGGTCACACAATCACCACGAATCGAAACAGTCCTTCCGTTTCTACAGCATTCGAACTTCAGTTCATCGACATGAAGGGAAACTGCTAGTAATGAACTGTTCGAACAATAGCAACACGTCAAGCTTGCAGTGAATTCTTGAGCGGGCCCAACCAAATATCCCGCATTCCAGCCACATGCTTCAAGTGCACATAAATGTGTCAAACTCTTAAAATTACAAATGACAGAAGTCATAATGGAGGACGATTTGTATAGGTCGGAACAATAATTCCACGCAAATGTGCTGTCCTCAGTGAGTTAAGGGCTGGGCACACTCGGCAGCAGCGGCGGGGGTCAATGCTTAAGCATAGCGGCATCGACTCTGCTTAAGCATTGGGCGCCACCGTAGCTGCTGCCGAGTGTTCCCAGCCTTTTAGTCGCTACTGAATAGCAAAGGGTAGCGATGAGTTGTCCTCCAAGAACTAGACGAGTTTTCCTACAGTACTCGGGCGATCGTTATGGAACCCCGTGGCAGCCAACTCCGTCCAAATCACTACGCAGTGCTGTTCAATAGGCTGGATATCACTCCATCGAGCAGTTTTTCCCTTCGCGTTTTTTTGTGTAAAACGATTCTGACGAATGCATCTCGAATGGTTACCGTACACCAGTTAACGATGGAGCGCGGAAACTGTGATAGAAAGTTGTCTGCGCCCTCCTAGCTTAGATATCGCGCATCGGCGCCCACGTTGACATTCGATCGATCTCTTGTGCGCCCGTGATGGCCCTCCCGCAAGCTCGTCATGGTGCAGTAGATCACTTGGTGCGAGGGAGGTGGAGGGTTCCATTCCCCAGCGTTGTGGCATAGCTAACTACTTGGGATTTGAGGAGCTTCGACGTGCACGCAAATTGAGGCATTTTTGCGAATTTTTCCAGCCGTATACGTTTCGCCGCTCGAAGAGCGTAGAACCCAGATACCCAATCTGCATTCCCTGGGCGACGAGAGGTTCGCGTGTACAATGCTAGGGATGAAGGATTTCGCGCTCCATCGCCAACGTGCGCCTAAATGATACGGTAACCATTCGGGGGTGAGTTCGTCAGTATCGTGCTAGTCGTTTTTTTTTTTGTGCTTCCTAGCCATTGAAATCTATCCGGGTTGTAGGCCGGAAAGCATAATAAATTAGGAGGAAATAAAAAAAGCATAAAACATTTATGAAACTCGAGAACTGCCAGAAGAGGTTTAGAGAGGGCGTGTATGTATTCCCGTACGTGAGCTACAGTTGAATTACACATGCGAATACGTAGTAACCAGAGGAGATGAGTTTCAATTAGCCCAGCTAGATGCAAGTGATATATTAGGGGGGGGGGGGGGGGGCAAAAGTAATGAGACACCCCACGCCGTGTCCATATATCTCGTGGCTGGAGTCTGGTTTCGTGCTTGTTGTATTTGTATGTTTGTATGCTACTTACTGAAGCCCATCTGAAAAGTTACCACTTCTGCTCTTTCCAGAAGCATGCCAAAAACCCCAGCCTGTCTCATGCCGAAACCCCAGTCTGACGAGTCGACCTGTGTCGCTCAAATCTCCCCCAATTCCCAACCCCGAGCAGCCTGGGCTCAATATTCACGCAAGATGAGAAGTACGTCTTCTACCTTAACCCTGCCAAGCAGCGAGTCTGGGTGAGGCCTGGTGAATTGTTACCGACCTTTGTTCGGCGAGATGTTCACGGCGAGAAGCATCTTTGGAGCTTTTGGGTCTGCGCCCATGGATCGGTTTACCGGAGGATGTTTCCCAAGAGCACCGTGATGAACTCCAAGGCCATGGTGAACGAAATAGAAGAGATGGGCCGGCGACTCGCTCTTATTCATTCGCAGCGCTTCAAGAAGGTTCTTCTCTTCGACAACGCCGCACCCCATCGGGAACAAGTAAGCACGGATAAGCTTGGGCAGCTGGGCTACGTTCACATGCCTCACCCACCGTATTCGCTGGACATCTCTCTATGCAACTACCACTACTGCTTGAGCCTGCAGGACTTCCTAGTCGGAAGGGACACAAGAACCCAAGCAGTCCCTGACAACCATATCGAGCAGTTGATCAACACCAGGCTCAAGCAGTTCTGGAAGGATGGGATCAGGAAGTTGGCTGAGCGATGGCAGCAAGGTCCTTGCCCTTAATGGCAAATACACTCCTCAGCATCGTTGAGTTGTAATTGAGTTATAACGAGATAAAGATTTTTTTCATTTTGTCTCATTACTTTTGCCCCCCCCCCCTAATATTGCAGCACTTTACAGCAAACTTCTTTAACCTTTGAATGACTCTACGTTGAACAAATGATAATTTTGACTGCGCAGTGTTCTTTGCATGCATGTAAAGGGCACAATCTTTAAATGTCCCGCTAAAAGGGCAACTTAGTTTCGATTGAGCATCTACAACCTACTTCATCACAATGCATAACTTGGACCGCATCCTACTTCGGCGGTCGGAATGGGTCACACTGCAATGCTACCAGGTGTGAAAGAGTGCCCTCAGATTTCTTTCAATTCGGTGAATCCCTGTCCGCCAGAGCGTTCTCTCCCTGGCACTCCATTAGATGCTGAATGCACCGAGAAGTAAATGGTCATCACTCAGGACTGATTTCTACTTGAAAATTTAACCCTGTCTTCTACAATCAGGCTGCCCACATTTTTGGCAAAGTACTGTTACAGGGGCGCGTGTAGCGAAGTCGGAGGAGGTGCCGGCTGTCGCGTGCACCCGATACCAGATTCCTGGTTAGGAATCTTTCCCAGGCCAACCAAGCCTTCCATCCCTCTGGGATCGCTGAGTTGGTACCGGACTTGTCTGGGAAGGATAAAGCGCTGACTTGTTCATCGGTTGGCCACCGCAAGTCATTGTATGGTGAAATACGCAGTCGCCTCCACGACATACCGTAGAAGTGGAATGCGTGGCGCTCCTGAAAGGATTGAGTAACTCCTTTATCCGTTTACCCTTTTACTGCCTACACTATTCAGAGTACCTGACGTCTGAAGTGGGGAATCTGAATCATTTCTCATTGTGTTGGAGTGAGATGCTGGAAACAAGATTAATGGAAAGTCAGTAGATGAAGGAGAGCAGGCAATTGAGCAACTGATTTGTTCGTCTGAATAGTGACCAAACGAACCTCTGACATCCCTTTTGAGATACTCTTTGCCTTCGTCGCCTGCGTTAATAAGATGCCTACACAATCAGCATCGACTACCTGCTCCTTGATTTCCCCAGTCGCCGCTGTGGTCGTTCCTCCCTCTGCTGTTGCTAGAATTACTGCTCGATATACACCTCTTTTAACGGATGTTATCATATCAGCCTCGTTCTCGAACATCAAACCGATATTCACACTACGAATATAGTGCGATTAATATTCTTATGTCCAGCTCGTTCATCAGTTGAGGTGGGTGAGACATAGAAGAAGAGCTCATGTGGTTCCGCAGTGATCGCCCGAGTACTGTGGGTAAACTTGTCCAATTCTTGGTGGACAACTCGTCGCTACCCTTGGTTATTTGATTGCGAACTAGAAAGTTGCACAGAGAAAGAGGAACTATTTCAATGAGTTTCCATTGCCATCACAAGAAGTGCTATGTCATTGTTTCGAAAACCATGTGTTGTGTGAACAGCGGAACTGACAAGGTGCGTCATCCTCCAACTCGTTGGCCTAGTCCGAGAATATAGCGCTTGCCTTACGGAGTCTTGGAGACGCTGACATTTTTGCCAGCTTCTTCAGTGCGAAAGAGGCAAGAGCGCCACTCCGCTCCCTCGTTTCAATGACCTCTGCTCCCGACAGAAATCGTCTTACCGTTTTCCCCTGGTTCACTACTATGACCACGCCTTCAGATCCATTTACCCCATTAGATTTTCCGAGTGCACAAAAAGACTCCTACCTCAAGCGGTGCATCAGCTGTGCAGTACAATGAGAAAAGCAGTGAGGCCTTTGGCGCCAAATCCAATTCTGAATAAATCCTCTCCGCATCGCTCCGCTCCTCGTTATCGGACGCCTGCATATGCACAATCAGCTGGTTGAACCTTTGCAAATCCATTTTCCTCTGTTTTCTGTGGATTCCGAATTGGCCACCTCTCCACCTTTACTCAGTGGGACCCTGAAAAAGCAAGTAATGGACTCAGACTGAACGGACGGACTCGAATAACGACTGAATGACTCTATAACCACGGAATAAGGGGAGCAAGAACAAGTCGCAGGTGGAAGCTGTACAATACGTCCATGAATAAATAACCAATTAGAGGCAACGGCGTCCACTCCGAGAACGTATGACGCTGGAGTCCCTAGGTTCCGGATCCACAACCCGGTAGGCTTGTTCGGCGAACTTGAACTGTTTAGTGGCCCAGGGTAGCTTCTACCCCACATTACGTCAGCTGGCCTCATCCCTCGTACTTCTTTCATTCTTTGGGAAGTCACTTTCTTCGACTCCCCAGGCTCTTTCTTACGCGGCACTGGCTTTCTAATCATTCGCTTCACAGTTCCTATTTATAGGATGCTGCAAAAAATGTGGGACTTAAGCCGCCACATTCAAATTAAAATAGCTCTGGCCATGTCCAATTTAATGAAGGCGAATGAGGGATGTGAGGATCAATTAGACTGGTTTAAAAATAAGGTCGGGCAATTCACCTCCGACTGCCTATAGCACAAAAACACTAAAATTTAGTAAGGATAGGTAGTGTATTTTCTGAAAGCGCAGTTTTGGGTCTTGCAACACTTAACGCTGCAGATTATTCCAAATTTTCTTTATTTTTGGAACTTTTTTTTTCGATAAGGGCGCTTGTGGCGCAGTCGGAGGTGCTGGTTGTCGCGTGCAGCCGATACCAGGTTCCTGGTACCGATTTCCGGAGTAGCCCAACCAAGCCTTCCATCCATTCGGGGTCGGTGAACTGGTACCAAACTTGTTTGGGATGGATAATGCGCTGACTTGTTCATCGGATGGTCACCGCAGGTCGCTGCACAGACCTCCACGACATCCCGTAGGAGTAAAATGCGTGCCGCGTCCCATAAGGATTGAATAATGCCGCCATTTGTCCTTATCCTTTTTTCTGTTGTACAAAGACGCTTTCAAATACAAGTCCAAATTTTCCGTTCTACCTAGCAGAACAAATTAAGGAACCGAAACCACATTTGGACAGGTTGTCTCCAGCGAACATCTAGCACAACTTTGGCATCTGACCTTTTATAGAACAATCCAGAGTCTTCAATTATGTCTAGATCGTTGGTGCATGCCCTACGATGACTTGGAACACTCACCAACTTCTTGACAACGTTTCTCTTCACATGGAAATATATGTCAATAGAAATTAAGAGCACGGCGCTATGGTAGTTGGGGGCGGGGGGGGGGTCACCTCATATAACGCTCAAAAGCGTTGACAGAATACGGTATTTTCACACAAAATGTAAACAAGGGAAACGAATGCAGAAGTGACACCGTCTCCGAACGGGAATTGGTTATCAAATTCGAAAATTAGGGTGCACAGGTGTACCTTACTGCGTGAGCTGACGCAAGTCTTCGTGTTCACGCCAATTTCATGGTTTTTATCTAGGTCTCCTGCATTGCTAGCACTTTGTCATTATTTCTTATTATTGCCCACCTCCGTACCACTTCCTATTTTATGTCTTATATCAAAGCACATTCCATCAAAGAGAATTCCCAGTTTGATATGAGGTGGCCCTCCCCCACTACCACAGCGCTAAGAGCACAGTGGATGTATGGATTTCTACAAGGTCCAAGTTCATATTGGTTTTAATGAACAGAAATCAGGGAATGGAAGCCTTCATTCTGTTCAACAACAAAAAAAAAAACACAGCACTGTCATGCCGTGCCAAAATTGTTCTCTACATATAGGCTTCTAGTACTGAAACAAGAGAGACTTGCTGGAACCACTGTCAAAAGCTATACAAGATTCAGTTTCCATTATAAATCATAAAAGCATGTCCGAAAAAATCATATAAAGCATGTCCGAAACGCCAAACTGTTGAGGTTATCCATTTAAACACAAAAACGACGTTCCCTGTTCTGTAATGCCATTCGTGACGTTTAAGGCACATAATCGAATATGATATTGCCAGACGTTCAGCCGCCTAACGGCTGCCAAACGTCTAGTTGGGGGCTTCGCCTCCAAACCCCGAGAACAGAACAATCTCAATCTTGTTCCATTCTCCTTTAGTCCCTTTAGGCCTTCTTCCTTTTATTAACTAAAAACCTGTTTTAATATATAGAATAGTGCAGCGGGATATGATAGGGAATTCACTGCTCCTATGAAGCCCATCCACCCTTTATCGCATGTTCATTTATTCTCCGAAGTACCATTTCTTTAGGGCGAGGAAAAGATCATGAGAGTCCCAATCCGAAGTGCTTAATCTGAATAAACATAATACTAAAAATAAATAAATAAATAAAAATAAAACTTCCTTACCTATGTGCTGACAAAGAAACGGAGTAAGGGTCAAGCACGCACATGTGAAACTGAGTCGCAACTCATACATAACGTTTCCGCGATGTCTATTGCAGTTCTGCATCCCGACACACGTGCCACGACTTCCGTGACCCGTCTTCAGAATCCCTACGCACGTTGGACGAAAAGAAAATACTGGTTCCTTTATTCCCCCTTTGTGGTCTCCCTTTGCCGATCCCCTCTTCACCTGCCTCTCTCCTACTGGTTCCCCTTACTCGGAATCACTACGCAAGTTGGACGTCTTCAGCAGTCTTCTGAATCCCCACGCACGTCGGACAATACTGAAGGAAAATACTGGTCCCTTTATTCCCCCCTCTTGTGGTCTCCCTTTGCTGATCCCCTCTTCACCTGCTCCTCTCCTACTGGTCCTCCTTACTCGGAATCACTACGCAAGTTGGACGTCTTCAGCACGTCTTCTGAATCTTGACTCACGTTGAACGACGCCTAAAGTACGTCTTCTGTATCCCTACGTTGTGACGCGTTGCCCGCTGAATATATAATAAACCTGACGTGCGCCGCCAAGGATATAGTTCGTCAGCAACCGCCTATGGTTAAGCTCAAAGGAAGCCCGGCTGGCATACGACGCACTGTCATAGCCATCCCTTGGCTTCAGTCCCCCCGTCCTCGTGACGGACACGTGACATTAGCCGATTATATATAAAGGATAAAGGATAAAGGACGGCGTTACTCAATCCCTTCTGGGATGGATGCGCCAGCGCATTCTACTTCTACGGGATGTCGTGGAGGCGACATGAATGCGTATTTGGCCATACAATGACTTGCGGTGGCCAGCCGATGAACAAGTCAGCGCTTTATCCTTCCCAGACAAGTCTGGTACCAATTCACCGACCCCGGAGGGATGGAAGGCTTGGTTGGCTGGGCGGGAAATCCGAACCAGGAACCTGGTATCGGGTGCACGCGGCAGTCGCGCCTCCTCCGACTGCGCTACACACGCCCACGCCGACATCCCGTAGATTATATATATATATATAGTAGGACTTCAGCAACCCCTGTCAGAGGAAGGTCGTCAGCTGTTCAGTATGCTACATCACAATTCCTTCGCTGTTAGTTCAGCGATCGGTCGAGTGCTACTTAGAGGGGCTTGCCGCTAGTGCGGTTCCGCAGCCATCGGCTGTACACGGTATGAAAAACTTTCATTCCTGGGGGAAACTCGTCGCTACATTATCAAGTTTACCGGGAGTGTTTGACTCATCACCAAGACGTGCTGATTGTCCTCGGAATTTCTACAGAGAACGATTTTCTAGTGCAATCGCACTTCATTCCAATATTTAAAGGGATGCTGCATGCAACATAACATCCCAACATGCTTACCTTATAATTTGCTGTCCTCACAATAGAGGCATCGGTTGCCCAAGCTGCTTTCCTAGTCGGTGGTCCCAGAACATATGCATGAATAGAAGTAGGCCGTCGGGCGATACGTAGAGGCCGCAGGCGTCCCTATACGTATCCCCCCACGGTGAGTCAGTCGACGCGCACCCATCCGGTAGCGAGGGAATTTAAACGGGGACTAGCCGGTGGAGTTTTTACATGCTTTTTGTTGATAAAGAATGATCACATGTTACAGTGCCAATGATATTATAGTTGATATGGAATGCCATTGTTGTTGATCTGTGACTATCAAACTAATCAATCAGGCGGCCCTGTGGGCCCTATATAAGGCTGTCGTTCTCACACAGGTAGTTCAGTGTTCTTCTGTCTAATAAACTTGTCTTCACGCCGTCGGATCTTCTACAGTGGCGATCAGGACCTGCAATCGACTCCGCGATGCCGTCAACACCAACAGGTTGGTCGTCAACAGCCACCCCTCCACCTTCCACGTCGTCAGAAGCCGCCCCTCCGCCATGGTTGGCAGCAATGCTGTCGGTACTCCAACAGTAGAACCAGCAGATGGTTTCTATGATGAAGAAGCTGCTGGAAAACAAAGCTGCTCCAACCACACCGCCTGCCATACCCCTCCCCACACTGACCCATACGGCGACCTCGTCAGAGACCCACACACCTTCTGTTACGACGACGACGACGATACCACCTTCAAGGACTGGTACAGGCGATATGGACCAGTCATCAATGATCGAGGTTCGTCGCTGCCTGACGAACGCAAACGCAACCAGTTGCTGGACAAGCTCGACAGACACGCGTATAAAACCTATTCCGACTACGCTCTACCACAAGAGCCACGACATATCGACCTGGCTGCTACTGTGGACAAACTGACCAAGCTATTCGGACCGAAACAGACGTTGATTCGACGACGTTTCGAGTTCCTGCAGTCAACATGCGAGTCGTTGACTACGTCACAGGTCCCCTATCGAGACTTCAGCAACAAGATAAAGAAGAAGTTCGAGGATGCTTCAATGAAAGACGTCGACGACGATTCTCTAAAATGCCTAGTATTCTTATCAGGACTAACCGACCCGTCCCACTCTCTGACGTCCGGCTCCGACTGCTGAATCGTCTCAATTGCTTGAAGGAAGACGATGCATCACCCTCCCTAGACGACTTCGCAAACGACTGCGAAACCTTCGTCGCCCTCAGATCCGACAATCGCACGATGGAATCCAAAGAGGTGAATGCTGCACATTACATCAAGCCAAGCGGAATGCATAGACGGCGTCCATCTCGGAACGTGATGTTCCGCCACCGATCGACATCACGAGAACCACGTCAGGAACCTACTTCGACTTCTACCACCAAAAGGACACGTTTTTCTTCAAAGAAGTCGAGATAACGACAACGAAATATTCGTTGCAACAACGCGTCATCAGCGACACAGAATGCACGCACCTACCTGAAAGGGGAAATAAACGGATTTTCCACTAGGCTCCAGCTGGACACTGGGTCCGACGTAACCATGATTTCGCGTCGAACATGGAGCGAGATGGGATCCCCAACCATCAGTCGTGCTGCTGTACCGGTCAAGACAGCCGACGGATCACCAATGCACATCATTGGACTATTCAAGGCAAACTTCACCATATTTGACCGTCACCAGAGAGTCACAACGGGACAAGGAACTGCTACGTCACCGAGGCAACTGACCTGCTCGGACTAGAATGGTGCGTCGAAATGGAGCAGTATCGCCAGTTTAAGGAACAATTCCACTGTCGACTAGCCACAGCCGCACTCAATGACATCCGGAACGAAACGGTCGCCTTCATAAAACGTAGTTTCCCCCAAGTATTCCTGCCTGGCCTTGGACACTGCACAAAGGCAAAAGCAAAGCTATTTCATAGACCTGACGCCCAGCCTGTCTATCGTCAGAGGCGTCCTGCACCCGTCGCTTCCCAGCCCAGCGTCGATATGGAAATCGACAGACTTCTCGCTGAAAATGTTCTGTCGCCAGTTGACCACTCCAACTGGGCAAATCCTGTAGTGATCGTGAAGAAGAGCAATGGATCAATTCGTCTCTGTGTAGACTTTTCCACTGGACTCAACAAAGCTTTGATGCTCCATCTGCACCCGTTGCCTACAGCCGAAGAAATATTCACGAAACTCAACGGTGGTGAGCTTTTTTCTCAAATCGATCTAGCGGATGCCTATCTTCAGATCGAAGTGGAAGACGAATCGAAGGAGCTACTCACCATAAGCACACATCGCGGTCTATTCCGCTGCAACCGCTTGCCGTTCGGGGTGAAGTCAGCTCCCAGAATCTTCCAACAGATTATCGACTCAATGATATCCGGACTTCATGGAGTGGCAGCTTACCTGGACGACATCATCGTGACCGGAAGGACAATGGAAGAACATCGCAAAAACTTGGAAGCACTATTCAAACGAATCCACGATTACGGATTCCGTATTCGACTGCAGAAGTGCCATTTTATGATGCCAGAAATCAATTATCTCGGCGTCATCATCGACAAGAATGGACGTCGCCCTGACCCGGAGAAAATCAGGTCCATCACTGAAATGCCACGACCCCAAAACGTAGCACTATTATTCTTAGGAATGATAAACTACTACGGCACGCTTGTCAATGAAATGCACAGTCTACGTGCCCCACTGGACGTACTGCTCAAGAAAGATGATGTATTCAAGTGGTCACTTGAACAAGAAGAAGCTTTCAAGCGAGCCAAGGAAGTTATTGCCTCGGCTCTACTCCTCACCCACTACGATCCCAAGTTGGAAATCGTGGTAGCAGCTGATGCATCCGACTACGGCATTGGAGCAGTAATCGCACACCGGTTCAAGGACGGCACAGAAAAAGCTATATGTCATGCTAGCTGACGTCTGAACGAATCGGAGAAAAAGTATGGCCATATAGAAAAAGAAGGACTTGCACTGGTCTTCGCCGTACGCAAGTTCCACCGCTACCTGATGGAACGACACTTCACACTGCTGACGGACCACAATCCACTATTGACTATTTTCGGAAGCAAGCAAGGTGTTCCGACTTACACTGCTAATCGACTTCTGCGGTGGTCGCTGATTCTGATGGGCTACGATTTCCAGATCGAGCACAGACGGACAGTGGACTTCGGTCAAGCGGATGCGTTGTCCCGGCTGATCGCGGAACAATCACAGTCCACAGAGGACCTTGTCATCGTCACGGCAACAAGAGAAGCGGAAGCAACCTGTCGTTCCGTGCACAAACTCCTGCCCGTCGATATGGATAAGGTCGCTGGAGAAAGCGCACAGGATGAAACACTTCGCAAGGTGATGGACTGCGTGCGAGCGGATTCTTGGCCACCAAGGTCATCTCCTGAAATAGCACGTTAGCCTTCGCCAATCACTATCGTTGGACAACGATTGCCTTTTCTTTGGACCCCGAATCGTCATCCCGAAGAGTCTCCAGTGTCGAGTATTGAAACTGCTGCATGACGGTCATCCCGGAATCACAAAGATGAAGATGCTCGCTAGATCTTGTGTATACTGGACTAATATTACAAAGGATATCGAAAACTGTGTGCGAGGATGTCGAAGCTGTCAAGAAGCAGCAAAGGAGCCTATAAAGGCGACTCTTTTCTTTTGGCAATGGAAACGGAACCGTGGGCAAGAATTCACATAGACTTTGCTGGACCAGTAAACGGGAAGATGTTCCTCATTGTGGTCGATGCCTTCTCTAAATGGCCTGAAGTAGTCGAAATGAAATCGACAACGGCTAAGGCCACAATTCGCCAGCTTTCCCGACTTTTCGCTCAGTTCGGGAATCCGAAAACACTAGTGTCTAACAATGGAAGTCAGTTCACCTCAAGGGAGTTTGCCGACTTCTGCGAAATCAACGGCATCGAACATGTCCGATCGCCGCCGTTTCACCCTCAATCGAATGGACAGGTCGAGCGCTTCGTAGACACTTTCAAGAGAATGATGCGGAAGTTGGAGAGCTCGGAAATGGGCGCGGAAGCACTTCAAAAACTCTTGGCAGTGTATAAGAGAACGCCGTGTCCATCATCACCAAACGGACGATTTCCAGCCGAAAACCTTTTGCAGAGGAAGATTCGATCACCATTGTCTCTGCTGACCACACCAACAACTCGGAACACGGCGAGAAACTACCCCATGGAAGAGCAATTCAACCGCCACCACGGGGCTAGACCCAAAACCTTCGCTTCAGGCGAAGTATTATGGGTGCGCGAGTACGGAAGGCACCAAAGCAAATGGACACCAGGAAGGATCGTTTCCCGTCATGGCAACGCTGTATATGATGTACTTGTGGATGGCACTATCCAGAGATGCCACACAAATCAACTGCGTCACAACATCCAGCAAGACGTCGGTGAAACAACAGCCAATTTGGACGACCTACTCATGGACATGTTCACAACTACATCATCGCCTACGAGAGCCACTATAACGGAGCAGCCGGCAGCGTCGGAACCAGGGAATGGATCGGAGCCGGAGACGACGATACAAGCAGAACAACGACCTCAACGCGAGCGACGACCACCATGCCGGCTACAAGTGGACCCATCATTGCGATCATATACATAGGTTATCAGATGAATCAGCTGTGTTGTTTCAACTTTAAAATGTTCATCTTAGGAGGGAGGTGTTGAGAAAAAATGATCGCATGTTACAGTGCCAATGATAGTTGATATGGAATGCCATTGTTGTTGATCTGTGACTATCAAACTAATCAACCAGGCGGCCCTGTGGGCCCTATATAAGGCTGTCGTTCTCACACCGGTAGTTCAGTGTTCTTCTGTCTAATAAACCTGTCTTCACGCCGTCGGATCTTCTAGACTATTATAACTAACTTTTTCCAAATTCCAGCGACGGGGTCCGCTGTTTTCACGGGAGGGCATCGGATAAGCGCTTTTATATATTATGTTGTTTGTGTTTATCTCCAAATTCTATTTACATGCGACTATGGAGTGCACCCCGCTCTGGGATTGCACAGATTTTCTTGTAAATTTTACTAATCCTACTAACCGTTACTAGTTACTAAGACTGGAATATTTTATCCAGCTTGCATTATTGGTAGTTTTGTCTTTTTTTCGCTACGGTTTTTGCCATTTTTGGCCTATCTAGAGGTCCTCAGAAATTTTGAAGATCATGGGCCGTATGCTATTCTCGTCCGACTCGGATGGTACCGGGCGCGAAAAAGCCGGGTACCATCCCCGAGTTTCACGCTCCCCACACCACCTTATGCACATCTCTGGGGCGTCCCCCGGGTATGGCAGAGATGGCAGAAGAATAGGGTGGAGAAGCAGGGGATTCCGACTGGAGTAAACTATCACGGCTGTGAGCTCCTCATAGCTAGTGGATGAATTGGGTATTCTGCACCACAGCATTTACCACGCAGTGTTTAGAGAGATGTATTTTCACAGAGGGGGTCCACACTGTGTAGAACACATATAATTTATTGAACTCAAAGTGGTACAAAATCAGTTGAACACAGAAGATTACGCAAAAGTGTGCTCTTCGAGGATTTGCTAAATCGAGTTTTTCCAAGAATTGCGTGAAGTGAAAAGTGCTCTTTTTTTTCAAAGCGAGTTGGTATGTCATCCACTGAGAAGGCATTATATATTTCATCCAAATATCTCCTACCCTTTTTTATTAAATTTGTAGTTAATTTCTCAAATGTCCTGTCTGTTTAGGAAAGTTTTCTGATTTGTAGTTGAATGCCTTTCCCAAAGAATTGAGAAATGGTGCAAAAAAAGTTCGTTCCAAGCTTTAACAGCACGACCTGAAAAAGATTCTTGAACCTTTTGAGTGCGAATTTGGCATTTCACAGAGGCTACATTTTTTTTACAAATGCAGATAATCATTCAGGTGAAACGAACTTAATATCAACTTGTTTAAAATTTCAGCATAGTTTTGCGTGAACAAAAAGGCTATTTGTGGGAAAAATCTCCATTTTACTACCAGCTTATCTTTTTCTAATTTCTAAGAGATTGAAACTGTTCGCGTGAAATGGGAGTTTTACCTATATTTATTTTAGTGGCTCGCTTCCTCTTCACTGAAAAGAATAGTAATTAACCCGATTAACCCTAAAAAGTTCAGCCTCCTATCACGTTTCCTTTGATTTCCGGAAGTTGTATACCAATCGCGAACTAACTACCAAAACCTTTATTGTGTCCAATTAGATATTCCACACTGTTACGGGTGCATTGAAGTGCTCTCTTCATCGACTAGTGTTCAACTCAATGTAGGAAAGCGACTGTCGTAGTAAATATTCGCAACCGATGAGACGCGCCGCAGCAGCTGATCGCAAATATCACGCCCCGATGCTAGTTTCTCGCTCCAGCGTCGCATTTCCACTGCATCTCTGCCTCTCCCCGAGCAATTTTCTAGGGGATACCGTCCCAGGGTTTTGATGACGTCGCCCGTCCCGAGAGTGCTCGGGGAGAGATGTACATAGATGGCACGTAAAAACACCCCCCTGTGCAATCGATTTGGTCAGGCCTTCGCGACGGGGCGCGCTTGCGCACCGTGTAGTGGAGCCGACGGCGCGGGATCGTCCGCTGGCTTAGCAGCTTCGAGGGGAACATAAATATAGATTACGTCGGAACCGTGCCCACTGAACGTAATCCGAAATTAGGCGTGCGGCGTACTTGACAAGCCGTGTTTCGCGGTAAACGCTAAGGAAAAGCACTTTGCAGCAGATGTTACGAAATTGAGACATGGTAAATGCTAAGGAAATACACTTCGGATGTGCTATTACGATCGGTGGTTGTGAAATTCAGTTGCTTACTGAGTATTTGTGTCACACAGTCAGTTTTGCTCGTGCAGCCCTCCTAGGATCCAATTTTTTCAAAGGATTCGCATCCATTTCGTTGTTATTCCATGAGTTTGGTTCAAAAATGTTGGATTTAAGCAGTTGCTCTCGCTCAGAGTTAATCTTAATGATGAATTCCGCTGATTCTTATGTCCTAAGAAATGTAACAAATGTGGGAGGAATAGGAATATCTGTATTTGTGTTACTTTCATGGGTGAGTTCGCAGCGCTAGCAGAGCTGCGGTCTTCAGCTAATTGCAGTAGCGCTTTAATGAAGAAGTCGGACGGCGCTGTTAGCTCATCCCTGATGACATCCAAGACGGATCGAAACACGAACACAACAAAACTAAATAACAAACAAAATGGCACTATAGAACTTTCAGGACTGCAGAGGTCTAGAAGTCGAGAAAATGTTCCGTCCAAACTTCGCCCCGGGGGGGGGGGGGGGCTATTTAGGGTGCTGATTACAGATCTGACATCCGTTTTTAAAATTTGGGCTGGTTACAGTAGAAACTAGAGCCGATTATTCTATCGCACTGAGGTAAGCTTGTGAGTACTGCACGTCTTCTGAACCCCTGCGGACATTGGACGATGTCACCGGCAGGTTTTCTTATTCCAGTGGACGCTGGATAACGTCTGCGGCGCATCTTCTGCGTCCATACGCACACTGAACATAGAAGCAGTCGACTAGCACACGATTCCTTCTTCTTTGCCCGCACATCGCGCGGGTTACTCGTTCTCTAGTACTACTGAGTCGTGTGCTCATCAGTACCACATCAATAAGTGTTTCAGTCCCCTCGAAGCTAATAAGCCAGCAGACGATGCCGCGCCGTCGGCTCCACTGCACGGTGCGTAAGCGCGCGCCATCGCGAAGGCCTGACCCAATCGATTGCACAGGGGGGGGGGTGTTTTTATGTGCCATCATGTGCATACCGGGGAGGTGGGCGGAGATCGCCTCATACCCGGCCGGGGACGGTTGGGGAGAGAATAGCATACGGCCCCATGGGTCACCACTTTGAGTAGCTCCGTCGTCACTTAATTGCCCACGTCTCATTAGTTATCATTCTGCGGTAATAATATCCGTGCATCCGTGGTGAAAATTTTATCCAAACAATTTGAGGAAAGTTCCTTATGCCTGCAATAGCAAAAGGGTGAACAGCCTTAAAGAAATGGTGATTGATTTAAGGAATAAATCTTTCACTCTAATGCGCCACACTTTTGATGTTCGGATTAGCATTAATCGCAATCTTGATTTTTAAGTAGTGACCCAAGTCATATGGTTAAGCAGAACTGTTGTCTCTCACTTCGGCTTGTTCGAGTTAGAGCGGACCCTCACACTTTTTCTCTGATTCTGGCACCACTAGGAGATTTGAGTCATACGCGAGGCGTGCGCTGATCGTAGGAAATTCCGTTGTAGGTGCAGTAAAGGTGGCAATGTATTGGGCCTGCAACAGAATGCTGCGGTATCGAACCTTGATTTGTCTCTTTCGCAATGTGAACCATGTCGCACTGACATAGGAGCCAAAAGGGTACTTATGAAGCAGAGGGCCCGTGGTGCTGTGGGGCTGCCGGGAAACATGTTAACGCGGCAACAGCAACGGAAAAGCGGCAACCCACGGCACCCGAGGACGGGTGCTTCATAAGTACCGGCCCCGCGGTGCCGTGGGGTTGCCGCATTAACATGTTTCCCGGCAATCCCACGGCACCACGGGCCCTTTGCTTCACAAGTACCGCCAAAAGTGCACATTTAACGGTCAACGATTTAATGAATTTAACGATTTAACGGCTTTTCCTTAAAACCTGGCTTAATGCCTCGACAGCATTTTTCAGAATTCTATCGAAATTTCGACGGACTGTTTTCTTAATAGGTTTATCTCTTTTCCTTTTAGTCTTCACTAGAACTGCAGGCGTCATCCTCCGGATTGAGGCTGCTCCTGAAGAACTAATGGAACCAGCCAGAAAAAGCCTTCTAGCACGGCCTATACAACGTTTCGTGATGTACGAAGCTGAAAGATTTTTGGGCGCAATGAGCGGAAGAGGAGCGCAGTCCATCAGCTTCCACCTAGCAGAGCATAGCATTCAGATATGTTGACGTGGAATTTCCTACATTGCACACAAACTGACGCGTACCTACGTGCAATGCAGGTTGCATCGAGATGGGCTCAGGTTAAACGCTATGTCTCGCGCGAAATAAACGGGTAAAAACTTGTCCTCCATGTGAGAAAATGCCACGTCACCTCGTGCTTGTGTTTGAGTGGGCTGCCCCTCTCTTCTGCGCATTGCACCGATTTATGCAGCACCGTTGTGTTTCACCTCAATGATGAACTGATCTAGGCCCTTTCTGATACAACTGGATGTACATTTGCCTTCTAGCCGAGACGAATATCCACCAAGTACAAGGCGACCCCCCCCCCCCCCCCCGAGGCTATTTGCGCCGTTCCTTCGGTACTTAGCGGACTGCTGTCAGCATTGAGATTGTATATGTTCGTAGGACAGTCAAACAAAACGGTTTCGCAGCAACTAGGAAAGGATGGGAACTCTAGGGGTCTAGTTCGAACTCTAATTTGTTACTGAAAGCTGGTTCACTTTCCCGTCCACTCTTTGTCGGTAGTGAATTGTTTGTTACGTTGCAGTATGATACACTACGTAACAGTAGTTGTTCACCCTGCTGAAGTAGGAACATAGAACGTCTTTTCTAATCTTTTTTTTTTTCATTTGAATTAACAGTTTGCAGCTAATTGTATGTTTTAACGAAGCTTAATGATTCACCGGAAATTTAACGAAAATTTTCCGTCAAAAATTTTAACGCCCAGGACTTTGTGTGCGCCCCTGCTAGGAGCGCTCCGAGGAATAGCAGTCGCGATGATGCCTGCCGCACGGTGCTGGTACATAGTCACAGTTTCCCACGGCATGCTACCGCAGTGCATTGCACACATCGGTCCCGTCACGTTAGGAACAAATCGCGGTTCGATGCCGCAACTCTGTTACCGGCCCTAGGCCTATGTTATACTTCGGCGACGCTGCTGTCGGTGACAGTGTTGGGCGGGCTGTCAGTAGAATTGAGCTCGATTAATCGGGCCGAATAATTGCTCGAGCGATTTCGAACAATTAATCGCTCGATTACTCGAAAATCGTAAATCGTTGTTGTTCGAACATTACTCGAAATCGTATTTCGCGAAAAACCGTTATTTGAACATTGATCGAAATTGACTTTCGCGAAAAACCATTATTCGAACATTATTCGAAATCGACTTTCGCGAAAAACCGTTATTTGAACATTGATCGAAACCGACTTTCGCGAAAAACCATTACTCGAACATTATTCAAAATCGAATTTTGCGAAAAACCATTATTCGAACATTGTTCGAAATCGACTTTCGCGAAAAACCGTTATTCTCGAAATCGACTTTCGCGTAAAACAGTTATTCGAACATTGTTCGAAATCGACTTTCGCGAAAAACCGTTATTCGAACATTGTTCGAAATCGACTTTCGCGAAAAACCATTGTTCGAACATTGTTCGAAATCGACTTTCGCGAAGAACAGTTATTCGAACATTGTTCGAAATCGACTTTCGCGGAACAGCATTATTCGAAGATTGTTCGAAATCGAAGATAGGAAGACGTTGTTCGAACATTGTTCAAAATCGAAGATGGCGAAAAAGCATTGTTCGAATATTGTTCGTAATCAAAGATTTCGAAAAAGTATTGCTCGGATATTGTTCGAAATCGAACAATGTTCGAACAATATTAAGAGTAGGCCGCCCTAGGATGTAAGAGTCCGATTTTTCTAGGTTATTACAATCCTTGAGAATTCTCGAAAATCTCATGAGCATTAAGCAGCGTCACGTCTAGTGTTGTGTACAGTTTGTCCGGATGACCTATTCGAACAGGTATTCCAATGATTTTCATTCGAATCTGGATAATGAACTCGAAATTTAAGAAATCGCGTTTTTCGCATGTATTCGAATCCTGAGGTTCATAAAACCACTTTTCGATTACGTTTGAATTCGAATACTCGAAAACTGCGGGCATTTGAAACCATGCCAATAGTCGAAAATTTTGCGAGAGCACAACTATAGTTGTGCGTATAGATGATCTTATACTGGTTGTTTCAACTGATAATAATGTGATAATAAACTGATTTTGATTTTGATCAAAAAAGCCTGATAAACGTTTTCAAGTGATAAAATACAATTTCTTTGTAAAATTGATGATGTATTACAAAATAGATGTATGATGTATCAGTGAAATGCTAACTTAAACTATTTCTGTGGGCCATTTCAAGCAGTTTGGGCATCGTTCAGAGCCCTTTCTTATTGCGTGTTCCGATGGGAATAGGGCGTGCTACGTCGGTTTCGGTAGTTATTGCGTATTCTAATCGTATGCTAGTGTCTGCGTGTGTAGGCCGGCGCGCCTCTGAACATACGGAAGCTCGTCTAGATCGTTGCCGAACGTAGCGTCCGCCGCGGTCGCAGCATTAGAAAATGTTCTGCTTTACCATGTGCAGATCAGAGCAATTTCTCATTAAACGTGCATTAAAACTGCGGACGAATTGTCGCCGTCGGAAAACGCACTTTATGAACGTCAAAATCGTCATTCTTTTCCGTTGCCGGAGAACTGGTCCGCTTGGCACAGTGCCGAGGCGGCGCGCGGTTTTTCGTCGTGTCGTCTCGTGCACTCCACGCCTCCCTGTTCGCCACACCTCGGAGTCCCTTCCCTAGCCCAATCTGGAGAGTCACTCTGCTCGTCTGACTCTCGCCGCTCGCGCGTGACGGAACTTTTCGGGGACCAGTTCACATGTAATCATTCTTTTCAAAACCAGCCCAGGCGCGAATTTCAAACCACGTACAGTGACTTTGCATAGAGGCACGCTTTTTTGTTAACTTTATGAAAATGGGCTCAAAGGAGGAGGGGTCACCATGTAAGGCACCCCCATAACGCATTTTGGGTTGCGCGAAAATGGAACTGCTATTCAACACTACTGTGTGTCGTACCCCTTGTTGTTCCATTAAATTGTGTTGTTCCATTTTTAATGTAAGCCGACATTCATGGGCCTTCCCACGAAGAGGGAATACCACAAACTAAAAGGTGGCCTCCTCGACCAATTTACTGACTAATACCGTCCTTTATCCGTATCCTTTTCTTGTCCGAGCTGGAAAAAGCTGAACAGGAGCAAAGAGCTAACTCTTGAACATAACAGGATAGAAGCTACCTTACAAACCTTACGGATTCATGTGTGCTGAAGAAGACATGCTATTCCCGAAGCCGGCAAGCCTGGCGTGGCCCGCACTCCCAGCGTAGGGGACCGGCGAAGCCGGCGACGGACAATGGCTGAGGAAGTATTCCTAGCTAGGGTCGGGCTACGTTCCAGCGTGGCACGCTTACCCGAAGATTGGCGTGGCCCGCACGTCCATGGTACGGCGACGGACGCTGGCTGAGGAAGCATCCCTAGCTAGGTTTGGGCTACGTTCCCAGCGTGTCCGCCCAACCCGAAGCGGGCAAAGCCGGCAAGCTTGACGTGGCCCGCACGTCTAGCGTATGGCGCGGCGAAGCCGGCGACGGACGCTGGTAATGGGGTAATGCGAGAATTCAGTGACATCGACTCGCAAATGAAGAACCCGTGGCAGATAGTAAATTACGCGTAGAAGTGAAGAAAATTCCTTGCTTTGGTAGCACCTCAACCCTGGAGAATGTCCACTACTTGCAAAATAAATGACCAAGTATCTTGTTATTCCGGTCTTCTAATTGGATTGTAAACGATGAATTCAGTTGTCTTCCTAAGTTCAACCCTTTTCGTCCACAACTGTGGTTTTGTTCTGTCTTCTTTCGGTTTTCTGTGGAACGTGCCTTCAAAGGCGAGTTATTCGATTGTTCGATTTTCGAAGAAGGCGAAAAGTCGAGTTATTCGATTGTTCGACTTTCAAAAATTTCAAAAAATCGAGTTATTCGATTGTTCGACTTTCGAAAAAAAAAATCCAAAAAGCTCAACTCTAGCTGTCAGGCACTGCGTAGCACCCGCTCAACACTGTCACCGACAACAGCGTCGCCGAAGTATAACATAGGCCTTAGGTAGCGTTTAGGGCCTGTTCATACTTTGTAAGAAGATCGACGAGAGCGATTGGGTGGCAGGTAAACCATACTTATCGATTTTTGCTGAGCCATCACCCAGCAAGAGTCGATACATGTGATATGCCCGGTCCACCAATCGCTCCCGTCGCGAAGAATGATGAGCAGGCCCTTAGTTTGCACGTGAATAGCGACGCGCTGTAATGATAAGCTCCCATATAGAATCTTCGCGTCGCGCGATCGATATGAGAGCTTTTCATTACATCGCGTCGCGCGGCCCCTAAACGCTGTTGAACGCCTGGTTATGCACAAGAGGAAGGTGATTGTAAACAGCATGCGTAGTGAATGAAGAGACGCTTCAGAAACATAAACTGAGCTGAAGCAATCAGCCACTACTTCAGCCTCGTCGATAACAGCTAGAACTTCATCACATCTCTTCAAAGCGGCAAGTCCAGGGCGGGCCTTTGATTTAGTAGAAAGCAGCGGGAGAAAACGAAGCCTTGCTGTTGGACGTGATAGTATTTTTCCGACACCGTAGTTGTACTTATCAAGCTTTTAGCTGAAGCGAACCTTAGCCTATGACTGTTCTTCCAGAGTAGCCTATCCTCAGGGTTGGCAGCAGGTGGTAAGCCCTTGGCTCGTTACCTACGATGAGTGGCACGAGCATGTCAGTCACACGGCGAAGAGCAAACACAAATAGATTGTACGTCTCATCAACGCTTGAAATTAGGACGCACTACCGAGGAGAACATCGGAAGAGAGCCAGTAGAGTGCTCATTTCCAGACATCTATAACAGAGCAAATCACGAGCGAGCAGTCAACGGACTCCCACCCGCGATGGAGATCCGACACGCCGGCGATTGACGAGAAGGTCATCGAAGTCCAGTCTCCTGCCCTCCTCTTATGCACGACCCCTGGATGCCAACGGGCCAAACGGGAATGCTATCATGAGCCCAGTTCCTCTTCAGGGCGCTGTTCCATCTGGGGATTCCACAGAACTTGGGTCACCACTCTGACTGGCGTCGAACTGTGTCGCTGAGCCAGGACAGAAAATTCCTGTTCTTAGAGCAGAGGTCAGAACACTCTCGCACATGATCACCAATCAATTTGTATCACATTCGGGAGAATACAGCAAAAACGCGCTTCGTCAAGCTAGACAAATGACGATCCATTCAGTAGGTTGTAACTGCAGTGGACGTCAGAACTGTTTTCGTCCACTAGATCTCGACACCTGAATGTTTCGAGGTCCTTGCTGAATGTTACGTGATCCTACGTCAACTTTCGTCTTCACCACGTTTGAAAGCCTCGCTAAACAATAGATTGGCTATTTGGCTATCTTGATCCGTATGAGAGTCTTGAGACTTTTGAGAAGTTTTGAGACGAAATGCACCAGGTGCAATGTTCGTGGCATCATCTTCGTGTCTGCCTTGTCATAAAAATATTAGAAGCAAGTAACACTACGAGCAGCCGAGATCAACATTTCCTAAAATCATCGCAACACCTTGACGTCTATCGTTTATACCCGCAATGAGACTGTGCTCGAAAACTGGATAACTACTAGTGCTTAAAGAATCACTCCCTTTTGTGCTACCCTTGATTGGAGACCTTTCCTACCAGAAATAACGGTTTTCAGGCCCTTGTGTTATGGGCAATAAGATGTACCACGCCGCGCTGTGCGACATCAGTCAGCGATAAGCGTATTAATAACGGCTCACCCGTATACTACAGCTGCAGCCCATTGCATGCGCTTCTTCGTTACTCCATCAAAGTTCTGGTTGAAATTGAAATTGCGGAATGAGTATTCGCGTCCTGAGAGCTTCGTCTCTCAATGGCTTTATGCATAGTTTGTAGCTGCGACAGGTTGTCGCTGGCCTTCTGGCTCCGGAGAGCGTGTCGCGCCTTTCTCTCGCGCCACGCCCGCCGCGAGAGAACAGGATGCGTGTGCGCTCTCTAGCCCGTCATGCCTGAGCTCCCGCATTGTCGGTGACAAGTAGCCACGGACGGATTGTCGGCGACGTGTCGTAGCGTTGCCGACGTGTCGCCGAAGTATAACATATGCCTTAAGCCCGTTTATACTTCCGACGCTGAGCGACGCGATGGCATGTATAGTGGCTAAATTGACCGATCGCGTCGCTCGATCAATATTGCCATCATACGTGGCATCGCCACGGATCTCCCTCGATAGAGAGCCTTCGGGCTCTCTTGTTAAGAGGGATCTCGGGCCGCTTGTCGCAGGGCCACGTGGCGCGTCCCCGGGTGGTGGATAGGGGAATAAAACGCGAACCAAATGCGACCGTGTACTGCCCAGAGACGCAGGTGGGATGCAGGGGATGGACTGCTTGCTCCTGCTGTGTCGGGTCGATGCGTTCCTTGTGCGTGGGAGCGGCATGTTCGTGCACAGTGTGCGTGGATGTGTCCGTGACTGTGCGGATTGTAACTGTGTCGGCTCGGCCAAAAGCTTGCACTCGGTAGACTGGGAGTACATGTAAGGCGATTCGAGGCCGCCTTAAGTCTCGCCCCGTCCCTTCGAGCAGTATGGCTGGCTGCCCGGAGTACCCCGCCCGCACGACAGAGCCTGACTAGCTACCCGTGTTGTATTCCAGTCAAACACAGCAGCACTAAAGGGCCTCATTCCCCTGACCCTGAAAGAGCCTCCATTTCTGCAGCGATGGGAAGGACGAGTACGGAGAGGCTGCTAAAATCTCAGGGCCTAACCAGGCTGCGCAAACTGAGAAGGACTAGGATGACGATCTGTACTTACAACGCCCGCACGCTTGCGTCGGAAGCATCCGTCGAGGACCTGATGATGCAAGCCAGGAAGATCAAGTACGACGTCATCGGACTGACCGAGACGAGAAGACACCACCCTCTACACGCCGCCTACGACTCCGGAGAAGAACTGTTCCTCGGAACATGCGACAGCAGGGGAGTAGGCGGCGTTGGTGTCCTCGTCAACACGCATTGGCCATGAACATCGATTCGTACGAGTCTCTGACAAGCCGAATCGGACGTCTGCGACTGAAGCGATGTGGCTCCGTGCCAGCCTTGACTGTGTTCGTCGCGTATGCCCCAACATCCGACTACGACGACGAAGACGTCGAGGCCTTCTACGTGGAGCTGGAGAAGTTCTATAAGGAAGATCACACCTTCTACAAGGTGATCGTCGGCGACTTCAACGCCAAGATCGGGCCACGAAGGTCGCCGGAAGAACTTCACATCGGAACCCACGGTTTGGAGTGGAACGAGCAAGGTGAAAGGCTGTCTGAGTTTATCATGTCGACCAAGACCATCCATGGAAACTCGCAGTTCCAGAAGCCTCCCTCCCTACGATGGACCTGGGAATCCCCCGGTGGCCAGTTCCACAACGAGATTGACCACATCATCTTCAATCGCAAGTATTGCCTGACCGATGTCTCCGTTGTCCCCAAGTTCTACACGGGATCGGACCACCGCCTCCTTCGCGCGAGGTTCCGCTTTTCGCGTCAAGGAGAGAAGGCCGCGAAGTTCAAGAAGAGGAATCCCAGAACGACCATCAACTGGGATCTCTACACCTCTCTTGTCGGCCTTTGGGAAGATGCCGTCATGGACAACGTCGACGAGGAATACGATCGCTTCGTGCACCATCTCCACGATAGTGCTAAGGGAGCCGAGAGCTTGAAGACCACCAAGAGACGCCTGTCTCCGGAAACTCTCGAGCTGATACGCCAGCGTGGAGCAGCACGAGCGTCAGGCAACTACCAACTGACGTCCGAGCTTGCAAAGCTATGCAGAGCGGCGATAAAGGAAGATCTCAAGGAGAGAAGGGCGGAAGTGTTGGCTGAAGCAGCAGAGGCAGGGCTGAGCATCCGCAATGCCCGCCGGAACTTCGCCAACTTCAAGACCAAGATGACCGCTCTCCGACGTCCTGACGGAACCATCACCTCTTCCAGAAGGACCATGGAGAAAGTCATCCACGACTTCTACTCCGATCTCTTCGATAGCCACGTCCACCTGCCCCCATGCCATCTTTCGCAGGATGGATACGTCGTCCCCTCTGTTCTCTCTTCCGAAATCCGACATGCCATCTCGTCGGTGAAGAAACGTACAGCACCCGGTTCTGACAGGATCAGAGCTGAACACCTGAAGAACCTCCCGCCAGCGCTCATCAACACCTTGGCGCGGCTCTTCACACGCTACCTGTCCGAATGCAAGGTTCCATCTCAGTGGAAGACCAGCAAGACCGTTTTGCTGTACAAGAAGGGAGACGTGCACGACATTGGCAACTATCGCCCGATCTGCCTGTTGTCCGTAGTCTACAAGCTGTTCACTCGAGTCATCCTGAATAGGATTAGTAGAACGCTGGACGAAGGACAGCCCTGCGAACAAGCAGGATTTCGGAGAGGATTCCGCACGATCGACCACATACACACCATAATGAAGCTCATCGAAGTGTCACGAGAGTACAAGCTGCCGCTGTGCCTTACGTTCATCGACCTGAAGAAGGCATTCGACTCCGTCGAGACTGAAGCGGTCATGAAAGCCCTGCTCACCCAGGGCGTTCCTACTCAGTACATCAGAGTCCTTCGAGAGCTGTACAGTGGATTCACGACCAAGATCTCACCATTCTACAACGACGTCGTCATTGACGTGAAGAGAGGGGTTCGACAAGGGGATACCATATCCCCGAAGCTCTTCAGCGCCACCCTCGAAAACGTCATGCGCGAACTAGAATGGGAAGACATGGGAGTGAAGTGCGACGGCCGGCAACTGCACCATCTTCGCTTCGCTGACGACATCGTGCTCATAACACCGAGCATCAGTCAAGCGGAACGAATGCTGGCCGACTTCGATCGTGTATGTGGAAGCGTTGGACTGCAGCTGAATCTTACGAAGACGATGTTCATGAAGAACGGATGGGTTTCTGATGCCCCATTCTCGCTCAACGGAACGAACATCTCCGAATGCTCCAGCTATGTGTATCTGGGTCGCGAAGTCAACATGGCCAACGACCTAGCACCAGAGCTGAGCAGGAGGAAACGAGCGGCTTGGGGAGCTTTCAAGAGCGTCGAAGAAGTCGTGAAGAAAACGAAGAACGTCCGACTCCGTGCCCACTTATTCGACTCCACTGTTCTTCCTGCCCTAACATACGCCTCAGAGACCTGGGTTATACGAAAGCAGGATGAACACGCGATCAGCGTCGCGCAGCGTGGAATCGAGAGGACGATGCTCGGAGTGACACGACTCACGTAAGTGAGAGAAGGCCTCCGGAGTTCCGAGCTTCGCCGACGTTCGAAGATCAGAGACGCTGTCGCATGGGCCAAGTCGTCGAAAATTAGGTGGGCCGGCCACGTAATTCGCAGACACCCGCTGGACGAGACTGGATTCCGCGGGATGTCAAAAGAACACCAGGACGCCCACCAACGCGTTGGTCGGACTTCTTCGTGAAAGCCCTGAACGACCGATATGACGTTCTTCGTGTCCCTCGAGCGAGGAGGATCCATTGGACCACTCTGGCACACGACAGGGACGAATGGAGACGCTGCTGGCGCCCGCTCGAGCAAGTCGATGATCAACGGGACGACAGGTGATACAGGTGATACGTGGCGTCGTGTCGCTCGGCGTCGAAGTATAGACGGGCCCTTTTATACTCCCGTCACTACGCGATTGCAGCTAGAAGGATGGGGGTCAGCGACACGCGGCATTTCCGTACTACGGACTATGTACCGAGGATGACGACGGAGACGGTCTCACGACGAAGACCTGCCCTTGAGCATGCTCGTCAACACGAAACGATCAGCTTTAGTTTCATGCAGAGCAATTGCATTTGATCTGCATTTGATTGACATTGGTCACACTACGAAAAGTCTGTCTGGAAGGAGAATTCCTCACGCTCCTAGTACTATGTTGAACACAATTTTCTTCCACGCGGACCTGTACAGTAGTGACGAGTTGCTCAACAGCCATCGATAGACAAACAGAGGAACGTCGCGTTCATGCTACAATCAACAATGTTGATCGATATTGGCCACCCAATCGATTCTTTCCACCCGCTGTGAAGTACTTCCGTCAGCCATAATCCAAACCAAAATCACCACTCAGGAAGTCGATGACATCGACCAATGCTGGCTTACCAATCGAAATCCCCCACCTGCTTTGAAGGCGCTCCGTCGACAATCATGACCACTTAACCTCCGCCCTGATCGGTTAAATCCTATAGAAAATGGGTAATATCGATCGATATTGATTGCGTTCCCCTGCCATAAAGACCTATCGATGATCGTATGAATCCCCAGACACGTTGGACGTCTTCGGCACGTCTTTTGAATCCCCACGCACGTAGAAGACGTCTGGGCACTTTCCGTTATTTTACAATTAATTTGTTCTACAATGGAAAATAAAGAAATTCCGCGGGCGGTTTGCAAATTATTCAGGACGAGTTCAACTATCGCCAATTTTTTCAAAGGATATCATAGACACGACATATTTTCCACCTGGAGGAATGACATTACCTAAAATTGAACTCTATGAAATTTCGAGTGTTAATTGCTAGGTGTGACTTAAGTGTTTTCCCTATAACGACTTTTTATGCGCTCTTCGAATCGATCGTGGAATCGGAACAGAAGGATTGACTTGCAACGATAAAAACGAAAAAATTTAGCGCATCTGGAGGAGATAAAAACGGATGAAAACTGTACCCTTTAATTTCAACCCCAGGTTATTATACAGTAAAAACCAAGGTTCTTCGCAGTAATATTTGATATGGTTAGGTTGAGGAGTCGTATTCAAAATTGTCGTTTTTCATGAAACTAAAATTATCGTCTGCCTGAAGCAGACGACCTATATAGGAGAAGTCCTGCCACATAAAATCTCAAGCCCTGGGTCACACACGGCAAAAAATCATGTCTTTGTGAAAGGATTATCCATATGATTAGAAGTCTCGGTTTTGCTTCATTTGCACAAAAGAACCTCGCAAGAACCGAACGCCTCTAACCATATCGAAAACCGATCTGGAAAGACTAGAGTTTTTAACCAAACTTGTAATCTTAATGCTTCTATGGAGCGTGTGTGCTTCTGTGTGTGGGAGAGTGTCTCAGCAGACGACTACCACTGCTGCAGCGGATTAGGCAAGAGTTACCGTTATTGGCAATGCACTCATTTCCCCGAAAGCGTTGGATTTTTTGAATTTAGGGTATCATTTTCACTATCGCAGCACGTAAATGTATCGACATACCGAAAAGTAGTTGGCGGTTACATAAGCTCAAAGATCAGCGTAGAGCGAAGGCAGGAAGCAACCCTGATTCTCATAGAAACGAAGAACCTCTACGAACGATGCTTTCACCTATCCGTTCCCTCGCGCTTTTTACAAGGAGCACGACCTTGTTCCTGAAGTTGGTGTCAAATTCAGAATTCTAACATCGGAGTTGCTTCGCGTTTTTTTGTAAGCACAGAGGAGACCGAACAATAAATTTGACAAAAGGGCAGTAGGAAGGCTTCAGAGAAATGCGCGATCTAATAGTTTGTAACGAAATACGACTCTCTGTTAGTGACAAAAGTGGTGAGTTCGTTGTTTGTGCGGGACTCCTGGATAGGCAGATATCTGAACACCACCTCGCTGACCAAACGGCTTATGCAGCAACTCCGATGTTAGAATTTTGAATTTGACACCAGCTTCAGGAACAAGGTCGTGCTCCATGTAAAAAGCGCGAGGAAACGGATAGGTGAAAGCATCGTTCGTAGAGGTTCTTCGTTTGTATGAGAATCAGGGTTGCTTCTCGCCTCCGCTCTAAACTGATCTCACAGCTTATGTAAACGCCAACTACTTTTTGATATGTCGATGCATTCACGTGCTGCGATAGTGAAAATGATGCCCTAAATTCAAAAAGTCCAACGGTTTCGGGGAAATGTGAAATTGCAGACGAAAATCTCTGTATTGTTCCAATTTTAGTATATGTTCAGGAATGAACATTCCTGAACATATACTAAAATTGGAACAATGCAGACGAAAAGTCTCTCTGAGTCATCAGAGAGACATTTTCGTCTGCAATTTCAGAGGTTACACCTGTTTGGAAGTCTGTGGGTGAGACGGCTGGTCTAGATAAGCGACTTATCAAAATACTGAGACTGGACACGGCCACCTGCTGGGTATTCTACCACCTGATCAAAACGGATAAAATGTCTGAAGAAGACAAGAACTCTTTGAGTGCAGGCGCAAAATCCAACGCATAGTAAGCTGCGTAGATGGACCGACTGACCGAACCTTATGGTTCCTCAATAAAATTGTCGGCCAATTTCTCAGCTTCATACCTTCACACTTGGTAAACACGGAACAATTTCTGGACCGCTTGCGATCTAGTACGCTTCAGCAATATTGTGTAACTGAATCATTTGGCGTGGCTGCGTTATATGCTAACGTAGATAATGACGCTGCTTTGCAAGCACCTTCGGAGATGCTAGATGAGCATGGAAGAAGTATTACTACGTTTGGTTTGAATAAATCACACATAATGATGCTTGTGCAGGAATGCTAAAAATGTAATGTTTTCAAGTAGTCCGGGAAATAGTTCTCGCAGTGTAGAGGACTGGCGACGAAACAGCGCTTAGCTCCAACCCTAGCGATCTGCTTCATCAGCAGAGTGGTGACAACCAGCACTGGAGCGCCTTTCCATAACGTACTGTCGGTACATTGATAATTGTTGTGTAATAACGACAACGCAATCCGAGAAGGATGAGTTGTTCAACATCCTTAATACACAATCTCAAAATATTAAATTCACTCGTAAAACTTCGTGCGAAGGCTGGCTACCCTATTTGAACACTCAAGTTGGGGTAGCAAAGCGCTCTTTCAATTTGAAAGGGTATCGTAAGGGTAGCTCCAAGGACATCATAGTCCATGCAAAATCTGCTCACCCTCTGACTGTGAAACGTGCTGTGCTCCGCAACATGTACAGAACGGCAGTGGGTGTGTGCATGTGACATGAGGAGCGCGAGGGATCACGTATCCTTGCCCACAATATTGCACGTCTCAATGGGTACGATCCAAGACAAAGAAATGGCCGGATGGAATCTGGGCGTGGTGTAAATGAGAGGGAATATAAAATATGTCTCCAGTTGCCCTTTATTTCTGAGGAGATCAAGACCGCTGTAGGTATATGCCTGGTGCGAGCAAATTTGGACGATGATGTTGTGCTGGTCAACATGCCAGGACACAACATCAAACGACCGCTAGCTCGCAATAGGCTTTACGATCGCTCATGTATAACGAGAGAATGCGTGATCTGCCCTTATGGAAGAAGTGGAGACTGTGCACAGAAGGGTGTGGCTTACCAAATTCAGTTTTTCAGCTGTGGGGAACAATATATTTGGGAAACAGGGAGAGCGCTAAGCGTTCGCATCAGGGAACATCTTGATGGTAAGGAAAAGCGTAGTTTGGTAACCCCACTCGGTAAACATCGAGTGGAAGTCCACCGCGGAGACGATTTTAATATTAAATGCACTGTGTTGCCCTAGAGGCCTTCTGGATCCGCGAACGTAATCCAACAATGAATAACCGAAGTGAGTGCATTTCGATCACCAGTGAGTTTTTGCCGTTCATCCCGCTGTGCGACCTCTGAGATCGAGCAATTTATATACTTAACATTAGTATGGATCCGCAGTTGGTTGATCTCACATCATTTGCTGAATAGTGATCGCATAGTTGAGCATTCCCTCAGCACTTGAGGAACAACGGTGAGTTCGGTTTGCTTCAGTGAGATTCCGCATGACACTCGTAGGAAATATTGAAACTGGCAGAGCTGGAGAAGGACGTTTTTGCCGAGATGAGTGTCTGGTCTTAGGTTTCGAACGTCTTTCAGGCCTCTGAAAATGACGAAGTTGTCGAAACGTCAGGCCGAATAAAGTTGTTCCACTGTAACAAACCTGCGTGCCACAGAAGCATTAAGACTATCCTGACAAGATGCCCAGGTTTTATGAAAGCCCAACATGGAGAATCAAGCTTGTAGTTCTGCAAGGTGTACTTTCGTCTTTTGAGGTTGTCTCCATCACATGGAAGAAAATTCTTTTGCCAACGTCAAGCTTTCGCACACGACCGCCGAAGCCAGAGAAAGCAGTTGCCTGCACGTCAACGACCATAACTCGTAAAAGATTTTGGATTCTTTGGAAAACTACTAGTGTGATAGAAAATAGAAGAAAGATTTCTAAAAATTTTACCATTAAAAACCTGCTTCTAAGAACAGTGTCTTCTATGTGGGTCTGGAAGGGGGTTCGATTTTTGATAGATTTTTGCCGAAAATCAACCCCCTATTCAATACATTTTCATTGGTCCTACAGTGGCTGGTACTGAGGTTGTAAGCTCCCATAAAAGTGTGTCATGTCCATGACATCTTCGAAAAATCGGACAACGCTGAACTCGTTTAACGGTGGAGGAATCAGCATTCAAAATTTTAAGGAATTCAATTCTGTACTCATAACATGTCTCCTCCTACGGAAAAAGCTGCTCACGAATATCTACAACGTCAAGCCACACCTGGAAAGAGCAACTTATTCAGAGATCCAAACACCGTCTGAAAAGCTGAAAGAATACGAGATCAAAAAGAGTGACAGTAAGACTCCCACCCCCCTTCGATTGCCGATCCTCAAGCTTGACCCTGAGTGGAAGTCACACAATCCTCCATAAGAAGCGGGCACGCATCTATGTGTGTACCTTTGTCATTCCGAAACGGAGTTAACACATATTCGCTAATTGTTCAAGCTCGCATCGAAGACCAGAAGTTTCTTTTATTATTGCATGTCCCGTGCAAAACATTCAGAGGAGGAAAATCTTTCACATACTGATGTACATCCTCATCAGGACATGGCATAGTGAAGCTGGATTTCGTAAGATTATTGTGCTGTCCTTTAAGCTATGGCTAGTAAACGAAAACAATTGCATAACCCTGTCCAATTATAACAACGTGCAATCCCTTCAAAATTTTCCTTGTCTGATTCCAACTACAGCTTTTCTGCTGAATTTTTGTTGCAGCAGTTTTTCGAACAGTACCTAACCACTTAAAATTACTTTCAAAGCCTTAGGCAAGAACTGATTTGGGTGAAGGCTAAAACTGGAGTAGCCACCTACACCACTTTCCGCTCAGCAAAGAACTTCCTTGCCTTGTATTTACCCAAAAATTTTATGGAATCGAAGAGGATATGTGGATAACTCATTATTCATGGCGGCTCTACATTTTCGCAAGAATATCCGTCTGTAAAACTCTAGAAACTTCTTGATATGGGGCGACATAGCTGGACAATTCTTAGATTGCGCTTGAAGTAATAGTTTTGTATTAGAGTTCAATAAGTATTATTAGTCGGTCAAAGTAACAGCTCAAGGTAAACATTTGACAATGCCTCACTAAAAAAATAACTACAGAATTCCAAGTGTGTGAAAGTTACACCATCGTTCAGGAACTGCGACGTAATCTTGGATAAGGCGAGCGCGGGGCACATTCATCATAGAAATCTTCGCTTCATGGCGCTGCTACATATACTTATAAAATTTGTGTAGCTGGTCTTGAAGTTGGCGAGTTCCGGCAGGCGTTGAGGATGCTCAACCATGCCTCTGCAGCTTCAGCCAACACTTCTGCCCTTCTCTCCTTAAGATCCTCTTTGACTGCCGCTCCGCATAGCTTCGCAAGCTCGGACGTCAGTTGGTAGTTGCCTGACGCTCGTGCTGCTCCACACTGGCGTATCAGCTCGAGAGTTTCCGGAGACAGACGTCTCTTGGTGGTCTTCAAGCTCGCGGCTCCCTTTGCACTATCGCGGATATGGTGCACGAAGCGGTCGTATTCCTGGTAAATGTTGTCCATAACGATATCTTCCCAAAGGAAGAGAAGTATAGAGGTCCCAGTTGATGGTCGTTCTGGGACTCCTCTTCTTGAACTTCGCCGCCTTCTGTCCTTCATGCGAAAAGCCGAACGTCGCGCGAAGGAGACGGTGGATCCCGTGTAGAACTTGAGGACAGCGGAGACGGCGATCAGGCAATACCTACGTTTGAAGTTGATGTTGTCGATCTCGTTGTGGAACTGGCCAGATGGGAGATTCCCAGTTCCGTCGTAGAGCGGGAGGCTTCTGGAATTGCAACTTTCTATGGATAGTCTTTGTCGACATAAACTCAGACCTTGCTAGTTCCACTCCAAAACTGGGAATTCCCATGTGAAGTTGTTCCCGCAACCTTCGTAGCCCGTTAGCATTGAGGTCGCCGATGACAACCTTGTAGAAGGTGTGATCTCCCTTATAGAACTTCTCCAGCTCCACGTAGAAAGCTTCAACTTCTTCGTCGTGGTAGCCGGATGTTGGCGCGCACACGACGAACACAGTCAAAGCTGGACGGAGCCATATTGCTTCGGTCGCAGACATCCGATTCGACTTGTCAGAGACTCGTACGATTCGATGTTCATGGCCAAGTGCGTGATGGCGAGGACACAGCATCACCTAATCTTCTGCAGTTGTATGTTCCGAGGAACAAATCTCCGGAGTCGTAGGCGGCGTGTAGAGGGTGGTGTCTTCTCGTCTCGGTCAGTCCGATGACGTCGATCTTGATCTTCCTGGCTTGCATCATCAGGTCCTCGACGGATGCTTCCGACGCAAGCGTGCGGGCGTTGTAAGTACAGATCGTCATCCTAGTCCTTCTCAGTTTGCGCAGCCTGGTAGCTAGGCAGGCTCTGTCGTGCGGGCGAGGACCTCCCGGCAGCCAGCGAGGCTGCTCGAAGAGAGGGGCGAAACTTTTCAGTCGGCCTCGAATCGCCTTACGATGTATGTACTCCCAGTCTACCGAGTGTAAGCTTTTGACCGGTCCGACACAGATACAATCCACGCAGGCGCGAACACATCCACGTACTCTGATCATGGACATTCCATGTCCACATACAAGGTATGAGCAGATCCGACACAGCAGGAACAAGGACTCCATCCCCTGCATCCCAACTGCGTCTCTGGACAGTACGTGGTCGCATTTGGTTCGCGTTTGATTCTCCTATCCACCACCCGGGGACGCGTCATGTGACCTGCGACAAGCAGCCCGAGTTCCTTCTTAACAAAAGAGTCCGAAGTTCCTTCTTAACAAAAGAGTTCCGAGTTCCTTCTTAACAAAAGAGTCTCTCTATCGAGAGAGATCCATGGATTCGTGGCTTTTGTATTCAGAAATTTGACTGACTACGGTAGAATACGGTAGGTGAGCGCAATCGCAGACAGCCCTACTCACCCGTACTTAGCCTTCCTTTCTCCGCCTTTATACGAAAACGGATGTAAAATTCGTCACCCAGACCGGAAATAACACAAGTACACGAAGACTGGGTGAAATCGGTGATCATGGCCCACCGACAGTCTTACTCACCCGTTCTCACTATAACCCATCGTAATCGGAAGAAATTCCAAAATCAGATGTCAGATTCATGACCAGCACCCCAAATAACTCTCCTTGTGCGATGTTTGTGAAACTTTTTCCACCTTCCTACCTGTCCCATGTTTTGTTCTATCTTTGGAGCCGTGAAGGAACACAGTAGTGTTCACTTGTTTATTGTTATTACTAACCGATTTTTAAACACAACACGATGAAAAGGATATTTAAGATAAAGATGTATGTACGTTAAACACCAGTGACACACAGGCTTAAATCAGGCGTAAGCAATTAACTTTTCAACACAAGGATTTGACTGGAGCAGGTACAGTAGGACACGTCCTTCAATGTCATTACAATAGATCCGTTCTGGTTCATCTACCCGCAACTTCGACATTTACCTCCACGATGTTGTCCTTTTTTGCAGATCAAAAGGAAGGTCGTGGTCGATGAGGTGAGAGTGAAATCGCTTCATAAATATCTTCATGTAGCTGAAGAAGTTCGCAATGGGGGACTCCCAGGTCCATCATAGGGCAGGACACTTCTGAAACTGCGAGTTTCCATGAATGGTCTTCGACGACATGATGACCAAGACCATTCATAGAAACTCGCAGTTCGCGGTAAAAATAAAACGATAAGATCATACTCTATAATAATCCGCTAAGCGATGAGTCACACTATCGATCGACGCGATGAGTCATAAAATAGGGAAAATACGGGGAAGTTACGGGGCACAAATTAAGGCAAGAAAATAGCGAAAAATACCAAGACGCCTTATACGTGCCTGGCGACTCAGTAGACGAGCTGAACACCTGGCGAAACGTGCCTGGCGACTCGGTAGACGTGCCGAACACGTCGACGACCGAGCATGGCGAGCCGTAGATGTACCGAACACGTCTGCGACCGTGCATGGTGAGCCGTAGACGTGCCGAACACGTCGCCAACTTCAGCCCTGGGGGCAATCGCGGTCGCTGAACACGATTATGGCCTGAGTTATACTCCCGCGGGAGCATCCGCGGAAGGGCGGGAATCGCGCCGAGACTCCTCATTTGGCCAATCGCCGCGCCTCGCCACGCCCGCCTCCGCCGTGCACCATTGGTCCGCGGACGTTCCGCGGATGCTCCCGCGGGAGTATAACAGATGCCTATGAAGTTCGTTTTTGAGGTGTAGATCACCATCAATCGATATCGATCAAATTATCGATTTTTAATGGATGTCGTTTAAGCGGCCCGAAACTTCAGCCCTGGGGTAATCGAGGTCGCTGAACACGATTATGAAGTTCGTTCTTGAAGTGTAGATCACCATCAATCGATATCGATCAAATTATCGATTTTTAATGGATGTCGTTCAAGCGGCCCGAAACTTCAGCCCTGGGGTAATCGAGGTCGCTGAACACGATTATGAAGTTCGTTCTTGAAGTGTAGATCACCATCAATCGATATCGATCAAATTATCGATTTTTAATGGATGTCGTTCAAGCGGTCCGAAACTTCAGCCCTGGGGTAATCGAGGTCGCTGAACACGATTATGAAGTTCGTTTTTGAAGTGTAGATCACCATCAATCGATATCGATCAAAGTATCGATTTTTAATGGATGTCGTTCAAGCGGTCCGAACTTCAGTCCTGGGGTAATCGAGGTTGCTGAACACGACTATGAAGTTCGTTTTTGAAGTGTAGATCACCATCAATCGATATCGATCAAATTATCGATTTTTAATGGATGTCGTTCAAGCGGCCCGAAACTTCAGCCCTGGGGGTAATCAAGGTCGCTGAACACGATTACGAAGTTCGTTTTTGAAGTGCAGATCACCATCGATCGATATCGATTAAATTATCGATTTGTTTAATGGATGTCGTTCAAGCGGTCCTAAACTTCTGCCCTGGGAGTAATCGAGGTCGCTGAACACGATTTCGAAGTTCGTTTTTGAAGTGTAGATCACCATCAATCGATATCGATCAAATTATCGATTTTTAATGGATGTCGTTCAAGCGGCCCGAAACTTCAGCCCTGGGGGTAATCGAGGTCGCTGAACACGATTTCGAAGTTCGTTTTTGAAGTGCAGATCACCATCGATCGATATCGATTAAATTATCGATTTGTTTAATGGATGTCGTTCAAGCGGTCCTAAACTTCTGCCCTGGGAGTAATCGAGGTCGCTGAACACGATTTCGAAGTTCGTTTTTGAAGTGTAGATCACCATCAATCAATATCGATCAATTTATCGATTTTTTAAATGGATGTCGTTCAAGCGGTCCGAACTTCAGCCCTGGGGGTAATCGAGGTCGCCGAACACGATTATCAAGTTCGTTTTTGAAGTGAAGATCACCATCAATCGATATCGATCAAAGTATCGATTTTTAATGGATGTCGTTCAAGCGGTCCGCTCTTCAGTCCTGGGGTAATCGAGGTCGCTGAACACGATTATGAAGTTCGTTTTTGAAGCATAGATCACTATCAATCGATATCGATCAAAGCATCGATTATTTATGGATGTCGTCCGAGCGGTCCAAAACTTTAGCTCTAGGGGTAATCGAGGTCGCCGAACACGATGATGAAGTTTGGTTTCGAAGTGTCGATTGCCATCAACCGATACTGAACAAATTACAGAAGACGTGCCGAGCATGTCGCCCACGTGCCTGGGGATTCAAAAGGCTTGCCGAAGACGTTGTCGGCCGTCCCTGGGGGTTCAGAAGACGTGCCGAACATGTCGTCCGCTAAGGAAGATCATTGAGTGGGACCAGTAGTAATGGGGACGAGTTCTACTAAGGATAGTAATGAGTGACCACCAAATCGCCTTATTTATAAAAGAGGAAGTGTTTTTGGTCCGAAGTTAGCCCCTTGGACTTTGTGTACCTCTTTTTGTGAGTTTGAGGGATATTTGGCAGTTGTCCAATACTGTTGTTCACCATCGACGTCTCACTGCCAGACGGGTGGTGGCACCCATATGACGAGGTCTCTAAAGACGTCTCTATTGTTTTTGGCTATATGCCAAGACCAAGGAACACCCAAATGACGAGGTTTCGCAAGACGCGTCTGTGGGTCATACCTCATTGTTCCTTCCCAGCTCTGCTGTGATGCGCATTTGCGTTATTTTGCCTCATCATACTATCATACTATATAATAATCCGCTAAGCGATGAGTCACACTATCGGTCGACGACCGCTAAGCGATGAGTCACACTATCGATCGGCGATGAGTCATAAAATAGGGGAAATTACGGGGCACAAATTAAGGCAAGAAATTCGCGGAAAATACCCAGACGGCTTCTACACGCCTGGCGACTCAGTACCTGGGGACTCGGTAGACGTGCCGAAGACGTCGGCAACCGTGCCTGGGCATTTAGATGATCATCAACGGAAGACCTTCACAGCAGGGGAGACAATCGATATCGTCGATTTTTTGCGGATGTCGTTCAAGCGGCACGAAGCTTCAGCGGTGGGCTAATCGAGGTCGCTGAACACGAATCGGAAGTCGACCAATCGATATCGATCAACGTTATCGGTTTTCTGTGGGTGTCGTTCAAGCGGCACGGAACTTCAGCCCTGGGGCTAATCGAGGTCCTGACCGGTGGTTTTCTCCCAGATTTAACCGATCAGGGTGGAGAGGGGGGTGGGGTGGGAGACACGCCGGTGGTTTTCTCCCAGTTTTAACTGATCGGGGTGGGGAAGGTTGGGACACGCCGGTGGTTTTCTCCCAGATTTAACCGATTGGGGTGGGGAGAGGGTGGGAGACACGCGGGTACTATGGCCGAACGAGCGCTCCACATCAGGTAGAAAGTTTCAATATGAGGCTAGTATCGATCGATATTATCGATCGCCTGGCCGGTGGTTTTTTCCCAGATTTAAGCGATCGGGGTGGGGGGGGGGGGGAGGAGACACGCGGGTACTATGGCCAAAGGAGTGCTCCACAACAGTCTGAGGACGAAAGCACTGATTAACGCAAATAAATTACGTTTCTGAACTGTCTGAAGATAGTTGAAGAGATGTTGAGGATGGAGGGAGGGAGAGCTGGACGGCTTCATATCGAAGAGCTACTCACCTGATCTTAAAGAAGGTAAACCAAGGTTCGAAATTATTAAGGTTTTCAAATACCTCTTTTTACTGCTAAGGTGACGAGAAGGCTGCACAAGCAGAGCAGCTGCTTGAAGTGAGTGATCTTGGTTTAGTGACTCTTTAAGGTCGCGCGAAGCGCGCAAGTGCGAGACACGCCGACAGGCGTGTCGAAGCACTTGTATCACAATAATTTGGGATTATAATGCTGTATAACTTCGCCATATAGTCCGCTTACTGTAAATCGCGAAAACTTGTTGTCGCATGCCACTGACGTGCAGCTTCCTCACTGCAGTCTCAGCGCCGCGAGAGTATAAAAACCCCTTAAAAGCTATGGACCATTCGTTTTGGCCCAAAACTAATCGATAAACTAATTGCGCTTCAAATTTGCACTTAAAATAGCACTATGATTAACTAGATTTTCTCCTCTTCTATTTTTGACACAGCACGGAGTAGATCTCAAGAATACAGCGTAAACTTCTTTAAAAAATTTTTTAAACGGAAGATGGTTCTAAGATGCCTTACGTTCTACGATCCAATGGCAAGTATCAACAATTTCTTGTTGGAAACCAAATTTGGATGAGTGGAAGGATAACTTATATCCTTCTGCTTTTTGGTTTCACAGCACTGGAATCCTGATCCTTCAAAAAGGAGAATTAGGATACACCATAAGACTGTGGATGAGGCAGCCGATAACGTCTCTATTTCATCACGAAGTTCGACACGCTTTGCGTTCTTTAAGCGAAGAGAGCCATCTGGGCCACTCTGGCACGTCCGTGGAGAGAGGTGTGCGTTGCTGGTGCTCAATCGAGCAAATCTTGGCGATCGAGCTAATATGCAAGTGTAGATGTATGTAGGTCTACAGAATAGATGCAGACCTCACCTCCACAACCCCTGGCGATCTTCTTCGCGAACGGTTACCATGTGAAGAGAGTACTGCACAAGGCTTTGGAATTTTGCGCTTAGGTCAATAAACAGGGCTCCTCCTTCGAGCAGGCAGAAATCCCAATTTCGTGCTCTTTGCTGCCACCGCGCTAGATAGTTTCTAGGCCACGTTAGGCTAGCGAGCTATCCCAACCGAAATAACCAGCAATGTAAAACTTTTAGCGATCTAAAACAGGGAGGACAGACTCACGGTGTTCATCTGAATCTAGTCCACGTGGCGCACAATGTAATGGGACATTTTTAGGACACCAGCATCGTGCTATTCATTGGCATTACATCCATGTAAGGCAACTGTAGGTGATGCTCATTCGAATCCTGATTGGTGTCGAACATACATACCGTCACTCCTGTCACACTCCATAGTCACCTGGTATCGCTGAGGGACACGGGTCGCTGACTCACGTGCAAATCCTTTGGGTTTATTTTTGATTTTATTTATTATTTAGCCTACTAGGTGATGCGTGACGTCAGTTTCAGTGAATATTTAAACTTTAGTGAGACTTCACGATAACTTGAGGGCGTTCCCGGTGCTTCTCCGCCTTGCTCGAAATTCTGGTCCATCAGCGCAATTCATACCACCCTTGTGTAAGCGTGGCCTGTACATGGCTTCGGACATGCTACTTGCCCTCTACAGTACACTAAAGAGTTCTCGGGAACTCTTGCATGATGCTGAAACTTTGTAACCATCTACCCAGAGAACTCGTTTTTCGATTTGCTTTATTATCCTGACGTGGCAAGAGCAGGCGTGGAATGAAATATAAGAACAGCTACGATACAGATTCCCCTGAAGGGACACGATCCAAATGAACGCTTCGAGGTGGTGCGGATCTGACGATAACTGTAAGCCCCCCCCCCCGGAAAATGAAGTTGGATGCATGGCGCCGGCTTGCAGAATGACGGCTTCTTTCGTGTAGTCCTGCGTGTTTCTACAATTAGTACAATCACAGCACGATGAGTTCTAAATAGCCCTTCATTGCAGAACCAGCAGTCAGATGGCCCAACGAACTATTTGACTACTGGCTGGGGACTCGCCAAGTAACCGACAGTAACCGCTGTTGCTTGCTTGTTGTGCATGCCCACTGAGCATCACGATCGCATGATTCTCACGTTGATAGGCTAATCCTGAGAGGTGACCAATAATGCCCATCGAAATGTGAGGTTCTTGAAGTATTCCTCGCTCATATCGTAAGCGTAATATTGTGACAGACGAACGGACAGCCAGGCAGATAGACAAAGGCACAGACTAAGGAATTAGACCTTGTGTTATGTATAAAACTTCATGCAATTCAGCATTCAATCAAGGGCTACCATACATGAGGAGACCTCTCAACGCCAAAGCCACTAGCGCCGAGGTTGGTTCTGATTATAGCATTGGGGATCTGTACTGATGAACAGATATGAGACGAGAAATCCCATGGATAACATGCGAGCCTTTGGTAAATCGGTTAACCCTTCCTATCAGTGTAACGATCTTACGTGTTTTGCAGTGGAAAGCCGACACGTGCAGTCACTTTTTCACTCGGACAAAGAAATTATCTCAACCTGTCATATGGAGTTTCCTTCGTGCATTTCACTGAAAACGCCAAAACCTTAAAAGCGCTTAAACCAACAGGCAGATTGCTGATTGACTGATTTAGCTGTATTGCCCTGTCACTCCCATATCCTACTACGTACCAGCCCAGATGCAAAGCTTTTTGTCCTTGTGACTCTGTGCCACAGACAGGAAGAAAGATATATGACCTCTTTTGATTGCTTTTTTTGTAAGAACTAAGATGTAAATACTGAAATCATTGAAAAATAATCACGAGCCACGTTTTACTAAACGACGACGTGCCCGCCGAGAGCATATGAAGAATACATCTCTTTTTCATTACTAGAATACGTGTAACAGAAAAATAGGACTTAGCAACAAAACTGCATCAAATAAGGTGTTTGGGACTGGAAATCGAGGAAGCTTCGATTTGAAAAACAGTAACAGGCCTCCGTCACTGAACGGAACAAATGTTTACTGCAGAACAGGGAGATACCGATTTCCGAGGAAATATAAACGGCAAGAACTGCAGCTCAGACCGAGAGGAATTTTTTTTAGCTTGAATTGATCAAGACGAATTTTTGGAAAAAAATATTTTGGTCCGTGTCGGGAAGGCAGGCAGAAAAGGGATACGGGAGCGCTTCCATCCAATCATAGAGGAGCAGAGCATCGACCGAACACACCCCAGCCAATCAGAGCCAGTCGTACGTCGTCTCTGAACAGCGCGCTCATTCGATGCCACCTGATCGGCTGGCGCGCTCCCGCCTCCTTCGCGAAATGAACAAAAATTCTAAGCGAATCTTAATGATAGAAAAACAGTTCACATATACAACTGGGTAAGAATAAAAACAATACTAATAAAATAATCATGATCGAGATTCAATCACGACAGTTCAGCAAGCATTTATAGATGTCGATGCTACTTGTTCATCTTTGATAGCAGAAAATTTTTTAAGTCAAAGCAAGCCAAAATTTTCAAATGAAAAACAAAGAATATAACCAAATAGGGAATGACGCAAAAAATAATGTAACAAACTTATGAAATATAGCATTATATAATAGCTGTCCATATTGTGTATACATACACACATACATATACATATGTCCTTTCAACAACAATCACTCTGAAGTTGGTACATTTGTGGATATGTAAGAAATCGCCCTCTCCGTTCCTGAAAATCCGTTTCCTCGGTAGACGTGCCGAACACGTCGGCGACCGTGCATGGTGAACCGTAGACCTGCCGAAGACGTCGGCAACCGTGCCTGGGCATTTAGATGATCATCAACGGAAGACCTTCACAGCAGGGGAGACAATCGATATCGTCGATTTTTTGCGGATGTCGTTCAAGCGGCACGAAGCTTCAGCGGTGGGCTAATCGAGGTCGCTGAACACGAATCGGAAGTCGACCAATCGATATCGATCAACGTTATCGGTTTTCTGTGGGCGTCGTTCAAGCAGCACGGAACTTCAGCCCTGGGGCTAATCGAGGTCCTGACCGGTGGTTTTCTCCCAAATTTAACCGATCGGGGTGGGGAAGGTTGGGATACGCCGGTGGTTTTCTTCCAGATTTGCTACTTGTTGATGCTACTTGAAATAATGTAACAAACTTATGAAATATAGCATTATATAATAGCTGTCCATATTGTGTATACATACACACATACATATACATATGTCCTTTCAACAACAATCACTCTGAAGTTGGTACATTTGTGGATATGTAAGAAATCGCCCTCTCCGTTCCTGAAAATCCGTTTCCAAATGTAATCGAACGAGAAAAGAAGAAAGAAAATAGAATATTAAGTCATACTCTGTTCATAAAGGTATTATAAAAAGAGCAAAGTCATATATATGCAAGTAGTAACTTTAATTATAAAAGAAGGAGGTGCAAAACTAGGGTGGGGTAAACTCTGTTTTTCTTCCATTTCCAGCAGTTTTGTGCTAGTCGCAGCAAGAGCAGATGTCTTTCTAGATTAAACGAAGGATCTAGTCGCGTTTAGTATCTTCATTCCATAAGTTTTTGAACAAATTTTCTGGTGTCATGAAGGAGGAGAAGAATGGACCCTCCGCTCAAGACTTGATCGAGGAATGAACAGGAGTGAATAGTTCAGACTCCGTCCCGTACTAAACAGTAGACGAAAACGTAAATCCCGTGTTATGTAAATGGGTGGTCCTTGGAAAATTGCGCGTCATTCCAGCACGTGTTGGACGTGATTGCGACGCGTTTTACTGAGTATCGACCACACCACTGAGCCGACGCTCACGGAAAATGGCCGCAGAAAAGCGGACTGACCTTCTCCCGTTAGTGGTTAGCATCCCCACACAGTGGTCTGTGCAACTGCTGCGTGCAGACGTTTAAGGTAACAATCCTACTAGTCTCCTTCAGAACAATACCCTGTAGGATGAAATGGTGTTCGAGGGTCTGTTGTCTTCAATTTCGACTTCGGCGAATACGCCGAAACGTTGGCCTCAGTAGGGCCGAGATCAGTCTCGGTCGACAGCTAAATAAGGCATCAGTGATATATACCATTTTCACGTCGAATTGGACACTTTTCAAATCGAAATTAGTACTTCTCAAATCGGGTTAGACACTTTTCACGTCAAACTGGACATTTTAAGCTAGCCTAAGACTTTTGAAATCAGAGCGAACTCTTCTAAATTGAAATGACCTTTAGGCAGGACGAAGATTCAATAAGGGGGGACGAATAACTTTTGTTCAAGAAAAATTTGGCACTACTTTCTTCAGCTCATCGAAGTGTTGCGAGAGTACAAGCTGGCGCTGTGCTTCACGTTCATCGACCTGAAGAAGGCATTCGACTCCGTCGAAACCAGGGTCAAGCCTGAGGTTCGGGAATCGAAAGGGGGGGGGGGTCGTACTGTAGCCTCGACTGGAGGGGGGGGGTTGTACTCTCTCGGTTTTGGCAGAGAACTATCTCCAAATTCAGGTTTTTAGATGATGTTTGCATCTATTAATAAGTTGTTTCTCCCAGGTGTGACTACGACAATGCGGAGATATACAAGCACTTGCGTTTCCTGGAGTTAAAAAATAGTATTGAATATCAAAAAAATTTTTTAATGCCGATTACTGTGCAGTGAAAAATAGAGATTTCCTGTCTGCAGATTTAGAGTCAATGAGAGATTTTCATTTTTCAGGTTTTCCCAGAACGTCATGGACACGGTAGTTTTCTGCCTGATGAGCGACATCTACTTCCAGAATTGCACTCTATAAAATTTCAAGTGTTAATTACTGAGGACGACCTAAGTGCTCTCCCTACAAGATTTTTGAAGCGCTCTTCGAATCTATGACGGAATGGCAACCGATGGACGGACTTGCTCGAAAAGTAATTTCTTTCCTGCAGGAAACAGCATCAGAAAGTGAAATCGCACCCTATAAAATTTTAAGCCTGTTTGACACACAGTGATAAAACTATGTTTCTCTGAAACGATATTCTATATGATCAGACGCCTCGATTTACCGAAAAGATATCGACACACTAATCACATGGAACATGTTACTTTTAGAAACTGCCTTTTAAAGCATAGAAAACACATCTACTAAAGCTTTATGAATTTTCCAGAAGCCCCAAAAAATCTCCGTGTCACGGCAGTTTACGTGCGGCTACTGCGTTCTCTGACATGATCAATCGCAATTGAAATATGGATGGACTCCTCACTGGAAATTTTTTTCTGCCTTCTGAGGGACAGAACGACAGAGTGGAATTGTACCATATAGAATTTTAAGTCGTGCTTAAAATACAGTAAAAACTAAGCTTCTCCGCTGCGATGAATCTCCGCTGAGGATGGATCGCATACAAAATTCTCATTTTTCATGAAAATATTGTGTCCATAAAAAATAAGCCGATGTGGCCATAAAAAAATAAAAATATATGCCGAAGCATATCACCGATACGGATAAAATCCAGCCACAAGGATCTCGAAGTCCTGATTAATTCACTGTGAAAGATCGTGATTTTCTGGATAGAACAGGTTGGGTCGACCTCTGGTCGACTTTGCACCAACGTCATCGGAGCATAAAATTGAACGTTCACGAAAAGGTTCATAACTCGGTAAGTTTTTCGAATTTTGAAAATTCTTTTAGCTTTTTATTAAGTAGATAAAACGCCCTTTCTCCTCGTGTAAAAATCGTTTTCCAAAAAAGGAGTCGTCACGCGTGGCGGTTGGTTCGATTTTTGACAGAAAAAATTGAATTGGCTTCACAAGAATATTCATAACTCGACCAATTCTTCGAAATTTCAAAATCCCGCTAGCTTTTCAGATATTAGAAGAAGAGTCCTTTTTCGCTATATAGAAATCAGTTTCCAAAAATTCGGTCTTCATGCGCGGCGGAAGGGATCGACTTCGGGACCATTTCGCAAAAATACGTACCGAAAATCGAACCCCCCCCCGCCCCGCATGAAAACCCCTTTCTTGGAAATAGATTCTTATATGGTAAGAAAGCATATTTGCTCTATTTTTTGATGGCCGAGCGGGATTTTTGATTTTCGGAAAAATGGCCGAGATATGATCAATTTTCGGAAGTCGTGAACTGAATCTCGGACCGACCCTTCACCGACGTCATCGGAGTGATCTCACAAAAATGCTCATAACTCGGTAAGTTTTTAGAAGTTTCAAAATCCCGCTATTTTTTCTGAAACTAAATGAAATGCGCTTTCCTACCATGCAAGAATCGATCTTCAAAAAAGGGAACTTCATGCGCGGCAGGGGGTACGATTTCGGGTCCATTTCGCAAAAATACGGACCGAAAATCGAACCCCACGCTTGACCCTGGTCGAAACTGAAGCGGTCGTCGACACCCTGCTCACTCAGGGTGTTTCTACTCAGTACATCAGAGTCCTTCGAGAGCTGTACAGTGGATTCACGACCAAGATCTCACCATTCTACAACGACGTCGTCATCGACGTAAAGAGGGGGTTCGGCAGGGGGATACCATATCCCCGAAGCTCCTCAGCGCCACCCTCGAAAACGTCATGCGCGAACTAGAATGGGAAGACATGGGAGTGAAGGTCGACGGCCGGCAGCTGCATCATTTGCGCTTCGCTGACGACGTCGTGCTTATAATACCGAGCATCAGTCAGGAAGAGCGAATGCTGGCCGATTTCGATCGTGTACATACGTGGGAACGTTGGACAGCAGCTGAATCTTACGAAGAGGATGTTCGCGAGGAACGGACAAGTTTCTGATGCCCCCTTCTCGCTCAACGGAACGAACATCTCCGAATGCTCCAACTACGTGTATCTGTGTCGCGAAGTCAATATGGCCAACGACCTAGCGCCAGAGCTGAGCAAGAGGAAACGAGCGGCTTGGGGAGCTTTCAAGAGCGTCGAAAAAGTCGCGAAGAAGACGAAGAACGTCCGACTCCGTGCCCACCTATTCGACACCACTGTTCTTCCTGCCCTAACATACGCCTCAGAGACCTGGGCTATACGAAAGCAGGATGAACACGCGATCAGCGTCGCGCAGCGTGGAATCGAGAGGACGATGCTCGGAGTGACACGACTCACGCAAGTGAGAGAAGGCTTCCGCAGTTCCGAGCTTCGCCGACGTTCGAAGATCAGAGACGCTGTCGCGTAGGCCAAGTTGTCCTAAATTAGGTGGGCCGGCCACGTAATGCGCTTCGCAGACACCCGCTGGACGAGACTGGATTCCGCGGGATGTCAAGAGAACACCGGGACGTCCATCAACGCGTTGGTCGGACTTCATCGTGAAAGCCCTGAATGACCGCTATGACGTTCTTCGTGTCCCTCGAGTGAGGAGGATCCATTGGAGCACTCTGGCAAGCGACAGGGACGAATGGAGACGCTGCTGGCGCCCGTTCGAGCAAGTCGATGATCAACGGTACGACAGGTGATACTTTGTTTGAATTTTTGTAGTTCGCCTGCCCAAGATATCGAATAATTTCTAAAAATTTTATTTTTTGAGAAAAATGACACATTAAATTTCGTTTTGAAGCGCAACAAGGCAGCAATCATGTTGTGCATTAGAAAACTGGAGCGCCAGTTACACAGAACGCAATTCGCAATTTTTATTTGATTGATAGGGTAAACACTGCTTACATGCAGCATCACAATGAGGATATGTATTTTTTAATTGTTTGTTGCACATCTTGCATATGTGAAATTCATGCGAACAGAAATTCTGTTTTCAATCGAATAAAAATCTCCACGCTTCGGACTAGTGTGTGACGCAATATAGCTTTTACACTAAAAAGTGGCCGCCTTCTTGATCTTCAAAATAAGCTTTAAGTCATTGTTTTTCCTCAAAAAAATAAATTTTTTATAAAATTTCAAACTATGTGTTCTGTTGTTGTGAAGTAAAATAAAATTTGGAAGAAAATTATACTAAGATTTTCCTTGGACAAAAAATTATTTTAACATTTTTGGAGAGTCTCTAGTTTAACGAGAAAACGCTCATTCCGATTTGTAAGAGTTCGCTCTGATTTCAAAAGTCTTAGGCTAGCTTAGAAGAGTTTCCAATTTCCAATTGAACAGTGTCCAAGGAAATGTTTAATACCACTTTCTTTCTTGAAGTTTTAGTTCACTTACACAATAAATGAACACATTGCTTGAAATTTCATAAAATTCTCATTTTTTACAAAAAATGGTTTAGAGCTTGTTTTAAAGGGCAGGAAAGCAGCCATTTTTAGCACAAAAAGAAGATGACGCCATGATCTCGTCCACGACGTTGCGGTTTTATCCGATTGATAGCAAAATTTCTGTTCATCTTTGTATAAAGTTTCACACCTGCAAACAGTATAGCGAAAAGCAATTGTAAAGAACACGCATGTCCTCACTTTCATCTTTCACGTAAAAAGCGTTTACACTATCAATCAAATAAAAATCGCGACGAGCTTTTCGAGTGCATTGCGCGATCGGATCTTTTGACGCGCTATATGATTACTTCTTTAATATGTTTCAAGGTAAGTTTTAGTCTATTATTTATTCTCAAAAAATTGGCATTTCATAAAATGTTGCACTTGTCGGGGCAGGTGAACAAAAAAAAAATTCAAAGAAAGCTATACCAAATTTTCCTTGAACAAAAAAAATTATTTTAACCATCTTGTTGAGTCTGTGGTTTAACCAGCCTGAAAGACATAAGCTAGTCCATCAGTGTGTGTCGTTGTCTCACAATGTTACCTGTGAGCACCTGTCGAGCACTTCGAGCACGTAAAAGCCACCTGTTCATGCAAGCCTGACCAAACCGTGCTGCTGTAAGGAACGTTTAAATGACCGGTTAAATAAGCATCCATGAACAGATTGCCGTCGGGCGATAGGTATTGATTTTTACATAAAAACAGTTCAGAGCTTGGGAAGCGGCGCGGATTAGGTGAGGCAACAATGATGTATGGATTTTTTGGTCATTAAAAACGACTTCTGAAAACACGTGAAGGGAGGGACCGAATTGATGCGCACAAGGAAAATGTTTAAACTCTCCAGTCAAAACGACGACGAAATCTGGTCGCCTGTGAATGTAATCCACAGCTAGGAAAAAGCAACTATTGAACAACCGCGCACCGCATTCACCTCAATACATTTGCAGCCTGTTATTATTGCATCACAATTTGAACCCTCAGAACCGTACATCCGCAGAGCCACGCTATTCCTATACGAGTTCAAATCTGATCAGTTGATATGAGCTTGCAATGAATGTAGGAAGGGATTTTGTCCATTCAAGCAACGTTCTACAGTTCGCTTTTGCACCCCGGGGGTGGTGATTATTGTATCAAATAGACGCAGCTCTGGGCTCACAACGAAGTTTGATTCGAAAATGTTGCGAAATGACATGGAAGGGGATCAGCATCAGACTGCACCCTTACTGAAAGGTTAATTGTTAATGTTACACAGGCAACCAAAATTGGTTGGCTAATGATCGATCGACTGGGTTCAGGAATTCATTCGATTGGCACACAGACCCAGACCCAGAGCGACGTACTCCGGTCGCACAAAGGTGGGACCACACTTCCGGTAGCCTTCTAGCACGTGGGCAGGGGAGTGTTAGTGTGCTGAGCCACCTCTAATCACTATGCAAAAGCTCTCAGCGTGTTTGCAGTTTGCCCTATACAAGTGCTACTGTGGTCATTCCTTTCGCACGCTCTTCGTCATTGCATGATCTAAGAATGTGGTGGAATTGTCTGAATTCAAATGAATTTTCAGTATTCAACCGAATTTGTAGTTGGACCTCAAACAAAACTGAAAACGAAAGCTGAGAACTGAGAAACAATGAGGGATAATTTCTACCTTTATAAATTATACAACGTATCTTGTATCTAAGCGAAACGGTCACTGTTGGATGAGCAATATACTACATGTGCTCCTCAGTCGAGTAGAAGGTCTGAATTTTGTCTGAATTCAGACATTCTACTCGACTGAGAAGCATTCAGCGAACTCTGCGATAGTGATTGGAACCCATGAGCCGGCAGTGAACGCCTTATATGACTTCGTCATGTTCTTTTTTACCTTTTGAAACATCAACGGAGATAGCAAAGCAGTGCCTACGGTTAGAGAAGCAAAAGCCATACCGTGAGCATGGCATTTATACTCCGGAATTATCTGGATCGATTTATATAATTTTCTCATCAAATTAGACACTTTTAAAATAAAATTGGACACTTCCAATTGTAAGCAAGCTTGACGCTTTCGAAATCAAAATGAACTTTTTTCCAATTTAAAACGGGCTTCCTCCACATTAAGATAGGGACCCTCTGAGACGGTAAGAATAATTTTTTGTTCAAGGAAAATTTGGTATAGCCTTTTTGAATTTTTTAAAGATAATTTGCCCAAGCAATCTTTAAAAAGCCAAAACTCTATGAAGACTAGGGGAAATTGCTTTCTTGTTACACATGAATCAGTTTTGAGAAAAGGGTTCTTCATGCTGGGCGGGGAGATTCGATTTCTGGTCGATTTTTGCCAAAATACTTGCTTTTTTTTTCTTTTCCTTTTCTCGAAACTGATTCATATATGATAAAGAAGCACATTTTCTCTAGTTTTCAAAAGCTCTTGGCTTTTTCGAAATTCGAAAAGTTGCCGAGTTCGAAAAGTTATTTCTTTAAAATCTTTTCAATTTTTCTCGGTCAAAAATCGAACCCTCCCCCCCCCCCCCGCATGAAGACCTCATTCTTGAAAGCTGCTTCGTGTGTGTTAGAAAGGAAATTTTCTCTAGTTTTCCAAAAGTTGTTGGCTTTTTCAAATTTCGAAAAACCTACCGAGTCATGATAATTTCGTGAACGTCCAATTTTGTCGCTCCAAAGAGGTCGGAACCTGATCGACCAGAGGTCGATCCAACCTGTTCGATTCGGAAAATCAAGGTTTTTTCACTGTGCATTGATTAGGAATTGAAACTTCTAGTGGCAGAATCTTGACTGCATAGGTCTGTTTCTGGCAGAAGATATTTATTTTTTTCATGAATAATGAAAATTTTGAATACGATTCTCTCTAATCGCTACGAAGAAGGTTGGTTATTTACTGTACAATGATCGCGACCTAAAATTTTATACGCTACAATTTCACTCTCGAGAAGTTCGAAGAGTGCCTCAAAAAATTTTGTAGGGATATCACTTAAGTCAGCCTCAGGAATTAACACTCGAAGCTTTATAGAGTACAATTTTTGACACATATGTTGCTCATACATTCAGGTAGAAGTGCAGGTGTCGTAACCATGAAATCCTCGGAAAATCTGAAAAGTTTAACCAGTCGTGATTAATTTAAAAACTGCTGCCAAAACTTCTTTATTTCTAACTGTAGAACAATCACAATATGATTCCCAAATGCTACATATTCAAAACGTCAATCAGCGTTTTTTTGTTCAAACAAATCATTTTGAACAATCAATGAACAACATGTCTTCTTCGGTGGACGAATCACCATTGTGTTGATGCTGCACAACAAAAGAAGAACCTATTAAAGGGTACATAAAAGATTTGAAAAATTCAACACAGATAAGAAATAAAACGGTGATGTATGCATAGCATTGCTTGTATTTTATATGGGCTTCTTTGCTGCGAATGCAGGGGCGAAGACGACGAGGAAGGGCATCGACGGTGCACCGCATGTAGTCCACGTCGATTTCATTCCATGGTTTGACCTTCAACGACTTGATACTTTTGTGCGTTCAACATGCAAAGTTACATACTATTATATAGTGTTACATACTCTTCATGGAACTCCAAAGTGCTAATTCTGGCGGCGGGCTCGCTGTAAGGAAGGCGCGTCCAGCCAGTATCATGGTTTGTGCGTTCATCCCAAGCGCTTCTCGTTATCGTGGATATAGAAGTGAAGATAAATCAGTAGAACTATCTGTATTGACGTCCTAGAGAAAGAAAGAAAGAAACTGAAAAACTAGTTCATGTGTTTGAATCCTACCTTGACAGCAAGCCGTATGTCTTCTAGAAGGATTAGACTCCTGCGCAGAGTCGAAGATTGTTCAGTATCGCCGCCGACGACGATTGCAGGGGCGGAGCCTATTCCCAACCCACGCTAGGGCACTCTCTTTCTGGATACCAAGGAATAAACACGTTCCTCTTCTCTTTGCTTCTGTACGTTATCATATAAATCCACTGAACCGCACATTTTGGTGCATCGGCCTAATAAGCCATATTGAAAGTCTCTCGCGTCCCTACGCCTAGAGCAACAAGTCGGTCTATTGCAGATCGCATTCTCTATAATAAAGAGAATCGTAAGTCTCTCGCGTCCCTACGCCTAGAGCCGCCAGTCGATCTGTTGCAGATTGCACTCTCTATTTAAGAGAACTACTCTCGGTTCACACCTTGAGTTGGTCTAATTTCGACCAGAGCCTCTAACTAAGAGACTGCAAGACTTCCGTATTAATTACGAGGAGCAAAGAGAGAAAATTCTCACTTCGTTTCTTGAAAAAGCAAAAACGAAACCCTTTTTTGAGAACAAAATAGCGCTTCATTGTTACAAAACGCCTATTGTATTGAGTGCGACGACACTTAAAAACCTGGTTGATCGGTACAGCGATTATACCGCTGTGGTAGATTTCAGTACCATAGATGAAGAGACCTACGAAAAATGCAGGTCAACTATAGCCCTCCTACAAAGCGGGGTCAAGCAGATCAGAGGGGGCAAGAAAAGCTCCAAAAATTGTACAAAGAAGTCAGAGAAGAGTACAACAACTGTAAAAGCAGAACAGAAAGAAAGGACATCATGCAAGAAATTGAGCAGATTGAAAATGAGTCGAAACTGCACACTACAATAGCAGAATCTGATGAACTTATGTTTAAGCTCATTACGCGTGTTGACGAAGCCAAGTGCATGCGCGAGAGAATGGACGTCAAATTGGGTTATATTACGCAGAGGGCCCATCGAATCGAAGCGAATAGTTTGGAAAATCTTGAAACAAACGATCGCGAGAACAGCTCCGTCAGAGCAACTCTAACAATGCTGCAGCGGCCATACCGGCATATACTGCTATTCCTGATGCTAGTGGAAGTCTAAATCACACATCAGTACGATCCTGCAGATCTATCAAACCACCACAGGCGTCTCTACCTTCGTTCTACGGTAACGCGGAGGAATTTCCCGAGTATTGGGCAGTTTTTGAATCTCTTGTCCACAAAAGCACTGAGTTGGACGTAATGGAAAAAATACTGCTGCTTAAGGAAAGCCTAAAAGGCAGGGCGCAAAATTCCATTAACGGAATTCGACTTGTTCCACAAAACTACAACTGGATAGTCAAAACGTTGTGCGACAACTACAACGACAACGCTGCAAACCGTCCTCAAATTGATCAAAAGCTCGTGAGCATGAAGCCAGCGAATAGTTCAGCTGAAAGTTGCCTCTTCATATATGATGAAATTCAGGTTCTAGTGAACCAAATGGTGTCTGCCGGATACGATGTCCGTAATACGTTCGACCCTATGTGGTCTGAGACTATTTTAGCGAAGTTTCCGCGGGACATTGTTAAAGCAGTCCTAATCCTGTGCCGCACGCAATCTAATCAAAGTATTGAGCAGCTCATGAGCGCTCTCAAAAATGAGATAGCGGCAAAACGTTACGTCGAAAGCCGCATAGGTCACCAGACGCAAGACAGAGTCAACATAGTTGCAACAGATGAGGGCACTTACTCGCGATCTCGCGACCATAATACCGACGGCTGTGATTTTTGCCATAGGAACGATCATCTGTCGACGGGATGTCGCACAGTATCGGATCTAAACAGCCGCCGAAAAATCATAAGGGACGGCAACTGTTGCTGGAAGTGTTTCCCGCCAAGCCACAACAGCTTCGACTGTATTAAACCAGACTGTTCTCAATGTGGCCAGAAACACCACACAAGTCTCTGCTTTAAAAATGACACAGCAAATCCGAGAAATCAAAACGGCACGTGGAACCCAGGTCAGAGAAATGCCAGGGCGAACGGTCACCCTCCCAAACCTTATGGAAATCAAAACAGAGTTCAACGAAACCGCAACGATTTCAGCGATCGCAATAGAAACGTCGCCAACAACAACACGCATATGGAAAGTGAATCTCTCCAATCTAACGCTTGTGCACAAAGCCAAACAGCTTCTCAGCTTGTCCTAATGACAGCGGAAGGTAATCTTTGGAACCATAATAAAAACGAGTTCGAAAAGATCCTGTTTTTCTTCGACTCAGGTGCTCAGAAAACAGTCATTGAAGAGAACCTTGCCTATCGTTTTGACTTACCAAAAGAGTCAACAGAAATATGACAGGAATTGGTGGGCATATAGAAAACTTTGAGAGTCACATAGTACTGACAGGAGTGAGCACGGTGTTCGGCGAAGAACTCGAGCTAAAAGTACAAACGAAACCCGCCCTAACGAACGGATTCCCTAGTGTCAAGCTCAGTAAATCTGACATTACTTTCCTCAAGGAAAATGGAATTTGCCTAGCAAATTCAAAATTGCGTGGAGAACACCAAACTCCACACATTTTGGTCGGACTTGATTATTACCACGACCTAGTCTGCAGTCCAAGTCACGGTATTGCAACACCAACAGGACTTCATATCGCTAAAACAGTATTTATCCCCACCATATACCTTAAAGGCCTCACATCAGTAACATACGTTATCATACTCTATAATAATGCGCTAAGCGATGAGTCGATCGGCACTGGCGCAGAAGTTAGCCAGAAAATAGGAAGACAATCGGGGGGGGGGGGGGGGGGGGGGAATGGGGGAAAGTTACGACACGAAAATGGCGAAAATACCCGGACTTTTTCTACCTGCCTGAAGACTTAAGCCTTGGGGCAAACGATGTCGCTGAGCACGAATCTGAAATTTGTTTTTGAAGTATCGATCGCCATCAATCGATATTGATCAAATTACGGTGAGGGGAAAATAGCAGAAAAATACCCAGACGTCTTCTACCTGCCTGGAAACTCAGCCCTGGGGTAACCGCGGTCGCTGAACACGAATCTGACTTCGTTTTTGAAGTATCGATCGCCATCAATCGATATTGATCAAATTACGGGTCGCGAAAATAGCGGAAAATACTCAGACGTCTTCTACGTGCCAGAGGATTCAGAAGACGTGCCAAAGACGTCGCTCAACGTGTTTGGGGTTTCAGGTAGACGTGCCGGAGACCAATGTGCTTGGAGATTCAGAAGGCGTGCGAAGACGCCATCCGCTAGGGGGATCATTGAGGGGACCAGTACCAATAATGGGGGACCGTTTCACTAAGGAGGGACCAACAGTGAGGAACAATAGATAGCCCTATCATACTATATACTGTACATACTGCGAGCCTTGTGTACTTTTAGGTAGGGAAGAGCTGTACAAGTAGAGCCCCTAGCTCTATGTGATTGTCCTTAGCTTAGTGATAGTGCAACATCGCACGAAGCGCGCAAGTGCGAGGCACGCCGATAAATTTTTTTCACAAATTTTCTCTTACTAACCACTTTTGGCTCTTAGTAGGATGGATAAGTGTGATCTGAAACAGTTTTTCATACCGTCTTGGGAAAGAGGTGCGTGAGATGTCGATGAGAGGGTCAGAGTCCTCTCTTTTTATCCTTCTTCTCTTCTACATTGAGGGCTAACATGAAGCTACATGCCTTCCAAGGGCAAGTACTGTTCCAAAGCTGTTATCTTTTGTGTATATGGAGCTGGCCTTGAACGATGAACGAGAAAGAATTAGGAGTAGCTACGTGAGACCCACTCACGCAGCTAGTGCGAAGCTGAGGTTCAAATCGTTCGACGCCTACTTGGTCGGACTGGACGAGGCTCACTTCCAGGCTATCTAACACACGACCTAGCAGGCATACCCTGAAGTCAGTGTCCGCGATACGCCGCGGGGTATGCGGGATTGACCAACTCGAAAAGGCTACAAATTAATTGTATAGGAAACAGGGAAGATTAATAATGTTTCTGGTATTATAAATGGTTTTCAAAAGCCGTCACACCTTTGACAACTACCTCCAACAGTTCCTGCATTTGAAGATAATTGGAATTGACTAGCGAATTCACTTCTACGTGCCCTATTTTTTCGTTAATTTGTTTTAAAGCATTATCGTGTCTAGCGAAAGTATTAGGTTAAGTCATAAATTTTTCAACAAAATTCGCCTTTCAGCAAAAATAAGATTATACCAGAAAAGAAAATGATTGACGTAAACGATGTAATTGCCGTTATTCTCAGTGAGTTTCTTTCGCTTTTCATGCACTGAGTGGATTACGTCTCTGTAGAATTTGGTCGGTTTCGACCTAAACAAGTCGTGTACCACCGACGTGACATCATCGACTTCGGCAAAGCGCCTACCACGGAGGAAGTGGTCTATCGACCGAAGCAGATGGCAGTCAGACAATGGCCATGCCTGGGGTGTACGACGGTTGCTTGATTTCGGTCCACCCCAAATCCTAGATTTTTGCCGGCGTCCGAAGTGCCATAAGCGGTCGGCCGTTGCCCTGGTGGAAGAAACATTGACTCGTGTCGACTTCTTTCTCCAAAATTTTTTTTTGCTGGAGCTAGTCGAGTTGTTAGCAGAAGCGAACGTCGAGGAAGGTTTGCCTACGTGGAGCAGCTCTCGGTGCACTGGACCACTACACGTCCACCAAACGCACAGCAGGACCTTCTTTCGGTGGAGCTCCGGTTTTGACGTCAGGATCCCCAGCTCGTTGCGTTCCAGCTATTGCTTTCCGCCTTTTGAGTTGTAGTGAAGCATTCCGTTTTCATCACTGATAAGGATTCGATCCAAGCCCCCTCGCTTGAACCGGTATTGGAGCTCTCGACAGTCGGAAACACAGCGATTTGCTTGGGCTTCCGTCAACGCATGAGGCACTGCGAAGGTGATTTTGGCGATATTCCGATCATCTGCTGCCGACGAGCGGTGATTCGTCGGGAGGGGTGGAGATCAGCGGTCAGGCCTAGTGTGGTTTGAGAAATATTCGACTTCACGGGTTTGCGCAGGCGCCCTTGGTTCACAGCAGTTGATCTTCAGGGAAGTGGTTTAACTTGTTGCCCTTTTGGGCGGAAATTAATTGCTGATACCATCTCCAATAATTCATTCGGTTAGCAGTAAACTTGCCGGTGACTTCCTGAATGAGCTTGACCCCCGTCGCTGGGTTGCTGTCGAGCATGAACTAATGGAAAATGAAATCGCACACTTTTCACTTTGAGTGGTCATCGCTCTAGAGAATAAAACTCTTCAATAACACGAGAAAAACTAATGATTCATAACACAAAATGATCGCTAGGAAGCAAGCTTTCAAACAAAATATAATACTTCAGCGGGTTTGCTTTGAACTCCATAGAAAAACAGAAATGTTGCAAGATTTATTACTCAACCTAATAGATCGCTTTGAATATTTTCTTGCAAGCGAAAGCAGTGTATTAATAGAAGTAAGGGACAGTGTTGAGCATTTAACGACTATTGATGTATCGATTTAACGAATTTACCAGCATTTTCGTTAAATTTCTTTACTGGACCTTAGCAAAGGCCTTTTTTGTTAAATCGCATTGAAATTAAATTTGCGCAGAATTTTCGAAATTCACAGGAAAATTTGACTTTTAATTAATGTAAATTGTATTTCTAAAAAGCTCTTCGTAGAGGATTGCAGTATCATTTCAGAAAGTGAGGAAATACTACTTATTTGAATCAGTGGCAAGAGGCAATTGGTGCAGTCCTCACCCTTCTTCGTTTTTGCCAGCTGTTTGTAATGGTTGGTGGCTAGTTCCTTTCTTAGCGTTCTCACGTTTCTCTACCGCCGTTTCGAATTTTTCTATTTCAATGCCGTTTTTCATATTTTGACTGCTCCGTATCAGTTTTTCGTAATTCTTCACCGTCCTCTTCACGTTTTCAGTTTTCTTTACTGTTTTATTGTGTGTTACTTGCTCTTCAAAAAAAGCGAAAAGGCCTAGAAAACGCGAATAAAACGGGTGAGAAGGACAGAAGAGCGAAGAAAGGTGAGAAAGGAAAGGATTAAGGATTAGGATCCCGCTCCCTCCTCAAACACTCAGCACGGGCGTCTTTAGCACTTCTCGATTTCGTAATTCGAGGTCCGATGGGGAAGATGGCAGTGTCCGGAATGAAGAATCAACCCACAATCAAAATACTCATCGGAGCGCATTTTCTGCCACCGTTAGATGACGTCGGCGACGTCGGCACTAGGGGTGCACGTTTAACGGTTAACTATTTAACGAGTTCAACGAATTAACGGCATTTTTCGTTAAAATCTGACTTAACAACTTAACGAAAATTTTTAGAAATATAACGAAATTTTTAACGGACTTTTTTCTCAGTTAGATTACTACTTTTACTCTTAGTCTTCGCTAATGTCGCAGGCCTCATCCTCCCGATTAGGACTACTCCTCAAAAAACTATTGAAATCAGCATGATTGTTTTAATGTTTTCATGCTATTCTCATATATTTTATGGCGCATTTGAATTTTTGGAAAAAATGCATTTTAGAGCTAATAGAAATTTGTTCGCCAAGCTCCCAAGCACATCAGTGAATCCACAAAGATACTAGTCTAACCACCTCGTAAGGCATGCCTATCCTCACCTGGCGCAGCTTATCCCCAAATACTTTTGCTCGCCACCTGAAAAAATCGAGACGGAGAGAATGTTTTCGACCGCGGGACATATTGTAAGCGATTTTAGAAAAACGCTTTCACAAAAATTGGTAATGCTAACTTTCCTGAACGGTAACACGTTGACGTGTCACACCCTTTTGGCAGTTTGGGGCCACGTGACACGATGTCGTGTCACGGTCCCGACGTTGCGAAAAAATGGATTGTTCTCACGCACCAGGCACGCGAAAATCGTAACTTCGACATCGTGTTAACATTCTTCTAATAGGCCTTAAATTGTATCTTTATAAATTCCTTCTGTACTTAGTGGGCTGGTGTCCGCATTAGGATTGCACAGGCTCGTAAAAGTCACTCAAAATGGTTCCGCAAAGAATTAGGAAAAAGGGGAATTCCGTGGTCTGCCTGATCGCACTTTTTTAGATGCCCTGCCGGTGTGATGCGGAGCACAGCCCACTAACTAAGTACCGTTATCTTGAATGATAATTCTGTACCTGTTCTTACTCCACACCCTGTAGATAATTAGATAATTTGTTGCTGAACGCTTGTTTATTCTGCTTTCCACACATTGCTTCTAGTGAATTGTTTAGTTTACATTGCAGTGTTACACTCCATTCCTTGAACTTTAGCTGTTGTCTTGTTGAAGTTGAAACGTATATAGTTTTCCTTGTTTTTTCCTTGAAATAATCGTTTGCATCTATTTGTATTTTTAACGGAATTTAACGAAAATTTTCCGTTAAAAAATTTTTTAGCGCACTGAACTTTGTATGCACCTCTGATCGGCACCGCCGGCAACGTCGTCGACGCGTCTGTGGAAAGTAACACACTCCCTGCGAAGCTCTCGCCGACGCGTTGCCGAAGTTATAACATAGGTCACACTCGAGTGCAGGCGCTGTCGCTTCAGTCGCTCCTGTCACCTGTTCATACTTCTCGGGTGCTGCGCTCTCGTCGTTCGCGTCGCCCATGCAAAACATGCAAATCGATTAGAACCGAGCAAGCGCCGCCGAAATCTGGTCAAACTCGAGCGCTGTCGCCCGTTCATATACCACCCGAGTGCTGCACGCGCTGCGCTCTCGTCGCTCTTGCTCGGCCGCCGCGAAGTATGAACAGAGCCTAAGTATGGAACATCCTAAACGTGGCTACAACACCAGCCTGTTCGTCTTGCAGTTTATTCAGAGACACAAAAAATGCTACACATCACTGCTGAAAAGCTTATGTACAGAACGAGACCCAAATAGGCATCGAGTAACAGATTCATCGCTGGCATTAGAGATCACATTATCTGACTTATATAGAAATATGCGAAAGATCCCACGCGAATTTACAAATACTTCGGATCGTTGTATTCCTTAATCTCCCTTGTAACGAACGACATCCCATCTGACGGCAAGTGACTCGGAATAAACGGTGATATGAAGATGAGCGGCCACCGAGACCCGAGGCACTGGCGAATATTATCGAGCAGACCGAGCTGATACGCATGAACGTCCTGGAAAGTTGTTCACGTAAGATTTACCCGAAGCTTTTGGTATGGCAGTTCGCGTTTCAACGTCTAAGCAAGGCAATGTTACCACGTCTTCACTTTCAAATGATACCGAAAACATGTAGTAGTGACTTTCCTGTAACAGCCAAAGGCCTGTACACCTATGGATACTCATAAACATTTAGAGGCGACTACGTGAAGACCTTTCCGTTCTTACTTTAAAGCGGAAATAGAAAAATGTAACGAAGAGGTGGCCAAAAGGAAATCGAAACGCGGAAACGAAAATTTCGTACATCTCAACTTTTCCAAGGGAGGAAATTGTTGGTATGGATTCACATAAGAAGATGCAATGCAATAGTCTGAAAAGAGTCTTTGAACGGCATAAGCCTATCATCCATTCTTTTCCACGGAGCTGTAATATCAAAACGTGTGAACTGCAGCAGAAATTCGCTGTTCATATGCGAGCTCGAATCTAACAGCTCAATTGATGGCGATGAAGTAAAGAGCAAATTTTCACCATTTGAGTCACATCTTCATGTTATAACAACGATTTCCTCTTATTCTTTAAGTAGCAGACTTGCCGTACTGAAATGTACACTTTCCATTTCCGTGGTCCGAATTCAGGATCCATTTTGAGCTTTTCAGTTTTTTTTTTCGTGCTCCACGTATTACTCTTTTTTATACCGCAACGAGGAATAAAAAAGATGATTGCTATTCACGAACCACCTGTGGATGTGCTCTATCGAACACTGCTCACCTCTTGAACTGAACAAAAAAGAATCCGAAAAACTGTGCACTGCTTTTATCGCAGCAGTTCCCTTAACGACGCTTAGTGATGACTAACATACCATCGTAGACAGAAGACGTATTGTCAAGGAAAGATCTCGAGTCGATTTTTGACAGTTGTCCCGCGCATTGATCTTGCCGTCTCGCGGTCTTGTGGATCGCGCGCGAATTTCGTGTTTAAGGGGCTCGCAATGCCTTGGGCCTCTCTCTCGAGTCTTCTATTGCCCTCCCGCACTCCGGACGCGACCGCTATTCTCCGCTCCGGAACGCTTCCGCCGACTGTCCGACTGGACCCACACCGTCGCCTCGTCAGGACGAGCCGTCACCACCACTCCAGCCCTCCACTCCTCCACCGCCTTCAGGCCTCCTCACCCCCTGCTCTCTTTTTTTGTGTGTTTTATTTTGTTAATAAACTTTTCATTAATTAGCTCGACCTTTCTAAAAGTGGTCTCGACTACATCATATTTAACTGTATTCGGCATCCCACCATATATAATAGAGGAGGGTTTTTTGTCTCAAGGTGACCGTGGGAAACTTCGTAAACTCCGCGGGCTCGATGGTTTAATCACCCAAGTTTGAGGCAGGTTCTCGACTTCTCTCTCCGAAGGGAAGCGCCGGGAGAAGAGCAATCGCCGCTGCCGAGGAGGACACGTGAGGCGTTGCGAAATAGGCCGGCGCCGCGGCTCTGCCCGCGCACGTGTTGGGTGGCTACTGCCTCGAACTGACCCTCTTGAAGGCTCCTGTCCTTGCTACCGGTCAATTAGTGCTTGCAGTTAGGTGCTGCTACAGTTGTGTTACCGCAGGGTACAACTCTGCCGCCTGTGTGGCATGGCCGAAGTCACTGCTCATTCCTGTTGTTGCTACCTTCTCTGTGTTCGGGCATAACCTTCTGATGTGTGCGAGCTTCCGCCTTCACTTTTCTGAGAACAGCTCCTGCTGTGTTAATCCATACTGCCGCTCTTCGTTACTGCCTTTACCACCGTTTCACTTTGTTTCTCTTGGAGAGTCTTAAGTTGATGTCAGTGTTGTGGTGAGAATCTGCGGCCCTATTCTAGTGCTCCTCGCTCTACACGTTAGAGTATGCCCCTTGGTAGGAAGGCACATGTATGCCCATTCACAGCAGAAGTGAACTAACTTGGTTCACCATAGGGCTAGAACCCACCAGTGCTGCTGATAATTTTGAATTTCATACAACACAAAACAACGAATTGGGCGCTCCTACATCGTGGCCCTCCCGCCCCAGCCTATTTGAGCCCTACTGCTAGTTGTACTACTTATATCCACACTCGTGTGCTTCTTAAAGAGGATGACAACCCCTTAACATGATGAGCCCTGTCCACCCGAGCCGTTTTGCGCCTGATTCTGTAGTCTGTAAGTAAGATTCTCCCATTCTAAGTTGGTTGGATTGAGCCCATCAGTTTCTCCCGCCCACATAAACTTCCTACTTTCTACATTCTTCCAAGCTGTTGGACTTTTATTCGAGTGATAGCAGAAGTTGAACAACAAACACAACGGTGAGGAACATACACATCCCACCTTTCTGATTAAGTGGCTTTTACACTATCAGTCGATTAAAAGCTGCGGTGAACCTTTCGAGGACATGGTGCCATCTCGTCTTTTATTGCGCTATATGCTTGCTCATTAGCTAGGCTGTAAGCAAGATTCTCCCATTCGAAGTTCGTTGTGTCGAGCGCATGCAACAGTTTCTCCCGCCCACTCATGATTCCTATTTATCGCTTGGGCCCCTCTAAGACGTTGCGATATTTATTGATAGCGTAGGTTTAACAACAAATACAGCAGTGAGGAATACACATATCCCCACTTTTGGTGAATCAATTAGGTGGAATTTTTGGAGTACATGGCGCGATCTCATCTTTTAATGCGCTATATGTTTGTTTCTTAGCTGCGGGCTGTAAGATTCTCCCATTCGAAGTTATTTCGGCTGAGCGATTTTTATTCGATTGATAGCAGAAGTTGAACAACAAATACAACAGTGAGGAACACACATATCCCCACTTTGATGGTTCAAGTAAGAGGCATTTACGCTATCAATCAAATAACCAGTGGTGCTCTCAGACATAACCGATCGGGATTGGAGTTGCCTGATTATGTTGGCCGACGATGCTTCCTCACCCAGCGTCGGCTCCGCCGGCGCCGACGCCGGGTGAGGAAGCATCCGTAGCTAGGTTTTTTAATGGACATGGAGGCAGCGTATATACTGCAACTAGCGTCTGCGCCGGCGGAGCCGGCGACCGACGCTGGTTGCAGTATATACGCTGCCTCCATGTCCATTAAAAAACGTGTGGAAACAAAATTTCTGCCGAATGGACACACTTCAGTATGTGGGGATGTTCACTTGAACTGTGATGTAAATCTGATTTAAATTAAGCAGTAAGGGATTTCAAGCGATTTTTAAACAGCCTTTGTTATGTTCCTGTGTACGCAGTAATTTTAATTGATTACAATTACTAAAAGTTTAACAATAAACAGAGCAATGATAACTTCAGTTTGGAAGTCTAAAGCGATGAAACTTTCCGTCGGATCCAAAAACAAAGTGAAAATCAAAAGTGAAGAAGTGCCAAATAGAAACGGAATAGTTCCTTTCGTCACCTCTCTTCACACGACCTTTTCATCACATCACCTTTCCGGAACCTCATTAGTGGGTTCGAGAGGTAGCAGATTTTTAAACGGTAGTTTAGATCACTTAAGATTACTTGTTGAATCATAGGCGACATTGCTCCAAGTAAACGCTAAAACTGTACAAACCACCTACACCATTTGCCGTAAAGGAAGAAAGTTTTTTGACCTGAATGGTCTCAAAATTATTACGGCCCAGCCGTATGGCCCTGACCATGTGTTGTGAGTGACCAGTCATCCGCATATCCCACATTTGCGAGTCTTCTGCTCCAAACTTGGTCCCTGGATTCCCCATCGTGATCGAAAATGGATATTCGGACGAATAATCGCTAAGTGTACCTTTTAGCACACAATGCTTCGACTAGAACATTAATTTTTCCTTGCAATTAGACACTATTAATTTTTCCTTGCAATTAGACACTATATATAGTTTATAGACACATCATCTTACTATAGTTGTCTTAAACCATGGGAGCGTTGGCAGTCACGGGGATGGAGTACGAAAGCTAAGGGATGCTTTCGACAGGGCTAATTTCGATCGATTTCGATTATGGTAAAATTTGCACTCACCAACAAGTACTCCATTCGTGTTTGTCCGTTCCAAATACAAAAAAGCTGCGCACTGACGAGATATGTCACGAATAAAAGCACCGTAAATGTCGAGGCACAGAAAATAATGCAGAAAAACTGCTGGACCGATATCACCCTGAAAACGCATCCCCTACCACCAGGAACTGATGTCTGCTGAAATCACCGTCTAAACAAAGCTCACCTAGCCATCAGAGCAATATGAGGAAGGAAAATCTGCCATGAGCGCGAAAAAGAGAATCCGCCGTCAATACGGCTCCAGGCGTAATCCCACGTATAACTGGAACGAGAATTCTTGAAGCTATACAACAGAGAGAAGCACAGGACTTCACCACTAACCTGAACAGTGGGATGCAGAGTACTAGAAGATTCATGGCAGATGCTACGAAGTACCTGAAATTGAAAGCATGAACATTCTTTCAAGTTCTACCAAAACCTAGTGCAATTCTGAGGTTCAGAGTGGGAGTGGTAGGGATTTGATATCATTCTGTTCCCCAACACTTGAAGGATTTGTACAAAACCTTTTAAACGAAAAGCACGGCTGTGTAAATGTAATAATTGTGTACGAGTCACCCAACTTGCTACGGCTTGGGTAAAGCTACCATTTATGGAAAAGACAGAGTATGAAGCCACCAACTTTCTAGGATTGCACCCAATTCCATTTTTGAGGCTTGTTCGTCCCTCAAAACTGCCACCCTTTCTGGAAGCATCAGTGATAGGTACGAATGAACCTCTACGTACGTAGTTTCACAAGTAGAGTCATCATGCATAAGAGAATGAAGATCCTTAGAAGAAAATGTCGACTTGCCTTTGATTTACTATCTATTTACTTTACTTTCCCTTTGTTCAGTTAGTGGTTAGGTGTTCGAATGTTATAAAACTTTTGCTGGCTTTAGAAACAACGTTGGGAACCAACTGCAGGCTAATACTAATCAATACCGTAAATGAGTGCTCCAACCTAGGACGTACCTCTTTCTCATCATACGCTAGGGTTCAGCATTTACGTAGCAATAATCCTAGTCGTAGCTATTTTACTCAAGGTACTAGAATTTAAGTGGTAAATGAAGTCAAAGAACTACGATTTACTCTGAACGCTTTACTTAGTTTTCACTTCTGTTTTCTTCGCTTAGTTTTGATGAGCACTGCAAAAGTGTTGCTTTTTGCGCTGACGGAAGGCTTTTTCTTTCGTTTAAAATTCTCATACCAAAGCCTCTCACCAGAGCATATAATGGTTTTGCTAGGCCGCTGTTTAGGAAGCGCAGTATTTGGAGATTATTTCATCAGATCTAGTAAGTTCTCAAGCTGGTGCCTCCATTCACCAGAGGCAACAGGCTTAGGGATCGTTTAGTATGCACGCTTTGCGCGACCCGATGAACCGATATGGAAGCATCAAGTCGCCTGTCGCGTGCACACTAAACGCTCGCTTGCCTTAAGGCCCCCGCAGACTTCTGCGGCCAGCGGCGGACGGCGAAATCGATGAGTCACGCGGTCAGCGTCTACGGGCAAAGGTCAACCAAAGCAGCGGAACGGCGGGAGTGCGGAGAAAGAGACACTAATGCTGCGCTACGAGCAAGCGAGCTGACTCAACGCCCGAATGAGAGAACACGCTCGTCGTCTGCGTTTCCAGGGCTCGCCGATTGTTGCGGAAACTTGCTGTAGATGATACTGAATTTCAAGAAGGCCATGTTCTAAAAGAGTAGAACTTCCTGCAAGTCAGAATCAAGATGCACCGATCAAGATCCAGCATCTGAGTCCCCCTGAGCGACGAAAGCAGTTTCCACACGAGCATCTTAGATGGCACCCACCCTGGAGTCCCTTCCCTAGCCTGATTCTGCGCTCGAAGAGATCCAGCTGCGGAGTCCCCCTGAGCGACGAAAGCAGTTTCCACACGAGCATCTTGGATGGCACCCACTCTGGAGTCCCTTCCCTAGCCTGATTCTTGGATGGCACCCACTCTGGAGTCCCTTCCCTGGCCTGATTCTGCGCTCGAACAGATCCAGCATCTGAGTCCCCCTGAGCGACGAAAGCAGTTTGCACACGAGCAGCTTAAATGACACCCACCCTGGAGTCCCTTCCCTAGCCTGATTCTGCGCTAGAAGAGATCTAGCTGCGGAGTCCCCCTGAGCGACGAAAGCAGTTTGCACACAAACATCTTGGATGGCACCCACCCTGGAGTCCCTTCCCTAGCCTGATTCTGCGCTCGAAGATATCTAGATGCGGAGTCCCCCTGAGCGACGAAAGCAGTTTGCACACGAGCAGCTTGGATGACACCCACCCTGGAGTCCCTTCCCCAGCGTGAACCCAGACCCACATTCCCTGAGCCACGAAAGGTTCGCATACGGTAACCATTCGGGGGTGTCTTCGCCAGAATCGTGCTTGTCAAGAAGAGACGTAGTTGCTGTGCGAGGAGAATCTCTAATACGGAGAGCGCCGACGGCGCGACGAATCGGCGAAAACATGAGTCATGGTTGTCCTTTGCCCTGTAATCGCCGGCCAGCGGCGCCGCTCAGCGGCCACGGCGAGGTACTGTAGTCTTTCTAGTCGGGACCCCGCCGCTAAAGGGCAGAGCGCAGACACTCTCCCGGCGCCGCTGGAGCGGCACCGCCGGAAACGGGGTGCCTTTAGGACCCGTTCATGCTTCGCGACGGGAGCGAAGGAACCAGATTGGTCGGTCAGAAAAACCATGCATCGATTTTTTCTGGGCGATCGCTCGACAAAAGACGATACGTGTGCCTTACCCAGCCGACAAATCGCTCCCGTCGCGAAGTATGAGCCCGCCCTTAAGCCATGTTTCTCTACACCACGAACACTTTAGGAGAAAATTTTACGCCTGCATGCGATGAAATTTTTGCGATGAAACGGTGAGATTTGCTAGGATTATCAAAATGGAGCAGCTTCCAAACAGCTCTAACAAGGAGAGCCTCCAAACTGGCGGTGAGCTTCTGCGATGCAATCTTTACAGGATGTAGGGTCCCGTGTGTAGAGTCCAAAATCATATTCTACTTCTTTTCGGAATGCTCTTTTGTGATCGAAAAAAGCGTGTGGACGCGTGAGCGCGATGTTCATGACGCCATGCTGCCAGCCAGCACAGTGTGGTCGGTTAGTGTAGTGGTAGTATTGTAGCTTCACAGGAGCATGGACGTGGGTTCGACTCACCCTTGCGCAGGTGTTTTTGCATTTTACGATTTATCGTCATTGGGAGCCTTTATCCCCATTTCCAACACATTTTTGAACAAAAACATGGCAACTAATATCGTTCACGTTCATCGTGCTCTTTGAGAGTGGCAAGTTGAGAATTTTTGACTTCCAGGTTAAGCAAGTCAAGAACTGATTCCAGATTCGTGATCAGCACCCCAAATAACCCCTACGCACAAATTTTGGGCGATATTGGTGCTTCTGACCTCACCCCCCTCATTCAAGCCTGGGCCTAGAGCGGGCTTTGCACCTCGGTCCTCATGGTTAAACAAGGGCAGTCATTGAGGTGTGAAGCCATTCGAGGTGGAAACCAATCGAATATGTTAAGCGGTGAAGGGCTAGACAGAGATTATAATATCGGGGCTACTACGTCCTTTTTCGAGAGGGTGGTAGATAGAAGCGTAGATGTTCAGCTTGTGAGCAGTGTATTTCGCTTACATGCTTTTTTGCAATCCTCCATCATTGTTGAAGAGAGTTGGTATATTATTAGCTATTCTTACAGTTGGTTACTACGTTTTTGATTTCATCCATGTAAAGAATATAATAGAATTTGCTATCTGCAACATTTCATCCTGAAACAACTTGACTGTTCGAAAATCAAAAGGGGATATGTACTAGCGAGACCTAAAAATAGTTATTCATACTTCGGTTACCGGTGTTACTTGGAGTTGCTGATCATGAATCTGAATGAATCATCGGTTCCTCGAATTCCCGTTTTCTTATGAGAGGTTAGAGAAGATGCGAGTAAGTGAGGGTGGTGAGGTAGGATGCACCAATTTCGGCAAAACTTTGTGCGTGGGGGTTAATTGGGATGCTGAACACGAATCTGCATCAGTTCTAGTCCTGCTTAACCTGGAAGTCAAAAATTCTCACCTTCCCACTTTCAAAGAGCTCGATGAACGCAAACGGCATCTGTTGCCGTGTTTTTGTTACAAAAAGTCTTATAAATGGGGATAAAGAGTCCTACTGACGATCAATCGCAAAAAGCAAAAACACCAGTACAAAGGGGAGTCGAACCCAAGACCATGCTCCCGTGAAGCTACATTACTACCACTACGCCAACCGACCACATTGGGCCGGGTGGCAGCAGGGCGTCAAACTTAACTTCGAACTTCGCGCTCATGCGTCCTCACGCTTTTTTTCGACCACAAAAGAGCATTCCGAAAAAAGTAACTATGGTTTTGGACTCCCCACACGAGACCCTACATCCTGTGGAAATTGCATAGCAAAAGCTCACCGCCAGTTTGGAGGCTCTCCTTGTAAGAAGTTTAAAGTAACTGTCTATCGGTACTTGCAAAAGGAACTGTGAAGTCTAGCCGTTTTCCTTTTTTGCTACCTAGCCATATTGCTATTTGCAGTTGTTTGAGTTTCTATTCGTTCTGTGTTGTTTTCTCTTCATGTCTAATACGCTGACTCATGTAATAAATGTAAAATTACTGCGCTGACAATGGAGTCGTTTTGGTCATGGGCCAAGTTGTCGCCTTTTAATGCTTGGCCATCATATCATTTCAAATTACAAGTATTAAACCGTGTATTATCTACAGTAGTTCGCCGATACACTTACAACCCGAAAAGACCCGTCCAAGTTGTCCGGTGCGCAACGTCCAGCAGTCGGACCTTTTCCAAATGTAAGTTTATCAAACACTAGCAGTCTGCAGGTGTCAAGTCACCATACTTGTCGTTTCCATGGGGGAAGTGTATACAGACTTCCCCCACCATAAATTACGGTAAGCACCTATGACCTCGAGGCTGCGGGACATTATGTACGAATGGTCGCCGCGGACGCGGCGAATAGCGCGGCGAGCGCGGCAGAACACGTCGCAATTGGGTGACTTCAACGGCCAGTGATACCTTGACCTGAATCAAAACTGGCACATCAAGTATTAGAAAGTGTATACAATCTCAGTTTCACTGCGATAGTGTGTCACATTTTCAGTTTTTTCTGAAGAAGCACCATATAAAATTGAGCATTAGAACATTGTTTAGTTTTATAACTCGAACTCAATTTCTGAACCAGTGCATGTTTTCCCGCAGCTCCTGCAACACCAGAAAGGGATATCAACAACTCAAACCTAGCGTCCGCAGCAGGTCATGGGCCACAAATCGCACGACCACAGTCTCGGAGCTCATCGCACACACGGCAGTCGCCGTCGCGGGCGCGGTGACCATTCGTACATAAAGACCGTCCCTCATGACCTTGATGGCACGTAAAAACACCCCCATGCAATAGACTGGATCAGGCTTTCGCGAAAGGGCGCGGTTGCGCACCGTGCAGTGGAGCCGACGACGCGGCATCGTCCGCTGGCATAGCAGCTTCGAGAAGGGTTCCATCAAATAAGCGAGACTCATATTCCATGTTCGTGCGGCTTTTTGTTGCAATTTTTGCTCATCGTGAACTTGCTTCTCCAGGAGACCCGGGGAATGAATGGTGAAAAAATGTTACATGCAGTGATTGATCGTCCAGTCGCAGCGAATGGATCACATGACGTTCGTAAGTTCAGAACCTCACCCGATCTACTCTCGGTGTCCGATATCGGTATCGGTTCCCCGGACTTCGACATCAGTAAATGAAAGCTTAGTTGAACCACGAGTGAATGAAAACGGATCAAAACAAAGCCGCAGAGCAGTGACTCCGCGTGGCTACGCCGAATACACCCGGCCTTTCTTACCAATAGTGGTAGCAGCAACTCACACAGAACTGACTGTGGAATGTGATAAAGGAACGAAAGAAGACTGGTTTTCTCCTTCCAAACCTAAAAACAATGGTGACGACCAGGCGAAGCAATCAAACACATCACGGTTGTGTTCAGCGGAACAGGTTTAGATATGTTTATGTGACCTCCATAAACGCATCACAGGAAGTAAACGAGGTTCACAGAGGCCATTTTCTGGTTTCCTTGGTCCTCGTTTACTTTCTCGAAGAGGTTACATGAGCACGTAGAAAATTATTGCTATTACTATTACTTATTGCGACTGCCTAAAGCAATACGCTAGAAAACAAACGCAGTAACAATCATGTGAATACCACTCAATGAAGAGAGAACACAGAAACAAAACAGACAAACAGTGAAACAGCACACACAGAACAAATAAGTTATTCACTTAATTTCAAACCTAGGTACCAGACTTTCAGTTCAACAGATATGCCCTGCAAAAGCGTGATTAACTCGCAACTCGGGAGGTTATCAGTATGGTACAGGTTAGCCGAGAGACTCAGCGATCATCTCAGAATACGCTCAGCAAGATTAATCCGCTAGAATGGCACCGTCCGGGAATGAGATTGTGAGCCTTCAAGATGCCGTGATGCCTGAGCCCCTTTGCTTAATAATCTGTATTTGTTGCAATTTTTCTTCAAATTTAGTTCAGGGGAAGTGAAAGTAAAAAAAAAACACATTAGCAGCTATAGCAATATATAATATGATAAAGTTCTCGGTGACTGGTTGGCTTGCGAAAAAATGTTGGCTAACAGAAACAATGTGCCCTGAAATCTACATAACTGCCGCTCCGAGTTGATCTCAAGGCCACGATCTTCAACGCATCTGTACAGCCAGTGTTATGTTACGCAACCGGAACCTTGTCTGACAAGAGGGCAAAATTATCGTCTAGGAATTCCGCTCATTCTGCATGGGAAACAAGTCTGCTAAGACGATCCCATCCAAGCAAGAAGAGCTCGGGTTACGAAGCATATAAATATGAGTGTAGCCACGTGTAAAGGATCGGCTGTGGTACACGAAGAATTCGAAGAACACGGGATAGAGTCTACGAACACTACCAAATGCCTCCCAAGGAACAGGAAGAGGCCGCTAAGTACCAAAAACTCGATTCCAACATACTATTACTATCAGAAGAGCTAAAAAGTACTGAGGGAGGAAGGCGCTTCCTCTCCCAAGAAATCTGGTACTAATAGATTATCCAGAAATTAATGCAGATTTTTATAGCAATTTATTGACGCAACAACATGCATCTTACAGGATTAGATTTAACAGAAGAACTAAAAGGGGTGCTATTAAGTGTATCTTGTGCCACAAGAGGTTTTTAGGCGCATCTTCATTTCTCATGACCTGACGTTTCGACTTCAACTCGTCTTCAGAGGTCCAGAGGCAGTGCAAAGCGTTGATGTCTAATATCCGCCTCAACGGCCGAAATGCCCGATTTTGACCGTTTAGGAAAATGTTTCGGGAAGAACAGCGTTAGAGGAATTCTGGGTATTTTCACAAGAAATCCACTGATAAATAACCGAAATAAGTGTCTTTCTGCCATTTCTATCCCATTGTGGACTGTAGAAGGACCGACCGGCGACACTGGTGGATGAACAGTGTGTTCCATTGTTCTCGATTGGCGTGTTGGCTTCACCCTCTTGGACTCTACTGTACTCGAAGGTGTAATTCGAAATGCTGGAGTAGTTGAGGCTCCTGCTGCAGTAGAGAGCAAACTAAAACCTACACGTATGCATCACGTTCAGGCGTGCGAAAACGACGGAAGTCGAAACGTCAGGTTCTGTGAAATCAGGTACACCTAAAAACCTCGTGTGGCACAAGATACACTAACTGACAGCTTATAAAGCCGAGGTTGCGAGAGGAGAGAAGCTGGAGATCACTAAAAAAGGTGCGTACCTGGTATGAAGCTTCTAAAGCAGATTTTTAAGCTGTAGCGGAGCTACATACCTTATTGCACGACTACAACAAATTGTTACCAAGACAGTGGTTGACAGAAAGAATGCAAATCTTCATGATGCCATTACGCGACAACATGTTTCACAAACTATAGTTCGAAATGTCGAATAGGAGACAGCCAGATGCTGCTTCCTCTCTTGTGTTGGGCGAACCACTTCCCTACCAAAACAATTCTCTTGAATCATTTTAACACCCACCCTCTTCAAAAATGCTATCACGTACTCAAGGCAATGTGAAAACCAAACTCGGCATTTTCACGTTCACCAGAACTCCGAGGATGAAGCGAGTTTTAAATCGCGTTTCCTACAGCACTGCGGGTAGAAAGATGCAGAAACGCTTTTTTGTTGGGCTCCGCAAAATGATGAAATTAAAAAAAAACAATGGTCCGCTTTCGAAATCTCACCTTTGGTTGAAGTGCCCAACACATACCGCACCGAAGGAGCTATGGTGGTCACGACGGAAGCAGCACTTGTCACACACTGAAATTTCATCACATAGACGAGCTAAACCATAGAACAACAGGTAACTGACACTTAAATAAATCCTCGTCGTACTTAAAAATGAACATAATCACAAAAAGTCAAAAATGTAATTTTATGCAAAACTTCTGCAAATCAGCAATTTTTAGATTGTTTTATGATTATTGCATAAAACAATCTAAAAATTGTTGCATTTGAACAATGAACATTTCGATGCACACCGTTTCGAGAATACTACTGGTAAAGCGACTCCTTAGAAGGCGTAAGATGAAGTGCAAAACCAAGAAACTGTATGAGTGACCATGTTCGAAGCTGTGAAAAGCAGAGTTCCATTGACGAATGCAAATCCAAAGAAACTGACTGGTACTGAGTACTAAGCGTCTGATGTAGGGCTCTCGAATTATACTGGCCTTTGAAAATGACAGCTTGGCGAAACCACATTTTAAAATTAACAATGTTCCACACAACTTCCGCGTCGCAGAACAACTCATCTTGTTCTACAACTGACTATCAAGACGAAGAATGAGCACCCAATAAGCAGAGCCATTGCAGACGCGGAGTTAGCTCTCCCCATATACGTTCAATTACGTTCAATAATTGGTAATTAAAGAACTGAAGAAATACCTGGACAGTGATAAGCACGAGGAGGAGCATTTGCATGACAGGAGTGGCAGTACCTAAACATCATGTATAATAACACGCTACGAGCTGCCGATCGGCGCCGTGTCAGAAATTAGTAAAAAAAAAAGGCGAAAGTTAGGAGCGAAAAATAGGGGGCGCGAAAATGCCGGAAAGTACCCAGACGACCTCAATGTGCGTCGGGATTGAGAAGATGTGCCGCAGATGTCAATCCGAAGGGGTGTCACATATCGATCAGGCAATCAAAAAGGAAGGGCTGCACGGCAAAGGGAAGACAATCAATATCGAGCGATAATATCGATCTTTTGAACGGCGATGCCGATTTTCTGTCGGATTTAACCGATTGGAGTGGGAGTCATGTAATTATGATAGCGGACGGAAGGGCTTCACAGTAGGAACGGTTTTGGCAATATCGACCGATATATTGATCACTCTTGCGGTGACTGAAGGTTACACGATTTTAGAACTCAAAGAAATGCCTCCTCATACAACTATGGAGTCAGAAATTTGCTCAAGAAGAGCAGCCGCCTTTATGTGGTTTGAATACAATCGACGTGGGAAAGCACGCATGACTACTGTTCACCTTTTCGAACAAACAGATGAGCAAAGATAGGAACTAGCGCTAGCCCTTATAGATGCGCCACTTTTTTATTCTTCCGCGAGAAATCACAGCGGCACCTCAGCTCTTGCTTAATGCGCTATACACACCAGTTCTTCCCAAAAAATGACCTAACACTGAAATTTCTTTTCCCCAAACTAGTAGATGGGAAGGAAGCAGAACCAGATACGTAGCCAAGAAGCAAAAAAGCTAGGTAAACATATGCTGATGCCCACCTGAAGCCGGCCTTCACCACGTTTGGAAGCGCTGGATTCCGCCCACTCGGTCCAATTTTTATCATCTTGTACCAGTTCATATACACATTGAATGCCAAAACGGCGAAACACGACACTCGGATGACCCATGCTGAAAAAGGAAGGCAAAGGTTATCTGGAAATCGGTACCTACAAAATCGGTACCAGACAACAAGGACCAAACTTCGTATACCTTCGCCAAAAGCTGGAAACCAGTACGGCATTATCACGAAAATATTGATGAGAAAGCCAACAGGAAGAACCACAAGGAAAATTCCGGTCGCAATCTGTAAAACGACGACTTACGATTACACCGTTCAACTTCCCGACAAGATTGACTAAATGAATTACCACAGTACTATTCACGTGACAACTTGCTTGTGCTGCTTTCATGCCTGTTTTAAGGACTAAGGGTGACTACCCCACATTCCATACTATGTGGTAAAAGGAAGCAAGGAAAAGATAAAAGCTTGGAGCGCTTGATTCATTTCCTGAAAGGGCTAAGCCTTGGTTGTAGCATTGGCGATACCTAGATTCCTGGACCATGAATCGAAATTAAGCTCGATTGTGTCCAAACCAAGCTTTTCACACACTGACTCAGCGCTTCTGTTGCCTTACTTTTATTTTTAACCGCTAATCGAACACGCCTCCTTCCATGTCTTGAAACAGAAACCAGAAGAAATGCTGTTGTACGAATGAGCTATGAATGTTCCGCACTGGATAGAGGAACGGACATTCGAAGAGGCGAACTCAAAAGCAGACCTCTTCTCAAGCACTTATGTAGTTAATATGGGGGGGGGGGGGGGATTTTGTTAAGTGTATCATGTTCTTCTGATGCTCACACGATAGTATTCGTAGTATTGCTCGTGCAGAACAATGGCGGAACATTCAATTTCAATGCGAATTTGTGTTCGATGTGACAAAGAAACAACGCGCCTCTTTCTAGCAGGAAAACGCATGTTTATTCTTTTACTTATTTCTCTTGACCGACCACTTATTTCCCTAGTTTATTAACCCTTTGGTCAGGGGGTGTTTTCACCTCGCTGATAAATCGAGCTCCCCGTTTAATGACGCAACAGAAGGCTGAGGAACTAGAAGGTGGCCGATAAGTATTGTCGTCGCGAAAAACGTCATATTTTTAATAATACGCGAGATTTTTACAAATTTATTATTCCTCAATATAACCAACAACATGTAAATTGGATTTCACAAGAATGCTTCGAAGTGACCTCCCTTGGCCTTTGCGCAGGCTTCAAGTCTTGGTTTCACTAATTCCACGGTACGCCGCAGGTAGCTAGCGTTGATTTCTTCCCAGGCTTGGTTAAGTTCGCGGCGAAGCTGGTCCAAATTGGTGATGGTCCTCTTCCTCAGCTTCTGCTCTAGGTATCCCCATATGACAAAGTCGAGGGGATTCAAATCCGGGCTGTTAGATGGCCACTGATTCTTCGTTAGGTATTCAGGGAAGTTGGCGGCCAGATACGCAATCGTTGTCCTCGCTCCATGGGCAGGAGCCCAGTCCTGTTGAAAGATCATCTCGGGATTTTTTTCATAAAAGGGAAGGACTACTTTCTTAAGAACCTCCTCTTGGTATGTTCCAGCGTTGGTTTCCACGTTTCTCTCCAAGAAAACGAGCGGCGTCTTCTGGTTTGCTGTGATACCAGCCCACATCATCAGTCCTTTGGGGAACAGCGATTTTGTGACGATCTTCCTTTTCCGAGTGTGTCCTTGATCGGGTCTGAGGAGCTGGCGATCATTTTGAGTTTTGTGTGCGACTTCGATGTGAAAATTTTCTCATCTGTCCCCAGCACATCTTCGACGCGGCGCACTGAGAAAAGCCGCAGCAGCTCGTTACATTTTTCCTCTCGGTTTTCCTTGGCTGCCTCTGTCAACTGGTGTCCGTTTAGCAGACGATAGCTGCGAAGTCCTAGTTCATTCTTAACGATTGATTGAACAGTAGAACGAGCGATTCCGAGGCTCCTTGCAATCCTGTTAAGAGATATGCTGTCGTTTCTGTCGACTCTCTTCTTAATGATCGCACGATTCTCCCTTGTATTCGCAGAACGAGGACGACGTGACTTTACCTTTATGCTGACGTCCCCTTTCTCCTTCCACTGCTTGATGATCCGCTGAACTGTTCTCAATGGAATACGGAGCTTCCTTGCAATGGCAGTGGTGAACCCTCCGCTTTCAGCGAGGCGGGCTATGCTTCTCGATGAGGATACGGTCGCAAAGAGACTACGAACAAAATTTTTTATATACCGCAAGAAATTGGATTTAATGTCGTAAACGATGGACGCAAGGGCACACGATTTCAAAAAATATAAGAGAAACAGGTGCGCGCCAATATCGCGACAATACTTATCGGCCACCCTGTATATGGCCGGCAGCAGAGTCTTGCGGGTACCGCGGACCCGCCATGACAACGGCGGGTGGTGCGGCGCCGCAAGGGCTGCTGTACGCAACACTGCGTACTTTTGTTGGCAGTTACGACCTCTAAGAATGTCAGAGACGAAGTAAGCAGAACGCTTTTTCTTTTGTGAAGAAGCGTTTTCTAAGTCAAGTTAGTTCTTGAATCTAAGCTCCGAGATCTAATAGAACACTTTTTATAACTCAACAGTTCTGTGCCATTTTGCGCTTGCTCTCATTTTTGTCGATCTACCTCCGCTAAAATTTCCTCGTTTGACAAGCAGCTCAATGATAATGTGGTAGCCCTTGTGATGACCGCATTCTCTCCGATGCCTTGTTAAGTTCGATAGGTCCGTCCGATGCAGTTATACCTCGTACTAAAAAGAACGGCCTTCTTTCTTGTTGCATTTCTGTGCAAGGGTTTTCCTTAAACCTCAGACGACTAACTTGTGACTGGAAGGTCACGGAGATTTTCCAAGCAATTAAGGTCACCTAATATCGTGCTAAGCTTTTTTGCGTTACACTTTGAGTACAGGATTCCATACACCTCCATTTGTCGACACTACCGGTGATTATATTGTTGGTTGTCAAGCTTCTTTATGGACAGAGATTATGCACCAACCTACTATATCCCTAGCATGTAGATTCGTTTTAGAAAATGTTTAGAATAGATGAACCATAATGGACACCCTTCTCTCACGCCCTCCGGCGGGTCTCACCCGCAGCTCCTGGCGCCGCGGGTGAGAGTCGCCATGAACTGCGGCAGCCCTCGAGGACCTTTGCGTGCGGCGGCTCCGCGACAACTCGTCCGCGCCGCGGCTTCCACCACAGTGGCAGCGTGGGTCCCACTGCGGCGGAAGCGATATGGACGAGTTCTCGGGGTGCTGCCGCGAAACTCTGTAGAGGCCCATAGATCACCTGCAATGTCAAGTCCGTCGATGAAGTCAAGAGACTGAACTCGCGAAGAAAATGAATACGAGTACAGACGAGCGCCTCTACGAAAAGTATTACATTGTGGTGTAGGGAACGTTCCCGCCTTTTTCGTAACACTAAATTTTATTGATTTTCCACAACCTCCATCACTTTCTATCGCTCTTCTCCTCTTTTCGAGCACACATTTGATGTCAGTAATGTAGTACACTTCTGGCACTGACTCGAAGAAGCTGTCCAACCAGCGATCCATATCAACTCATCAGTGAATGTTTTACCTTGCATGGCGATGGAGAGCGCAATGAAAAGGTGTTATTTTGTTGGCGCAAGCTCTGGGCCGCACGGTGGGTGGAGCAGCACTTCCCATCCAAAATCGAGTGGGGGCCGGATTCATGAACGATTAAAACCACGGGTATGTGGGGTTTAAGGGGTAGAGATGTCCACAATGGGTGCTTCATCGTGGTATCTCTATCCTTCATACCCCTCATACCCGTGGATTTAATCGTTGATGAATACAGACTCAGATTCTGGCGAGTTACTTCTGCAATGTGTGCGCGAGCGTTACTGTGCAGGAATCGGTGCTGTGATTCGAGCGCTTCTCTTCGCGTCTCTCTTTTAGTGGCCGGTCTGTCCAGCTCTAGTTAACACCGATCTGTAGTGAGGGTTGCGCTGCATGGCAGCAGCTTGTAATGAATGACGCCTCTGCCATCTCACCAAACACAAACCATGACCTTCAGCGAGGGGAGGCCTGCCTTTGGTTGCGGCTCAGACTGCTCATCCTCGTCAGCCCAGTGTCGATGGCACCTAACGTTGCCGCACAGACCTCACTTTTAGCCCCTGCAACCAAGAACGTCACGTGTACACGGGCCTTCGTGCGCCTGAACGGGAGAGATTTGGTAGCCACACCCGCGCATTGAGTGCGATCGCGTCAAGTCAAGGGAGACCTACTGCACCAATTTGCACACCTGACCCATGCATTCGGTCGCTGTTGACTTCGTATGCGCGTCCCAATGAGCGGAGTCTGATGTTTAAGTCACCGCTACGAAAGCGAGCGAACCAATTTCGCGAAGTGCGGTTGAGCTCTGTACCTTCCCCGAATGCAGCGTTGGTGCGACGATTGGATGCGGCTGCTGATGCGCCAGACTTGAAGTTGTATGGTAGAAGGCCACGAATGTACTCCTTCAAAAGCCCCATCTTCCTGGAGAGCGCTATTCACGAGTGATCAGTTAAACAGCAATAATAATAATAAACTTACACATCTCTGATTTACTAATATAAATACTATGTTCATGTCAAATTAGACACTTTCCAAATCAAATCAGACGCTTTGCAAACAGAATTAGACCCTTTCCAAATTAAATCGGACACCAGGTCCTAGGTAAGTTGACAGCTTTGATATCGACATCCTTCAAATCAAAACGAGCTTCTTCCAAATTTTTTGTTCAAGGAAAAATTAGCAAGCTTTCTTGAAATGTTTAATACATCTGCCCTAACACGTAAAGCCATTGAAATCACATAAAATTATCATTTTTCAAGGAATAATGATTAAAATTCATCTTAGGCGCAGAACGGCGGCAATCACTTAGTGTAATAAAAGAGATCGCGCCATATATTCAACTAGCTCGTCGCGATTGATAGTGTAAATGTTGCTTAGTTGAAACAGCGATGTGATGATATGCGTGTTTTTACAACTGTTTATTGCCGTTTACATTTGTGTTACTCCAAGCAAACAAAATCTGTGTTATCAATCAAATGAAAATCGCGGTGAGCTAGTTGAATACATGGCGCGATCTCTATTTTCAATATACTACAAAATTGCTGCCTTCCTACGCTTTAAAACAAACCTCAATCCATTAATTCTCCTTGAAAAGTAAAAATCTTATAACATTTCAAACAATGTCTTTCCTTATTGGGGAAGCTGAATTGAGAAATTTCAAAGGAAGTTATACTATGTTTTCCTTAAACAAAAATTACTCTAACTTTCTCGGGTGTTTTATTGAGGAAGAATCTCGTTTTGATCCGGAAGATAGCTTGATTTCAAAAGCGTCGAGCTTGCTTAGAAGAGTGTCCAATTGGACAAGAATTGATATATGTATAGACAAGAAAAACAAATCCGCTCCGTATCAAAGTTCGAATTTCCCTTCCCAATCTTCGCTGCTTAGTTTTTCAATTTTTTTTGACATTTCTTTTCTCTTCTGAACCCTGGCGCACGTGGACATCTGCGACAAGTCTTCTGAACCTTGGGCGGAACGGATAAGCGTATGAGTAGGCATCGGATAGGGCGCGCGTCCGCGACTGCACATGACCTCATATCCGACGCTTACAGATATGGTAGCTGTAGGATGCGTGCACTACAGTCTTGTGGAGTTTAAGCTCTCCACCTTATACAATATGCGATATAGAACAGCCGACACTATTGTACTTTCGGGACTCCAGAGGTCGAGAAAATTTTTTCACCCAAACTTCGCCTAGGGCGGTTATTTGGGGTGAATCTGGAACCCGTTCTTGAAATTTTGGACGATTACGGTAGATTACGGTAGGTACGGGTGTCGAGGTCATAATCACCGATTTCGCACAAACTTCAGCTACAGGGGTTATCTGGAGCGCTACGGTAGTGTCACATGATGCAAACGGTCCGTAGCGACCGCCTGAAAGATAGTTTTCAAATATTCTAAAGCGTTCCCTACTGGGCGAAATGGGTGGCCATAGCATAGTCATCGGTACCTGCCGTAACCTACTGTACTCCAGCGTAAAACGAAACAGATACCGTATTCGTGATCAGCACCCCAAATAGCTTCCGCTACCGGAATTTCGGCCAAACTTCGCCTAGGGCGGTTATTTGGGGTGAATCTGGAACCCGTTCTTGAAATTTTGGACGATTACGGTAGATTACGGTAGGTACGGGTGTCGAGGTCATAATCACCGATTTCGCACAAACTTCAGCTACAGGGGTTATCTGGAGCGCTACGGTAGTGTCACATGATGCAAACGGTCCATAGCGACCGCCTGAAAGATAGTTTTCAAATATTCTAAAGCGTTCCCTACTGGGCGAAATGTGTGGCCAAAGCATAGTCACAGGTACCTGCCGTAACCTACTGTACTCCAGCGTAAAACGAAACAGATACCATATTCGTGATCAGCACCCCAAATAACTTCGGCTACCGGAATTTCGGCCAAACTTCGCCTAGGTGAAGTTTGGGCGAAATCGGTGATTATGACCTCGACACTCGCCGATACACTTACATCCCGGAAAAAACCGTCCGAGTTGTCTGGTGCGCAATGCCCACAGCCGCGCGGTTACAACCTGGTTTTTTATTAGCCATGGAGCACGCTTACTACAGGCTCTATACGCTGGAGCCAGGGATGAGGGACATTAATGACGCAAATAGGGTCGGGGGGGGGGGGCTCTGGGATTTTCTGCCCATCAGAAGCCACCCCCCCCCCCGACCCTATTTGCGCCGGACAAGCACGCAAATATCACTAGCTGCAGCGACTGATTAGCAGAGGGATAGGCAACTACGTGGTCACAAGACGATTCCCCTGAATTTCCCTCCAAAATTACGATGGACAACTCAGACGGGTTTTTTCCGGTTGTAAGTTTATCAAATACTGACCTCGACAGCCTTAGTCACCCGTACCCACCGTAACCTACCGTAATCGGCCGAAATCTCAAAAACTGATGTCAGATTCGTGATCAGCACAACAAATAACCTCCCTAGGCGAAATTTGGCCGAATTTTTTTCCGACCTCTCCTCGACCTCCCGAATGTACAATAGTGCCGAACAGCATACTTAGCTCCTTCGTTCCTTCAATCTCTGCTGTCGTATCTTAGTCTTGCCCCACCAACTCTGCGCTGTTGTACGCTGATCATGCAAAGCGACACCACCTTGAGACCCATCAGACAACCTAGGCAGATTGCTGACCGGCCATAGTTCTCAGACTCTCCAACATAGTCCAAGATAGACATCAAACTAACGCTCGTACACCTTTACGGAGAGGCCACCTCGTAACTCTCCCACGAGTGTGCAAAAAATGAAAATAAATGAATACACGCAAAAATAGGATGAAGGGGAAAACAAATCAACTTTTATCGGAGCGAAATTGCACCGTGGAGTCAAGTTATCCATGAGTTACCCAACTAGTACAATAAGGGTGGCGCCTGCATCTACTTAACTGTAATCCCGCGCACTGGAGTTATGTATGCGTTTCTGGAATAATAATGAAACATAGTCATGATCTTAACTATTGTCATTCCTCACTTCATTATAGAACCTTATCTGTGGTACGATTCTTGTGAGTTCGCAAGACGCTTGCGCAGTATTCTGAAGTTGTAATGCTGCTCAAGATTTTACGCTATCCTAGCTTGTCTGGAGCGACGTTTCGCTTGCGAACCTAAGAGGGAGAACTATACTGAGCGTATTCGTCCAAAAACAATTAAGGTGAGAAGGTTACTCATAGCTGCATCCTCATTATAAATGTAGGACAACTAGGCTTGCTGTCGATAGGTTAAAGTCACAGGGTCCATCCAAATAGAATTAGAACAGGAAATGGAACAAATAAGAAGGAAAGCCAGTGCAGACGATGGGTGTTGCATAACAAAGCAGTGCTGAAACCAAGGAACGCAAAACTCACAACATCCTGTGTCTGCCTCGGGACCATCTTCCACAACCGCGACTGTATGTCGCTGAGCTCGTCAGAATCCATTCTGGAACAGCAACAGCCCTCTCTTCGGAAATACTCTTGAAACCCACACTTTCATGGACGGAAACCGCAGCGGGAGACGAGAACGAGCAGAGCGAGCAGAGCGAGCAGGGCGCTGCCGCCGGCTGGACGGGGTGCCAGCGGCAACGGATGTTTACCGCGCTCTGCGTCACTGCCCAGCCGCCCTGCTTCTCCGGCTCTCCCTGCGGCGGCCGCGTCGCTGCTGCGCCGTCGCCGGAGGCGGCTGCAACAGGCGCAGTGCCGGCGTTCTGCGGCGGAGCTCAGCCCGTGCACGCAGCTAGTGCGGGGCGGGGGTGAGCGGATATTTGGCGCAAATTGGCTCGCGAATCACCACCTGTAGGACGGCCGTATACAGCGCTTTGTGTTGTACGAAACTATTATGGAAGTTCTATGCAGTAGTGGTGTGTTCCACCCCTGTGATGAACTGCGCTAGACCATTCTTGGGTTAATTGGACATACATGTGCTCTTTACCAAGGCGGACAACCACTGAGTAAAGGTGACCCCCCCCCCCGAGCCTAATTGCGCCGGAAATTGTGAAAATTTTCCCAAGATGCAGGAAATAGCGTGGTGCTATGATACTTGCCGTCACCGTGGCATACCATGGCGCGCCCGCGAGTTGCATAGCTACATGGGGCGAATGTTAATCCACTGTTAATTCCTCTTTACGATCACACATCCACTTTCATTTGCCTCCACATTTTCGCAAGGGAAGGAACTCAAGTATGCGAGTTTAACGCGGGTGCGTTAGTCGGGCCACACTCTGGAGTCCCTTTCCGTGCCCAAATCTGTGCTCTACTCTGCGTCAGCGAAGGAGAGCACAGAACAGAGCAGTATTATTGTTTGAGTTTTCTTCACTGCTTCCTTCCTCTTTGTCCCTGTTGCTGAAGGTTTTTGGAAGGTGACCACCCCACCCACCCCACCCATGTACCATATCAGCAATCGCGTTCGTCGCAGAACAGATAAGCCAGGAACATCAGAAAACAGTTTCAAAATAGTTACGTAAATTATGTAAGCTACATGAATCCAACCTAAACAGGAAGGTTAATATTACAGAGGTCAAGATTTGATAAAATATTACTAAGGGGCATAAAGTTTTCAGGTATGGGACTCGTCAACGTTTTAGATTACCGCATAAGGAAGTAAACTCTAACTAGCTCCCATTTTTGTCAGTTCCATGTTTATTCTAATTTAAATTTGGTTTGGAGTTTTTCTAGCCAATAACGTTTAGTGGTATTTGAGTAAAGGCTACTATAAGTTTACTTATTTATTTATTGAACACTATATGTGACAACAACAAAATAGGCCGTGCAACTAACAAAAGAGGAACAAAACAAAATAAAACGAGACAACAATTTGAGATTGAAGCGGCAACGCTAGACATTGAAGCAGGATCTTCAGGAGCCATCCATCTGGGATGCGAGAGCCTATATAATGATGGTATGCTCCAAAGGTAGGGAGGGCAAGGTAGCCTGGAAAAGCAAGCGCTTACTTACACTTGTTTACTTATGAGCTATGTCGATCAAGCGAACGATTAAGGCGTAATAACTTATGATCTGTTACTGTAGGCATTTAAGCTGGTTGTAGTCGACAAAGCCTGCTACTCCGCGTCATCCAGGTATGACGCCCTGAGTAGCTTCTGCACGTAGGTACGCTGGCTGCCCATGGAACCGGCAGCTAGGTCAGACAAACTTGTGGCTTTTATAGTCAAAGCTGTAAAGACAGTCAGCTACGAAGTAGAAGAACTTGCCCATTTTAGGTTAATATAAATCGCCGCAACCCATACGAACTGGAGCGAGTACGCCAAGTATTGAGAAATACAGAGAAATTACTAAGACTGCGCAGGAAGGTGCTAACTCAGAACTGTGAGAAATACAGGGAAAATTCGTTAGGAGAACATATTTGATCCTGGCACTATTGTACTTTACGGACTCCAGAGGACGAGGTGTCGAAAATTTTTTTCGCCCAAACTTAGCCTAGGGGGGATATTTGGGGTGCTGATCACGAATCTGACATCCGTTTTTCGTTTTACGCTGGAGTACGGTAGATTACGGTAGGTGCGAGTGACTAAGGCTGTCGAGGTCATCATCACCGATTTCACCCAAACTTCGCTTATGGGGTTATTTGGAGTGCTGATCACGAATATGACATCCGTTTTTTGATTCACGCTGGAGTACGGTAGGTTACGGTAGGTGCGGGTGACTAAGGCTGCCAAGGTCATGGTCACCGATTGCGAGCAATCCCATCCTTCTAAGCCATTCCTGGAAATCGGCTGCGTCCATGTTTAGCTTGTCAAAGACGTCCTTCACCTTGAAGTCGCGCAGTTCTTCCTGGCGGCGGTTGTGGAACAGTGCCTGGAGGGCCATGATGCTTAGATTGCTATCTCTCGATTAAGCCTTCGCCTATCGAAGAGCTTCCCGCAAAAATGATTTCCCGCAGATTTGCGAATTTTCAGGCGATCGCTGCGGGGCCGCCTGCATGCTGTGCTCACCCGTAGCACCACAGATAACCCCTACAGCCGATGTTTGGGCGAAATCGGTGATCATGACCTTGGCAGCCTTAGTTATCCGCACCTACCGTGACTTACCGTACTCCAGCGTAAAACGAAAAACGGATGTCAGATTCGTGATCAGCACCCGAAATAACCCTCCTCCTAGGCGAAGTTTGGGCGAATCTGTGATTATGACCTCGACAGCCTTAGTCACCGGTACTTACCGTGACCTACCGTAATCGGCCGAAATTTCAAAACGGATGTCAGATTCGTGATTGGCACCCCAAATAACCCCCCTGGGCGAAGTTTGGGCGAAATTTTTTTATTCGACCTCTCCTAGTTCTCTGGAGTCCGTAAAGTACAATAGTGCCTTAATCCTCAAACAAGAAAGGGAAGGAGAGTGAACCATGCTGCTTGTGAGAACAAGAGTCGGGGTAAGCTTGGCTAGGCTGATGGAAGGTTGACCAAACAAAGCAGGCATAGACAAGACGAGATAAAATACCAGGTTGGACTGATTGTGAGACTAGGGCTAGAGCACAACTAGTGGACAATAGCTCGAAATAGTTCCATCCGCCGAAACATCAACTGGTTTAATAGACTCGAAGTTGGCATGCAAACGCTTCTGCGAGGAAAAGAGAGTTTTTGGCAGAAAAAGCGAGTTCTTACCCTTTCATACAGCAGCGTTTTTGAGGCCTAGTAGCTTTCACCGCTCACCATAAGGTGACACAAGCCCCTAATTCAAACCGGGATTTAATCTACAATAAACTAGCCTAGAAAACATTTGCTGCACTTTCTCAATCCTGTTTCCTAGTGAAAAGACTCTGGGAGTAATATTCGAGGTGGGGTAATGGGGTAATACGTAGCACTTATACGACCGAACAAGTATCATCGGATTATCAGTGTGGACATTCCGAAAAACGGGAAAAAAGTGTCATAATGGCTCTCCTCACAGTTTGTTCAATATACCAAAAACAGCGTGGTATCACACAGAACTCTGAGATCTTTCGTTTAATGACAACTCTTTAGTGACACCCCATTTATTTTGTATTCAGTGGCTGGTAGATCCCCATAATGAAGAACGTATGAGTTTTCGCGATTAATGGCCAAGCTCCATTCTGTAGCCCATTCACTAAGGTTACTAATCGTGCGCTTCATAGCTTCCCTTACTCCGTCACAGCTTTCGATGTTGTAAATGCCGTATGTTTGTATATCATCGGCATATAATTGAACTCGTATGTTCGGTGAATTGCCAATCAAAGAGGGTAGCTCCATTGTATATATCAGATACAGCATTGGCGAAAAAACATCCCCTTGAGGTTCTCCGCTTGCGCAACGATAACGTTTGAGAAATTACGACCAACTTTTACCGTCATATGTCTCTCATCAAGGTATGAACCAAACCACTACAGCAGATTGCCGCCTTTGCCGAGACAGGCCAATTCTGAAGTAGCTTGCAGTGACTGAGCTTGTCAAAAGCCTTCGATAAGTCAATATAAAGCACAATTTTCAATCTACAATCGAATTTCCATAAGACTAGTGACAGTGGATAGACCGGAAAGCAAGCCACGTTGTTCAACTGGAATCAGATGATGCCTTTTAATATGTGTTAACAATTCCAATTCAACACAATTGTATACACAACTTTAGCAGACCACTGCATTTTCGCTGTGGGTGGCTAAAAAGTGACTTTGTGATTGGAGTAGCTTACTTCCAAGAACACGAATGTTTTCGGAGTATCTCAACAGGGATGGGCGGAAATTTTAAAAATTATCCCAGAAAACAGGAAACAGAAAATCGACTTTGTCAGAAAACAGAAATCAGAAAGCAGAAGAGCCAAAAACGCCAGAAAACAAAAAATTTCAAAATTCTCGCTTTGTCTATCTATCGTATGAGAAAGTATTTTTAACAATAACCAACACTTTTTTTACAATTTCAAGTCAAACGGAATGCTTATCGTCATAATAATAATCATAATCATAATCATAATAAGGATAAAGGATAAAGGACGGCGTTATTTAATCTCCTTTGGGATGCGCCACGCACTTTACTTCTACGTGATGTCGTGGAGGCGAGTTGAATGCGTATTTGGCCATACAATGACTTGCGGTGGCCAGCCGATGAACAAGTCAGCGCTTTATCCTTCGCAGACAAGTCTGGTACCAATTCACCGACCCCGGAGGGATGGAAGGCTTGGTTGGCCTGGGCGGGAAGTCCGAACCAGGAACCTCGTATCGGGTCAGGCGACAGCCGGCGCCTCCTCCGACTGCGCTCAACGCGCCCAATAATAATAATAATAATAATAATAATAATAATAATAATAATAATAATAATAATAATAATAATAATAATAATAATAATAATAATAATAATAATAATAATAATAATAATAATAATAATAATAATAATAATAATAATAATAATAATAATAATAATAATAATAATAATAATAATAATAATAATAATAATAATAATTTGTTACGACCATTTAAAACAGCCGCAAAACAGCATATTGTTAACACATTAAATGAGAACAGCTCATTTACATCAGAACATGGTATAACATAACAGTGTAAACAGTGTAGAACAGAAAAAATAGGAAGTGGTTGTTTAAGTGTCTTGTCTCCCTAGTGCTTAAGTAACGCCTTCTCCGCTACTCTTTTGAAACGTTTATAATTTTCAAGTGAAGGAGTCACTTCACTATGTAACTTAGATATTTGGAACCTGCCCTAACCGTAAAGAACTGAGCTGCTAGCTTGGATTTTGGTCGAGGGAACCAGATTTTCAGCTGAGTCCCTTTTGTTCTAGACATTCTGAGTTTGTAAAACTTGGAGAGTTTTACAGTACTTATTCCGGCTATCATTTTAAATACATCATTTACCTGTCTTCTTGAAGACAGAATAGATATCTCAAGAAACTTTTTTCTAATAGTTGATCTTGAAATGCCGGTATAGAAGAAACCGTTGTATCGCAAAATAACCTTCCTTGTAAAGTTATTTTGCGCTTGTTCAATCAACAACCGATCTTTCTTTTTGTGAGGGGAAAACACTGTTGTTCCACACTCTACAATAGGCCTGACATGTTTTATAGGCTCTCATTAAAACAGACTTATTTGTAGTGCTAAGTCCCTTGAATATTTGGTAGGTTCTTACATTCGCTTTGTTACAAATCTGTCGGTAGTAATCAGAAAAATCAAGCTTATCATCATACGAATAGCCCAAGTCTACTATTTTGTTCTATTGTAAACCTATCTAAGTAGTAGGTAGGGAGAGTAGTTGCTTTTCTGATTCTCAAGAACTTCATTTTTTTTCGGTGATAGGGCAGCTGCCATCTCAATGACTATTCATGCATTAGGTCAATACCCCTTTGAAGACACAACTGATCATCTTCCTTGTATTTACAGTGGATCTTTAGGTCATCTGCAAACGGTTTACATATTGTAATGGATTTTGTAAACTTTGAGGGAAGATCCGCTGTGTACAAGAAGAAAAGAAGGGGCGACAGCACGGCTCCTTGAGGGATACCACTTCTTACTGAACTAACCGTTGAAAGTACGCCGTTAATTTTCATCTGGAACGTCCTTCCTGTCAAATATTCTTCTAACCATTTCTCTTAAAGGAGCGGAAGCCAACCTTGCTCATTTTGTGTATGAGTTTCTGAGGCTATCCACATCAAGCGCTTTAGAAAAGTCGAAATAAATCACGTCGCAACATTCCTTATTATCTAGAAGGGTGGTCCATTCATTCACGCTTTCGAGCAGATTCGTCTCTACTGAACGCCTTTTTACGAAACCATGCTGATTCTTTGGAATGATCGAGTTCCGTCCTAAATGATCAGTCATGACCTTTTTGATAACTTTCTCGAATACTCTGCAGAAAAAAATGTTATGCTTACTGGTCGGTAATTTCTAGAGTCAGAGGCTGGTTCTCTCTTTAATAGCGGTGTCACAATGGAATGTTTCCATCTACCCGGAATTTCGGATCGCATTAGCGATTGATTACAAAGGTAGGTGAATGGTTTGGCGATCACATGCGCAACCTTTCGAAGGAATAAGAAGGGCACATAATCAGGTGTAATGGAATAAGATGTTTTCCAATGATACATTAAGTTAAAAATACTTTCTTTGGTATCAGTATACTTCTTGTACCGCACTAAATCTTGTTCAAAATAGGTCCACTAGGGGTAATCTGCCATGGGAAGAACGAATATCATAGTCGCTTTTGTGGAAATGCCTTATAAGCCCGCTATATTGAGTTCGAATCGCCCGAGGCCTTGTGAAATAGCGCGTGCTGGTATGGTAAGACACTCAGAGTGTGCGTCTCCTACCGATGCGCATTATTTCGCCGTCTCTACCCTGCAGCAGAGGTTAGCCAGGGCATAAGTCTTGAATTTTTGAAAGGCCTTGAAAGCTCACGTCAGCGGAGGAGAGCACAGAATCGGGCAGGGTAAGGGACTTCAGGGTGTGGGCCCACTTGCACACACGTGTTAAAATTGCCTTCATTCTAGAGCTCCCTCCTCCTGCCCAATGCGGAAGATAATAAGATCCGAATCTGTGGTCGAAACGAGGAGATAAGACTGCATTTACATTCGCTGTGTGTACCGTCGCCACGGTATGCTATTATAATCCCCCCCCCTCGGAGACGGCCGCGAATGTGTGCTGGTAGGGGTCGGAGTCTCTGCGTCTCCGGCGATTCGAACTTAGTGTAATGGGCATATAAGGCATTTCCGCAAGAAGCGACTATGATATTCGTTCTTCCCATGGCAGATTACCCCCAGTAGACCTATTTTGAAGAAGATTTAGTGCGGTACAAAAAGTACACTAGTGTCCTTTCTTCTTGAAACCAAGGGATTGCTAACATGGGACTTTTGACATCCGTGGCGAACGAGGACAGGTTTCCGTCATCTGTGGAATGTACCGACTGAAATTCATCAGCTAGTAAGTTGGCCTTATCAAAATCACTAACTGCTCTTTGACCTCCTCTCATTAAAGCTGCTACGTGATACATTTTTTCAGTCTACTGTTCAATAAACGATAGAAACTTTGTCATGGCCCAGATTCGACCACTTTCTTTTCAATATAACTGTTGTACTTGTTCAGCTTTTTGGTAAAAATTTCTGAAAACTTTCTAAATGCTTCCCGGCCTGATGACAGATTACTTCTATACGCCGCATTGAATAGGCAGGACCGATGATCCAGCATTCTTCGTAAGTAATCAGGCAAGGTAGCTCGTGTGGCCACCACTTTGCCCTATTTAATGAACAACTCGATAGCGTAATATAGGATATCTAGAAACATTTCGAACTTACTGTCTTCTGTCGGTGCTCTTTCAAAAGTTTCTACCCACATTACTGAGGCCAAATACTCACATATAAGTGTACAAGTGCTTCGACACGCCTGTCGACATGTCTCGCACTTGCGCGCTTCGCGCGACCTTAAAGAGTCACTAAACCAAGATCACTCACTTAAAGCAGCTGCTCTGCTTGTGCAGCCTTCTCGTCACCTTAGCAGTAAAAAGAGGTATTTGAAAACCTTAATAATTTCGAACCTTGGTTTACCTTCTTTAAGATCAAGTGAGTAGTTCTTCGATATGAAGCCGTCCAGCTCTCCCTCCCTCCATCCTCAACATCTCTTCAACTATCTTTAGACAGTTCAGAAACGTAATTTATTTGCGTTAATCAGCGCCTTCGTCCTCAGACTGTTGTGAAGCACTCCTTTGGCCATAGTACCCGCGTGTCTCCTACCCCTCCCCCACCCCGATCGGTTAAATCTGGGAAAAAACCACCGGTCAGGCGATCGATAATATCGATCGATACTGGCCTCATATTGAAACTTTCCACCTGATGTGGAGCGCTCCTTCGGCCATAGTACCCGCGTGTCTCCCACCCTCTCCCCACCCAGATCGGTTAAATCTGGGAGAAAACCACCGGCGTGTCTCAACCTTCCCCACCCCGATCAGTTAAAACTGGGAGAAAACCACCGGCGTGTCTCCCACCCCCCTCTCTCCACCCTGATCGGTTAAATCTGGGAGAAAACCACCGGTCAGGACCTCGATTAGCCCCAGGGCTGAAGTTCCGTGCCGCTTGAACGACACCCACAGAAAACCGATAACGTTGATCGATATCGATTGGTCGACTTCCGATTCGTGTTCAGCGACCTCGATTAGCCCACCGCTGAAGTTTCGTGCCGCTTGAACGACATCCGCAAAAAATCGACGATATCGATCGATATCGGTTGTCTCCCCTGCTGTGAAGGTCTTCCATCGATGATCATCTAAATGCCCAGGCACGGTTGCCGACGTTTTCGGCACGTCTACGGCTCACCATGCACGGTCGCCGACGTGTTCGGCACGTCTACCGAGTCGCCAGGCACGGTCGCCGACATGTTCTGCTCGTCTACAGAGTCGCCAGGCTCGTAGAAGCCGTCTGGGTATTTTCCGCGAATTTCTTGCTTTAATTTGTGCCCCGTAATTTCCCCTATTTTATGACTCATCGCCGATCGATAGTGTGACTCATCGCTTAGCGGATTATTATGTAGTATGATAGTATGATGAGGCAAAATAACGTAAATGAGCCACACAGCAGAGCTGTGAAGGAACAATGAGGTATGACCCACAGATGCGTCTTGCGAAACCTCGTCATTTGGGTGTTCCTTGGTCTTGGCATATAGCCAAAAACAATAGAGACGTCTTTAGAGACCTCGTCATATGGGTGCCCCCACCCGTCTGGCAGTGAGACGTCGCTGGTAAACAACAGTATTGGACAACTGCCAAATATCCCTCAAACTCACAAAAAGAAGTGCACAAAGTCCAAGAGGCTAACTTCAGACCAAAAACCCTTCCTCTTTTATAAATAAGGCGATTTGGTGGTCACTCATTACCCTCCTTAGTAGAACTCGTCCCCATTACTACTGGTCCCACTCAATGATCTTCCTTAGCGGACGACATGCTCGGCACGTATTCTGAACCCCCAGGAACGTCGGACAACGTCTTCGGCAAGCCTTCTGAATCCCCAGGCACGTGGGCGACATGCTCGGCACGTCTTCTGTAATTTGTTCAGTATCGGTTGATGGCAATCGACACTTCAAAACCGAACTTCATAATCGTGTTCAGCGACCTCGATTACCCCTAGGGCTAAAGTTTTAGACTGCTCGGACGACATCCATAAATAATCGACACTTTGATCGATATCGATTGATAGTGATCTACACTTCAAAAACGAACTTCATAATCGTGTTCAGCGACCTCGATTACCCCCAGGGCTGGAGTTGGCGACGTGTTCGACACGTCTACGGCTCACCATGCACGGTCGCAGACGTGTTCGGTACATCTACGGCTCGCCATGCTCGGTCGTCGACGTGTTCGGCACGTCTACCGAGTCGCCAGGCACGTTTCGCCAGGTGTTCAGCTCGTCTACTGAGTCGCCAGGCACGTATAAGGCGTCTTGGTATTTTTCGCTACTTTCTTGCCTTAATTTGTGCCCCGTAACTTCCCCGTAATTTCCCCTATTTTATGACTCATCGCGTCGATCGATAGTGTGACTCATCGCTTAGCGGATTATTATAGAGTATGATAATCCCCTTGGAAAAGTCTTTTGAAAATTTGATAATCCCCCTTAGAAAAAAGTCTTTTGAATGTTATGTGAGGTTTCTCCGTGCTCATAAAGATTTTAATAGAAACACCTGAATGACCACTATTGCCTACAGGTGGCAAAATGGTCAACTCTCTTAAAAGCTCATCATTATTAGTGAAAATAAGATCCAGAATGTTTTTCCTCTTGTAGGAGTTTTGACGTGTTGCGTGAAGCCATGACATCTGACAAAATCTCAAAGGCTAGGTGTGCCGAGCTAGTGACGTTGATGGTATTCCACCGTAATTCTGCCATATTAAAGTTGCCTGCTATGAGGACCCGTCTATCACAAGCAGAAAGATCACTCAGTGCCTTAACTTACATGTTGTCTTGCCCACTCGATTGATTGTGTCGGGCCTATATGCATTGTTCAACTCTATTGAGATTTATATATCAAAAGATAGGGCTCGAGCTGTTGAGCTCAAATATATGCTTATTATCACACATACTTGATTTTTTAAGAAGTTATTTAAAAAAGCCGCTTTGGAACGCTCCAAAGATGGCTTCCCGCGTCCATCGCGAGGATGGCACACTTTTTCGTGCCGCGCGCGATGTTTAGCGTTGGTCCTGGCGCCGTCGCGCTTCCTTGCAGAGCAATGGGGGACCAGCACAGAGAAGTACAAATTCATTCGCGTCGCTCTCAAAGCTCATCGCCACGATTCCATCGCAGCGACGGGAAGTATGCACGAGGCCTTACGTATGCAGGAGTGATCAGTGCCTTAAATAGTCCCCCGAGACGAAAGCTTCTGAATACGAAGTAAATCAGAATGTAGCCCTTATAATTGCGAGTGGGCGACTACTGCTTTCAGTTGAGCGAAGTGCAAAATTGCCTCGCGCTGATACATTCGTTATCGTCTACCTCAATTTTCTCGTATTTCATAACTAACAAGATGGACGCCAATACGCAATGCCCCCACTCCAGTTGTGGCGACGAACGGAAACACACACACACCACACACACAAACCCAAATATACACACATATACACGTACATACACACACACGTTAACTCCTCCATATACTATAGTAGGGTCCACCACAGACCTTCCAACGCTAATTATAATTACAGCTTTCGCGACCGGTCAGACGTATGCTGATGACTTGGAGATTTGGAAAGTAATGAACAGTGCAGCCGATCGGGATGACAACTTGCTGTAGATAGCTGGTTGCTTGGTCTTCTTCTCACGGTTTGCCCCTTGCAGTAAATAAAACGGCTGTCCTTTTCTTGGGAACCGGTCAAACTGATCCCATATCCAAAATTGGTGATGTGGAGCTGTATCGAGTGAGCGAAATCAGAGACCTGGGCTTCATAGTCACCGAGAATCTGAGTTGTTCAAGTCACTGCAACTCTATAGCAAATCAAGCCATCGCTCGAACCTCGAATTTGTTCAAAGCACTCAAAACGAAAGATCCTCATATACTTAGCAAACCATACAAAGCTTATGTGCGGCCAATAGTTGAATGCGGCACCTCAGTATTCAATCCCTATCGAAAAAAGACATTACAATGTTGGAGAATGTCCAAAACATCTTTACCAGGAAGCTAGTGTTGCGCTGCAGCGGATTCCACCTTAGGCCTATGTTATACTTCGGCGACGCTGTTGTCGGCGACGTCGGCGACAGTGTTGAGCGGGAGCTACGCAGTGCGTAGCAGCCCGCGCATTACAGGACGCAGTAGGGCGTACTTTTTCCGGCAGTTACGACCTCTAAGAATGTCAGAGATGTAGTAAGCAAAACGCTTTTTGTTTTGTGGAGGCAAAGTTAGGAGTTTTCGAATGTAAGCCCAAATCTAATAGAACACTCTCTATAACTGAACAGTTCTGTATCATTTCGCGCTTGCCATTACTTTTGTAGTTCTTCCTCCACTGAAAGTTCCTCGGTTGACAAGCAGCTCGAAGATAATGTGGTAGCCCTTGTGATGGATGACAGCATTCTCTCCGATGCCTTGTTGAGTCCGGGGGTCTGTCCGATGTAGTTATAGTTCGTACTAAAAAGAATGGTCTGCTTTGTTGTTGCACTTCTGTGCAAGAGTTTTCCCTAAACCTCATACAGCCAACTTGTGGATGGAAGGCCAGGAGATTTGCAATGCAATCAAGGCTACCTAATATCGTACTAAGGTTTTTTTGCGTTATGTTTCGAGTGCAGTCCATACTCCTCCATTTGTCGACACTAACGGTGATTATATTGTTGGCTGCCAAGCTCCTTTATATGCAGAAATTATGCACCAACCTATAATATTCCTAGCGTGTGGATTCGTTGAAAAATATTTCCAAATAGATGAACCATAACGGACACCCATCTATCACGCCCCCGGCGTGTTTCACCCGCAGCTCCTAGCACTGCGGGTGATAGCCGCCGTGAACTACAACAGCCATTGGGGACCTTTGCGACCAGCGGTTCCGCGACAACTCGTCTGCGTCGCTGCTTCCACTGTGGCGGAAGTCGAGGCGCGGACGCGTTGTGGCGGAGGCGCCGCACGCAAAGGTGCACCCGCCAGCGCCTGGAGCTGCGGGTGAGACCCGCCGAGAGGGCGCGATAGATGGGTATCGATTATGGCTCATCTGTTTGAGAACATTTTCTTAGCGAATCTGCATGCTAGGAATATAATATACTGGTGCATAATTTCTGTCTATAAAGGAGCTCGACAACCAACAATACAATCACCGGGTGGGTGCTGAGCGGTCCCACGAGGTGTGGATGTTGCGTTCGATCAAACGGCGCCGGTGGTGTAATGGCGTAGAGCATTCCCGCCCGGTTAGAGGGAGGTGCGGGTTCGAGTCCCGCCTGGCGCTAGAAGTTTTGATCGCAACAAAACATCGTTATGACAGCTCACAACCTCGATACCAGCCACTTGAGGCTTAATGAAACTGATTTGAATACAATCACCGTTCGTGTCGAAAAGTGGAGGCATATGGAATCCTGTACTCAAAACGTAACGCAAAATACCTTAGCACGATATTAGGTAACATTAATTGCACTCGAAGTCTTCCAGCCACAAGCTAGCCGGTGAGGTTTAGGGAGAACCTTTGCACAGGAATGCAGCAACAAAGCAGACCGTTCTTTATAGTATGAGTTATAACTGCATCTGACAGATCTCCTGGACTCAACAAGGCATCGGAGGGAGCGCTGTCATCACAAGGGCCACCACATTATCTTCGAGCTGCTTATCAGCCGATGAACTTTTAGTGGAGGTAGAACGACAAAAATATGATACAGAGCTGTCGAGTTACAATGAGCGTTCTGTTAGATTTCGGGGATCGCATTCAGGAACTTTTAACTTGGCTTAGAAAACGCTTCTTTACAATACAAAAAGCGTTTTGCTTATTACTTCTCTGACATTCCTAGAAGTCGCAACTACCGGCAAAAGTACGCAGTACTGCGTACAGCAACCCTTGCGGCGCCGCACCACCCGCCGTTGTCATGGCGGGTCCGCGACACCCGCAAGACTCTGCTGCCGGCCTTACAGTCACATTCCTAACAGCAGGGAAAGGCGTTTATAGTTAGGTTTACCCAGTCTAGAATATAGGCGGACAAAGTATGACCTATTGCTGGCTTTTAAAATGCTTACCGGCTTCACCTCCCTTAACTCTCAAAACTTCTTTACGATAAGCCAATCTAGAATCAGAGGTGGCAAGCATAAATTTGTGACTCATGCTTTTCGCACTAGTATAAGGTTAACTCTTTCACGACACGCACGATTTTCAGGTGACTATCGCGTGGGACAGCGCGCATTTTCCCGCGCGCTGATTATTTCTATTATTTTATTCGTATTATTTGTTAGGTATGAAAAACGGTAACAACTGAGGTTTCCCATAGACCATCTTGACCATAGCTATAAGTGGACTCATTAATTAAATTTGTTCTATCAAATGTTGGCGATTTTCCATGAACTATTTTTATGATGGTGTCCGACGACATCGTCGGACAACGTCGTGAAAGGGCTAAAGTCATTAAATAGAGATTTCCTTGCGTTCAGCACCTTAATAGCTAAAAGCTGCTGTTAGAAATCTCCTTAAAAAGCTGGCTATCCCTCAGTAGAGCTCTCCTCGTTTCCTTCTTTAGTCCACATACTTATCTAGCCAGCGGAAAGTGCCGTATTGCTTCGCTTTGCTGTTGTCATATTTGCTAGGTTTACACGTCTTATCTATCCATAGCTTTATGTCCCCTTCATAGATTTCTCCATTCTGATTTCCAATTTTTTAAATGTCTTACAAAAATACGATAGCGGAGAACTGAACAGTTAGAGAGATGAGATTGCTTGACTTCGGTTGCTTCGTTTGTTTGTTTTAACGTTTTAACGTGTCCGCCTACTAGTGGACGCTCACAGACAAGGTTATAGATAAAGCGATGCCCTGCGGACAGTGGTTCGTGTGGTGGATGGCGGTATGCGTCTCCCGCTCGTCAATTGATACGAATCGATTCCAGTATCAGCTGGGTGGTCGGCTGGCGGTGATGATCGATAAGGTGGAAAGGGCGACGGTGGAGACCGTCGGCATATCTCAAGTCGGCGTGCTCGGAAGGCCTTCCGCCACCAACGGCACCTCCTGGCCTTTCGCCCGACTGCTCGCAGTCTGTCACTCTTCACTGCTCAGCAAGCTATCCGGGCGCATGGGGACCATTTAGCGTTTTCGCAGAACCAACGTAAACGTGAAGCAAGCGTCTATTCGCACGAACAAGACTTGCACACAGCAACCTATCCAACGTATTCACCAAGAAAATGGCGGGCGCAATACGGGCGGTGGGAGTTGTTGCTTCCTAGGTTTGGAAGCTTTCGATGCACAGTCTAACGTAGAGCAGGATTGCTTCTCCAGAGGTGGTCAGACCAGCGTTAGGAGTGTGCAGGAGTAGTCATTCTAGTGAGAAAGAAGACAAGAAAAACTGATCGTCCTAAGTGTAGGCCTCCTAACCCGCAGTGCGCCCAATGACGGTGTGCGATGTTCTACTCGGAGAGGCACTCAAGGGCAACCTGAATGGCGGCACATAGCTCTCATGATCAGAGCTTGGTCGAAGAGGTTTCAGAAGTCTCTGAAAGCACGGCACGCTTGATGGGCGCAATCTCGAAGTCAACTTTCTCATACATATCCTATGTTTTCGTGATTGATATGTGCGTAATGTGCTCGCTGACGAAACGTGCTCCATATTGGGCTCATACTAGCTGCGTCGAAGCGTGGCTAGGTGATCCCCCAAGCCGATCTGCGCCGCAGTCCATTCTAGATATGGTTATTATACGATGAGGTTTGTGTTCGTTTCCTTCTACCTCTCAGTTTACTCCGTCGGCGTGCTGTCTCGGTGTGTCTCGAGGATCCTCTACGTTTCTCCTCTATGAATGTCTTTTGAGGCGTGTTAAACGAGATAATCGATTAAGTGCGTTGAATCCTTCTTGACCTTGTTTGTGAGTGCTCTTCTGAAAATTGCTTCGCACTTTAATTGCTACGTCGTTTTCCTAATAGCGACCGCGGAGGGATTTCCCATTGATCTCACACCACTATTTCATAGCTGGACAGCTGGAGTAAAATGACAGATACGATGTGCATGTGTCGTCTTGATAATCAGTTTGAGAGGATCATAGTGGGAATGAAAGGCCAGAGTGCTATGCCGGCCACACTGTCGCGTGGCTCTAATTTCTCATGGAAGCAATGACGATTGATCCTCGATGAGAAGCGTGGACGACCACATACATACGTACGCTCCTGCAGGTCTCACTAATTCATTCTCATACTCTTTTCACTTGTGCGCATGCAGCGCAGTCGGAGAGATGCCGGCTGTCGCGTGCACCGCGAGGGCCAGGTTCCTGGTTCGGATTTCCCGCCTAGGCCAAGTGTTCCATCCCTCTGAGGGCCGGTGAATCGGTACCGGACTTGTCTGGGAAGGATAAAGCGCTGACTTGACCATCGGCTGGCCACCGCAATTCATTTTATGGTTAAATACGCATTGAAATCACCTCCACGACATCCCGTAGAAGTAGAATGCGTGGCGCATCCCAAAAGGGATTGAGTAACGTCCGCTCTTCTGGTGTTACGACGCCACCTTTCCCGATCCTGCGCTTGATCAGGGTGGACTCCAGCTACTTTCATGTCCGTGTGTAACGTATCGGACCAACGCTGCTTCGGGCGTCCTCTAGGCCGCTTTCCAGATACTTCCAATTCAAGGCCTATCTTGTGGACGCTGTCTTCTTTCCCACGCAGAACGTGGCCGTACCATCGCAAGCGAGCTTCGCGCATCTTGTCCGCTATCGGCGCGACCCCCGAACTTCTGCCGAATGGCATCATTTCGAATGCGGTCCATGCGGGTGACTCCAGCCGTCCAGCGCAGCATCTTCGTCTCCATGACGCTGAGGCGCGTTTCAACTTCCTTAGTCGCAGGCCAGCACTCAACGCCGTACATCGCTACTGGCCGCACGACGGCTCTGTAAATCTTCGACTTCAGGTGCTCTGGGATCTTCCTATCGCAGAGCACGCCAGTCAGCGAACGCCACTTGAACCAAGCTGCACTCACGCGTGAGTTCACTTCAACCATCAGACCGCCGTCAGACGCTATTGCTGATCCCAGGTATTTAAACACCGAAGTGCGTGGAAGTTCAGTACCGTTAATCTTAATGGAGCCGGCCTCGTTCACGTCAGTCGTTAGGTACTCGGTCTTCTTGACGTTCAATTTGAGTCCGAACCTCGCCAGACGGTCGCACCAAGCTTGCACCTGCTGCTTGAAATCGTCTTTGTCTTCGCAAGCGAGCATCACGTCATCAGCATAAAGCAGCGTCCATGGAACAGGCTGCTGAAGATCTCACGTAATGGCATCCATGACGACAACAAAGAGGAGCGGAGAAAGCGCTGAACCTTGGTGCACCCCAACAGAGATGGGAAACTCCATTGAGGTTCCAGCTGCAGCTTGCACTCTACTCTTTGGGCAAGAGTAGAGCATCCGCACCCACTCTATAAGTTCCTCAGGTACGTTGTGTCGTCGCAAGGCGTGCCATATAACCTCACGCGGTACGCGGTCGAAAGCCTTCTCCAAGTCGAGAAAGGCGATATGCACCGGCTTCTGTCTCTCGCGATGCTTCTCCACCAGGAGGCGGGCGGCGTGTATAGCATCAATGGTCCCACAACCAGACACAAAGCCGCACTGGTTGTCGGAGAGCTTGACGATTTCACGGATTCTTCTATCGAGGATTCGCTCGAAGATCTTCATTCTGTGCGAAAGCAAGCGAATCGAACGGTAATTGAAGCAGTCCGCAGGACTGCCCTTCTTCTTCCAGATCGGAATCGTCGTACTGTTGTGCCAACACTCCGGTACTTTCTTCTCCTTTACTACCTGGTTGAAGAACTCAGTCAACCACTCAGCAGGATACCAGAGCTTCGACTTCCAAATATCGGCTGCCAGATCATCCGACCCTGTCGCCTTACCGGGCTTCATCTTCTTCAGAGCCGCTTCTGTTTCCTCCACGATGATCTTGTGAACGGGACCATGAACAGAACCCACAGAAGGGATGGCTGGGTGAGGAAATTCCATAGTGGAAATTTCCTCAAAGTAATCACGCCATCGCTTCAGCGCCTTTTTGCGGTCTGTCAGAAGATGGCCGCTCTCATCATTGATGCCAACAAACTTTTCAATGTCCTCGGGTTGGCGATGGCGGGTCTTAGCAAGTCGGTACAAATACCGCTCACCATCGCGCGATTCGAGCTTTCGGTAGACATCACCATAATGAGTGGCTTTCGCAACAGCCACGGCTTTCTTTGCAGCCTTCTTCGCCTTCTGATACTCCTGCCAGTTGTCGGCTGTTCTGTCGCCGAGAAACACATGATACAGCGACTTCTTCTCTCGAACCTTCGCTTTCACATCGTCTGTCCACAGCCATGCCTGCTTGTCGACTTTGCGTCGTCCAGGCTTCGTAGTGCCGAGTTCCAACCTTGCAGCTTGGCGTATCGCGTCGGTTGCTTTCTTCCAAGTTTCATCGACAGTCGTAACTGTCGGTAACCGCACGCGAGAAATCACAGCTGCTTCATTCTCTTTCATTCTCCACCACTTGATTCTTGCAGCACCGCATCGCTCGACCTGCTCCAGCCTCGGAGAGGCAATCTTCAAAGTACAGATCAGCGGTCGGTGCTGTGGGGCGACCGTCTCATACGGCACGACCTTCGCGTCTGTGACAAGGCTCCGGTCGCGATCCTTCACAAGCACAAAGTCTATCTGAGACTTGGAGCTCCCACTATAATATAAGATGAGGTGGCAGTCGCGTTCTCGGAAAACGGTGTTCACAATGGTGAGGCTATGCGACTCCGCATACTGAAGAATACGCTCACCATCGGGGTTACGAGACCCGTATCCGAAACCACCATGACAGCTGTACCCGTCCTTCGCAGCACCTACGTGCCCATTAAGGTCATCAGCGACTATGATGACATCTTTCGACGGTACCTCTGCTGTCTTCTCATCAAGCAGGTTCCAAAACTCATCCTTGGCTTGATCGGAGCAGCCAGTCTGCGGAGCATACGCAGAGAAGAAATGATAGAGTCGCTCCTTAGCGGCGACAACGATCTTCATCAATCGATCGTCAAAGCGCTCGACGCTTACAAGCGAGTCACGAAATCGTTCGGAGACGATTATTCCGACACCACTGGTGGACCTGGGACTTCCACATAGAACGGCCTTGAAGCCACGTCCTATGTCCCTTGACTTGCGGCAGGACCACCTCGTCTCCTGCACCGCACAGAAATCAACTCTTCTTCGCTCCAGTGCTTCAACCAACTCGCACGAGCGGCCCGTCAACGTACCCACATTCAGCGTAGCCACGCGGGTCCTGCTTACGTTATGGGACTTTCGGACTAGCTCAGTTACCCCCCCCCCCCCCCCCCCCCCGATGCCGTCCTCGCATCAGGGACCCTCGCATACTTCTCACACTCGCCGGGCTCTGCGAGTGCGCGTCGGCTCCCGCGGACGCCGTAGCACTATCTCGAGAAACTTGACTTATCATACACCATGTGATGTGACATGGGTCTTCGTAGGCCGGCCTGTCACAAGGGCCTGTCGGCTGCATTCGAATGTCCGTGATTAGCTTAGCTCGCAGAGCGAGCAGTTTCCAGTGGCACCACGTGGAGGAACGGACATCGCCAAAGACATAAATCGGTAAACAACATCTTAAATTAGTAAACAACTTTAGGTAGGTGTCGGTGTTAAGCTCGCTCCATTTCTTCTTATCCAATGATATAGTATATTTATAGTATAGTTGGGCTCGAACGAATATATTCGAATAAATATTCGAATAGTCGGATATTCGATATTTCTTGATTTTCGAATATTTGTTCGAATTCGAGCATAGATGGTTTTCAAAATTCGAATATTTGTTCGAATTCGAAAATCAACGGTTTTCAACAGTCGAATATCCATTCGAATTAGGACATCGAAGGAGGCCATATTCGAATATTATTCGAAAATCAAATAATTAAGCTCTATTCGATGGAATAATTCTATTCGAATGTCGAATAAACTTCAAGTCTTCAAGCAGAACTTTATCGTGCAGCATCTGAGTGATCAGTGTCCTAACTTTGGATCAGCGCAACAAATTGAAATGCATTGAAAATGAAAGAAAATTGCAATCGATTTTTGCCTAGAAGGTGTATTCATGTATCTTCATGTAACTTTCCGTATATAAGGTTGTTCCATAAGTCCCCGTCGTTTCTTTTCAACGATTCATTGCGGATTTCTCCGGCGGTCTCTTGCAAAGCGCTACATAGCTTTCGAAAGAGAATGATTTGCTCTATCAGATTATGTGTTGCACTTTCACTTTCACTTTCATCCTAAATTTTGTCAGTTTTTAGGTAGTTAAAGTGAAAAGTGAAAAAGTGAAAAGGTGGCCATCTACGCAGTCGCTTCTCCCCGCTTAGGCTTGGGATTTTTGCACAGCTTTTGACAGCATTTGGAAGACAATGTTCTGTACTACAAGAACACATGTTAGTGCTATTTGCTCATCTGTCCTTTATGGATTTTCAGGTTATCAAATAAGGCGTCCGACTTTCTCGTCCTTATTTTTACCGACAGCTCCTGCTCTGGGGTGAACTTTTTTGCTTGGTGTTATATGTCGTTCGGAAGAGGATGTCTTGCTCAATAAGAATTTGTGTCACGTTTATTGGCTCATGCTGATTTCTATCAAATATCAACAACTGAACAAGGAGGAGTTGTTGGTGAAGATGATTTTTCTGTTTTTGGAATTTTGTTGGTATTCGACAGAAATCAGCATGAGCCAATAAACGCGACACAAACTCTTATGGAGCAAAACATTCTCTTTCGACCGACATATAACACCGTGCAAAAAAATCCTACCACATGGCAGGAGCTGTCGGTAAAAATCCTCCTTCGATCGTCTCAATTTGATGACCTAAAAATCAATAAAGGTTAAGTGAGCAAATAGGACCAATACGTAGTCTTGTAGCACAGAACATTGTTTTCCAAATGCTATAAAAACTGCGCGAAAATCCCAAAACTAAGCGGAGAGAAAAAGTGGGCAGATGACCACTTTTTCAATTTTTCACTTTGACCTAAAAATTGACAAAGTTCAGGATGAAAAAAGAAACGCAATACATGTTCTGATAGAGTAAATCATTCTCTTTCAAAGGCTATATAGCGCTGTGCAAGAGACCACAGGCGAAATCCGCAATGAATCGTTGAAAAAAAAAACGACGTGGACTTATGGGACAACCTAATATATTCTAAGCTAGAATGCTCCTACATCAGTGGCAAATGCCGCATCGAGCACGCACTTTTTCAAACCAATACAGTGCCGCAGCCAAGCATTGAACCAAACCGAGTTTTTTTTTACATCGCATCACTATAACATTGTTCAAAGTGAAGATTTTCTGATCAAAATTTGAAAAGACTCTTAGCATCACCCTACCTACCACTGGGCATGCGACCGCTGTTCAAAAATAGGTGGAAGCCTGAAAACCAGTGCCGAAATTAAGGAGGGTCTTAATTACCCTGACGTGATCCAATACCGTCGCCGAGTATCGCTTAATTATCTCCCCAGGCACAGGTGGTGGTGCCAAGTTGATTTTTAAAATTCTTAAACCTAATTAAATTTTATTTTCCTCTCATTTTGACCTTTCCCTTGCTGGGATAATTCCTTTGGTACCAAATTTGTCAGAAAGATAATGACTTTGGGCCTGCCACAGCTTCAACCGGTTGTGTGAATGCCAGTTGGTCAAAGCGTCAATTGGTTGAACGTTTAGCGGCGGTACTGTACTGTTTTGGCCTCACCCACTCCCACAAACATAAGTGATGACGGAGAGGCGGTCTTTATGCGCGAATAGTCACCGCGCACGTGATGCTCTCCGTTCACCCGAATTACCGCTCATGAACTATTGCAGGCGCCATGCTTGGAAGTTGCTGATATACCCTTCCGTAATTGTGGGAATTGCGGGATGAGATAGACAATTACAGAAAATCGAACGCTCAGTCAATTTTTGGATGAAGCTTCTTAAGAAGAAGATGAGAAGGTGATACAATCTCGCAGTGGAAGTGTTTCTGCATACACTCCCTAACATACGATGTGTAACTTCTGATGAAAGACTAGAAGGGAGCCCATCCTGTACCTTTTCCCAACTGGCCGCCTTTCCTAAGGCCCCTGTTATACCTCGCGGGAGCTTCCGCGGATGGGCGGAAATCGCGTCGGGACCCCGCGCTGTGCCACTCGTCGCGGCCCGCCAAGCCCGCCGTCCGCAGATCGCCGCCGACAGACGACGAGAGGGGTGTTATCCTTCCCGCCCGCGGAAGGCTGTCGTCCCGCGGAGTTCGGAGCGGGAAACGCCCTCCCATGCGACGCTAGCCGCCCTGGGACGACGACGACCGTCCGCGGTGCACCGTCCGTCCGCGGACGTCCCGCGGAAGCTCCCGCGGGAGTATAACAGGGGCCTAAGGGGGCTGTCGTTCGGTACACCGTGCTACCCGCCGCCCACTTCCCGCCCTGTCCGCGTCGCCCTATTTGGACAAGTTTGCTGAGTGCGAAACCGTCGTTAATTGGCATGACGTTGTCCAAGAACCTAACAGCTGATAGGGAAGTATTGGGAAGCGCATCTAGGGGAATTCCGAAGTCATTTTCCAGTCGATTCGGTTATGGAGGCAGTTGAGGAAAGGAGAACGTCGCTCTTCTCTCTAGATTCTTTCAATTCACAACGATTCTTTAAATTTTCGCCTCAACTAGAGACTATGGGTGATTCCGGTCAGGAGTTCTAACAGTATTATAACAATCCGACTCCTGACCTTGACACCGTAACCCGGCCGCCTCTGCGAGCGCGGTTGCGAGCGCGGCACGGCAGATTGGAAACGAGCACGAATGTTTCCATACTTGGTTCAAGTGTGAATCATGAGCTCACAGTCGCGGTGAACGAGTCCCCAAAACCGATAACGGTCTACGAATCCAAGCTCGATGACGGCCTACGAAATCTAGAGGGACTGAGACCGACCACACCACGCTAAGGCCTGTTGCATTGACACATCTAGGAGGATATACACTGAAGCCGTTGCGACCAATTATATGAGGGAAATATCTTTTAAGGAGTGAAAGAGCTAATCACGACTCATATCCTCCAAGCAGTTAACTTCTCTAAGCACAATGCAGAGCTGTCTACGGATGAACGAAAGCTCTCTCTCTCTTTTTGAGACTTTCGATCTAACTAGACACCTGTATGTCCTCATAATATTCATAATAGAGGCCTACCAACGCTCCTAAGATCTTTTCTACCATTTTTACGACAGTGGAGTGGCATGAATCGACACATACCGTGTAAATATTCTAGGACAGCTCGAAAAGCTGGAGAACTAAATTGAGATGAAGAGTATTGGTCATATGTCTCTCAGTGTCCTCTCCATACCATCACGCATAGGCCTTGTCTATTAGAGATAAATATGATAGACCTTTCCCTATCCCTGGTTAGGATGCTCGAAGCACTCCGCATACTGATACAGGACACTGTCGAAGCTATGAAACAATTTCTTTTCCGAGATCTCCCATTGTGGAGGCAGTCTTCATTAGATGCCTACCAAGTCTAACATCTAACAGACTCATCTTATGGAGGGACTACAGCCGCTATAAACTCCTTGGACGAGGTCTACTTGAACATCTACAAGACATCGTTCTCACCACTGCGCTTGCAAGCATGCTAAGTTAAGGCCTAGTGTTATGTCACAGTTGACCATCAGAACAATATACAAAAGTCCTGCTAAGGAGGCCAAAGTAGTTCGAGATCCGTTCGATCAGCCCTGACATTACTTCGCACCACTGCGCGGATCCTTCAAAACATCGTAATAGTAGGATGTTCGAAGCGCCTGTCGATACCCCTCCATACTGTGCGATTACATCACGAGTTTAAAGGACCGACCGCGCTCCAATCGAACGCCGGGTTACGGTGCCAAATTCAGAAGTCAGATTTTTATAATACTGTGAAGTTCTACCAGGCTGTCCAATAATTCCTGTCCGAAAATTTTCAAAATTCTATAATTTTCCTTAGAAGTGTTATAATATCAGGCAAGTGTAAAAACCTTCTAGAACGTTCTCCAGGTTCCACGCTAGGGGTATATAAGGCGCAGTCGCCGCGTCTAGCTACCAGTACAAGCTAAAATGGACCAAGGTCGAATTCGTACGTTCGTGTACTACGAGTGGCTGCTGGGCAACGACACGGGCACCGCGGTCGCCAAGATCTGCAGAGCGTGCAAGGAGGATGCAGTGTCCCAACGCACAGTCAGGCGCTGGTTCAATCGTTTCGAGAGCGGCGACACGAGCCTTGAGGACAGGGAACACCCGCTGAAGATCATGCTCTGCTGCTGGCGGGACGCCAAGGGCATGCTGTACTTCGAGCTGCTCCCGCAAGGCAGGACGTTCACCGCCTCCATCTACACCGATCAGCTCGAGAAACCAACCGCCGCCATCCGAGAAATCGTCCCCGACGGGCCTCGGTCCACCTGCTGCACGACAACGCGCGCCCCCACGTGGCGAAGGAAACCCAGCAGAAGTTGGCGACGCTCGGCTGGGAGACGGTTGCCCATCCGCCGTATTCCCCGGACCTCGCCCCCTCCGACTATCACTTGTCCTCCCGCTGAAGCACCATTTGGCCGGAAGAAAATTCACCGACTACGACAACCTCAAATCCGACATCGCGGACTTCTTCGAGTCGCAGCCCACGGAGTTCTGGGCGAAGGGCATCGGCGACCTGCCCAATCGATGGGCCACTGTTGTGGATAACTGTGGTGATTATATTGTTGATTAGACTTGTTTTTCAATGAAGTTGAAAAAAAATTAAAAATGGTGAAATTTTCGGACAAGAATTATTGGACAGCCTGGTACATTGAGGGCTGATCCGTAATTGCGCAAAACCGGCTCACTGTTCTCTCTTTCCAAGAATCAGACAATTTTCTTTGTGTTGGAGAACTTTCGGCACTAGTTAAAAGTTCCGGCTCCACCGACAAGACTTCGGTTGAAAGAAATTTTTCGCTGAAACTTCGTCTAGGGGTTATTTGGGGTGATGATCACGAATCTGACATCCGTTTTTCACGATTCGGTTGGAGACCACCCATACCGTTAATATGGGTGGTCCAGGCAGGGTCACCGATTTCGCTCAACCTTGGTCTAGGGGGTTATTTGGGGTGCCGATCACGAATCTTACATCCGTTTTTCGTTTTACGCTGGAGTACGGTAGGTTACGGAAGGTACGGGTGACTAAGGTAATGAAACTTCGTCTAGGGGGTTATTTGGGGTGCCGATCACGAATCTTACATCCGTTTTTCGTTTTACGCTGGAGTACGGTAGGTTGCGGAAGGTACGGGTGACTAAGGCCCAAACTCCGGCGTAAAACGAAAAACGGATGTCAGATTCGTGATCAGCATCCCAAATACCCCCCCCCCTCCAGACAAAGTTTCAGCGAAATTTTTTTTCGACCGACGTCTTGTCGGTGGAGTCGGAACTTTAACTAGTGCCGAACTTTCTAGTGGATGGTCGCGTTGTTGTCATGACATATATCGCTAAGATGTTGCTGTACTTGTCGGAAAATACGGACGACGCCTTAGTACTGAGTAATGAGGCGGTTATTCGGTGATTTTGACGTTAACCTTGAGCCCAAATCTCCCTAAGCGATCGCCGTCGCACAAAAAAAAAGACGCTAAAGAAACGAGAACACATATGTTAATGAAAGTGGAGTCGGAACTTTTCACTAGTGCCGAGCTTTCTAGTGGATGGTCGCGTTGTTGTTATGACATATATCGCTAAGATGTTGCTGTACTTGTCGGAAAATACGGACGACGCCTTAGTACTGAGCAATAAGGCGGGCTGAAAACTCTTTTCCTCCAAATATGGTGAACAATATTCTGACTCTTGTCTCAAGAACGAAAACAGTTCAGGATGCAGGGCGAAGGGAAGTGATTAGAAATGCGGTAAGGCAGGGACCCGGACATCTTGTCCTCGGCGTGCCCCTCGCCCCGCCCCTTTCCTAAGCGCATCAACCCTAAATGAATTTCTACAGTAATGGTATTCTGTAACCGTGTTTAATATTTTCATTTTAAAAATTCTCTCAATGTTGCGAAGAAAGGAGAGGGTGGACCTCTCGCTTTCGATTTCGCCGCCAAGTTTCTATTGGAAGACAATTCGTTAATTTTAAAGAGGCATGTATTACTCTCTTACATATCTCGTAGAAAATGAACGTCCATTGTGAGCGTTTTGTTCAAGATGAAAAGAAACTGCAACAGCCATTCCACACACCATTTCGGACGTTAAAAAACTTTCAAAAATTTATTTTTGTTTCCGTTTTGGTGTTTTTTAGTCCGGTTTGCTTCATTTTACAGCTGTGCGTTCCGTCCTCCACTTTCTGTTCTCCTTGCAAAGAATTTATTTATTACTTATTTGTACGTAAATAGCCACCTTGGTAAGAAGAAAAAACATAACAAAAACAAAAGTAGTTACAATCCAACAAAAGGTATAGTAAATGAAGTCACAGGTTTCAATCCTATAAACAAGCACAGAAATCAGCAAGTCTAGAAAGGCAGTAAACAATTAGAGATCCTCTTGGAGGTATCGCTCAACTTGCGTTCTGAATTGCCTTATAGTGCTAGGTAAAGTAACATTCTCGGAGAACTTCAAGAATTCGCTGCCAGCACGATTAGTGAAAAAAGCTGCTCTGGTATTACATTTTGCTCGAGGAACAGTTATTTTCCACTGTCCACTTCTAGTGTTAGATGGAGAGACAGAGTAAAATTCCTGGAGCGAAAGGTTATTCATACCATTCACCATCTTGTAAAGCATGATTAAGTCGTTTCTTTTCCTGCGAAACGAAAGCGTACGCAGATTAAAGATTTTATTCCGAGTGGATGCTGAAGGCATGGTGATGTAATCAAAACCATGAAGTCTTATCCAAAGCTTTATTGTGAAGCTATTTTGAACAGATTCTAGCCTGGTGATTTCTTGTTTGCATTTAGGACTGAATACAGTCGTGCCACACTCTAATATCGGCCTAACATATGTCTTATAGGCGAACACTAAATGTGTAGGTGGCTTAGTGCGTGGAGATTTGATTATAGAGTGCACAACACAATCAGTTTTTTTGCTATATGTTCACAGTGTCCCCGGAATAAAGATTTGTGTCAAATGCAAATCTTAGGTCACGTATAGTAGTTGGGCTACCGACTGCATCCCATTAAGGTGATGACTCTTTCTGTTAATCTGCTGCCCAAGGTGAAATACTTGGAATTCTTGTCCTGACAGTGGAAGGTTCCATTTCGCTGACCAATCTGCAATCGTGTTTATTGCAAATCGAAGAGCAACATGATCTTCCTCGCCAGAAGCCTTCTTCTAAAGTTTTATGTCATCTGTAAACATGTTGCAGGCAACACCATAGTGACTAATCAAGGAGGGAATTTCAGCAGTATAGATAGTGAAGAAAGCCGGCGACAAAACGCCTTCCTTAGGAACACCACTGGTTATTAGAAAAGATTCTGAGAATGATTCACTTACTCGTACTTGAAACGGCCTATCAAATGCAACATGTTTTATCCACTGAATTATTCCTGAATGAACTCCTAAATCCGCAAGTTTGGTTATCAGTTTGTTCAAAGAAACCTTATCGAAGGCTTTCATGAAGTCAAAGTCAATGACGTCAACGTTGACTTTCTGATCGGTGGCTTGTGTCCAATCTTTAACGCTGACAATACCAATGTTTTAGTGGATCTCCCTGCTCGAAACCCATGCTTTTCATTGGGAATTATAGAATTCGAATCTAGGTATGACACAAGAGCAGATTCCAACTTTTTCTCAAACACTCTGGCAAATACAGAAGTAACACTAATAGACCGATAATTGGAAGCTAACTAGCACTGCATTGTAGATCTCTTCTTTATAAATCCATAGTGTACCTTCCATACTGGGAGGAGTGACAACAACGATAGGAGAGTCGACAGTTATCGAGCAATCCGAAAAAGATTTCCGAAAGTGCTCAGCTAGCATGCAGGCTTTTTCGAAGTCCGTTAATATTGAGTTTCCTGTATCGTCTCTTTGGAGGGTGTTCTTTCAGGACGCTTTAGTACGGCATTTAACAATTTACAAAATGGTGTTCGCTTAGAAGCTTCAAGAATTCTTCTTTCAACATCTCTATTATACCTATCCAAACGTCGATCAAAATCGTCTTTTAACTTTTTGAAACGATGGAAGTGATGTACATAATGATGGGTGGTGTTGGTATATCAGCCACGCTTTTTGTTTTTGCTCATAAAGCCTGACCAGATGGGAAGGAAAGTTGCTGGAGTTTAAGAGAACGTTTTCAATAGGAACGAACCCGTCAATGCATTTGTGAAGAAAAGCCAAAAATAATTCGTATTTGTCATTAACGATAGAGGGTTCCTCTAGCAGTGTCTCCAATCTAGAGAATTGCTGCACATTGCTACTCACCATCGCTCGGAAAATATCCTTATTCTCAGCCTTTATGCAGCGTGGAACTGCATGAGCTGGTGATTTTTAAGCGGGAGTTTTTGCCTTGTAATGATTTATCACGGTAAGGGGTTCTTTAGAAAAGAAAGTGTTGCCGCGGTTCAGGACCGTGACGGATCATGGACGGTTGATCATTGACCTGCGAAGTCGAGCCGTTCGCACCGTTCGTCGCGCTGCTGCGACCGTCCGTACATAATGTCTCACAGCCGGAAGTGCGCATTTACGCACTTGAAAGAACACACGTAGCCTCTGTAGGTTGACGCACATGGTCAACTACCTGAAATTTGTGCAATTCAAATTTTTCTCCTTGGGACCATTCGACCGTGAAGGTGCAAAAGTTATGGGGGTGGAACACATCCCTTTCCTATATTACACTGCTCATTTTAATTACATCTGCTTGTTAGCCCTTATTTGAGCCGTTCCTCAAGTTTAAGGGTGAGATCGTCGGTCACGACCGATCAATGATCGCGCACCATAGCGCCGACCGGACAGTCCCGCCCCTCGCCATCCTCATTCGCCTTTCTTGAGCCTGTTGGAGACAGCCGATCAATTGGCGTCTCCAGCTCCTCAGTCTTCCTAACCTAACCGTCAGAGGGCATCTCACGGTTGCGGTTAGGTGTCGGTAAGGGTCACTAGTGCTTTTATAGACGTTAAACCTTAAACCGACGTCATTAGAATGCAGGTTTGCCTCCTAGCGGAAGCCAATTAGTGCTCCGCAGCCAGGAGACGCCCTCAGATGGTTAAGGTATCCATTCCCCACGTGAGGATACACTGCTAAAGACCTCTCTGTATAGTGTTTTTTTATTTATTTCATGAGGGTGGAAGTTCTCGAGCACCAAGTGCCGGTTTTTCAGATGTCATCCGTCAATGACAGCGAGCTAGCTCGCCTGGAAAAAGAGCTCCTCGACGACGTGGAGGCCCCCACGAGGTCAATGGGCCCACATCGATGAGACAGGGGATTCAACTTTTGGCAGGAAAAGGAGGAAATATTCCTGTTCGAGCTCGTCGTCTTCAGCTTGCTCCGAGTTTAGCTGTTCGTCGTACTCGTCGTCGGACACAGAGGACCCTTGTGAGCAGGATATTCTTCGCAACGCCAGAACTGAAGAACTATAGAAAATGTACAAACCGGAGTCTTCCCTGGCCAGCAGTCCTATTCTAAAGAAGATAGACTTCGTCGGAGCGGTCAAAAAGGCACCGGAGATCGCTAGAATAGAATACAAGAAGCTACGCGGTCGGGTTGACATCAACGCTACGTTCCTGGAGCACTTCAACAAGTGTGCGGCAGTAGTATATGTGATCGCAGAGAAACGCGTAAACTTCACCGACCGCCTGCTACTGTCTTCGGGTCTTGCAGCTCTTCCAGTACTGGACGAAGGCCTACCAAGGGAGTCCTTTAGGTAGGTTTTCGAAGACTATGGAAACCTCAAAAGTGTGATATGTTCTTACAGGGTCCAAGTCGACGAAGCGGCATTGTTCGCAAACATGGAGGTGCTTCTGAACGCACTTAATTCGATGGAAATTGCGCGTTGCGAGTCTCTTGAGGGCCGCCAACCCCGCGCTGATCTATACATCGAGCAAGCCATGGAGGTACTGTCCTTTGGAATAGAAGCCAATCTCAATAGGAGACGTGAAGGGTTCCTCAACTAGTTACTCCGGAGACCTATCTTATCCGCTTTACCCTATTAGCCGTGAGGCTTCAGGTCCTTCGAAGTGGAACCACTGAAGATGGTTGACAACTTCCATCGCTTCCCGGTGGAGGAACCTAGCCGCTCAGCTGATCTTCTATGGAATTAAGTGTGCCCAGCGTTGATGGGCTCAAAACTGACGACGAAATCGTGTAGAACTCGCAGTGCAGAAAGCTGACGAAAGCCTTCATGAAGGAGGCGAAATTGAAGAGGTCGCTGATCAAAGAAGAGTAACCTCATCACTCCAAGCATTCTCTCAGGTCAGTTGTCCTTCTTCCTAAGAACGATCGGAATGTTAGTCCAGCAGATAGCTCGTCCTGCCCATGTGCGGGAGGCTTCCCCTTTTCCAAAGGGAGTGGACGAGTTTGACCGACTATCATTGGGTTCTAAATACTATTCGGGGCTACAGATTAGAGTTTTCCCACATAGCCCCTGAATGCAGTAGACCAGTGCAGATCAGCGAGTCATCTAATGGAATCCTTTCGAAGGAGGTAGGAGAGATGCTAGGAAAGAAAGCCATTGAAGAGATCCCAATCCACTCCAGAGTAAGGCTATCAAGGATTTTTGTAATCTCCAAAGAAGGTGGTGGTCGTAGGTGTATAATTAATTTGAAGCCACTCAGTGAATTCATCAAGTCCACTTCAAGTTAGAGTCCGTTTACCTCGTGAAGGACATACTAGAAAGAGGGGATTTTATGGCAAAAGTGGAAATAATGGACGCATACTTCTCTGTTCCGATCCATAAGAACTACCGCAAGTTCTTGACCTTCTCCCATGGTGGGAAATTCTATCAATTCCTAGCATTACCCTTCGGTCTATCCTCTGCCCCTTATGTCTACACCAGACTGATGAGGGTTATCGCTGCGCAACTAAGAAAACGAGGGGTACGATTGATCGTTTACCTGGACGATTGGCTGTTAATCAATAGAGATCCCAGCACCCTTCTCGTCGACATTGAGAAGGCTATATCTCTATTCGTCTGCCTGAGGTTAACGATCAACTACAAGAAAGCGGCACTAATTCCTACCCAATACATTTTCTAGGATTTACCATAGATTCAGTTCGCTTCGTATTTTCCGTCTCAACGAACAAGAGGGCGGATATTACTTGTCAAGCTGGAACACTTTTAGAGAAACTCCAAATCAGTGTGAGGGAGGTTGCTCGTTTCGTCGGCAAGGCGGAGGCCCTGTCTTCAGCAGCTGGTATCCTCAGGCTCTTCCTCAGGCCACTTCAGTCTTGGCTGAGGAATCTAAAACTAAGTAGGAGTGAGGACTATGAAAAGCTGCTCACTATTCCAATAGAGTGTAGAAGGGATCTGAGATGGATAGCAGATAATATTTCATCTGTCGCAAGCGAACCCATACTCAACGATCCCGCAGCCCTTTCTGTCTTAAGTGATGCATCCAAATCTGGCTCGGGAGCGGCATGCATAAGAGGTAGCATGGAAGGTAGATAGCAAAAAATTGGAGTCTAGCTGGCACATAAACGAAAGGGAGGTGGCCGCATGTTTCTTTGGGTTAAAATGCTTCGTCAGCGATCTTAGTAACTGCGCCATTAACGCTGAGCTGGACAACACCACAGCTGAGTGGCATTTTAACAAAAAGTGATGAACAAGGAGTGCGTTACTAAGCAAACTAACTCGTCTCTTGTGGTTATGGGCGACCAAACGCCACATACGCTTGCTGGCAAATTACAGACCCGGCACCAGAACGTGGAGGCAGATCGACTTTCAAGTCGCTTTCATGACTGCTCAGACTACTCCTTAAAAGAAGAATACGCTAGAGTTCTGTTCTCCAGATGGGGGGGGGCGAATATTGACTTGTTTGCCTCGCGGTGAAATGCAAAACGCAGCAATTTTTTTTTCATTCCTTCCAGACCACAACGCCTCCGGGATGCACGCCTTTGCTCAAGAGTGGTCGGGGATTTACGGCTATGCATCTCCGGCATTCAGCATGGTTGAAAGGGTGATCAGGAAGGTTCTGAGAGAAGGAGGACTCACCTAATGCTGGTTTCTCCAAGGTGGAAGAACCAAAGTTGGTGGCCACTAGTCCTGGAGCATGGCGAAGTGATCACGCCATTAAATAATATTAAATATTAGAAATATTAAAATTGAAAACAAAATACCTAAGAAGGTTCGTTTCGCCACATTAAAGTCAACTCAGGACATGCTGATGAATGTGAATGGAATGCCTCACTCGTGCCTCAAGAAATCCACATTCCAGCTGATAGCATGCACCATTTAAGTGAGTGCTGGAAGAACGCAAGTGTGAGCGAGGTGGTAGTGCAAGCTATTTTAGGTTACTGGTCACCTGCAACTATCAAGCAGTACAACTGCGCCTTGAAAAAATGGGCTACCTTTTGTAAGCAAGATGAAACTGACGGACTACACCTTACTGCCACACAAATACCCAACTTCCTTGGCCGGATATTTTTATCTGAGCCAGTTTCTCCACAGTCAGTTCACATAAATCTGTGGGTTATCTCACGGCAATTAATGGGGAATTTCACAAACGAGATCTGGATCTCCTAAACAAATGTATGAAAGGTTTTTTTTAGGCTGACACCTCCTCCGAGATATTCAGACATTTGGAGCGTATCCGTAGTCCCAACTCACTTGAAGTCCTTTTGACCTAATGACTGTCTAAATCATAGACAGCTCACACTCAGGATTACTATGCTGTTTGCGCTTGTTGCTCTCAAGCGAGTTTCCAAGCTCTCTCTCTCTCCTCTCTCTAGACGCAGTTCAACTAAGAGACGACCGCTGGGTCTTCTTCATTGATCTTATGAACAAGAACAGAGGCTTTGGCGGAGCTCATACCGCGGAAATTCGTCGTTACTCGGTCGACGAATTGTTATGCCCTTTAAAAGCAACAGCATGTTACATAAAGAGAACAATTCTGTACAAAGATCGGGTGAGAACGCTACTTCTCAGCTACAATCGCTCTCACGGGATTGTAAACCCCACCACGGTAGCCCGCTGGCTCAGAGTTACTCTCGCCGATTAGGGCGTTGACGTGAAATTCAAGGCACACACTGCTAGAGCAGCAATTATGTCTGCTTCAAAGAGGCAAGGGATCTTCAAAGGCCATCAGGAAAGCTGCAAATTGGGCACCAAATGGGCCCACCTTTGAAAGGTTTTATTGCAAAGTCTTGAACGAAACGATCTTTCAAGATTCGGTGCTATCTTCGAATAAGTGTGTTGAAGAAGCAGATGTAATTGATATGAGCAGTGTAATATAATATTATATTTTGCTAGACAACCTGTTGTTGAAGTAGAATATTTATTATATTAACTGCGAATATCAATTACACACCCGCCTTACTTATGCACTTCCCGCCCTTTCTTTGACTGCCATACTTTTCCTATCGAAGATTTCATCTAATTTAGGAAATCGAAAGGAATCGGTAGCAACAAGGACGGAAAGGAGAATTTGCGCAAGAAGGATCCCAAGGCAAAAAGCATGGCCACACGAAGAAATAGTCGCCAGACTTGTCCATTTCTTCGGGAATTGTCTTCTCAAGATATGAAATAAAGTTGATTCATATCTTATCTGTTTTTTTACTCCTCTTGCTGTCTCTACCTTCCCTGTAAGGCCTGAGTTATACTCCCGCGGGAGCGTCCGCGGAAGGGCGGGAATCGCGCCGAGACTCCTCACCTGGCCAATCGCCGTGCCTCGCTACGCCCGCCTCCGCCGTGCACCATTGGTCCGCGGACGTTCCGCGGATGTTCCCGCGGGAGTATAACAGAGGCCTAAGGCGAATAAGGATGGCGAAGGGCGGGATTGTCTGGTCGGCGCTGTGGCGCGCGGTCATTGATCGGTCGTGACCAACGATCTCACCGTTGAACATGAGGAACTCTCAAATAAGTGCTAACAAGCAGATGTAATTGATATTCGAAGTCAATATAATAAATATTTTACTTCAACAACAAGTTGCCTAACAAATATAATATAATATTATTACTAATCTATTCCTGTGTCGTCGTTTCGATTAAAGATTCACTGGCAAATTGGCTGGCTCGCGGTGTGGCTAGAGGAAGGGAATTGCGATGTCTTCGACACGGCGGCGTATGCCAGCCTTTTTTGAGCTTTGTCGTGACACGTTGGCCGGGTTTCGCAAAGCGTGTCACAGAGGTTGTGTAACATGCGTCCAGAGTCAAAAGACGTGTGATAGACGTCCTGCCACATATGTCGAATCGAGCGGGTATTATTAACGTCAGACAGTAAACGGTGTCGACCGGTCGGCCAATACTGATTGATTCTTTAATCCTCTGCTGACTAAGCACAGATTCCCATTATCACGATCTGTTTCTCGCCAAGTAGAGAATGAGTACATCGGAGTAGTAATCGCGTATAAAGAGTGGCCAGATTCATAGGATCTGTTTCGAAGATTTGATTTGATTCAGTTTCTCTAGCACTGTATGAATAGGCTCCGGACCGTACGACGCATCATTGTGCTGTGCTACGTTAGTATCTGGGAGTGAGAACCTGACATTTCTGCCTAGAAAATGTATCGGTCGCAAAAGGTTTTTCACTTTACTCGCTCGTCTACACAATTTTAACTGGCCGATTGTTCAGAATGGCCTTTGTTCTGGCAACTCCAGTGTATAGCTAGGCGAAAGTTAGCTTCGTTCTACGAAACGCGTTTTGGAAAGTTCGTTCCACTGACAAGGCTTTCCCAATGCACCCATCCAGCGAGCTCTTGGTATGTTAAACATCCATTGGATTCTTTCTGTAGCAGAGTAGGTTTGTTTCTGTTGCTTTATCCTCAAATCGATTTTGTATGATTTTTTTTGACCAAACTTCAAATTGCTTCCACAATCGGATGTAACGTAATTTAGAATGCCTCTTCTTGAAACTATTGAGGATCGCATCCGTGCTTAGGTTTTCTTACGACTTCAAGGTGAACAGGTCTTGTGGTCAGGCATGTATATTGCACACGTAATTTTTTTCTGACTGTGGCTTTGGATAGGCCTTAGGAAGTCGTAGCTTTTTCGAATATTTTCGAAACAACTACTTGATCAAAGTGATGCCCTTTCGGGTAACGAAAACAGAAATCTTTGACACATTATGCATAAGGAACACTGTTTGTTGTGCATTTTTATGAGATTTGAAGAAAGTGGAATTCAGATTCCTTGCCGTACGATAACAAGCAATTTTTTCTTGCCACAGTGAGCGTTTTTCTTATGAGTATCCGTGACTGCTAGTCGTGCGAGTTCCAAAGAATAAATTACAAGGGATAAATATAGCTGATTTCGTATCTTCTGGAATTCAAACATTTTGCAACATCGATGCGTTTCGTATTATTATACCGAAGCTGATGTTGATGCCAAAAGCTATTCTTTACCATATTTTTTGGGGGATGACGTCATTGCAGTTCCATGAGACGATAAGTACGTTGCCTTTGTGAAACGAATGGTCGCCCCGCCAGCACTATGTCTAATTAATTTGAGAGCTTTAATTCGCTCACAATTTTGTTTTCTTTTTTATTCTCCGCAAATAGCGGTAATTTGCGCGAGAACCTTATCCAGCTAGCGCCACTTTTAGATCAGTTAAAATCTCATACCATGATTAAGGTTCAAGACAGTAGTGTAAATATTGCAGCTCGGGCGTGGACCCGCTAGTAGTAGCGGTAATAAATCCAATCATGGACCTGTTTCCTGGCCCTTCTTCGGTGTGAGAATTGTTTTCCCACGAATTAAAGAGCTCACTGCGAAGGTGATAGGTGACTGATAGGCGAAAACTGCTAACGGTTGGCGCCTTTGGTTGTTGAATCGTCTCAATCTTTTTCCATTTTTTCGTGCGTTTCAAAAATACGTATCCATCTCATAATTAGCATCTCTTTTCGTGTTCAATTCTGCAGGCCCGCACTAGTTCCACTAGATTCCTCGCAATCAAAAATAGGTAGGCACCCACCTTCATGAAGTTTTTTCGTCTCACACGAGAATCAGACTTTTTAAAAAAATGACTGTTTCAGAAGTATGCATACACTTAAGACCAAATTTTTTAATTAATGGAAACCAAATTTTTTTTATTAAATTGGAAATTCGATCGGACCACCATTACTCCTTATAACATGATACATCTTATTATTCATGCTGTTGACAAGGTTCTGTATGATTTTGTCTTCGACACTGTCCCAAGCAGTCAAAATCGCCGCCATGTTATTGCAGTGTCGGCTATTCGCGTAGACTTGTAGAACCACGACCCCCCCCCCCATGTTCTCCAGCAGATTTCAGTGACCGGGCTTCTCGCAGGTCTTTTCAGTAATGTCGGTTCCCAACGGGACCGTTCAGGCTAAATTTTTTCATCTTCACAGGAAAAATTCAATCTGAATGGTCTCGATGGATGCCGACACTACTGGGGAGACGTTCGAGAAATCCCCGTGGTTGCCACTTCGGAAGCGATCATGACATGGGCCGGCTTCTGCAGCAGCGGAAACCTAAAGCTTAGTCTTCTATCGTGTCGCAAGAACAGTCTGGTGTGTTGAGGTGCACTGGAGTCTAACCTCTCCTGCGAGTTCTGCTTTTCATGAGAGGCAGAAGATGCCAGACACCTGTTCTGCAGCAGGACAACGCTGCAGTCCATGTGTTCAGGTCGACCAAAGCTTGGCTTCACCGTCACAACCTTCAAGTAGCGGACTAGCCGGCTTCTCTTCTGAATGCAACACGATGGGAACATGTGGGAACTCTTGGTTCAACGAGGCTACGCGAACAACCGCGCAATGACGTCGCTTCGATTTTGACAGCTTGGGACACTTTCGAAGATAAAATCAACTAGAGCCTTGTTAACGGCATGCATAATTGAATGTATGACGTTATAAGAAGGAATGGTGGCAGATCGGCTTTCCAATTTAATAAAAAATTTGTTTTTCGTAAGGGGATACATACTTTTGAAACATCCAAACACAATTTTTGTCAAGAAAGTTTGATTCCTGCGTGAGACGAACAATTTTTTCTGAAAGTGAGTACCTTCCTATATATTTGCGACTACGAGGAATCTAGTGGAACTAGTGCGGACCTGCAGAAATGAATACCAAGCGAGATATGGGCAAATCATGAGATGGATGCAAACTTTTGAAACGCACTGTACAAGGCATGGATTACTTCTAGTAACATTTCTCACATCAAAACATACAGAAATAACTCTTCAAGCAATCATCCTTAACCTGCAAAGAAAAACATTGGTGAATCACAAGCAAGGTACAGAACACATCGAGTTTAGAAATGTACAACTTGGTTGTCTTCTTGACGAATGCAGATCCGAAAGTGTTTAAGAAGCACATGATGGTCCGCCGAAGGTTGTCGCTGTCTATTTAATCACAGGCTTTGATGACAACTGCTTAAAGAAAAGCCAGACTGTTGTGTTCGGTAGAGCATACGTTCTTTTCTAAAACCGCCTATATGGAGTAGTCCAAAGAGTTGAGATCAGAATAGTTTGGTGGGCAGACTTCTGCCGCGATAAAGTCGTGCAGCAGAACTTCAGCCTACGGAGAAGGTGCTCCATCTTTCTTGAACACGAACGGTTTTTCTAAAAAATAGGATTTGAGCCACAGAATGAGGTGCTTCTTGAAGACATCCTCCGAATAGATTTGCGTGTTGATCTTAACTCTCAAAGTCCATGAAGGTTAACGGCGCCTTTCGGTCACTCGTGATGAAGGCGCACATCATGATCTTGGGTGGTTGAGCCTTCCTCGCAACAACTTCACTACTCCTACTAACACTACTGAGATCAGAAGAAATAACTCTATCGTTTTGACGACTGTGGGCTTTCTCGATGGTGAAATTTTCTTGCTCATAGAAAACGAAGGCAAGGTGACGTTCATCAGCGGCGCGACTCAGCAGCCTCCGACAACCTTCAACTCCCTTTCGTTTATTTGCCTAGGACGAAGCGTGGCATTTCTGCGTTTATATTAGGTTGGCCGGATAGTTTTGGCGGTTTTCGTGCAACCACGCTTCGTTCGTTTATCGCTGAGAATTAATATTAAACTTATTATGCATTTTTATATAATATTTGATACGGAATTCTCCGCTCTATCTGACGGAATAATTTGTGTCTCACATATGCTTAATGAATGTGCTTCTTCGAAGATTTGTTAAAGTATGTTGAATGAGCAGTTCCGGACGATATTCTATTTCCATTTCAAAATGAGCCAATCCGCCGTCGAAACAGCCCGGAAAATCAGCCACGTGTGGGGCCGAATAGTACACGGTGCGTAAAAAGTATTGACGCACCAAACGTAAACGGCAGAAATAACAACAGATCAGAAAACGTAACAAGTTTATATACAAACTGTCGACAATGATCTAGCAAACAAAATTGCATCACTTGTATTTTATATGGGCTTCTCTGCTGCGAATGCAGGGGCGAAGACGCCGAGGAAAGGCATCGACGGTGCGCCGCGAGTAGTCCACGTTCTATGCTTTGACCTTCAGTGTCTTAATACTTTTGTGCATTCAATCCGTAGAAAGATAAAAAGATAAATCAGTAGAACTATCTGTATTGACGTCCTAAAGAAGCAACTTGTTCCTTGGCTTGAATCCCACCTCGAGGGTAAGCCGTATGTCTTCCAGCAAGATTAGACCCCTGTACAGATCTCGAGGATTGTTCAGGACTGGTGCCGCGCCAACTTAAAGGACCTCATTTCGGCAGAGGAATGACCCCTGTGTACACCGGATTTGAATCCGCCGAATTGCTCTATATGGGAAGTTTTGGAGAACAAGGCTTACACTACTTCCCACAAAAGTATGAAGTCAGTGAAGGATGATCTGGTCAGCGCATGGAACGAAATCGACGTGGACCACTTGCGGCGCACCGTCGATGCCTTTCCTCGGCGTCTTCGCCCCTGCATTCGCAACAAAGAAGCCCATATAAAATACAAGTGATGCTATTCTGTTCGCTAGTTCATTCTTGACATTTTGTATATAAATGCGCTAAATTTTATAGTGTTGTTATTTCCAACGCTTAGGTTTGGTGCGTCAATACTTTTTACGCACCCTGTACTGGAGAAAAGGCCGTGCAACGGTGGATCGAGGAGGTTTCAACCGTGAATAAGCAGCCCGAAGCGGCTGACCTACAGCAATCCAAAACGACGATTTGAAGGCGTTCGTGGGAGCTAATTCATCGCGAACAGTCCGTGAGATTGCGGAACGTCTAGGAGGAACGCCTCGAAAAGTAGGCGCAGCACGATTTGAGTGACCGCCAGAAACTGTTACGTTTCAAAATCTGTTCTTCCTTGTTTCTCCGGAATCAAATCGAACCGTTTCTGGATCGAGTCGTTATTTGTGATGGAAAGTGGGTTCTGTGGGATAACCGAAGAAGACCAGACAGTGGGCTGATGTCGACAAACCCCCAAGGCACCATTCAAGAATTAATGATCATACTCCTTCAGTGACCACAGTAAAGTCTTTCAATTAACAATTTTTCTACTTTGTTAAAACGTGTAAAGTTTGGTTTGAAAGGTATCAGAAGGATAACTAAAAGTAAAAAAGAGAAAAAAATTTGACAAGAAAACTGCACAACATGGGCTGAAAATGACACGATATGTAAATTCCGGATCACCTTATACTAACATTAGCAGAAAACCCTATAGAAATCGAGTTGTACTGCACTACGCGCCATGTAACTTACGATTTACGATTTGCGACGGTTTTGTCGCAATTAAGATTACAAAAATCGGATTTCGTTTACTCAGACACATGACGTGTCCTCTCCCAGGACTACTAATCTTTCCATCCCTCCGAAGTGGATGTTTGCTAAATCTGAAAGCGTAGAAGGGGAACTCGAAAGCTGTCGCATTGGGAACTACTTCGATTTCACCATTTTGCATCACATATTTTGCCAGGCCGAGATAAGCGTTGCGTGTTCATTAGTGTGTGTGTTTGTGTGTTCTGGCCTCTTCACTTTAGCAGGAATCTCCATCTGGTTCGACAGCGTTAATTGCCCTCTATCCATTCAGACGATGCTTGCCAAAATTATATTCAGGCGAGGCGTATGCCGTATCTTGATCATGCTGGGGCAGCTCTGCCCTCAGAGGAGCAGCTTAAGGAGGTCTTCGATATGGCGCTGAAAATTCCGCTGGCAAATCCACATTCTCATCACGCTACTGGAACCACCACGAACCTGATGGTAGCGGATGCGAGACTTCGGTAACGTTCACCGCTTTTGTCTAAATGAAACCAACAGTTTTTTATGAGCTAAACAATTGCTCTAAACCGCCTACTGAGCTAGTCATGTCCAGATGTGTAGTCGAATTTTGTTTTGCGGATCGTTGACTATGTCATGCGGCAATTGCTGTTCATCATGTTGTAGATAATATTAGGTTGGAAAAAAGTCTCTTCATTTTTTTCAAAGATTTGTTACTTCACAACGACAATGTTAAATCAATTGAGATAAACTTCATTTTGTTCCACTACACTTCTCCAAAGACTGTATAATTTTCTAATTCCTCTCGCGTAAAGGACTGCATTTCTGGTGTCGAACCATCGCTGAATCCAATTTTTGAGGTCTTCGTCCGTTTCAAAATATTGCTCTCCAATTTCTTGCTTGAGAGCACGGAAGAGATCGTAGTCGGTAGGGGCGAGGTCAGGGCTATACGATGGATGTGGCATTACCTCCCAGCCGAGCTCCATTATTGTTTCTCTTGTGAGTCTTGCAACATGTCGCTTTGCATTGTCATGCAGGATCATCACCTTCGACTTCTTAGGCCTCTTTTCTTGGAGAGCTGCGGCGACTTTGTGAAGTTGGTTACTGTATGTGGCAGCAGTAAGCGTCTCTCCACTTCTGAGAGTTCCCCAGTAAATCACTCCTCTGTTATCCTACAAAACACTCAAGAGAATCTTCCTTTCGTGAACATTGGGCTTGAGATCAACCGTAATGTTCTCTCCTTTTTGTGCGCATTGTCTTTTTCTTCGGAAGTTGGCATACAGAACCCAGGACTCATCTCCTGTCACAATCCGCGGTAGAAACATTTTTTCTCGTATCTGGACAGAAGAGAAGCAGCGATGGAGAGCCGTTGACCTTTCTGAGTGTCTGACAGGGCATGTGGAATCCAAGCTCCAAATTTCCATGCAGAGCCAAGACCCTTCAGATGATTCCCACTATCCTATGAGACATTTCGAGCTTCTCTGCCAGTTGACGTGTCGTCTGCCTACTATCGGTACGAAGAATACGGAGTTCAGTGTCGTCCAATTCAGTTGGCCTTCCTGACCACGCTTTTCCCTTGAGTGGATAATCTCCCTTTAAAAACTTTCCGAACCACTCTTAACAGGCGCGATGAGTGGTAGATCCCAAGCCGTATATATGGCTAACTTGGTCGGCTGCCTGACGTGCTGTAGATCCTTTAATGAATTCATGTAGAATGCCGTGCCGAAAATGGCCATGAGGTAGATCTCGCATTGAGTCCGGAAGATTGGATAGATAACGAAGTACAAGAAGGGTCTTGACCTACATATGTCCCTGTGCGAACTGTAGACAAGTGTGATAGGATTATGAAATCAGCTATCAATATTGACTAGTGCGTTTACAAGGAGAACGGTAAAAAATTTCGGAGTGTGAAGAGACTTTTTTCCAACCTAATAGATTTTTCGAAGCACGTTTCAAATCAATACAGGTGTAGACGGTATTTCCGTTCTTATTCTAATTGCGCAGAAAGTTCTGTCAGTTTTCCAATCGTGGGCCATAGCTCGCCTCAGTTACTATCTTTTTACTTAATCTGAAGATTTATTTCAGTTGCCACATCTTTGCCTGCGAGACTTGTAACCAGAGATTGTACTGCCTTAAGATTCTGAGTCCGTGTTGGTGATTACTATTACCTGAAGTTAACAAAGGTAAATTCGGCACAATGTTGGTTCACCTGCAGAATTTCCTTCAAGAAAGCATCCACACGTTTTCAAAAAAAAAAAACTCTTCGGAATTTGTCTGCTAGCCAGGGAAGGGTCTCAAGCGTATCTTTGAACAATGAAAACGATACCACTACGAAAGTCTCCCCCGTTCGCGTAGTAAAAATGTAGCTACCATTTTTGCGAATTCCTTGAACCTACCGAGTTAGGCACACCGAAAGTTTACTATATAGCCGCCCAGTCGCACAACGGAACACCCTCCAAACACCGAATTTGCGGAGGAAATGCGAAAATTCTGCAAGGTCAAGGAATCGAACACCTCGACCTTGCCTATGAAGCAGTATCTTTGCCCTTTTGCTGCATATGTGACATTTGGAAACGGCCTTGTGCGACTATGCGATCTCATAGTGACGTTTCAGGACCCCTAACTCTGTAGGTTCAAGGACTTTGTAAAAACGGAACAAGCTTTCCCACTACATGAACGGTGGAGGATCTCGCAGTGGTACTCATTTTCGCCCCTTACCAGGAGACTATCTCAAGAGTTGTATATGGGCTGAATCGCCTCTCCCTGGGAAGCAACAAACTGTAGGTATCCCGAAACCAATACAACTTTGCGCAGAGGGATGTAGCTACTGAAAGTGAAAGTGGATCTTACCGAAATTTAACCTTTAATTTGTAGCAGAAAAAATAAATCCGCCTCAAAACAATCTTCCATCCGATCAGTTGGATGCGATTTTGCTATCACGGGTTTTTTTTAAAATAAAATGCTTCCTGAACAAGGCGACCACTGGAGCTCAAATTGGAGTTCATAATAGCACACTTTTTATTTAGCAATTGTTCAAGAAATTAAGCATTTCCTAGGCGATCTTCGTTGTGATCGGGTGAGGTCATGCTCAGTTTGTTTTTCAAAAATAAAGAATTTTACACCTGAAGCAATCGACGTAAGGACCGGGAATGTAAGTTTAGAGAACGATAATTTCTATTTAATATATATTCCAGAGAAACCGCACCCGCCTCGGTCGCGCACTAAGATCCATTTTTCAAAATTTGATTTTGCGTACAAAAGATGGAGAATTTTTTCTATTTCTTTGAGTGCCGCTCGCATTTGCACAGCTCTTAAAGGTAAGGGAGTTTGTTCGTTTTTGTAAAATTACTCCAATTTTTTCGAGCAAAAATCGCACCCTCCCCGGCCACGCATAAGATAATCGTTCTTGGAAGGCGGTTCTGCGATCATCAGAAAGAGAATTTCGTCTGGTTTTCTGAATGTCCCCTGCATTTACATAACTCTCAAAATTGAGTTACGATCGGTTGAGCAAAGTACAAGGATAGCACATTCCAATCACATCGACGAGCGATCGACCGCAGATCCACACTAGTGAGGGACTGAACTTACGAATGTCATCGCTAATTGCGGCGACTTGTGGCGCAACGCGGCAATTCGGCGGCTACGTCTGCCGACTCGCCGCCTTGACCCACCGCCAGCGCGACATCCTCCTCCATCCTCCTTGATCTCAGCGAAAATGGCTCTAGATGAGCAGCGTTTTTTATTGTGTGTCGGTCAGAGGTTGAGCTTTTGTGAAGCTACATCTCAGCTCTAGACATCGTTTCCTTCAGGTGCAAAAATCTTTATTTTTTGAAAAAAAGAGCATGACCTCACCCGATCACAACGAAGATCGCCTAGGAAAGACTTAATTTCTTAAACAATCGCTAAATAAAAACTGTGCTGTTATGAACTCCAATTTCAGCTCCGGTTGTCGCCTTGTTCAGGAAACATTTTATTTTTGAAAAAAAAATCCGGGATAGCAAAATCGCTCCACCTGATAGAGGATTTGTGGGAGGCGTGATTTTTTCCTGCTATAAATTGAAGAATTTCAATTTAAATTTCGGTAAGATCCACTTTAAGTTTCAGTAGCCAAATCCGTCAAGTAAAAAAATGTGTTGTGCTCTCACAGCGAAAATTGAGCAACAATTGATCCACTTCAGCTATTTTGAAAACTGCTTCAAAAATTTATTATCTAATCATGGAACAAACTCAAGATTTTCATTAGATACAATTTTAAATTTAAATGACGTCCTGTTTCCGTAGAAGAAGCGGTGTTCAGGGTGTCACTATGTCGTTGCCATGCCTAAAAATCTTCATTTAATCGATTTGTTTGCGTTAAAACTTTATCAATTTAATATTAATCGTTATTTTTCATTATTTACAGATCTGTACTTACAATACTTGCGAAAGAACGATCCCTCCGGGAAATTTCGCCTTCGGAACCAAGTCGAAGTACAACAGGGGGGGAGGGGGTATCTTGGGCCGAAGAGTACGACCCCCTCCCTGTCCACTCCACGCTTGAGCCTGAGCCGGGCTCCCTGGGGCACTCCACAGTGCTTCGAGAGTCTCGCGCCCTTGCTGTCGACGTCGCGCGCTAGGACTGTCTCCGCTACTCCAAACATTGCGCCAGGATGACTTCGCAGCCTGTGGTCTCCCAACGGTGTCGAATGCCTGCACCCGTTAAGTCCATCCACGTGCTCCTTCATCCTTCACCTGTATCACCTGTCGTCCCGTTGATCATCGACTTGCGCGAGCGGGCGCCAGCAGCGTCTCCATTCGTCCCTGTCGCGTGCCAGAGTGCTCCAATGGATCCTCCTCGCTCAAGGGACACGAAGAGCGTCATAGCGGTCGTTCAGGGCTTTCACCAAGAAGTCCGACCAACGCGTTGGTGGGCGTCCTGGTGTTCTCTTGACATCACGCGGAATGCAGTCGGTGAATGCTCTCGTCGAACGGGTGTCTGCGAAGCGCATTACATGGCCGGCCCACCTAATTTTCGACAACTTGGCCCAAGCGACAGCGTCTCTAATCTTCGAACGTCAGCGAAGCTCGGAACTCCGGAGGCCTTTTCTCACTTGCGTGAGTCGTGTCACTCCGAGCATCGTCCTCTCGATTCCACGCTGCGCGACGCTGATCGCGTGTCCATACTGCTTTCGTATAGCCCAGGTCTCTGAGGCGTATGCTAGGGCAGGAAGAACAGTGGAGTCGAACAGGTGGGCACGGAGTCGGACGTTCTTCGTTTTCTTCACGACTTCTTCGACGCTCTTGAAAGCTCTCCAAGCCGCTCGTTTCCTCCTGCCCAAGCTCTGGCGCTAGGTCGTTGGCCATATTGACTTCGCGACCCAGATAGACGTAGCTGGAGCATTCGGAGATGTTCGTTCCGCTGAGCGAGAATGGGGCATCAGAAACTTGTCCGTTCCTCATGAACATCGTCTTCGTAACATTCAGCTGCAATCCAACGTTCCCACATACACGATCGAAGTCGGCCAGCATTCGCTCCGCCTGGCTGATCCTCGGTGTTATGAGCACGATGTCGTCAGCGAAGCGAAGATGATGTAGTTGCCGGCCGTCGACCTTCACTCCCATGTCTTCCCATTCAAGTTTTCGAGGGTGGCGCTGAAGAGCTTCGGGAATATTGTATCCCCCTGCCGAACCCCTCTCTTTACGTCGATGAGGACGTCGTTGTAGAAAGGTGAGATCTTGGTCGTGAATCCACTGTACAGCTCTCGAAGGACTCTGATGTACTGAGTAGGAACACCCTGAGTGAACCGGGCGTCGATGACCGCTTTAGTCTCGACGGAGTCGAATGCCTTCTTCAGGTCGATGAACGTAAGGCACAGCGGCAGCTTTTACTCTCGGGACACTTCGATGAGCTTCGTAATGGTGTGTATGTGGTCGATCGTGCTGAATCCTCTCCGAAATCCTGCTTGTTCGCATGGCTGTCCTTCATCCAGCGTTCGGCCAATCCTATTCAGGATAACTCGAGTGAACAGCTTGTAGACTACGGACAGCAGGCAGATCGGGCGATAGTTGCCAATGTCGTGCACGTCTCCCTTCTTGTACAGCGAGACGGTCCTGCTGGTCTTCCACTGAGATGGAACCTTGCACTCCGACAGGTAGCGCGAGAAGAGCCGCGCCAGTGTGTTGATGAGCGCTGGCGGTTCATCCTTACCCAAAGCAATCTGCCTGTCTCACCAATGTAACCCTTATAACAAGTTATGAGGTACACCACTTCCGAAGTCATGCAATCTCCTCTTTCCAAACGGACACACCACACATTTATTTACATTTATTTATTTATTTATCTAAAGCATGCACTAAACACGCAACAATAAATTATACAATTTACACATCCCAAACGAAATAAAGCCTGCAAAAAAAACGACAAGATCAAGGCGGATCGAAGGTGACATTCCTCATAACGAATGTTTTAAATGCATTTTTCGACAAACTAAGAGGATTGTCACTTTTGGCTAGTAACAAGTTCATCACATTCAGACACCTGTAAGTGATCAAACATGATCTAATCCGTGTTCTAGCAACCGAGACGTACAGCATTGTTTTTCCTCTCCTAAACACATAAAGGAGTTGTACAAGCCCAATCATACAGGCGGCTCTGCACGAGATTCCGCATTCCGCACGAGCTTGAGATTACAAGGTGATATTCCAGTTAACCTGATACCTCAGCTGCAAATAATGTAGTTCATCGCGGGATTCAGGGTTTTGGCTGACTCGTAATGAGTAGCTTGACGAATCGCGTCAGTTGCCTTTCTCCCAGTTTCATGGACAGCGGTGACTGTCGGTAAAGTGATGCGAAAAATTACAGCTATTTCCGTTCTCCTTCCTTCCGTGAACACTTGACTCTCGTCGCGCTGGACCTTTCGACTTTCTTCGAACTCGGAGAACACTATAGATCGGCGGTCGGTGTTGTTTGTAGCCTGTCTCATCCTGTTTTATAGTGCACGAACTTCGCGTCTATGACAAAACTTCGGTCGCGATCCTTTACGAGGTGTGTCTGCGCTTTTGTACTCCGCTCTAATATGTGATGAGGTGGGAGTCGGGTTTTTCTACAATGGGATGCACCGTGATGAGATCATGCTAGTTTGCATGCTCAAGGATATGCTCACTATCGGTGTCACACGTCCCGTTGCACCAGCCACGAATCCACCACGACAGCTGCAGCCGCTCCTCCTGGAGCCCGTCTGTCACCAAAGTTCTCCAGCAACAACAGCGACATTTTTCGACGGTACGTCAGCTGTCTTCTCATCAAGCGGGCGTCAAAACACCCGTAGTGCGGTCGGAGCAGCCAGTCCGCTGAGAATGTGTAAAGAAGAAATGATAGAGTGTTCCCATGGCAGCACAACGATCTCCAACAATCGATCGTCAGAGCTTTCAAAACCTCCGACCGTGATCGTACCGGCACGGTTGGTAGCGCTGAGACTAGCGCGAAGAACGGTCCTGAAGCTACGGCCAATGTCGCTCGACTTGCAACAGGAGCACCTCCTCTCCTGTTCCGTACAGAAATCCTCTCAGAAACCAACAAACCTCGTTCCAGTGCTTCTGTCAACCTGCACTTGCGGCCGTCAACATACAAAATTCATCGTTACTACGCGGGTGTTGCTTACGTTACTCTATTTTCGGACTAGCCGGTTGCCCTCGATGGCGGTCTGGCATCACGGACTCTCGTGTATGCTCGTCTCCGCCGGCTTTAGAGGTGCGTAGGCTCCTAAACACGCTGTTGCAGTGCCTCGAAAAACAGCAGTTATACACAATATGAGAGGGGATCTTCCGTCTGCCACAGAACCTGTTGCCTGCACCGCAATGTCTTTTTTAGTACAGCTCGCAAAAGCGAGCAGTCCACTGCGGCGCCCCGTGGAGAAACACTCATCACCATCGATGATAGAGCATGACCAGTTAGTTTGCAGCATTAGTGAAACATCCATGTAACCCCTCTATAGTCATGATGTCCGTGACGCATTCCTTATCACGCGCAATTTTGTCAGATAACAAAACCTTTCGCTCTGCATTTGCGTGAGCGTTAGCCTTCTTTTCAAACGCATTACTTGCAGCAATATTGTAATCTTTTGCTGTGAATTTCTCGGGACACAAGGCATTTTAGTTCCCTTTCATTTGTGCGATCACCAACGGTTTCTTGGAATGCGAAAATAGTATCGCTTATGATCAGCGTGAAGAACTAGACATGGTTATCACGCATAAATAGTACAGCGAACGGTTTCTCTATTGAAGATTTTGCATGTGTAAGTATTCCTATTATTTTTGTATTGGATTTTCTTAATATTTAAATGTACTTAAGTTATCTCATTCTTTTACTTTGTTTTTGGCGAAAGATACCATTGGATTTGCTGCTCGCTATTCAGCGTTATGGTGATCGCAATTAATAAACGGTGACAAACGAATTTGACTAAGAGAAAAATCTACGCTCTTCATGCGGTTGTCTGGATTTCTGATAAACCGAAAAATTGGATTAGTCGGTTAGTTGGAATTCGAATAAACCGAACAAAGAGACTATTCGATTGCTCGCTCGTTTAATAAATTTTTGGAGAAGCAGACGAAGGTATTTCCGGTCAGCTTGCATTATTAACTTCTCCGTCGGCTTCGCTGTCAATACGAAGCTCGTTCGTCTTCGCCTGCGATGTGGATTGTTGATTGTTTTTTGAGACATAGTTCCGAGTGAACAACACAGCACTCCGTTCAACCTCGCCCTATTGCGGATTAATTTCATGGTTCTGGAGCACTTTGACGTGACCACGCAGGATTATGCTGTCGTGTTCACTGCCAACGCAACCGGTGCCCTTCAAACTGTAGCCAGCTGCTTCGTTTTTGGTGAGAAGAGTACCTCCACTCCTCAGATCGCTTCAAGCTTCAGAGGAAAAGGTTTGCGGAACGGCATTTCTATTATTACGAAGTTAGTTCACCTAATCATGATTTAAGTCTATATAATTACCAGGAAACCTCTCAACAGTAGACTATTTCAGCGGTAGTTCAGAACGGCGGAAGTGTGTATATGTACAGAAGCGCCTCTGCCTCATGAATGCCAACATGCAAGCCTCTCCAGCCGAGTCGTGCAGGCTCAGAGTTGTGGAGCACCAACGTAAGTATAAAGTGAAACAACCTCTCACGGTTAGGGGTTGGCTTGGCTGTCAGTGCTGGAGACTGGCGAACTAGTGGGCGCGGTGGCGGATTCATAGTTACGAGGCCAACGTTTCGAATCCGCTCGTTGTTGTTTTGTTTTGCATGCATATAAAGCACAGATAAGTCGGATCATTACACTCGTATATTAACGAATCATTCCCGTTTTTGTAGAGTATAAGGTGTTACTCAACGGATTCACTTACCATTTTTCCGCTCTTTACCTCGTGCAGGTGCAAACCTTAAAGGTTCAGCGCGGCCCTTTTAACAGCCAGTTATTAGGTTGTAACGAATTAAATGGCACTGGCTCGCGCCATATTTTGGCGCGTCTTTACGCGTTTGATCAAGAACAAACCGTAACATGTGGCATATCATTTAGAAGCGCAAACTTTGCTCTACCGGCGAGTACCAAATTTTCTATGTAAAATTGGGAAAACTTTAGAGTTTTATTGACTTTTTTGCAGATGGACAAAAGGGTAATCCGAGGCATTTACTTGTATGAATTCAAGCTGGGCACTACAGCTAAGGAGGTGGACGAGAAGATCAACGCCGCATTCGGTCAAGGATGTTCCACAATTCGGACGGCGTATCGTTTTATCAGAAGTTCCGGAATGGAGATGAGAGCTTGGAAGAACATGAAGGTCGTGGGAGGCATAGTGATGTTGATGAGGACAAGCTGAGAGATGTGGTAGATGAGGATCCACACAAAGGTACCAGGGAGATAGCGAAGGTTCTTGGCGTCAGTCACAACACAGCTGCCCGGCATCTGAAGGAAATTGGAAAGACCAAAAAGCTGGAAAGATGGGTGCCTCACGAGCTGTCTGAGGAGTAAAGAAACCGACGATATGAGATCTCGTCCGCACTGCTTCTACGGAACGAAACGGACCCATTCCTTGATCGCATCATAACCTGTGACGAGAAATGGATAATGTACGACAACAGGCGACGATCGGCACAGTGGGTGGACAGCGATGAGAGCCCCAAGGTTTTTGCGAAGCCGGAATTGCACCAAAAGAAAGTAATGGTGACAGTATGGTGGTGTTCGCTGGGAATTATACACCACAGCTTCCTCCCTCCCGGTGAATCCATCACGGCAGAGAAGTACTGCATTGAAATTGAAGAAATGATGAAAAAGTTGAAGGATATCCGGCCGGCCTTGGTAAACCGAAGGCGAGTTCTCCTTCTGCACGACAATGCTCGCCCCCATGTAGCACGAATGACGCAGAAAATGAGCTGAGCATTGAAACTCTACCACATCCTCCGTTTTCTCCCGACCTCTAACCAACAGACTACCATTTCTTCAAGCATCTTGGCAACTTCTTGGTAGGGAAAATATTCAAATACCAACAGGATGCCGAAAGTGCCATCGAAGATTTCGTCAATTCCAGAACTTCTGATTTTTATGCTACTGGGATAAAAAAGCTTGTGTCACGTTGGCAAAGATGTGTAGAATCAGAAGGTTTTTATTTCGATTAATAAGCTTGCCTACAAGCAGAGATATTAACTGCTTAAATTTACAGTGGTTCAGTGCCATTTATTTCGTTACAACCTAATAGTATAATTTCATGAAGCAGTGAGAAATCTTGCGATGTGAGCCAATAATCAAGGACAACCATCCTCCAGCGCCTCGGTTCACAGGCGAGCTTCATGGACCTCAAAAAAGCTCAAAGCGCAAGTATAAGCACCTGCGCTGAGCACCCACAAATGCGCCGCCATCGTTCAACAATGTACGTTGACAATTACCACAAAATTTTCGCATCTTTGCAGTCCGACCAGGTACAAATTTGGTACGAATGAATTATTTGAAGATATCCGGCCGGAGTTCTTCGATACAAATCATCCACTTGTCCGGGATTCACAAAATTACCCTTATCCGAATTAACCAATTATCGGAGGTCCTCAAAATTGCCGTTACCCGAACCACCCAATTCTCCAGTGGACGAAAAAATTCGACGATTCTGATAAAATCGGACAATAATCTTAATGCCCTATATCAAAGCCACTCAGCTTACAAGGGAAAGATACATACCAGTTTCCCATAGAACTTTGAGATGAGATGTATATCATGGGATGCGGCTTCGAAGGCGGATTCCAACTATTCGCACCGCATCTGACACGGTCAGGTGGGGACGGAGTTGTTGACCATTTTCAGTTTGCCTTCTGAGCCATCTGCCTGTGCGCAGAGTTCATCAATCAAAATAGAGCGAGCCCAAGTCGGCTGGAAACAGCGAAGAGGGTTTGCGCAGCAGCGGTGCAGTCGATAGAGGAGCGGCGTGGTGAGGAGGAGAGGTTCGTAGCTCGACGTTTCTATGATGCAACATTTCTGCAATTCTTAAGAAAAACTGCCACGATCAACCGAAGCACTATGTAAAATCGCAATGAAAAAGGTCACCAGACAGGAAAGCTAATTTATAGGCACTGCTGCACTTTTACGAATCCAGAGATGGAAAAGTTATAAAGAATAAAGGATAAAAAAACCGAAACATGGCGTAGAGAGGTTGCATATTCAAGGCACTGATCGCTTATGGAAGGTCTGTTTTTAAAATGTTGATTGATTACTGTGGGTTACTGTAGGAGCGGATGAGCATGGGTAAGTGATCCTTACTCACCAGTATCTACCGTAACCTACCGCAATCTATCTAATTTTTAGAAAGTAGCCTAAAATAAATTATGAATGAAAATGAAAAAAGGAAGTGAATGAAAACTCCTGAAAATTCTATATCGTGAGCAACGACTGCTGACTTCTCAGTACATGTCCCTGCAACGTTGAACATTCCAATATACTGGAATCGGCTATCCGAAATCCGGAGCCTGGAAAGCAGTCGTTATCCGAATCCAAACTATCCAGGAATCTCAAGATCGCCGCTGTCCGAGTCACACAATTATCCGCGGTAAAAAATTTGCGGCTACCTGAGCAATCCAATTGTCCAGTGTCTGCAAAATCGTCGCTATCCGTATCTACCAATTATCCGAAGATTTTGGTTCGATTCATGGTATACTCTACAGCCTTCTTCCCACTGCTTTTGGCTCATACAGCCAGCAAGCGGCAACGAAGGTACCACTTCTATCTAATGCTTACATTGCAGTTATTATCACAGTTCCCTGTATTGTATGCGAGTGTAATAAGACGCTGAATTATGCCATGACAAAGTGTCTAATAATTAAGTGTCGAAGAGCTGGAAGATGTTGTGGAAGCTACTAGTCAACGTCAGCCACTGATGGGTGGCTGAGTCCACCGGCTGGTCGCATTCACTCGCATGAGTTCCGTTGTTCCTTCAGAGATATTGCGTTAATTCAACAAACATTTCGCAAATGCAGAGCTCATAATTTCGTGTCTCAATGTTTGCTAAGGTCTGTATTTGACTTTTCGAAGAACTGTTAGCAAGGTTTCCTCCTCCAGCGCCTAGATGATGGGCGGAGCGGACAGCCATTCCGCAAATCCGTTGCTGTGACGAAAATCCAGAAATATTGCATGTGAATCTAATGACATTAAATTTATAAGCATACAAAGTAGAAAAACAACGAGCGGATTCAAACAGTCGACCTCGTCTCAAACAAGGGAAGAGTCTGAAGCGTATGACTGAAGTGGGAGAGCGAGTCATCTAGGAAGAATTCCCACCCTTCAATTAGTATCAAAATTTGTTTCTTTTTTGCCAAGTCGTTAAACCCAAGGGTAGAAGGTCCTTGAAATCACAATGGAATCGGCGCTTCACAAGCTCTGGGGTCTCTTGAACGCCCGCGATGCCGCTGCCTGGAGCGGCTGGGAGCGCAGTGGGTAGTGACGTCGCCTCATGCAAGGGAGGTGGGGGTTCGATTCTCCTGCGATGCTCCATTTTTGAATTTCAACTGATTAGTTGAGATTTGAGGCGTCCCGGCGGCTACACCATTTTCAGACGTTTTCTACGCATTTTTCCAGATGCATGGTGTGGCAATCAACATACGAACACCATACGAAGTATAAACGTTCAAAACCAGTGATACACAGGCGCAGAATGGATGAAGCAGTTCTGGTCACAATACGTACACTGTATAAAAGCTGCAGGCTCCTCGCAGTTCGTTTCCCCACATGGACCAATGACCTCGGGAAAACCATCCTGCTCGGATTTTCAAAAGACACCGAGATGAGACGTCAAGGGTTGATAAAATGTGAAACGAGGTCTGTGGACCCTGTAAATTGACTAAACGGCCATCGATACACTCTTTCCCTCATCTTTGCCACGTATCGATTCAAGCTACTATACCCTGAAGGAAGACTATGAGAATTCGTGCTATACCTTCGGGTGCCATCGGCCAGATTCAGCCAGCCGACGTGGGTTTCTTCTTCTACGTGAGCAAATCGATTTTATTCCCATGCCATTGTGCACGATCTTTTGATCTTCAAAAAAGGACGTCATCCTGAAGGCAAGGGTTCAAGTTGCGGGTAGCTGAAGGAGAACGAATTTGTTGTAATGGCATTGGAGATCGTGTCGCTGGTGCACCGAATCCTGTGCCATCCTCACGTGGAAAAGCTTGTTGCTTATGCGTGGTTCAAGGCTGGTTATACGACGTCACATCATGGCCTCTTTAAAAACCCGAGCAGGATGGTTTTTCCCGATGTCATTGATCCAAGTAGAGAAGCAAACTGTGAGGAGAGGAACCTGTAGGTTTTATACGCTGTCCGCATTGTGACCAGTGCTTCTGTTCATGCACATTGTGCCTGTGATCACTGCTGTTGAACGTTTATACATCATTATGTTGAGTAGCTTTCTCATTGCCTTCTGGTTAAAAAACGGTCAGTAATAAATACATAAGTCACAAGAAAGTTTCTCTCTACAGCATACAGCTGGAAAAATGCGTAGAAAACGTCTGAAAATGGTGTAGCCGTCAGGATCCTTCAGTTCTCAACCAATCGTGGAAATGCAAAAATGGAGCATCGCACGAGAATCGAACCCCACCTCCTTGGCATGACGCGACATTACCGTGCTCCGAGCCGCTGTCGACAGAGGCGTCCGGGGCATACTAGAGACCTAGAACTCGTGAGGCGCCGATTCCATTGTGACTTCAAGGAGCCTGCTCCTAGATTTTAACGACTTCGCAAAAAAGAAACACACGAACCATACTAAAACATACTAATTGAGGGGTGGGGATCCTTACTATATAACTTGCTCTCCCCGTTCGCTACGATACGCTTCAGATCCTTCCTTTGTAGGAGTCCGCCACACTGCGTGGAAGGACAACGGTCCTTGAGAGCACTGAGAACGAGGCGAAACCGAAACCTCGAGTGGTCACAGCACTGTCTCTTTAATCCGCTAATCGGTCATACCTCTGTTCAGTCCAGGGCTCGGGTTGGGTTACTTGCATATTCGTATCTTTGAGGCAGAGGCGCTTCTGACCATACACAATACTTCAGCCGTTTCGAGCTCCCGGTGGAATATTTCGCTCCCAGACGTACCGTTTGGGCGACAATAAAGAATGTCACAGCGAGAATCGCTGTACCTCAAGTGGCAGCAGGGTACGTGTCGTTTCTGTGAAGTCTTTCAACCGAATATTTGGGGGCGCTCAAAGTCTACTATAGAGTCATCACGCGATTCATGCATTCGTGCCTCTTGTGGAGAAAGCACAGACCTCCCTTACATACTTTTTTACTTTTTTTAACTTTTTTCTTTACTTTTTTCTTTTTTTTACAATTTTTACCTTACAATCCGTTTTTGACGACAGGCTTTAACAAAATTGTGTCTGTACTTTCACTATGGCGGACTCGAGTTTTTACACCTAGCTTACTTAATGGACGGGTAGAATGTCAGCTGCGTCTTCAAGGTTTTTTTAGCGCAACGACTTCACGCTGGGGCAAGCCTGGGGGTAAGAGGGGGTAGTGGCGGTGCGTGCCAAGGAGACAAAGGGAAACCACGTCCAGCCTAACCGACCATGAATATGAAGGGTAAACTCGTTGTCTCAAGATAGTGAAAAATGGCCTTTGCGCTGCGCTTGAAGATGAGTGGGAACCCAGTCCTCTTGCCCTCTCAAAGCACACGTGATCGTCATGTTGGCCCGGTTATGGGTGACAGGCGACCATCGTAGAGGTCGAGTGATACTTTTCTCAGTCGTCGAAGAACATACAGTTGGACACCATTTCATAACCAGACGTTTAACGGCCTACCGGCCGCCAAACGTCTGGTTGGGGCTTCGCCCCAAACCCAGAGAATTGAACACACCGAACGTCTTCTTCTCCTCTTTAGACCATCTCTCATTCATTACAGTAAAAAAAAACTTGTTTTGCTATATAGAATGGTATAGCGGAATAGGGCAAAACAGGTCTTAACTGGTCCCTTATCACTGGCTCCCCCTTATTGTCAGCCCTTTTCCGGTTCACCCTTCACTTGTCCCCCTTCCCCTTTGTCTGTCCCTACTACTGCTCCCTCCTTCACTGGACCTCCCTTTACTGGCCCCCTCTTCGCTGGTCATCCTATCCTTCACCGTTCCTCATTACTGGTCCCACCCTCACTGGTCCCCCTTTTATTCATCAACTCTTTTCCGGTCCCCGTTCACTGACCCCTCATCAACTCTTTTCCGGTCCCCGTTCACTGACCCCTCCCACCATTCACCGATCCCCATTACTGGTGCCTTCCTCACCGCTCCCCCCCCCCCTTCACCTGGTCTCCTCTTCACCGGACCCTCCCCCAACTCACCGGTCCCCATTACTGGTCCCTTCCTAGCCGCCCCCCCCCCCCCTCTTCACCTGGTCTCCTCTTCACTGGTCAACATTCTACCGGTCCCCTCTTCACTGGACCCCTCCCCCTCCTTCAGCGGTCCCCCCTTCACTGGATCCCTCCTCACCGATACCCATTGCTGGTCCCACCTATTATTGGTCAACCCTTTACCGGTCCCTCTTACTGGAACCCCATCCTTCACCGGCCCCCACTACTGGTCCCAGCTTTAATGGTAACACGTCGTCTGAATCCGGAACCCTCGCGCGACATCGGTGACACCTCTCCTCAACCCGAACTTCTTTGGTGGGACATCGGTGGCACGTCTTCTGAACCCAGACACCTGTTGACCCACCTCGCTGACACCTCTTCTAAACCGGACGCATGTTGAAGGAGGTGGGAGACATCTCTTCGCAACCCGCACCTCCTTTGCGCGACATCGGTGACATGTCGTCTGAACATGGACGGCTGTCGACAACCTCAACAGTTGACCACTGGTGACAACTACAACCCCCCCCCCCCTCCCCCATACTTCCTCCCAACACACTCCTTTAGCACTTCCGTGCAAACAAACACACCCACAAACACACGCACTCACCCACAGACAAACGACCGTTCTCGCTTATATATGGTAGGATTATGACATGCTAGCACTTGCCGTCTAAGCAGGTTAATAGGCTGCGGTTCAAGGTGTGAACATTTGGCTACTCACGGAGACCAGAGTTCTACCCCTCGTCCCCTGGCCCGCCCACCTCCCAACCCCTGGACTTGGTCAAGAGTCCAGTGGCTGTCTTAGGAGATAGTCGAGACACAGACATTTGCCACGCCTCTGTTTAAAGGGCGGGGAAGTACGCCACTCCGCCTTTGCTCACGATATAAAGGCTCCCGCACAATTCTGCGGCGTTGCCGCTCACTGCTATGGTTAAGGATAGGGCAGGGGCGCCGTCGACGGCGAACTCTGCGTCCCTGCCCTATGGTTAAGGATAGGGCAGTGGCGTTTCTGCAGAAGTGCGGAGGGGGGGGGGGGGGGGGGGTCCTTAAATGAGCGTTCGGCGTGTCCGCGATGAGCGACGTGATGAATCGATATGGGCGCATATAATTGCATTTCGTCGCGCGTCGCATGCACACTAGGGCCTATGTTATACTCCTGCGGGAGCATCCGCGGGACATACGCGGGCGGAAGATGCACCGCGGACGGTGGTCGTCGAGCCGGGGCGGCTAGCGTCGCATTCGAGCGCGTTTTTTGGCGCCGGACTCCGTGGGACGACAGCCTTCCGCGGTGTAGTGCATAGGCCTAAGGCCTGAGTTATACTCCCGCGGGAGCATCCACGGAAGGGCGGGAATCGCGCCGAGATCCCTCACCTGGCCAATCGCCGCGCCCCGCCACGGCCGCGGTCCGCGGTGCACCCTTAAGCCCCTTTCATACTCGTCCGAGGGGCGGCGGCGGCGGCCGCCGCCGCTTCAGCGGCAGGTGGAGGGGCGGTGTCCGTTCTCGCCGCCTAGGGGTGGCGGCGGCCGCCGCCAGCGCTAATTGCGTTTGGCGCGCGCGTACGCGCAGCGGTCTCGTCTGTGCCGCCGCTCTCGCTGCCCCTCGTGGCCGCCGCCCGAAATGGCCCCAGCCCTCTCGGGCAGCGGCCCCGGCGGCGGCGCCGCCAGGGGCGTGGCGGGGCGTGGCCGCGGCGACGTCGCCGCTGCCAGTATGAAAACCCCTCCACCGCCGTGGCCGCCGCTCGGGCATGTCATCGCCGCCGCCTTCCTATGCTAAACCATTGGGCCGCCGCCGCCGCCGCCGCCGCCGCCACGAGTATGAAAGGGGCTTTAGGCCCCTGTTATACTCCCGCGGGACCTTCCGCGGATGGGCGGAAATCGTGCCTGAACCCCGCGCCGGGCCACTCGTCGCGGCCCGCCACGCCCGCAGATCGTCGCCGACAGACGACGAGAGGGGTGTTAGGGCCTCTACAGAGTCTCGAGGCAGCACCCCGAGAACTCGTCCATATCGCTCCCGCCGCAATGGGGCCCACGCTGTCACTGTGGTGGAAGCCGCGGCGCGGACGAGTTGTCGCAGAGCCGCCGCACGCAAAGGTCCCCGAGGGCTGCCGCAGTTCACGGCGGCGGCTGAGACCCGCTAGATGGCGTGATAGATGGGTATCCATTATGGTTCATCTATTTGTAAACATTTTTTTAAAACGAATCTACATGCTAGGAGTATAATAGGTTGGTGCATGATTTCTGTCCATAAAAGAGCTTGACAACCAACAGTATAATCACCGTTAGTGTCGACAAATGAAGGCGTGTGGAATTTTGCACTCAAAACGCAACGCAATAAAACTTAGCACGATATTAGATAACCTTGGATGCACTGCAAATCTTCGTGGCCTTCCAGCCACAAGTTAGCCGTGTGAGGTTTAGAGAAAACCCTTGAACAGAAATGCAACAACAAAGCAGACCGTTCTTTTTAGTATGAGCTCTATCTGCATCGGACAGATCTCCCGGGCTCAACAACGCATCGGAGGGAATGCTGTCATCACAAGGGCTACCACATTATCTTCGAGATTGTCAACCGAGGAACTTTAGTGATGAAAGAACGACAAAAGTGAGAGCAAGCGCAAAATGGTACAGAACTGTTGAGTTATAAGGAGTGTTCTATTAGAGACGGGGCTTAGATTCAAGAACTCCTAAACCTAAGATTCAAGAACTGGCTTAGAAAACGCTTCTTCACGAAAAAAGCGTTTTGCTTACTACATATCTGACATTCTTAAAGGTCGCAACTGCCGGCAAAAGTACGCAGTATTGCGTATAGCAACCCTCCGGCGCCGCACCACACGCCGTTGTCATGGCGGGTCCGCGGCACCCGCAAGACTCTGCTGCCGGCCTTATACTTCCCGCCCGCGGGAGGGCAGCCGTCCGCGGTGCAGTGCACGCTCCACGCTAGCGTCGCACTGGAGCGCGTTCCCCGCGCCAAATTCGGCGGGACGACATCTTTCCGCGGTGCACTGCACCGCGGACGACTGCCCTCCTGCGGGCGGGAAGTATAGCACCCCTCTCGTCGTCTGTCGGCTGCGATCAGCGGACGGCGGGCGTGGCGGGCCGCGACGAGTGGCCGGCGCGGGGTCCAGGCACGATTTCCGCCCATCCGCGGAAGGTCCCGCAGGAGTATAACAGGGGCCTTATTAGTCCGCGGACGTCCCGCGGGAGTATAACACAGGCCTAAAGGCCCATGCAAACTGCTGCGATAGTACGGCGCGGCAATGATGAAGCATAGAAGTGCGATGGCCGGCACTGCGACACATGCCGTGAGGAAGAGTCATGCACAGAAATTGCGGCAGCCGCGGCGGTCACCGCAACTTGCCTCCACTTGCCTCCACTCACTCCACTTGCCGCGTTGCCGCTGTCGCAGCGGTGTGAATGGGCTTTAACGCTTTCTGAAGGCCTCCACACACTTCTGCGGTAACGTCGCTCGCCGCTGAAGGATAGGGCGGATGCGCCGCGGCGGCGCGCTCTGCGTCCCTGCCCTATGGTTAAGGATAGGGCAGCGGCAACACCGCAGAAGTGTGCGGGTGCCTTAAAGGCCCACTTACACTGCTGCGACAGCGGCACGCCGCAAGTAGGGCGACGGCCCCTTCCGCGACATCCGGCGGTCGCGGCGAGGTCGCTTGGTAGAGCAGGTTTCCACTCAGCCGAGGCATCGGGACCGGCGTCCTCGTGCTTGCCGCGCTGTCAGGAAATTTGAACCATTCCAGCCAGCGGCTGTCAGCGCAGCGCCGCGGCTGCCGAAAGTTTCTGCATGATCCGCCCCGTGGCAGGTGTCACGGTGCCGCGCCGCGGCCGTACCAGCAGTGTGCACGGGCCTTAAGAGTCAAGACCGCGCACAGTTACGGGAAAAGAACAAATCGAAAAAAAACTTTTGTCAGGGTCGCTCGCCATATCTTTATATCAAAGAAGGCCTATTTTTGGAAAATCGAGTCACTCTGTGCGGTTATGTACTGAAAGAATTCTGCGATAACCAAGGAGTGGCTGACAATGAATACAAAAGTATTTGGAAGCTAATACCACTAACCAACAATCATTATTTTAAAGAAGTCTGGAAAAGCAGTGGGGTACAAGAATCGAACACCTTAGCTGTCTCCAATGAAGCAGTGTCGTTCACCACACCTATGCCACCTGCAGTCCACACCCGCTGTCACCTCTCCTACTTGAGGCACATGTGTCACGCGTTGATGGTGTGGTCCCACAGCGAAATTTGGGGAACCTCTAATTGTTTGTTTCATCGACTTTGCAAAAATGAGACACGCTTTGCTGCTATTTGAGGGATGGAGAATACCGCTGTGACATTGATTTCTGCCGATCAGACTTACGCCTGAGACCCCTGGTTCGTCATAAACCGTTTCTTCTGAGACTGCTTGGTTTAAAAAACACAACGAAGAACGGTGTCATCAGATTTTCGTCAAATTTAGTCTTGATATCTCCGTTATCTTTGCATAGCAAGTGGTTTAGATAGATAGAAATTTCGAATTTTTTAACACTTCAGAGCCAGTCTTTGCCTACCTGAGGGACTCACACAACTCCCTCGTCGGAATGAGAGAAATCATCAAGGAGAAAGTTGGTGTTATCGTTCAGCACGAGCGCATCCTTAATGTTTTCCCATTATTTCTTACCAGGTGGATGAAATCTTGTGCGTAAACTCTTGTGACGAACTTCTCACCCGGACAAATCATGGTTTATTCGCCATGACTGCGATGAGTAATTTTTGCGGGAGGAAGTACGATCTTCATCTCATCGAGGAGCTAGAACAGCTTGGTGAGCTCTTTTTGTTCTGTTTGCATGAACTATTTAGATTCCACAACTGCTAGAATCTCCAAAGATCGCCGATTTGCAGGCACGGTGAAGCTTGAGGTGCGAGAATCGCAGGTACTCCCTCTTGATTCTGGGAGGAGTGTCTCGTATTTTTCAGCTTTTTGGGTGATGCATGTATCTCTTAATAAGTTCTTATTTTCAGGTGTAGGTTGATATTGAAGAGATTCGCGCGCAGCTTTGTTCATTGAGGAAGGAATATTATTGATTGGTTGATTAAATGAATCGACTGATTAAAGTTTTGAATACTGATTGTTCTACAGTTAGAAAAAATAAAAGATTTCTTAACCGGAGTTTTCGATTCAATAAGAGGTGTTCAATTTTTCAGTTTTTTTTTCAGGACTTTTCTAAAATTTCAACTTTCAGTTACCAATGATGATCTAGGTGCTTCTTCTACAAGATTTTTTGAAGCGCTCTTCGAGTCGATGACGGAGCAGCCGAAGGATGGACTTGTCACGGAAATAAATTTCTCCCTTATGAAGGAAACAACATCGGAAAACGAAATGGTGTCCTATAAAATTTTGAGCACTGCACGACACGCTGCGATAAAATTAGGCTTTGCTGAGGCGGTCTTCTTTATGATCAGGAGCATCCGTTTTGCGTCATTTGCCGAAAAAAGCCCCCAAAAAATCGACCCTCCCCAATCACAAATACTGTCACTTTTAGCAGCTGCTTTTTAAAAAATGGATCCACATTCTTCCTAACTTCCAAAGCTATATTAGCTTTTTAGGAGCACCCATTCGTCCATCACATGCGAAGGATGGGCTTTTCTCCCATCTGAAGGAAACAACATCAAAGAATGAAATTGAATGCTACAAAAATTCACGCCCGGTGTATCATAGAGCAAAAAACACAAGCTTCTCCGCTGCGATCCACGATATGATAGAGGGAGATGTATTGAAAATCCTGGTTTTTCATGAAAATAAAATCATTCTCTACCTGAAGCAAGCGACCTATGCAGTTAAAATTCTGCCACAAAAAGAAAGTTTCAAGTCTTGTCCAACGCACTGTGAAGAAACCATGATTTTCTGAATCGAGCAGGTTGGATCGACCTCTGGTCAATCTGGCACCGACGAACGTTGGTAGAAATGGCCATACCTCGGTAAGCTTTTCGAATTTCAAAAAACCAAGAGCGAAAGGTAGAAAAAAAGCATTCTTACCCTTTCAAAAAAGAGGTGGGGTGCGACTTTTGGTCGATTTTTGCCGAAACATTTGCCGGAAGTCGCACCCCCCCCTCGCCTCGCATGAAGACCTTCTTTTTGAAAACTAATTTTTATATGATAACATAGCATTTTTCTACCTTTCAGAGAACTTTTGGATTTTTGAAGTTCGAAACGCTTACCGCGTTATGGTCATTTTGTGAACGTCCAAATTTGTCGCTCCAATGATCTCGGTGCCAAATTGACCAGAGGTCGATCCAACCTGCTCGATTCAGAAAGTCATGATTTTTTCACTGTGCATTGATTGAGAGTTTTTGTGGCATAATCTTAACTGTATGGTCTGTTTCAGGTAGAAGACGGTTTTATTTTTATGAAAAACCAGAATTTTGAATACGATCTTACTAATCATATCGAACACCGGACAAGCTTGGCTTTTTTGCGGCATGATATACAGGGCTTGAGCTTTTGTAGGGTCCAATTTCGCTATCTGGCGTTCTTTGCTCTAGAAGGTAGAAACATATTTCCGCGATGTTAATCCATCGCATGCGATCGACGAAGTCAGAGAACGCAGCTGCCACACGTATACTGCCATATGAGATTTTTTAGAGCCTCTGAAAAAGGCTATAGAGGAATAAAAAGTAGAGGAATTGTGGTTTCTAATCCTTAAAACGCAGGTTCTAAAATTGACAGGCTTTGTGATCGAGGGAAGGGCCGATTTTCTGGGCGCCTTTTTCGGCAAATAGCGCAAAACTGTTACTCCTGATAATAGTGAACATCTCCTCAGAAAAGCAGGATTTTATCGCTGTGTGTCATGCAGTGCTTGAAACTTTATGGGGCACCATTTCGTTTTCCGATGCTGTTTCCTTCAGATGGGAGAAATTCATTTCCGTGACAAGTCCATCCTTCGACTGCCCAGTCATTTTGACTCGAATTATTCAAAAAATCTTGTAGGAAAGGCACTTAGATCATCATTAGTAATTGAAGGTTGTAAATTTTATAGAGTGCAATTTCGGACGCAGATGTCGCTCGTTCAAGTACAGAGCTGTCGTTTCCATGGCGTGCTGCAAAAAACTGAAAAATTAAAACCTCTTATTGAACGAACCCCTTCATGTGCCACCTCATCGCGGTGAAGGGGTGAACATCATTTAGTGATGGCTAACGGCACAAATGGTCACGCAGTGTACGATGCTTTGTCGTGTATGGGCTGCTCTCATGTATCCCTGGCCAGGAACATGAGTAACCAGACCACCGCCATGGCTCAAACAACTAAACCCGCGCCCCAGTCCTCCGCGCGCCGGAAGTGGACTTCTACGACGTCGGTTGCATCCCACTTCGGCGAGTGGCCATCTAATCTCGGAGTTAAACTATCAGGACGTCAATTGAATCGGACTACCGGAAACTCCCTCCCACCACGACACGGAAACAGCCTATTCGTCTGCACTTATAGCTGTCGTTCGATCGCATCTGAACAGCATCTTACACTGCTTTATAGAAGAAGCAACATCAAATACGACGTTATCGCCCTGCAGGAAACGAAAGGCAGAACGGAAACCATAAGAAGGACCGACTACAACGAGCTTCTCGGAGCAAAGGTGGACAAAAAGAATATTGGCGGAGTTGGATTTCTCGTCAACTCGACAGTGCACCACCTGTAGACTCTTACAAGAAAGATCATCAGTCCGCGAGCAGCTGTTTTTTGTCTGGAAACCAAAGATCAAGGAACCATCTCCATCATAAATGGATATGCTCCAACATCTGCGGCCACAGATGAAGAAAAGAAGGAATTCTACGAGCTATTCGAAAGGACTGCCAACGACGAGAAGAGCTACTACAAAGTCGTTCGGAGATCGATCATGTTCTTGACGTCTCCGTGCTGCCTTCACTTGACACCGGCTCGGATCACCTTCTTGTCTGTGCGAAGCTGACTCTCAAAAAGAAGATGTTCGATGTTCAAGCGTGACACTCATGAAACGGCACCGGTGAGGATCCCCACGTTCAAGTCTGAGGAGTTGGAATATGCAATAAAGTCGTATGATTGGAATTTTCTTGGACATCCATCGGAAGACTACGACCTTCTCTCCAAAGGACTGTTGAAATGTACTAGTAGCTCTCGCGAAGCCACATCACCGTCTGCTTCAAGACTCAACGCACATACGATTAAGCTCTTGGAGCAAAGAAGAGCTGTTAAACTGGATCCTAATGCTTTCCATCTGGAAAAAGTCACAATTTCGGAGGCCTGTCGAATTGCAGTGAAGGAGTCCATTCAAGCCTACAAAAGATTGAAGCTGTTAGAAGCCGCTGGGAAAGGTTCAAGCATAAAGCGCTGCAAACGAGATCTCTGCGACCAGAAGACAATAATGTCAGCCATTGTGGATAAGGATGGGACAAATGTCTTGAAGAGCCATGGAGACCATCGTTCAAGAATTCTACACAGATCTGTTTCGTTCTTCCAGCATTGTCCCGAAATGCTTGATGCGACCAGCTGAGGAAGTACCTCGCATTCTGGAATCAGAAGTTGCTCATGACATCAGAAGGATGAAGCCAAGCACTGCTCCCGGACCGGACGGCATTTCTGCTGACCTCCTTCGTGCGGGTGGCAGTGCCCTCTGCTCACTTCTTGCCAAGCACTTCAACCACTAACTTCGACTTGGTAGGATTCCGGACTCATGAAGGAGTCGAAAACAGTTCTAATCTTCAAAAAAGGTCAGGAGGATATTAACCACTACCGACCCATCAGTCTTTTCTCGGTTGTGTACAAGATCTTCACCAAGATACTGCTCAATCGTATGGAGCTTTGCTTTGATGAATATCAGCCAGTGGAGCAAGCAGGGTTTCGCAAGGATTTCTCCTGCATGGACCATATTCAGACTGTCTCAACTCATCGAAAGGAGTCGCGAATAATACATCCCATTTGTCCCTGTCTTCGTGGATTATCGGAAAGCGTTCGACTCTGTGGAAATCAACGCCATTCTGAACGCGCTTGTGCATGCTGGTATACCATCGCCCTACATCCGACTTCTCGACGAGTGCTTCTCGAACACATCGACCACCATCCAGTTGTTCGATCGAAAGCTTAAAATTCCTATCGGGAAAGGAGTACGGCGGGGAGACACGATTTCTCCTAAGCTATTCACAGCGGCACTCCAGGATGCCATGAAGGACTTGAACTGGGACGATAAAGGCTACCTTGTCGACGGTAAACGGTTCAGCAACATTCGCTTCGCCGACGATATTGTTCTCATCTCTACCAGCACGGCAGAAGTCGAGGAAATGCTGAAAGAGCTCAATGTGGCAGGTATGAAGATTGGATTGGACACGAATATGTCCAAAACACAATTTATGATCAACCAGTGGTGTGACACGGGACTCGTAAGGTTAAATGGAGTCGCTCTACAACAGGTCGACTCCTACATCTATCTGGGAAGAGAGCTGAACATGGATAACGACCTCACTCCTAAAATCGCACGTAGGAGACACGCAGCATGGGCTGCCTTTAGTTCGATTCGCGAAGTCATCGATCAGGACAAGGATCCCGGCCTCAGGGCCTCGATATTCAACGCCTCTGTATTGCCTTCGATGTGTTACGCGACGGAAACCTGACCCGACAACAAGAAAATCGCCAGAGCAATGCAAACTACGCATCGAGCACTAGAGAGATATCTTCTGAGGACAAGCCTTCGCTAGCAATGGCAAGAAGGCCTACGAAGCTCGGAGCTACGGGATAAGTCGCAATTAGCTGACCCGCTGCAGTACATGAAGAAGTCCAAATATCGCTGGGCCGGACACCTGCTTCGACGAAAGGACGATAGATGGTCTCCGTGTCACAGAATGGCTCCCGAGAGACCATAAGAGACCACTGGGACGACCGCCAACGCGATGGGCAGACTCATTCTCAAGATCTTTCAAAGAGAGGAGTCTGCCTCACTGGATGCAAGCAGCCAGAGATCGAGCGGTCTGGGAGAGTTGTGGTCCCCGCTGAAAAGACCTCCAGCCGAAAAAAGGACCATCAAAGTATCAAAGTAAGTAAGTATTGAATCAGAACTACAGGCTTCTTGCCTCTTTATTTTAAAGTGCAGAACAATCATTGCTCAAAAACATTATTAAACTTTGGGCTTTAATCAATCAGATCATTCAATCAGTCAATCAATAACATTCCTTCATCAGTGAACGAAGCAGTGCGCGAACATCTACAGTGTCGTGGCACACCTGGAAAATAGAACATATTAATGGGTATATTAATGGGTATTAAATCACATCTAAAAAGTAAACAAATCGTGACAGAAAAATAAATAGGCTACTGAAGGAGAGGGTCGTAAGTTTTCGGCAAAAATCGCACCCCGTGCTGGAGCCTGTTTGAGGGTACGCAGAAAGTCTGACGCCTCTAACGAGTTTCGTGTTTTCATATGCAGAAACAACACATAACTTGTACAGCTTCTGTTGGGGATATCATTACCACTTACCGCTCAGATGAGAAATTTGTGTTTGTGATCGCATATGAACAAAAACCTCATTTTTGATCCCAGTGGTAAGAATATACTCTATCTCCAGACGCGCCTTTTGTTAGAACACCTCCCCGATGGCTCCTCTCACTGAGAGTAGGTATTATATCATGCTCCAATATGAAAAAAAATACCAATGTTATTATTCCGTTTTTTCGGAAAACTACCTCTGAAAGTTTAGTTCACATCGAATTGGACACTCTTCAAATCAAATTGGACACTCTTCTAAGCTAGCTTTAAAATTTCTGAAATCAAAGCGAACTTTTTCAAACCGAAACTGCCTTCAGGACAGTTAAGCTACAGACTCAATAAGATAGTTAGAATAATTTTTGTTCAAGGAAAATTATTTGAAATGGTTTAGCTTACGTGTGCCAATAAATGAAATTTTTTAAAATAAAGTTTTCATTTCTAAGTGAAAAAATAATCATACTATATAATAATCCGCTAGGCGATGAGTCATAAATAAGTCATAAAATCGTGGGGCGCAAATTAAGGAGCGCGAAAACAGCGGAAAATACCCAGTCGTGCCGAAGCGGTCCGAAATGTTAGCTCTGGAGGTAATCGAGGTCGCTGAACACAAATATGAAGTTCGCTTTTGAAGTGTCTATCGCCATCAATCGATATTGATTAAATTATCGATTTTTTGTGGATGTCGTCAAAGCGGTCCGAAACTTCAGCTTTGGGGTAATCGAGGTCTCTAAACACGAATTTCCAATAAGGGGAGGGGACCAACACATCAATTGGAGACGAGTTCCAGTAAGGGGAGCAGTAGTGGGGGACGAATACCAGTAGGGTGGACCAGTACCAGTGGGGGGGGGGGAGAGTAATATTGTAATGAGGTAGCAGTGCCAGTAAGGGCGGACCAATAGGGAAGAACGATATAGAGGACTAACAACGGAGGTCAATGAGCGTCCCGTGGCAATTTTAGAAATGACCTATTGGGGTAGGGGACTGTAAGAGAAGCACCGTAGTGGTTTTCAAAAATCCTGCCGACATTTGGGTAGGCATATCACTTCAGTGCGAGCCGAGAAAGCAAAACCGACGTCTGGAACTGCCATGTCGTGGTTATTAGAATCTAACCTGCAAAAGGTTTGGGATTGGAGCAGTAGCGGAGACACAACGATCTCACAATTTGCTTGTTAGCGGTATAGTAACCGAAAGGGAACATTGAGGTGCGCCGCTCACCACCAATGCTGCAACGACTGTATGGCCGGGTGGATAAGAGGTTGGACTTGCAGGGAAGTGGTCAGGAGTTCCGATCCGGAGGGTGTGCTTCTGCATTATTGGGCTTGCTCGATCCGATTTTGTCAAGGTAAAATGTATTTTGACCACGGCATTGTACCGTACTGACAATATAACCTTATTTTAAGCCGGATGTTACGATATAAAAACAAAAAAAGCAAAATCGTTTTTAATATATAGTTCGATTGGCCATTGAGGAGAACAGACGGCTTTTCTTTGCTCAAAAGTAGGTAATATTCTTTGCCTTGACCGTCTGCGGTAGGCATTGACGGTGGGACTGCCAGCACGACTGTGCTTCACTACTCCAAAAATCGAGGAAACATGAAAAAATTGGATAAAAAGATTCTTTTTTATATTTATTTTTATTTATTATATTTTATTACAATTTATTTATTTAATTTATTTATATATTTATGTTTTCGACCCCTCTTCGAACTCTGGAGGGGAAATATAACAGTACCATTCTGTCTTATTCATGCTCAACCAACCATATTGCTAGTGATCTCACGGCCGTCACATACAACAACCTCGTCACTGTTACAAGAAGACCTAATACTACGAGCAGTCTACATCCTGCGCTTCGTTCAAGTCAAGCTAACATCACGAACGAGAGAACGTCAATGGAATAAACATCAAACAAAAAACTACCTGGAGTGTTTCCACTTCATCAGCATAATCAATATACGTAGCATTTTGAACTATGCCCTGAAAGGCATCTGCATCTCCCTACAAATTGGAGCAGATTAGTTGGGAGGAAGCAAGTTAGCAGGACAACCCATAACTCGGCACGGAGAACACATTGAATTATACAATTGATATCAATTTCAGAAAGAGGTCTGGTGTAGTGTGCCGAAGTATGACCACAACAGTCGATGAAAGATAATTATATACATTGATTAAATAATTAAAAATATAAATATAAATAAAAAATTATATATATATATATAAATGTTACGCCGGGGTGTTTCACCCGGGAGCCGGATGTCTAGGGATGTGGCCTGAACCGAACAGGAGAATCGATTTATTTGCCTTCTATGGTACCAGCAGGGGTCGGTCCGTTCGCTTCTGCTGTGCCTGCGCTCCGTTCCGTACCGGCCACTCGCCAGGTACCGCCGAGTCCTAGACCGCCCGCTTGCCACCTCGCACCAGGTGAAGACTCCAAGACCGACCGCTCGCGACCTCGACACCAGTGCAGATTGAGCCCGGCGCGCCCGGACCCCCGTTTATATAGAGTTGCGCCCGGGGAGGGCCAGCCCCCTAAATGGGCACGCGCCGCCCCGCCGCCTCCGAATGGCCAGCGCTGGGCGCAGGCGAGGCGGACGGCGATCGATCGATCCCGCTGCTGGGAAAATACAGATACACTGCAATACTGAAAAGAAATACTAACAGAACACTACACAGAACAACACAATCAACCTACAAATACACAAATACACTACAAAGATCACTTCTGCGAGGCCTCGCGCCTCGCCCATCCTTCACATAATAAATAAAATGAGAAGTAAACAAATAATAAATAAAAATTAAGATAAATCTTTTTTATCCATTTTTTTCAGTTTCTTCTCGACTTTTGGAGTCATGAAGTATCACTACTGTACTTCATGACTCCAAAAGTTACCGTCAATGCCTATGAAAACCGTCAGAATAAAGAATATTATCTATTTTGTAGTTGGAATAGGCCCTTGCATGCTATCGAGGAACTGCGAAGAAAAGTCTCCTGTTCTCTCATTCGTGATGTTAACTTGACTTCAACGAAGCGCAGGATGTACGTAGACTGGTCGCCGTAGGATGACGATGATGTACGTAGTATTACGTCTTCTTGTAGCAGTGAGGAGGTTGCTGTATGTGACGGCCGTGAGATCACTAGCAACATGGTTGGCTGAGCATGAAGAAGACAGATTGGTGTGTTGTACTTTCTCTCCAAAAGTCGAAGAGGGGTCGAAAAAATCAATCATAAAATAACAATTAATCAATTAATTAAAAATATAAATAATAAGTAATAATCATAGTCTATAATAATTCGCTAAGCGATGAGTCACACTATCGATCGAGATGAGTCATAAATTAGGGGAAATTACGGGGAAACGGGGCACAAATTGAGGCAAGAAAATAGCGGAAAATACCAAGACGCCTTCTACGTGCCTGGCGACTCAGTAGACGAGCTAAACACGTCGCCAAACGTGCTTGGCGACTCGGTAGACGTGCCGAACACGTCGGCAACCGTGCCAGGCTATGCAGTAGACCTGCCGAACACGCAGGCGACCGTGCATGGCGAGTTGTAGACGTGCCGAAAACGTCGCCAACTTCAGCCCTGGAGTAATCGAGGTCGCTGAACATGATTATGAAGTTCGTTTTTAAAGTGTTGTTTACCATCAATCGATATCGATCAAATTATCGATTTTTTATGGATGTCGTGCAAGTGGTCCGAAACTTCAGCCCTGGGGGTAGTCGCTGAACATGATTATGAAGTTTGTTTTTGACGTGTAGATCACCATCGATCGATATCGATCAAACTATCGATTTTTTATGGATGTCGTCCAAGCTCTCCGAAACTTTAGCCCTGGGGGTAATCGAGGTCGCTGAACATGATTATGAAGTTCGTATTTAAAGTGTAGATTACCATCAATCGATATCGATCAAATTATCGATTTTTTAGGGATGTCGTGCAAGTGGTCCGAAACTTCAGCCCTAGGGGTAGTCGCTGAACATGATTATGAAGTTTGTTTTTGACGTGTAGATCACCATCGATCGATATCGATCAAACTATCGATTTTTTATGGATGTCGTCCAAGCTCTCCGAAACTTTAGCCCTGGGGGTAATCGAGGTCGCTGAACATGATTATGAAGTTCGTATTTAAAGTGTAGATTACCATCAATCGATATCGATCAAATTATCGATTTTTTAGGGATGTCGTGCAAGTGGTCCGAAACTTCAGCCCTAGGGGTAGTCGCTGAACATGATTATGAAGTTTGTTTTTGACGTGTAGATCACCATCGATCGATATCGATCAAACTATCGATTTTTTATGGATGTCGTCCAAGCGTCCGAAACTTCAGCCCTGGGGTAATCGAGGTCGCTGAACATGATTATGAAGTTCGTTTTTGAAGCGTAGATCACCATCATTCGATATCGATCAAATTATCGATTTTTTATGGATGTCGTCCAAGCGGTCCGAAACTTCAGCCCTGGGGTAATCGAGTCGCTGAACAGACGTCGGCAACCGTGCCTGGGCATTTTGATGATCATCGACGGAAGGCCTTCACAGCAGGGGAGAAAATCGATATCGATCGATATTATCGATTTTCTGCGGATGTCGTTCAGGTGGTGCGGAACTTCAGCCCTGGGGTAATCGAGGTTGCCGAACACGAATCTGAAGTCGATCAATCGATATCGATCGATATTATTGATTTTTGCGGATGTCGTTCAGCGGCACGAAACTTCAGCCCTGGGGCTAATCGAGGTCTTGACCGGTGGTATTCTCCCAGATTTAACCGATCGGGGTGGAGAGGGAGGGGTGGGACACGCCGGTGGTTTCTCCCAAATTTAACCGATCGGGGTGGGGCGGGGGGTGGAAGACACGCGGGTACTATGGCCGAAGGAGTGCTCCTCAACAGTCTGAGGACGAAAGCACTGACTAACGCAAATAAATTACGTTTCTGAACTGTCTGAAGATAGTGCAGACGTTGAAGGGATATTGAGGATGGAGGGAGGGAGGGAGAGCTGGACGGCTTCATATCGAAGAACTACTCACCTGATCTTAAAGAAGGTAGACCAAGGTTCGAAATTACTAAGGTTTTCAAATACCTCTTTTCACTGCTAAGGTGCCGAGGAGGCTGCACAAGCAGAGCAGCTGCTTGAAGTGAGTGATCTTGGCTTAGTGACTCTTTAAGGTCGCGTGAAGCGCGCAGGTGCGAGACACGCCGACAGGCGTGTGGGAGTACTTGTAAAATATAATATTAGGTTGTCCCATAAGTTTTCGCTGTAATTGTTCAACGATTCACTGCAGATTTCGCCGGCGGTCTCTTGCATAGCGCTGTATAGCTTTCGAAAGAGAATGATTTGTTCCATCGGAACATGTATTGCATTTCTTTTCTCATCGTGAAGTTTGTCAATTTTTAGGTCGTTGAAGTGAAAAGTGAAAAAGGAGCCATTTGCGCACTTATTCTCTCCGCTTAGGTTTGCAATTTTTCGCGCAGCTTTTTGAAGCGTTTGGAAGACAATGTTTTGCACTACAAGAATATGTGTTAGTGTTATTTGTTCATTTGCCGTTTATTGATTTTTAGGCCATCAAATTTGGACGTCCGAAGGAGGATGGTTATTTTTGCCGACAGCTCCTGCTCTGTGGTTGGACTTTTGGGTTGGTGTTATATGTCGTTCGAAAGAAAATGTCTTGTTCTATAAGAATTTTTGTCGCGTTTATTGATTTCTATTGAATGTCAACCAAATGCCAAAAAGAGAAAAATCGTCTTCACCAACAACTCCTTCTCCTTCTTCAGTTGTTGATATTCGACAGAAATCAGCGTGAGCCAATAAATGCGAAACAAATTCTTACTGAGCAAGACATCCTCTTCCAAATGACATATAACACCAAGCAAAAAAGTCCAACCACAGAACCGGAGTTTTGGTAAAAATTCGGACGGAGAAGTCGGACGTCCCAATTTGATGACCTAAAAATCAATAAAGGACAAATGAGCAAATAGCACTAACACACATTCTCGTAGTACAAAACATTGTCTTCCAAGTGCTATAAAAAACTGCGCAAAAAATTACAAACCTAAGCGGAGGGAACAAGTGCGCAAATGGCTACTTTTTCACTTTTTCACTTTTCACTTCAACGACCTAAAAATTGACAAAATTCATGACGAAAAAAGAAATTAATAAAGGCTGTGATAGAACAAATCATTCTCTTTCGAAAACTATGCAGCGCTATGCGAGAGACCGCCGGCGAAATCTGCAGTGAATCGTTGAAAAAAAAACGGCGGGGACTTATGGGACAACCTAATAAATAAAAATAAATTTTAAAACAATAATTGAATGAATAAATAGATAAATATAAAAACACATCTTTTCTTATCTATTTTTTTCATTTTCTCTCCGATTTTTGGAGTCGTCAAGTACAGCCGGGCTGACAATCCCACCTTCAGTGCCTACCGAAGGCGCTCAAGACAAAGAATATTATCTATTTTTTTAAGCAAAGAAAAGCCACCTGTTCTCCTCTATGGCCAATCGAACTATATATTATGAACGCGGTTGCTTTATTTTTTTGTTTCTATATCGTAACATCCGGCTTAAAATAAGGTTATATTGTCAGTACGGTACAATGCCGTGGTCAAAATACACTTTACCTTGACAAAATCGGATCGAGCAAGCCCAATAATGCAGGAGCACACCCTCCGGATCGGAACTCCTGACCACTTCCCTGCAAGTCCGCCCTCTTATCCACCCGGCCATACAGTCGTTGCAGCATTGGTGGTGAGCGGCGCACCTCAATGTTCCCCTTCGGTTATTGTATCGCTAACAAGCAAATTGTGAGGTCGTTGTAAATCCGCTACTGTCCAATTCCAGACCTTTTGCAGGTTAGATTAACCACGACATGACAGTTCCAGACGTCGGTTTTGCTTTCTTGGCTCGCACTGAAGTGATACTTTTTTTTGCAATTTTCGACGTACCCAGATGACTAAGGGGATCAGTAGAAGTCATCAATACTTACTCTCAGTATCAGAAGACGTAGCGCAGATATTAGGTTGTAACAAAATAAATGGCACTGAACCACCTACTTTCTTTTGGTGCAATTCCGGCTTCGCAAAAACCTTGGTGCTCTCATCGCTGTCCACCCACTGTGCCGATCGTCGCCTGTTGTCGTACATTATCCATTTCTCGTCACAGGTTACGATGCGATCAAGGAATGGGTCCGTTTCGTTCCGTAGAAGCAGTGCGGACGAGATCTCATATCGTCGGTTTCTTTGCTCCTCAGACAGCTCGTGAGGCACCCATCTTTCCAGCTTTTTGGTCTTTCCAATTTCCTTCAGATTCCGGGCAGCTGTGTTGTGACTGACGCCAAGAACCTTCGCTATATCCCTGGACCTTTGTGTGGATCCTCCTCTACCACATCTCTCAGCTTGACCTCATCAACATCACTGTTCTTGATCAAACGCGTAAAGACGCGCCAAAAAATGGCGCGAGCCAGTGCCATTTAATTCGTTACAACCTAATAGATATGCCTCCCACGACCTTCATGTTCTTCCAAGCTCTCACGTCCATTCCGGAACTTCTGATACGAACGATACGCCGTCCGAATTGTTGAGCATCCTTGACCGAATGCGGCGTTGATCTTCTCTTCCGCCTCCTTAGCTGTAGTGCCCAGCTTGAATTCATACAAGTAAATGCCTCGGATTACCCTTTTGTCCATCTGCAAAAAAGTCAATAAAACTCTAAAGTTTTCCCACTTTTACATAGAAAATTTGGTACTCGCCGGTAGAGCAAAGTTTGCGCTTCTAAATGATATGCCACATGTTACGGTTTGTTCTTGATCAAACGCGTAAAGACGCGCCAAAAAATGGCGCGAGCCAGTGCCATTTAATTCGTTACAACCTAATAGATAAGGCAATGAATATCGATCGACATTATTGATTTTCTCTCAGATGATCAGGGTGGGGATTAAGTGATTATGATCGTCGACGGAAGGCCTTCACAGCAGATGGAAGGTTTCGATCGGCAGGCCAATATCGGTCGATATTATCGATTTCCTCACCGGTGATTTCGGTTTGGGAGACACGAGGATATAATAACCAACTGAAGTGCTTCACAGCAGGTGAAAAGTTTTGACTGGAAGGCAAATATCGAGCTACATTGTAGCTTGAAAGTGACGTTCCTTTGTTTGTCTGTCGATGACGGTTAGGCAAATCGTCACTGCTGTAATGGTCCTGCGTGGAAAAAATTCTGTTCAACATAGTATTAGGAGCGGTGGACATCCGCCGTCCTGACAAAAGGCTTTTCGTCGTGTGACCGAAGACGCTCAGTACCAATCGAAATGTCGATTTTTGCCTGAGATTGACCGTTTGGCGATGAGGAGTGAAGGTGTCTGCAATCGGGCGGTAGAGTGAAGTGGGGACCGTGCTTTGAGGCATCAGGAGGGTTGTCGAAGAGTCTAGGGGAAGAAGGCACTAATTAGCATAAACAACGTAACCTACGGAAAACAACTTTAGTAAAACTTAAGACACGCTTATATCTATGTTCTGTTACGTACTTGTACGGTATGAAACCGTTCTCCACTTCCAAGGATTTATCATAGGCCGACAGTTTGAAGACCACCAAGGGATGTCTGTCTCCGGAAACTCTCGAGCTGATACGCCAGCGTGGAACAGCACTAGCGTCAGGCAACTACTGACGTCCGAGCCTACGATGCTATGCAGAGCGGCGGTAAAGGAGGATCTCAAGGAGAGAAGGGCAGAAGTGTTGGCTGAAGCTGCAGAGGCAGGGTTGAGCATCATCAGTGCCCGCCAAAAGCTGTGCAGCTTGCCTTCGAATTCGTAAGGCGTGTCGCCGACGTCGCACAACGTGCGTTCGGATTCAGAACATGTGCCGCAGACGTTGTGTAAGTTGGGAGGGGACATGTTATACAATTCAGTCCCTGTCTCGCTATTGCATCGTACTGTACACCGAGTCTTATACATATAATAAGCTTTTTCTGTATTGAAGATGCGAGCGGAAAGAGAAAAGGAAGAGCCGTTACGGCCGAGGTGTTGTATTTTCGGGGTATGGCGATGAAGCCCCAACCTGATTTTTGGCGGCTCGTAGGCCGCTGAAAGTCTGGTTTATATAATACAAGTGCTCCGACACGCCTATCGGCGTGTCTCGCACTTGCGCGCTTCGCGCGACTTTGTAGCATCACTGACCTATGGAAAGTAGTTATTGTAAAAAATAAATTTGTTAGCATCTAGGACTTGGTGCGTACTTTATCGGCATCAAGCCCTTCACCAATTCGGTAGCCTTTCACCACTTCATCATAGATATTCTTTCCTAACCGGCCATTAATGTCATTGGTTTGTGCTGCGCAGTACTTCTGTCCCTCAGGTTGTCCTCCACAATCGTTCTCATGCACAGTCACCCACCTTCCTGGTCCCAACTACTGGCCCACTTCTTTGTTTCCACTATTGACACCTACTGGTCTCTTCTTGCTGGTTTCCCCATTCTGTCCTCTCTTCCAGGTTCTTCCTTTCCTTCCTGTCGCTCTCCTGGTCCACCATAGGGGTCCCACTTACCGCCGTTCTCCACTACCCCCTTAGTGGTCCTCCCATACTCACGGCACGGTCGGTGACACGTATTGAGAATCAGGATGCTTGCTGTGCAACGTAGGGGCCCCGTTTTCTGGATCAAGAAACTCAGAAGCGCGCGCAGTCGCCGCTGTGCCGAGCATGAAGAGGCTACGCATATGGCAGATTCCTTCTTCTCCGTATGAATTCCCTTACGGCGCCCTTCTTGTTGGTTCCCCGTCCTGGTCCCGCTTCCAGGTCCCTTCTTCAAGGTATATTCCTCCTCACCCCCTCGGAATCCTCCCTACTACTCTACCCCAATTAAGTAGTCCTCCCACGCTCACGACACGACGACGGCGAGCGAACGCCCATTCTGTGACATCGGTGTCTCATCTTCTAAATCCGGTCTCTCTTAATGGTAATGGATCTCCTTGCTGATCCTCCTTACTGTCCCCCTCCCCTGATTGGTAACTCCTTAATGATCCCTACATATTGCCTAAACTCTTCTTGGTGCCACCTCCTGGCTTGCTTCCTTGTTCAACCCATCGACCATCACGATGCTCTTCCTGGTCGCTGCCTCCTTATCGCCGTCGGTTCTCCACCCTCAAAGTCCCCCTTCTACCCTTACCCCTTTAGTAGTCTTCTAGTGCTAATGGCACGAAGTCGGCATCTGAATCTGGACGCCCAGAAACACGCGTAGGTGCTGTTGTGTTAAGCAGTAAAGGGCTGCGTTTCCCCTGCTGCAGCAACATCCCACGTTCAATAACAAATTTTGCACGCGCTGTAGATGATGAGGCGTACCTCATTCAGGTTAGATCATCGACCGCCCTCGCTGTGGATAATGCGGCGTACCTCACTTAGGTTAGATCACTCGACCGCTCTCGCTGTGATTGATGCGGCGTACCTCACTTAGGTTAGATCACTCGACCGCTCTCGCTGTGGATGATGCGGCGTACTTCACTTAGGTTAGATCACTTCACAGACAAACTCTTTTATATATAGGTGGTGATGGTGATGGTGATGGAGATGGTGATGGTGATAGGTGGTGATATCTCACATAGGTAAGATCATTCGACCACCCTCGCTGTGGATGATGCGGCGTACTTCACTTCGGTTAGATCACTCGAGCGCCCCGCTGTGGATGATGCGTCGTACCTCACTTCGGTTAGATCACTCGAGCGCTCTCGCTGTGGATGATGCGGCTTACCTCACTTCGGTTAGATCACTCCACGGACAAACTCTTTTATATATAGGTGGTGATAATATGGTGGGATTTACCCATTTCTGTACACGTCTATCAATGCTGTTAACAACAAATTCTCTATTAAACTTGTTGTTTGCAAGAACTTTATGGAACTCTCTTAGATGTAGAAGCCTTCGATTAGTCGAATAAACGAATAATACGAATTCCGGCCTTCTTCCAATGGTGGAACGTACGAATGATTCGATTATTTGCCCACCTCGAACAGTCGAATAAGATTAGCGAATGTGTATGTGATGTGTGTATGTGTATGCTGCCCAGAAGTGTGCTCAAAGAGGTTTGCCAATGTTTCTTGGATGCTCTGCGCTGCTACCACGGGTCCCTCGGTGCACTGGCTCCGGAGAAGGCTATCTCGCTAAAATATGACCCATCATGGGGTTTTTCGACCTCCAGCAGCTGTAGTAACGGTGTGTAAAGGGACAAAATGTCTGGAACACACTTTGTCGCTCTCTTGGCACACCATAATGAAGCAGCAATCTCTTCACAGCTTGACTACCACATAGGACGAACGAACGACCGGCAAGGGGGAGCGATTCTGTTCGGGTTGTAGAGGCAAAACGGGTGCGTTGTCAGGTATCATCCTTGCGCCGCAGCCAGCACCTGAGAGTATGGCAAAGCGTTTGGTGTGTCAGTTCAGGACCACGATTTTTCAAATTCCCCACATAATCGGCGTCACGTGTTCAGAACGCTCACTTTTGCAGGCTGGCTCATCTGCCTCGATGCGGCATCGCTGGTGTCGACGTGTAGGCTGTCGCTGAACGTCGTGCGGCCGCATTTCGTCGCCATCTCCTTCTACAAGATGTTCGGCTACCCTACTGGCCTTGGTGCACTTCTCATACGACGAGTTAGGTACCATTTACTCTACGAGCACGAGTAGCTCAGCGATTGCTCTGTCTGAACTGCACGTAAAGCCCTGTTGAATGGTGCGTTTTAGACGCAATATCCCGCCTGAAGCCTCGCGCCTTCGCAGGTGGCACTGTCAGCCAAATTCTCGTCGACGACTTCCACTCAGTGCTGAGACAGAGCATAGAGGAGAGGTTGGCGTTTTGCTCCGAACAGAAGTCGTTGCAATACAATGCACCGCTCAACGCTTTAGGTTGGAATACGGGACGCTCAATTATTACGCCATCTGCGCTTTAGCAAAGGGCTTTGAGGACATGAAGAGATACGGTAGGTGAAATGGCAACTCTTCTAGAAGATGCCGAATGTTAGTGAATGGATCGTGATCGTCTATGATATTCAAGTTACACGTACCATCTAGCAAAGAAGCTCGTACTAGCAATACCCGCGATTAAGCGCAACCGAGTGAACGGAGTGCATACTAGGCGGGGACCTCAGCGAACGTATTAGGTTCGTTGTCGTTGTCCTAATGTCGGATGTGGCCGCAACATTTGATGCGAAATATCGTCGCTAAAAGAGCACCATATCATCTTATATTAGGTTGAGTCATAAATTTTGCAACAAAATGTGTCTTCCAGCGAAAATAAGATTATACCACAAAAGAAAAGTGATCGACTTAAAGGAAGTAATTGCTGTTATTCTCAATGAGTTTCTCTCGCTTTTCATGAACTGATTGGATTACATGTCTGTAGAATTTGGTCGGCTTCGACCTCAAGAAGTCGTGTACCACCGCCATGATGTCATCGACTTTGGCGAAGCGCCTATTATGGAGGCACTGATCCATCGACCGAAGCAGGTGGAAGTTAGATGGTGCGCTGTCCGGGGTGTATGATGGTTGTTTGATTTTGGTCGAGCGCAGTTTCTAGATTTTTTTCAAGCGTCTGAAGTGCCATAAGCAGTCGGCAGTTGCCCTGGTGCAAGAAACATTGCTCGTATCGACTTCTTTCTTCACTGATTTTTGCTGGATCTAGTCGAGTTGTTGGCAGAAGCAAGCGTCGAGGATAGTTTGACTACGTGGAGCAGCTTCAGGTGCACTGCACCACTACACATCCACCAAACGCACACCAGGACCTCCTTGCCGTGGAGCTCCGGTTTTGACTTCAGAACCCCGGCTCGTTGCGTTCCAGCTATTGCTTTCCGGCTTTGCAGTTGCAGTAAAGCATCCCCTTTTCATCGTTTGCAAGGGTTCGATCCAGGCCTCCTCGCTTGAAGCAGTGCCGGAGCTCTCGGCAGTCGGAAGCACAGCGATTTACACGGGTTTCCGTCGAAGTATGAGGCACTGACGAAGGCGATTTTGGCGATCTTCCAATCTACTGCAGCCGACGAGCGGTGGTTCGTTGGGAGGAGTGGAGATCAGCGGTCAGTCCTAGTGTGGTTTGAGAAGAATTCAACTTGATGGGTTTGCGCAGGCGCCCTTTGTTTACAGCAGTTGGTCTTCTCGGGAGTAGTTTGTCTTTGCTGCTCTTCTGGGCGGAAGGCAACTTCAGATACCATCTCCAATAAATTAATCGGTTAAGAGTGAGCTTGCCGGCGACCTCCTAAATGTGCTTGACCCCCGTTGCTGGGTTGCTGCCGAGATTGAACTAATTAAAGATGAAACCACACATATTTTCACTTTTAGTGGTCATCGTTCTAGAGAATAAAACTTTTTAACAAAGCAAGCAAAATTAACGAATCATAACCCGAAATGTTTGTCAGGAAACATGCTTCCACACAAAATATTTTTCAGGCGCTGATTAACTTTCGTTAAATATACGTTTTTATTTATATCAGAATTGACTACGAGGCATGCTTCCAGGATGAAATTGCGCGAGGAATATAATAAAATAAACGAGAGACCTTCTAAGAGCACCCCAAGTGATCAACCTATTTGAAAACGAGATCACCTTCAATGCGTAGAGCATGTTCACAGTCTGAAATTGCCTGACCAATTCGATTTGATAGTCGATAGACCTGCTAAGAACGTCGAAGTACTCCAGTTTTTTTAAACGCATTTCGTGAAAGTTTCCTAACTCTCTAATTAGTGGAGGTGACATTGGCTATGCATGCAGGTACACCGCGTGTGGAACGCGTAGGTCAAAATACTGCTAGAAGCCACAAACGGCTGGACGCGCAATTTGAAGTACTGTGTGATGAAAAAAAATAGGATCTGATGAACCACCTGTTCGGTCTTAGTCTCGATATATATATATATATATCCTACTATATATAAAAGAGTAAGCGGTTGTCCGTCCGTCTGTCCGTCCGTCTGCCTATCCGTCTGGCCTTTCCTATCCTAGACGTCGAGTAACAGGCGTCCGGGTTCAGACCATGTGTCATGTCAGGTCGAGAGGGTCAGAAGGCGTGTCACCGATGTCGCGCAAAGGGCTTTCGTACTCACCATCAGAAGACATGTCACCGACGTCGTTCTACAGGCGTCCGAATTCAGAAAAGGTGTCACCGACGTCGTTCAACAGACGTCCGGGTTCATAAGAGGTGCCACCGACGTCGTGCAACAGGCGAACGGGTTCGGAAGAGCTGTCGCCGACGTCGCGCAAAGGGGGAAGGGGGGGGGGGCAGGTACAGAAGACATGTCAGCGATGTCCTTCAAAAGACGTCCGGCTTTAGAAGACGAGTCAACGATGTCGATTAAACGATGTCCGGGTTCAGAAGGCATGTCACCGATGTCACGCCGTGAGCGTGGGAGGACAAGTTTGGGGAGGGGGGAATATCTTGAAAAGTGAAATTCTTGAAATTCGTGAAAGTGACCTGGAAGGGGGAGGGGGGCTGGAGGTGACACGGAGACGGGGAACCAGTAATACGGGATCTCTAAAATGGGGTCAGTAGACGGGACAAAGGGAATGGGGAAACCAATAATGGTGTTCAGTAGACGGTTATCAATAAGGGAACAAGAAAGGAGGAGTTAATTAAGGATGGTTACCAATAAGGGCAATCAAAAAGAAGGGGTCCAGCAGCTGAAGCGGGCAAGAGGGGACCACTAAAGGATGACCTGTTCGAGAGAACCAGTAAGGTGGGGTGGGGAGGGGGGGGGGGGGGGGGGGTGGCGTCCGGATCCAAAAGATGTGTCAGTGTTGTGGGGCAACGGGCTTCCGCGTTCAGAAGACGTGTCTCCGATGTCGGTCAAAGGCCGTTTGGGATTGCAAGACGTGTCACCGACGTACAGAGGCAGGCGCGTTCGCTTATCCGTTTAGTATCTCTTATTATTGACAGTTTTGAGGAAAACATTTTTCTAAAACATAGGAGAGAGGTTATCTCCTCAATGGATGATATCTGTGTGATTCTTTCCATCTTCTAACAGTGACTTTATTGGAAACTTCATTTCAAGAGAGCAGTTATATGAAACAGCTGTATCACAATCGCAGAAGGTTTCGGACATGAGCAAACCGAATCAGCATGGTATGCGTCAACACACACAGTCAGCCAACGTGCTAGATCATTGAATTACTATATTAGAAGTTCCAATTTCAGGGTTTGGAGGCGAAGCCCCTAACCAGACGTTTGGCGGCCACTAGGCCGCTGAGCGTCTGGTATATATATATATATATATATATATATATATATATATATATATATGATGTGTATATATGTGCATTACAAAGTTCCATAGAAAAATCAGTTACGCAATGCTAAAGAGATGTCATGTTGAAACTAACGCTTTAAACTTCTGTTAAAAGATCTCTAGTCTATCTAATTGGAATCCCTGCAATTTTAGCCTGAAGCAAGTCTCGCATTTAGTCCTAATATATGTGAACAAGAACCGATATTTAGCGAAAATAAACAGCGCCTGAAACAATTTGCTTCAAGGATTATTGAGGCAGGATCTTTTCTGGATCATTCGATAGAGCCCGAAATTCTAGTACAGGAGATGGTAGAGTTCACATCAGTAGCCTGAAAGCATGCCTCGTAGTTAATTCTGATATAAATAAAGAACTGATATTTAACGAAAGTTAAACTGCGCCTGAAAAAATTGTTGTAAGGGTTATTGAGGCAAGATTCTTTCCTGGCTCGTTCGATAGAAATTCTAATATAGGAGATGGTAGGGTTCAAATCAATCCCAATTTCTGGACTGCCAATGCAAGCCGTCTGGACCTCCTATCGCTCGATTGTAATGACACCAAATCTAATCGATCTATAGACTCCCATGGTTGGCTGGGTCACTATCGCCTCCGCGGCGAGGGCTGGGGTGTGTAGCTATACAAACGATTCGTACGCGGCGGCGCGGCGACAGAGGCCGCTCAGCGCGACGTCCACGCCGGCCGATGCGTTGACCTCGTTGCGCGGGCGGGACCGCCGCCGTGACGCGACGAGTGCCAATTATCGCTCAGGAGGCCTATCCTGCTGCGGCTTTATCCAACTGCAGGGCGTCTCAAAAAATGTATACACTGTTTGAGAGGTGATAACTTTGCTCACAGTAGAGGTACTGAAGAAGTTAAGAGCTCATATGAAAGCTTAAGAAAATGGAAATTTTCGGACATATGAGTGATATGGATTGCGCCATGCACTCGTCTGAAATTTTGCGTTTTACACTCGATTGATTGTGCTTCGCTTGGATACCTGTCCTAATTTCTTCGCAAAGTGACCGTATCGATTGATTTGTGCTTCTTTTAAGGTTTAAAGCTCAAAAACACTCTTTTGATTGCGAAAAATGCAGAGTATCCCAAAAAATGCAGGTACTGTTTGAAAGGTTCTAAAATTGCTGCAAGTGAAGCTTTTAAAAGATGTTTGAGAATCATATGAAAACAAAGATTAACGAGATTTCTGTGGCGCGTAAATAGTCAAGATCGCGCCATGCCCCGCCTTAAATCTTGCATTTCAGACTCGATCGATTGTGCATGGGTGAATGCTTGTTACGTTTAGAACTTGAAAATTATGTGAAAGACAAGTGACATGCGAGGTTGCTAATTGCACAAAATGTGAGCAGGAGCCCCATTTTCCAAACGGATTCTGTGGACTGATAAAGCAACATTCAAGCTGAATGGAGAGGTTAATCGCCATAATTGCAGCTCCTGAGCACCGGAGAACGTTAAAAGAAGCACAACACAAGTTAATCTGGCCAAGTAGTAACAGGAGAAAAACAAAGTAACAAGCAACAACCGCATGGAGTAATTCATACCACTTATATGCTAAAAAAAAATTCCATTTTCTTAAGCTTTCATATTAGCCCTTAACTTTTTCAGTACATTTACTGCGAGCAAAATTATCACCTTTCAAACAGTGCATATATTTTTTGAGACACCCTGTGTTCTAGAATTCGAGGAAAGCCCAAGAAATTTATGAAGCTGCCATAACCAGTAAAGCTGCCATGACAGAAACGTAGAAGTCGAATGTCGCTATGACCGTGGTTTGTTTAGAGAATTTGCGAAGCAATGGTGATTGCCTTGTGCTTGAGGTCGCACGGACACTTCATGGTTAGCAAGTTAAAGCAGCAATCAGCATAAAATTTCCCAGTTGGAATCCTTTGTTCAAATCTCGGAATATCAACTTCCCCTCATTAAACTTGCAAGGACATCTACGGATCACCGATCCAATACCTGCAAGGAACAACGACAAAGAGACGAAATCTATGGCGGCAGCTTTAAGCACCGCAGAATGCAGTATCTGAGACATCAATGAACTAGAAATTAGGAGCGTGACGAGAGATGTTACATAATACGATCGGGCAGACACAAATACAAGAAGTGTTGACTGATCAGGCTCACTTGTTGCCCTAACACAATTTGATGTGCGAACATACATCAAAGCGCCACCCGAATGTCGACTGCCTGAAGTACTAGCCAGCTCATAGTTTCAATATAAATGCTCGAGATAACGGCGGCACTTTTACATGCCTTTCTGTTGTATCCTACTATATATAAAAGAGTAGTGTGTGTGTGTGTTTCCGTCCTTACGTCCGTCCGTTCGTCCGTCACAACTGGAGTGGGGGCGCGGCGTATTGGCGATTCTCAGAGATTGATGGCAATTGACACCGGCCAGAAACTCCATTCCTTGGGTAATCGAGGTCGCTGAACACGAATCTGGAGTTCGTTTTTGAAGTATCGATCGCCATCAATCGATACTGATCAAATTGTAGAATTTTATGGATGTCGTTCAAGCGGTCCGAAATTTTAGCCTTGGGGTAGTCGAGGTCGTTGAACGCGAATCTGAACTTCGTTTTTGAAGTTTCGGTCGCCATAAATCGATATTGATCAAATTACAGCGTAGCTGTCGAAAAGCCAGCAGTGCCTCTGACGGGTGGTAGTTAATATTTTAAGAAGACAGAACGCCATCTTCTTATTTTAGACAAAATGGCGCTTCGATCTGACAACCTTTTCGAGCTGTACGATGGCTCAATCGTTAGAGGTGCCGTTGGTGATTTCCGTGTTGAGCACCAAACAGACGGACGCATTGTACTGGTATCGCACCTGTACGCAGAAAGTGATTTAACAATGTACTGTTCGATCTCCTACCCTGCTGCTGAAGGAATGATTCTATGACCACTTCTAACATCCCTTCACATGTTATATTGATTCCCCTGTTAAAAACCTCGTTTGCGACCTTTTCATTAACAAGAGACCGTCGGTTATTTAGCGCGCAATGGAGGGTCCGAAAGGTCAATTAGTGCCTAGCATCGGCACACATTAGTCGATTTCCTCCGGCAATGCGAAAAGGAGTGGCGCAAATAGGGTCCGGGGGAGGGTCACCCCTTACTCAGTGGTGTACCCCTTGGTAAGAAGGCATGTATAGTACAGTTACTTCATAAATGGCCTACCTCAATTCACTGTAGGGGTAGAACACACTATTGCTGCAAAAAGTTCCGGTTTCAAAAAGCAAATAGGGCTGTATTACATTACATTACACACCCTAGACCCTATTTGCGCCAAAAGAGTAAGAGGACTTACCAAAATGGTAAGAATTATATCCTTCCCAGCCGTGACGGCGAAAGAAATCCAACATTTTTGAATGCTACGAAATATTCGGAGAATCATCATTTCATTATAACGGGGCGAGGGTGTTAAAAATCTTGTAGAGTCTATAAATACAAACATTCATCGACTACCCTCCAGCGACCTCGACTAGCCGCTGTCGATTACCATCAATCGTTAAGTACCGCCAATACACCGTACCCCCACTGCAGTTGTGACGGATGGAAACACACACTACACTTTTATATATAGTAGGATCGACAAATTGATGAATACCGGTTGACGGCGGTTGATACTCCAAAAAAAACTTCAGATTCGTGTTCAGCGACCTCGATAACCCCCAGGGCTGAGGTCTCGGACCGCTTGAACGACATCCGCAGAAAATTGATGATTTGATCAATACCGGTTGATGGCGATCGATACTTCAAAAACGAACTCCAGACTCGAGTTCAGCGACCTCGACTAGCCCCAGGGCTAAAGTTTCTAGCCGCTGTCGATCACCATCAATCGCTAAGTACCGCCAATACACCGTGCTCCCACTGCAGTTGTGGCGGACGGATAGAAACACTACACTTTTTATATATAGTACTAAACCTACCTTCAACGTCATACAGCACCCCTGCACCAACATTGGACCTCGTCGCGTCCGCCGCGCTCGACACGGCCTCTGCGGCAGTGGCGGCCGACCCTCTGACAGCTGCCGCGCTGGCTGACCTCAATTAATCGTTTGTACTACCCCCCCCCCCCCCCCCCCGAGGGCTGTCTGGCTGAGTGCGAAGCGTCGGGTGTCGCGGCGCCAGTCGACGCTACTAATTGGCACCGCAGGCGCTGCCCCGCGTCTTTGCCCGAGCCGTTTTCAGGCAGAACGTCCCTCACCCTAAATCGGTCTAGTAGCAGCGAAAGCAACCACAGTAGAAGAAATATACCACCATATCCCACTACAAAATTTCTGGTAGGCAGCATTTATACAGGGTGTCTCAAAAATGTATGCAATGTGTGAGAGGTGATAACTTTGCTTACATAAAGATAATGAAGAAGTTACGAGCTTGTATGCAAGGGTAAGAAAATGGAAATTTCCTGACATAGGAGAGGTACCGATCGCGCCCTGAGATCGTCTGAAACCTTGCATTATACACTCGATTGATTGTTTTTCGCTTGAACATTAGTTATAATTTCTGCATAAAGTGGCCGTATCGGTTGATTTGTGCTTCTCTTAAGGTAAAAAACTTAAAAACATACTAGAAAGTGCAGGGTATCATAAAAAATACAGGTACTATTTGAAAGGTTCTAACACTGCTGCTAGTGAAGCTTTTGAACATGCTTGAGCCTAATAAGAAAGCACAGGGTAACTAGATTTCTATGGCGTGTAAATGGTCAGGATTGCGCCATGCACTCATCTGAAACATTGCATTTGAGAGTCGATTGATGGGCCTGAATGCTTGCTACAATCTTTCTACTACTTGGCCAGATTAACCTGTGATGTGCTTCTTTTAACGTTTTCGGTCGCCCAGTAGCTCCAATTATGCCCCACACTCCATTAACTTCTCCATTCAGCTTGTATGTTCCTTCAGTCCACAGAATCCGTCTTGTAAAATGGGGCTCCTGTTCACATTTAAATTGTGCAGACAATAAATTCACATGTCACGTGTCTTTCAAGTGATTGTCAAGTTTTAAACGTCAAAAGAAGCACAGCACAGGTTAATGTGGCCATGTGGTAACAAAATTGTAACAATAATTCAGCCTATGCAGATGGTGCATGACAGCTCAAGTGTTTCGAGATAGTACTACGACGTCCAGGGGAGCCGACGCGCACTCGCAAAGCCCGGCGAGTGTGGAAAGTATGCGAGGGTCCGTGATGCGAGGACGGCATCGTTGGGTGGGGGGGGGGGCAACTGAGCTAGTCCGAAAGTCCCGTAAAGTAAGCAGGACCCGCGTGGCTACGCTGAATGTGGGTACGTTGACGGGCCGCTCGTGCGAGTTGGTTGAAGCACTGGAGCATAGAAGAGTTGATTTCTGTGCGGTGCAGGAGGCGAGGTGGTCCTGCCGCAAGTCAAGGGACATAGGACGAGGCTTCAAGGCCGTTCTATGTGGTATGTGGAAGACCAGGACCACCAGTGGAGTTGGAGTCATCGTCTTCGAACGATTTCGTGACTCGATTGTAAGCGTCTAGCGCTTTGACGATCGATTGATGAAGATCGTTGTCGCTGCTAAGGAGCGACTCTATCACTTCTTCTCTGCGTATGCTCCGCAGACTGGCTGTTCCGATCAAGCCAGGGATGAGTTTTGGAGCCTGCTTGATGAGAAGACAGCAGAGGTACCGCCGAAAGATGTCATCATAGTCGCTGGCGACGTTAATGGGCACGTAGGTGCTACGAAAGACGGGTACAGCTGTCGTGATGGTTTCGAATACAGAACACGAACTGCCTATTCTGTGAGCGTATTCTTGATTATGCGGAATCGCATAGACTCAACATTGTGAATACAGCCTTCCGAAAACGCGACTCGCACCTTCTCGCATACTACATACAGTGGGAGCACCAAGACTCAGATAGACTTTGTCCTTGTGAGAGATCGCGACCGGAGTCTTGTCACAGACGCGAAGATCATGCCGTATGAGACGGTCGCCCCACAGCATCGACCCCTGATTTGCACCCTAAAGATCGCCCCTCCGAGGCTGAAGCAGATCGAGCGATGCGGTGCTGCAAGAATCAAGTGGTGACGAATGAAAGAGAAGGAAGCAGCTGTGATTTCCCGCGTACGGTTGCCGACAGTCACGACTCTCGACGAAACTTGGAAGAGAGCAACCGACGCGATACGCCCAGCTGCAAGACTGGAACTCGGCACTACGAAGCCTGGACGACGCAAAGTCGACAACGCTTGGAGCGGTTTGGACTCAAATTGAACGTGAAGAAGACCGAATATCTAATGACGGGCGCTACTGAGTCCAGCTCCATTAAGGTCAATAGCATCGAGCTTCCACGCACTGCGGTCTTTAAGTACTGGGTTCAGCAGTCGCGACTGACGGCAAACTGATGGTTGAAGTGAATGCTGATGTCAGCGACCGGCCCATCCCGTATCACGGGTGGGTGCTGACAGGTCTCGAGGATATCGCGGATGTTACGTGCGGTCAAACAGCGCCGGTGGTGTAAGGCGAACATCGCTGCCCGGAAAGCAGAAGATGCGGGTTCGAGTCCCGCCTGGCGCAAGAGTTTTGATCGTAACAAAATATCCTGAAACATTATAGTAACTGTCATTTCCAAACCATATGATTGTGGGAAAATTCAGATCACCCAGTATGACACATTTTGAGATGTCTTCGAGAAATTGGGACACATAGGCTAAAGCTTCATTGAAGGGTGACGCTTGACATGTAGGACTTCTATAGAATAAAATAAAATACACGGCGTGTTTCTCGACATATACCCGCAGAATAAGACACTGACAAAACGGAGAAAATTTTCGAGTACTAATCAAGTGCTGTGACAGCTTACCAAAGACCAAGGCTAAAATGCTACCTCCCACAGTGTTCCCCTCCCTGTCGCATCGGTAGATCTGGTAAGACGGATGTCGACATAAAGTAGCGTCATGAATGATGTCAGGTTTACACCATGTTTCGGTAACGAACACCATCAGTGGGTTGTTATTTTAGAGGAAGTATTGAAAGTCGGGAAGTTTGTTACATAATGAGCGCGCATTAAAGAGGAACACTGTGGAAGATAACGTGGTGCCATTGTTCAACTTGCTAGATGTCTCATTGTTCATTCCGAGCTCAGAGCATAAAGAGGTAATGCAACTTAATCTGTTTGATGTGCCCCTACCCTAGGCTTGAGAAAGTGGGGAAGCAAAGGAACGAACAGGAGTTCGTGAATCGTTTCGAACATTAGTTGCCCCTTCCCCGCTCATTGGACTATGCACCGAAGACATCACTGCATTACCCATGACGTCGTGACGCCTAGGCAAATCGCGTGGGTATTTGAGCTTCACAATGTCGAAGTCACGAACTATGTAAGCTAGCCTGCCTTCTTTAGCATTAAGATTGCCCGCCTCCTTACGCAGCGCTCTGTCCAAATCAAGCTCCTCAGGTGTGTAATCCCTCTGAGCAAATGAGTGGACAAAACGCTGCGTAAGGCTCTTCCTCCCACTGCGCATGTGAGCAAGAAGAGCATCACTGAGGTTTTGATTGGGTAGGGCAATCTTGACTATACGCCCTCGAGCTCCGTTTTGCCTAGGTTTCCCGGGTGGGTGACGGCGGGAGGTGATTCTTCCAGCCTCGAACGCACGGATGAGTTCTTCGTTCCCAGATGTAATCACTTCCTCCTTGAGAATTTGTAGTCGAAAAGACGAGTTGTCTCCTCGCTCGACTGCTCGTCGATCCCGACCCAGGCAATCATTCGCTGTTTTTCATCGATTTTTTGCCTGTCGGCACTCTTGACCAACGTGGAGTAAAGTAAACTTTTTTGGGTAGATGTTGTGCTATTCACACAACTCACCTTAGCTTCAAGATCAGACATTCTGGACAGAATAGCCTTTTGTGTTGTCTGAACATCGTCAATTAAAGCGAAAAACCGATCAAAGGACGAGGTCAATATGCTCTGCAGACTAGAAGAGTAAACATCAAATCGCTCGATTAACTTACTAGCCCACAAGGACATATCGACATTGACGTCGTCGCTGGTCCTATTTTATTTCTTCGCTGCATGCTTGCCCATTGTAATCAGCAGTAAAAAAATAGAAAATATGACAGCAGAGAATACAGAGGCGCCGCCGCTCAGGGTGGTGAGGAACAGACCATGAGAGTCCCAATCCGAAGCGCTTAATCTACAGAAACATCCTACTATATATAAAGGAGCAGTGTGTGTGTGCGTGTTTCCACCGTCACAACTGGAGTGGGGGCACTGCGTATTGGAAGCGATTGTTGAACATCGACGGGCCTAGCGATGTCGTAGACCTGCCGAACACGTCGGCAACCGTGCATGGCGAGTCGTAGACCTGCCGAACACGTCGGCAACCGTGCATGGCGAGCCGTAGACGTGCCGAACACGTCAGCAACCGTGCATGGCGAGCCGGAGACGTGCCGAACGCGTCGGCAACCGTGCATGGCGAGCCGTAGACGTGCCGAACACGTCGGCAACCGCGCATGGCGAGCCGGAGACGTGCCGAACACGTCGGCAACCCTGCATGGCGAGCCGTAGACCTGCCGAACACATCGGCAACCGTTCATGGCGAGCCGTAGACGTGCCGAACACGTTGGCAACCCTGCATGGCGAGCCGGAGACGTGCCGAACACGTCAGCAACCGTGCATGGCGAGCCGTAGACCTGCCGAACACGTCGGCGACCGTTCATGGCGAGCCGTAGACGTGCCGAACACGGGTGAGGGACGTTCTGCCTGAAAGCGGCGCGGGCAAAGGCGCGGGACAGTGCCTGCGGAGCCAATTAGCGTCGACTCGCGCGGTGACACCCGCCGCTTGGCGCTGAGCCCAGACAGCCCTCGCCGCGGAGCGATGCTGACCTGGCCGACCACGGGAGCCCGCAGATCGACCAGATTTGGTGTGATTACAGTCGATAGAGGGATAGGAGGCTCAGACGGTTTGCATTGGCAGTCCAGAAATTCGTATTGATATGAACCCTACTATTTCCTGTATCAGAATTTCGAGCTCTATCGAATGAGCCAGGAAAGAATCTTGCCTCAATAAGCGTTACAACTATTTTTTCAGGTGCTGTTTAACTTTAGTTAAATATCAGTTTTTATTTATATCAGAATTAACTACGACGCGTGCTTCCAGGCTAAAATTGCACGAGGATTCCAATTAGATAGAGGAGAGATTTTTTAGCATAAGTTTAAAGCATTAGTTTCAACATGGCATCTCCTCAGCATTTCGTAACTGATTTTTCTACAGAGCTTTATACGCAGTGAGGCATCATAATGTTGTTTTCCAAAAAGGTTTGGCACTTCGGGTTCTATTAGAATGTTTCTCGTCTACCTAATTAGATTCCTCATGCAATTTCAGCCTGAAAGCATGCCTCGAAATTATTTCTGATATAAATGAGAACTGATATTTAAGGAATTGAGAACTGATATTTAAGGAATTTAAAGAACGCCTAAAAGGTCGCCTTAAGGATTATCTAGGCAGGATAATTTCTGGCTCATTTGAAAGAGGTCGATATTTTAATATAGGAGATGGCGTTCACATCGGTATCCTGGAAGCATGCACCGCATTTAATCCTGATATATGTGAAAAAAACCTGATATTTAACGAAAGTTAAACAGCACCTGAAAAAATAGTTATATGACTTATTGAGGCAAGATTCTTTCCTGGCTCATTCGATTGAGAACGAAATTCTGATATAGGAGATGGCAGGGTTCACATGAATCCGAATATCTGGACTGCCAATGCAAGTCGTCTGAGCCTCCTATCACTCTATCGACTGTAATCACACAAAATCTGGTCGATCTGCGGGCTCTTGTGGTCGGCCAGGTCAGCATCGCTCCGCGGCAAGGGCTGTCTGGGCTCAGCGCCAAGCGGCGGGTGTCACCGCGCGAGTCGACGCTAATTGGCTCCGCAGGCACTGTCCCGCGCCTTTGCCCGCGCCGCTTTCAGGCAGAACGTCCCCCTCCCGCCGAACACGTCAGCAACCATGCATGGCGACCCGGAGACGTGCCGAACGCGTCGGCAACCGTGCATGGCGAGCCGTAGACCTGCCGAACACGTCGGCAACCGTTCATGGCGAGCCGTAGACGTGCCGAACACGTCAGCAACCATGCATGGCGAGCCGTAGACGTGCCGAACACGTCGGCAACCGTTCATGGCGAGCCGTATACGTGCCGAACACGTCAGCAACCGTGCATGGCGAGCCGGAGACGTGCCGAGCACGTCGGCAACCGTTCATGGCGAGCCGTATACGTGCCGAACACGTCGGCAACCCTGCATGGCGAGCCGTAGACCTGCCGAACACGTCGGCAACCGTTCATGGCGAGCCGGAGACGTGCCGAACACGTCGGCAACCGTGCATGGCGAGCCGTAGACCTGCCGAACACGTCGGCAACCGTTCATGGCGAGCCGTATACGTGCCGAACACGTCAGCAACCGTGCATGGCGAGCCGGAGACGTGCCGAGCACGTCGGCAACCGTTCATGGCGAGCCGTATACGTGCCGAACACGTCGGCAACCGTTCATGGCGAGCCGTAGACGTGCCGAACACGTCGGCAACCGTGCATGGCGAGCCGTAGACGTGCCGAACACGTCAGCAACCGTGCATGGCGAGCCGTAGACGTGCCGAACACGTCGGCAACCGTGCATGGCGAGCCGTAGACGTGCCGAACACGTCGGCAACCGTTCATGGCGAGCCGTATACGTGCCGAACACGTCAGCAACCGTGCATGGCGAGCCGGAGACGTGCCGAGCACGTCGGCAACCGTGCATGGCGAGCCGTAGACGTGCCGAACACGTCAGCAACCGTGCATGGCGAGCCGTAGACGTGCCGAACACGTCAGCAACCGTGCATGGCGAGCCGTAGACGTGCCGAACACGTCAGCAACCGTGCATGGCGAGCCGTAGACGTGCCGAACACGTCAGCAACCGTGCATGGCGAGCCGGAGACGTGCCGAGCACGTCGGCAACCGTGCCTGCGTATTTAGATGATCATCGATGGGAGGGGTTTTTAGAGGCAATCGATATCAATCGATATTATCGATTTTTTGTGGATGTCGTTCAGGCGGCACGAAACTTTAGCTCTGGGGGTAATCGAGGTCGCCGAACACGAATCTGGAGTTGACCAATCGATATCGATCGATATTATCGATTTTTAGGATGACGTTCAAGCGGCACGAAACTTTAGCCCTGGGGTAATCGAGGTCGCCGAACACGAATCTGAAGTTGACCAATCGATATCGATCGATATTATCGATTTTTAGGATGACGTTCAAGCGGCACGAAACTTTACTTCTATGGGTAATCGATGTCGCTGAACACGAATCTGAAGTCGACCAATCGATATCGATCGATATTATCGATTTTTAGGATGACGTTCAAGCGGCACGAAACTTTACTTCTATGGGTAATCGATGTCGCTGAACACGAATCTGAAGTCGACCAATCGATATTATCGATTTTTTGAGGATCGCGTTCAAGCGGCACGAAACTTCAACCCTGGGGGTAGTCTGGGTCGCTGAACACGAATCTGGAGTCGACCAATCGATATCGATCGATATTATCGATTTTTGATGATGACGTTCAAGCGGCACGAAACTTTAGCCCTGGGGTAATCGAGGTCGCCGAACACGAATCTGAAGTTGACCAATCGATATCGATCGATATTATCGATTTTTAGGATGACGTTCAAGCGGCACGAAACTTTACTTCTATGGGTAATCGATGTCGCTGAACACGAATCTGAAGTCGACCAATCGATATCGATCGATATTATCGATTTTTAGGATGACGTTCAAGCGGCACGAAACTTTACTTCTATGGGTAATCGATGTCGCTGAACACGAATCTGAAGTCGACCAATCGATATTATCGATTTTTTGAGGATCGCGTTCAAGCGGCACGAAACTTCAACCCTGGGGGTAGTCTGGGTCGCTGAACACGAATCTGGAGTCGACCAATCGATATCGATCGATATTATCGATTTTTGATGATGACGTTCAAGCGGCACGAAACTTTAGCCCTGGGGTAATCGAGGTCGCCGAACACGAATCTGAAGTTGACCAATCGATATCGATCGATATTATCGATTTTTAGGATGACGTTCAAGCGGCACGAAACTTTACTTCTATGGGTAATCGATGTCGCTGAACACGAATCTGAAGTCGACCAATCGATATCGATCGATATTATGGACTTCTTTAGGATGACGTTCAAGCGGCACGAAACTTCAACCCTGGGGGTAGTCTGGGTCGCTGAACACGAATCTGAAGTCGACCAATCGGTATCGATCGATATTATCGATTTTTTGAGGATGGCGTTCAAGCGGCACGAAACTTCAACTCTGGGGTAATCGATGTCGCTGAACACGAATCTGAGGTTCGTTTTTGAACTGTCGATCGCCATCAATCGATATTGGGCAACTAAGCGTTTTTGTGGATGTCGTCCATTTTTTCGCTTTTTTTCTAACTAGCCCTAATCGACGTAGTTAAGATGTTCTTCCTGAAGAAGCCATGACAAAGGTGTCAGCTACAATTGATGATGAGAAGCTATTGCACGGCGAAGCCGTCAAAAAGCCGTCGGTGCAGCCGAGAGGCCGCACGGACGGCTGGTAATTAAAAATAATCGGTATTGGTTGACAGGTCGACACCATTTATCCGACGGCAATAATACTCCTACGAATTCCATAATCTCTCTCTCTACCTCTCTTCTCCCCCCCCCCCCCCTCCCCCCTACTCCTCGATAATACTTCTTAACTATGTGCTGGCAAAGGAAGGAGACACACAGTGACTCTGAGTTGTGACAGTGAGTCCCGACTACGTGTCTCCACCTTGCTGTGACGTCTGTGACACTTCTGCGTCCTGACACACGTGCCACAACTTCTGTGAACCGTCTTCAGAAACCCGACGCACGTTGGACGACGTCTTTAGCAGGTTTTCTGAATCTTGACGCACGTTGAGCGACGTCTAGCGCGCGATTTTGGAATCCTCATGCTGCGCACTTGTTCGCCATTCATACCCTGACGCGTTGCTCGCTGAATATGTCGTACACTTAGACGAACCGCCGCCAAGAAAATAGTTCCCCTGCAATCGCCCATGGTTAAGGCCTACGTTATACTCCCGCGGGAAATCGGGACGCGGGACGTCCGCGGACGGTCGTCGTCATCCCGGGACGGCTAGTGTAGCATTGGAGCGCGTTTCCCGCGCCGAACTCCATGGGATGACAACGTTCCGCGGTGCACTGGCTGCCGGCTCGCGGGCGGGAAGTATAACAGCCACTCGTCGTCTGTCGGCGGCGACCCGCGGACGGTGGGTGTGGCGGGCCGCGACGAGTGGCCCGGCGCAGGGTCCCGGCGCGATTTCCGCTCATTCGCGTGTGCTCCCGCGGGAGTATAACATAGGCCGAGGCTCAAAGAAGGCCGGCTGGCACACGCCGCATCGTCGTAGGCATTTCTTGGATTCGGTCCCCTCCCCGTGACGGACACATGACATCAGCCTATTATAGATATAAGAAGATTAGACATGCGTCACACTATGAAACGACCGCTGGGCTCTCCAGAAAGTGCAGGGAAGCGATGGAAGGGATCACCTAAACTCATACGTAGGTTGGACGACGTCTGCGAGACGTTACCTGAATCCACAGACACGTTATCAACATCGGATCAACATCGGCGGCACGCCAGGGGTGCTTTTCTTTTATCGCTGCGGGTGGTTTTTATTCATCACTCAGTATGTGGAAACCAACCTGACAACACATCTGGGATTATAAGCGGTAAGGGTTATGCATTATTGGCAGGTCTTAACGGCCGTTAATTTTAACATGAAGATTTGAGGGGTGGCGAGAGGCGAGATGTTTTATTCCTTCAATGTTTCGTACAAGATTGCTCACCGTGGCGTGAATATTATACAGTATAAAGGAAAGGAAATCAAAAGAAGGGGAATGAGGAAGCTGCCATTTATCGGAAAGATCTGCTCATGTAGCCTAATTGAAGCATCACGTTTTACTGTCTATCCTCAGAAATGCAGAACTTTCATTCTCTGCGCTGAAAACCACTAAAGCTTCTGGGACTGCCACTGGAGCGGTGCATACTTTGGGAGATACGGGCGGAATATCAGTTATAATCGCATTGGGAAGTCTGTTTGCCTAAAATTTGAATTTTGTGACGTTCACAACGGGTTCCAACAAACTTTTTGCTGCAGTGCCATAACGTTAGCCAAACCAAAAAGAACTTCATAAATTGGACGATACAATTTACTCCAGTGTAGGTGATCTTATCCATATACAGGGTGTTCCAAAATAACGCGATGAAGCTTTGACGTTCTCCCAAGCGAACATATTGATCTGCAGCATGGCGGCAATAACGCCATTTTTTGTGCGTATCTTTCTGTACGCGTTATAACGTTATATGTGACACAGAATGTTTGTAGGCCGGGCTGTCACTAGGTCTGTCGCCTGAATTGGCGTCACCACACCAGAAGAGCGGTTCCAGCCACCAAGCAGGACAGACGCTAATGAAAATGATGACGATTATATCTTGGCCCAGTGACGGTTTTTCTCAAAATATCAGTGCATAGCACTGCGATTTTGGAGCTTCATTGTTAATGAAAGCACCAATGCGACATCGTTAACCTGTTTGGTCAAGTGTCTCCTCAGAAACTCGTCCATGCAAGGAGCTTGGTCATGAAGGTAATCGACAAGGAAGAAATCGCACTGCCAATAGACCGGAAAGTCATCGAGAAGCGAAAATCTAAATCCAAGGGTCTCCTGAGAAAAATCGCCCGTTATATCGGTGGTGTCAATCTCACATCAGTGCATCGAATAGCCAGTTTGAAACGCGGACTCAAGCCCAACAAGTTCCATAAAGTCCAGCTCTTGATGGATAAGAATAAGCGCGAACAGCTCTATTGATGCCGACAGCTCAAGTTGCGAGCCGCACATAGCGGGTGGGGGCGAACACCTTTCATGGAAAAGGTGTTCACCGTGGAATAGGCTCACAATCATCATAACGGCAGTATCTGATCTGAAGAGGCTCTAGCCACCTCTGCCATCGCTGAACACCGTCAAAATCCGCAAGCGCTCATGGTTTGAGGAGGGATCTACAGAACGGAAAGATTTCCTGGTTTTTGTAGGCGAAGGAGTAAAAATAATTCAAGATGTTTACCAACGGGACATCTTTGAGGCTACGGCACTTTTCTATTCCCAGCACCACTTCAGCAGTGCCCAGTGGACGTTTCAACAAGACTCAATCCCCGCACACAGGGCGAAAAGCACGCAAGCATGGCCATAGGCATACAAGGCCAATTTTCCGCACTTGGTCATGTCTGTGGAATGGCCACCGCACTCCCCGGTTCTGAATCCTGGGGACTACAGCGCATGGTTCATTTTGAAGGCGAGGGTCCCTGCCAAGCGCCACCACAGCCTAGAGGCCCAGACGGAGTCTCTGCGTCGGGAGTAGGAGCGACTGTCTCCTGGTAACCTACGGCCCATCGCCAAAAAGCTCTCCAAGCGCTTCGACTTCTGTATTCGCGCCAAGGGGCCAATTCGAATCCGGTCGAATATAGTGTTGCCTAGTGTCTATGTTGTTGTTATTTATGTATTGTTTTGTAAACCTTTCAGTTGTTTTAGAGTTATAATTAAAAACCTTCATCACGTTATTTTGGCACCTGTCTTAGCGAAGCCCACGTACAAGTGGTTCAGGGCACTTGTCATCAACATACGGAGGGTCTCAAAAAATGTATACACTGTTTGAAGGGTGATAACGTTCCTCACAATGAAGGTACTGAGGAGGTTAAGGGCAAATGTGAAAGTTTTAAAAAATGGAAATTTTATGACTTATGGACGGTGTGGATTGCGCCATGCACTCGTCTAAATTATTCCATTTTACACTCGATTGACTGCGTTTTACTTGAAACTTGTTGTAATTCTTCTTCAAGGAAGCCGTGTTGACCATTTTGTGCTTTTTTAAAGTTTAAAATTTAAAAGCGCACTACGGCTTGCGAAAATGGAGGGTATCCTAAAAGAATTTGTGTGTTAAATATTTTAAAGGCTCTAACATTGCTGCTAGTGAAACATTTGGAGCTGTTTGAGACTCATCTGTAAGCACAGGATAGCGAAAATTTTGTGACATGCTAATGGTCAAGATCGCGCCATGCACTAGTCCGAAACCTTACATTTCAAACTCAACTGAAAGTGTAGGGCTGAATGCTAGTTGCAATCTTGTTACTAGTTAGCTACGTTAACCTGTGCTGTGCTTCTTTTAACATTTAGAACCTGACGTGATAACCACACGTGAAAGACACGTAGCGTATAAGTTTACTGACTGCACAATTTGGCATCCTCGCGCTATCGCTCTAATTACGCTTTCTTCATATCTGACCTCATAAAACGAGTCATGCCCGGCTCTAGGCTTTCCTTCGAAGAAGAAGTCGAAGAAGTTTATCCTGAAGTGCTACTGGAAAATCGAAAACATCGTCGAAGTGCAGAGGCGAATCAGCGACTGCTTCTAAGCACCACCCGCTCGCTTCACCCATACACAATCAATCAAGTCTGAAATGGAGGGTTTCAGGCGGAGGACATGGCGCAATCTTTACAATTTGCACTCCACAGAAATCGTTACCTTGTGCTTTATTATGAGTCTCAATCAGCTCCGAAAGCTTTACGAGAAGCAATGTTAGAACATTTCAATTAGTACCTGTATTTTTGGAAAGCCATAGTGTGCTTTTAAGTTTTAAACATTAGGGGAAGTGCAAATCAAACAATAAGGTTTCTTTAAGGAAAAATTACAACAAGTGTTTAACTAAAACTCAGTCAATCGAGTGTAAACGGAAGAATTCAGACGAATTCAGACATGGCGCAATCCATACCGCTCATGTGTCATAAAATTTCTAATTTATTAAGCTTTCATATGAACCCCTAACTTCTTTAGCACCCTTATCGTGAGTTACGTTATCACTTTCAAACCGTGTGTACATTTTTTGACACACCCTGTATTTGCTTTGATGAAATTATCTTCTCTCCCAAAACACTAGTTGCTCCCGAATGAATATTCGAACATTCGAATTCCAATATTCGATTTCAAATGCTCGAAAAAACGTGATTTCGAATGTTTTCGAATTTGAATGCTGAAAAAAAACGCAATTTTCGAATGTATTCGAATTCGAATGCTCGAAAAAACGCGATATTCGAACGTATTCGAATTCGAATGCTCAAAAAACGTGATTTTCGAATGTTATTCGAATTCGAGTGCTCGAAAATCGTTGATATTCGAATATATTCGGTTATTCGAAATTGTTGGTAGAGCACAATTATACAGCCCAACGTCACTCTGCGAGCGGTCGCGCCGACTCGATTGATTTTGACGGGCCTATATGCATTGTTCGCAGCTCTCGCCATGCCGGCAAATAGCTCCAAACAATAGGACGTGCTCGTCCAAACGCGTGGATAGGCTCCTTCCATCAGCTTAACGTCCAGAAGTTGAGAGTGCAGCGCCCTAACGCGACTCGTCTCAGACGCGACGCGTGGCGAGCGGAAAACGGCGCTCTCCGGCGTCCTTTTGCGCCGTTCTTCATCTTTCGCGCTGCTTTTGCTAGTTGTACGAAGCGGCTGAATGTACCATTGTCACGTCCAACTGAACACTTTTTAAAGAAAATCGGACATTTTAAACCCAAATTGGATACTCTTTTAAGCCTGCTTGATGCTTCTGAAACCAAATCGAACATTTTCATAATCAAAACGAGAGTCTTCCAGACTGAAGCAGAGACTCTCCAAACAGGTTAAAATAGTTTCTTGTTCAGTGAAAATTTAATATCGCATTATTTAATATGACAAATTGTTTAGTTCACCTGCCTCAATAAGTGTTCGAAAGTTCTAAAATTTTTATCTCAGGGAAAAACAATGAATTAAGTTTTTTATGTGTAGGAAGGCGACAATCATTTAGTGCATTAAAACGAGAGATCGCGCCCTGCTTTCGATTGAGTCGTTACGGTTTTTATTTAATTGATAAAAAAATTTAATTTGCGTGGATGTGCGGCCGGTGCAAAATATAACTTAACTCCGTAAAGAACCTGATTAATCGCAAAAGTACCTACAGACAAAGTAAGATTAGTGCTTCATCCATCACCTTTGTTGTAAACGTCATCGAAAATCCTATTTGGCATACCACTGATAAGCTTATCAATAACAGCTTGCTCTGCATTGGTCCATGGATCAAGTATGGCATTCTTCTGATCAAAAACCGAAGTGTAAGTTGTCCCGTTTTTGTACACTTTGTGTTCAAGAATGCCCCACAAGTTTTCTATCGGGTTGAGATCTGGAGAACAACTGCGCTACTCTAAAATTTGAATTCTGTAGGAGTTAAGCCAATATGTGATACGTGTATGGATCTTGTTAGAAAATAAGTTTGTGCCTACGAAATCTTCTAAAATATGGTAGAAGGTGATTCCGAGCAAATTCTGGTAGTCTTCACTGTTCATCCTACACAAGGCGAACTCCAAGGAAACAATTCCTTATCCAGAAAATGCAGCCGGAACCATGAGACTTCCACCGCCAAAGTTGCGCCTGGAGAATACTCGCTCTTCTTTCCTCTAATCTCTCTAGTAGTGTAGAAAAGTGCAATTTTGATAGGCTCGTCGGGTTCACATACTACTGTAGAGATCTGAGGAAAGAGGAGCAAGTATTCTCCAGACGCAACTTTGGCGGTGGAAGTCTCATGGTTTGGGTTGCGTTTTCTGGATATGACTTACTGCCTTGGAGTTCGTCTCGTATAGGTTGAATAGTGACGACTACCTGAAATTGCTCGAATACCATCTTCTGCCATATTTCAGAAGATTTCGTAGGCACAACCTTATTTTCCAGCAAGATAATGCATCCATACACGCATCACAGCCAACTACAGATTGGCTTAACTCCAACAGAATTCAGGTTTTGGAGTGGCGTACTTGCTCTCCATATCTCAACCCGATAGAAAACTTGTTGGGCATTCTTGAACACAAAGTGTAAAAGAACGAAGCCATTCACACTTCGGTTTCTGATCTGAAGAACGCCATACTTGAAACCATACTTGCATGGACCAATGTAGAGCCTGTTGATAATGTTGATAACCTTATCAGTAGTATGCCAAATAGAATCTTCGATATTGTTTACAACAAAGGTGATGTGACGAGGTACTAGTCTTACTTTGTCTGTCGGCACTTTTGTGATTAATCAAGTTAGCTTACACTTTGCACCGGTCTCCATTGGTTAAATTTTCAAGTAAAGTTCGTGGTATCCTGCACTGATAAGATAACCTGCTTAGAATTCTTCTATAGAGGTTTTCGATAGTGAGGAATACGATAGTAACGTCATTGAGCATCGGCAGCTGGTTCTTCGAGTACCAATGGACAAATTTGGGGGTGAACCTGTAATATTGCTCCGGGGTGTATCAATCAAATAAAAATCGCGATGATCTAGTTGAGTGCATCCTCGGTGCGGCCTCTTTTATTAGTACGGTAAAAATTCAGTTTTGTGATCCAGAACAAGATTTAAACCCCTATTCTTCGTCGACAAATAACGCAGTCTTCGCGATTTTGTCAATTAGAACACATTTTGACCAAGTTGTTCTAGACAAGCGCTTTCTTTTGCTGTTTTCAAGCAATTCTGAGAGATTAAAGGGTTTGGCTTGCGCCAAGTAGAGCTATGCCGAACGCCCCGTGCTGCGCACATACTTCCTCTATGTAATTTATTGCATTAATTTTGTAAATGTTCTCATCTATGAGCATAGTTGACAAGTACTGCTTCGGCCCGTCAACACAATTTCTTGGACATTCTTCGGAATTGTTCGCAAAAGGCTTCTCGGCATTAATCCACTTTCACTGCTTTCGAGAGGTCAGAAAGAATTGGCACGAACATGGAAAATGTAATTCCTTCAATTGGCGACAAATTTATCCTTGCTCATGGTCGCTCCGAAGTTGTATGCAAATGTTAGAGCGGCACGAAGCATCTGGAGAACCGAAATTAAGAATGTCGCTGTTGTTCTACTTCAACTTCTTACTACTTCTAACAGCTCCAATGACAGGTGGTATCCAGGCAATCTGTGAGCGGACTATGCGAGTCGCTGTCGAAGCCTATACGATGCTCAATGGAAAAGTGCACTGGAATGGAAAAGCAGCGGTTAAGGTTTATGGATGGCAAAACATCAAAATGCAAGGACCAGTCGTCGCCTTCAACCTTCTGCGGAATGATGGGAGCTTTACGGGTTACGCTGAGGTAGGCTATCGGCCGTTTTACTTTTGAATTTTTTTCTTTTTTTTCTCGCCGAGTAATGTGTCGAACGGTGACAGACTGCAGCCAGAATTGCTCTCCTGTTTCTTCACTCCGCCATGCTTACTACGGATGGTTCGTAGGAAGCTTTTTACGTGGTGAATACGTTCTTTGCGAAAAACTGCCAGATTTTCTTGTTGCAGAAGTGAACACTTCTGCTGCCTTTTATCAATCCATGAACCAAGTGGTATAAAACGGAAGAATACGCTCCACAGTAGACACTAGGAATGAGCACGCCCTCTACTTGCCATGAACTGTTAAACACAGCTGGTTCACGAACTACCTGATTCGGATAAGACGTGAAATGCTCCGTAGTCCGAGCCACATGATCCGCTCCTAAGCCTTGCACGTCGTTTCGTGTCCTCGATAGCATTACGATAAAAAGCGTGGCGCCTTCTCGAGGGCACCGTTAATTCTATCTCGATCGCTCACCTTGGACAATGACTGGTTCGTGTTTAGCAGTAGAGGACAGAATTCTACACATTTCCCTTTTTTGAGCCGAACCCTGGCGAACCTATGTGTTTTGCTAAGTTCTGGCGTTTTGAATCTGTTATCTCTCAAAAAGCTCATTTTACCTATTGATGAAAGTTCGTCAGTTAACAGCGTAAACACGCAGCTGATTCCGGCAAGCTTGCATCAGTCGCTGGATGCCTGTGACAAACAGAGTGTCTCAAAAAAATGTATACACTGTTTGAAAGGTGATAACATTGCTGACAGTAAAGGCACTGAAAAAGTTAAGGACACGTATGAAAGCTTAAGAAAATAGAAAATTTCTGACGAATGAGCGGTATGGAATGCGCCATGCACTCGTCTGAAATTTTCCATTTTACAATCGATTGATTGTGTTTCACTTGAATACATGCTATAGTTTCTTCACAAAGTTGCCGTTTCGATTGATTCGTGCTTATTTTAGAGTTTAAAACTTAATTACACACTAAGTCTTGCAAAAAATGCAGGGTAACCTGAAAATATAGGTACTATTTGAAAGCTTCTAACATTAATGCCAGTGAAGTTTTTAAAGGTGTTTGAGAACCGTATGAAAGCCCATGGTTACGGCATAAACGTGGCGTGTAAATAGTCAAGATTGCGTCATGCTTCCGCATGAAAGGTGGCAGATTTCAGACTCGATTGACTGTGCATGGACTGAATGCTTGTAACAATCGTGCTGCTACTTGGCCAGCTCAACCTGCGCTGTGCCTCTTTCAACGTTTAGAACTTTAAAATCACGTAAATGACACGTGACATGCGAGTTTATTGATTGCTCAGTTTATATGTGAGCAGGAGCCCCTTTTTCAAGATGAGTTATGCCGAGTGATGAAGCAAAATTCAAGCTGAATCGAGAGGTCAATCGGCATAACTGCAGCTTCTGGACGACGGAAAACGTTAAAAGAAGCACAGCACAGGTTAATTTGGCCAAGTAGTAGTAAGAGTGTAACGAACATTCAGTTCATGCTCAATCAATCGAGCCTGAAATGCAATATTTCCGGCGGGGCATGGTGCAATCTTGACTACTCAACGCCACCAAAATCCCTTTACTCTGCGCTTTTACATGAGTCTCAATGATCTTCAAAACCTTCACTGGCGGCAATGTTAGAACTTTCAAATAGTGCCTGTATTTTTCTATGATACTCTTTTTTTTGCGAGCAGTAGTGTGTTTTCAAGTTTTAAACTTTAAATGAAGCAGAAATCAATCAATAGAGTCACCTTGTGAAGAAGTTATTAACAAGCATTGAATCGAAACACAATCAGTCGAGTGCAAAATGAAAGGTTTCAAACGAGTGCGTGGCGCACCCCATACTGCTCATAAGTCAGAAATTTTCCATTTTCCTACGCTTTCGTATGAGCCTTTAACTTTTTTGGTGACTTTGCTGTGAGCAAGGTTATCATCTATGTTATGTTGGATTGCGTCTTGTTAGCAGCACCATTAAGCCTAGGAATATCTATTGCACTTGCAGAGTATTTCACTGCGCCATTTTTCTTACCAGCAATCTCTATCTTGTATGATGGAAACCCTGTTCTCATTGATAGTGCTTTGTCCCACCTCTCCTCATAAAATAACAGAACAGCGGAATACTCTGCGAGTCTGCCACGCGGTTTTTGTCTGCCCGGTACACTCGAGACGCCACCAACCAATTTATTGGCCTCAAACTTGGGTAATTAAACCATCAAACAATAGTTTAATACATAATTTCGGCACGGAAACATGGTCGAGCATGAGAGACTTAATCTTACACACGGAGGCGCAGTTAGGAGTAAAGGCACATTATGACGATGATGAAGGCGCCACTTGACTACACTGAAGGCGGAATGTAATGGGAATGTGGCTGCGGCAAGTCCTAATCTGACCTGATTTCCTACTTTTATCTACGCCCTAGAAAACCTACGCAATCTTCCTAGAAGCCCTAAGGCTAAGATACGCAACGAGAGACCTAGGAGGGCGAGCGAGGAACGAGCATGGTGCGGCGTTGGACAGGAAGTAGGGAAGTCATTCCCTGAGCATTCTTAGGTATTTAAGCCGGTATTCAGCTGATGTTTTGTTGAAATATCGGCCCAAGTCTTTATGTTTGCATGATCGCGCAAGTCTCTATGTACTATACATCATCACGTGGAAACCGCGATACAGAACACATTAGGTATAAGATCCAAGCTTCTGGTCAAGAAGCTGTGACTGCATACATTTTCCCGCTACAGTATGCATAAGACGTTGAGATTTTTAGGTGGAGAAAATGGCGGGATTGTTCGGCATCGATCTACGAACGGGATGCTTCTGTAATTCTGGAGCTTGTCAGCTGTATCTCGGGCACTCTGATGATCAGCTACTTCATTATTACGAGGTATTTCGATTTCAGAAACCCTGCAGATGTTTCTATGTCCTAGCTGCGTCCTCACCTCTTTATTACCAATATCCATGGGACGAAATTGATCAGATTACTACTAGCCATCCAGTATTATTTTCTCAATTATGGCGTCAAAAGTGTCGTACAGCATATTTGCAGAGCACATTATTATTAATCAGTCATGCATTCATTATCCCCGACCATTCCTTCGTTTTCTAGTCGAACTGGAATGCTGCACCAGCTCCACTGTCTAGCGATCTCATTCTGTCGGTTACTAGGACAAGTAGGCATGCAAGACCACCGCTCAGGACCTTGACATAAGGTGTACTTCGTTGGCGCTGAAGCTTCATTTCACATCATGGTGCTTGCATGGGGAGTTGATATGTTCAAAGTAGTAACGTGGAGCACATGTGACAAGGAACGAGAGGTAACGTAAGTCCGCCGGCCAAACAGCCATTCCTATGAGTGTAGTGTGCAATAAAGCTGAGGCACGTTACGAACGTGTTTAACAACAGATCTGTCTTTCACTGCCTTCCATTTCGAACGGAATCACTGCACCTGTGCGTGAGCATTGTGAACACGCGTGGATACAGATGTACTGCTGGTGATTTGCCAGACAGACAACATTAGACGGTAACTTGTTCGCAGTCAGCTATGGAACCGCTCATGTATAATGCAAGGTTGTGTGATTTCTCCTGCATAGAACGAAAGGAGACTGGACTTGTTCGGTTCTCTACAGGATGTCACTGGAAACTGCTTGCTACGACGAGCAACCCATGTCGCATCGTGTAGTGTATATCAGTTCTTGTCTTTCAAGTCAGCGTCCGCACGAGCCACCAATGCGCACTCGCAAAGCCCGACGAGTGTGAGAAGTATGCAATGGTTCATGAGGCGAGGACGACATCGCGGAGGCAACTGAGCTACTCCGAAAGTCTAGCAACGTAAGCAGGACCTGCGTAGCAACGCTGAGTGTGGATACTATACTTGTGCTCGAATAATTTGTTCGAATTCGATATCCGGTTATCTGATTATTCGCGGGGTCGCAAATTCGAGTAATCATTTGAATTCGATACTCGATAGGTCGCAAATTCGAATAATGTTCGAATTCCGAATACGTTATTGTTCAATGTGGTAGTAGTGACATCTGTAAGCGATGGTCATTCCGGTGACGATTGTTTCCGATAGCACACTGTTGAGCTTCCACTGGATAGGCCTCAGTTTTGAAGATACTGCCCTACTATGTCCCTCTATACTGTTCCATATAGTAGAACCTGTTTTTTACTATAACATAAGAAAGAATTCATAAAGAAGAAAAAAGACGGTAACTACTTATTCTCATGTCTATTCTATTCTCATGTCTTACTTATAACTAACCCCCTACTGGCGTTCGAATTGTGGGTTTATGTGAAGTTTTGTGGGATACTGTAGCGTCCGGTTGCGTTGTAGATCGCGTTGGTGTCTACGTGAACATTCGACCAACATAATCCCCACTGAGCTGTTTCAGCACAGGCAGCCTGAGTGGGTCTTGTCCTTTCTAGAGGTGTCTGACTGGTCTTATCCTTCCTAGAAGTGTCTGTAGGTTTACTTGCTCAATGACACAACCGAGCTTCGATGACAACGGCTTGGGCGATGTGCAGTTTTGGGGATATTGTAGCAAGCGCGCGGGAACATTCCAACGGCAGTAGGGGATTAGTTATAATTGCTATCCTATTTTCGGGGCTTCGGGCTAAGCCCCCAACTAGACGGTGTAAGATAAAATGCTGCGATTTTCAATATGTGCTGTGAAATTTGGCTAGAATTTCTTGAATGCAAATGAATGTCTTCTATGAGATCGGTTAAGTAAATTTTAATTTGTAAACCTAACCTAACCTCCGTTGAGGAGATGCGATTTCTGTAGATTTCAAGAGCGTAAGGGCCCTAATGATTTTCTGAAGCCCAGCTGATCACGTGGGTTTTTAGGAAACCGCGTCTCATACTCGCTTCTGAATGCGATCCCTTGTCGTAGGACGACGGTGTCTCCTCTCCTGACTCCAGAACGTTGTGGCGCGACGAAGGGAACCCGTCTTCTGGATTCAGGCACTCAGAAACGCGCGCAGACGCCATTGTGTCAAGCAGGAGGAGGCTGCGCTTCCTCTGCTGCAACAATATCCCATGTTGAATGGGAAACGTTGCCCGCGCGAGGTACGCAGAAGCGTACCTGGCGCGGGTAAACTTTTCCGTTCAACATGGGATAATGTTAAGTTCTGCATGCGGCCGGTCGTCGTACGACGGCGATGTGACCTCTGCTTCCTTTCTTCTAGATCTTCTGACTCCAGACGGTTGTGGTGCGACGATGGGAACCCGTCTTCTGCATTCTCAGAAACGCGCGCAGACGCCGTTGTGTCGAGCTGGAGGAGGATGCGCTTCCTCTGATGCAACAATATCCCATGTTGAACGGCAGACGTTGCCCGCGCGTGGTACGCGGAGGCGTCGCAAGGGGTTCCATGAGATTGCGCGTGGCTTCACGAGACGTATCTCAGCCAGGTTTCCAACCTGAGTGAGATACGCCTCATCATCTACAGGGCAGGGAGCTAACTCAATTATATAGTGGAGGATATCTGGGACCGTCTTACTGTACCCACAAAGAACGAAAGGTGTCATGAACGACTCTGCAAAAAGTTTGGGCTTCAACTGCAGCGTGCAGTGGGAGACGGAACTTTTACTCACTTTTGGGCCCTCGCGCGCCGCGGGCGCGACGTCGCCAGCCATCCGCTGGTGGTGCGCACAAGATTTAAGGCCGCCACAGACTTCTGCGGCGCCGCCGAGCGGCGCCGCAGAAGTCTGTGGCGGCCTTAACTCACAAGGGATCGCTTAGTGTGCGCGCGACGCGCGACGCGATGCCATGTGAAGTGGCCGAGTTGATCAATCGCGCCGCTCGATTAATTTGGCCACTACGCATGCATCGCGTTGCGAGTCGCGTGAACACTAAACAAGGCCCAAGAGTCCCATCAGAGAGCTTCTTGCTGTCTAATATTGCGGTAACGTGCGAACGGGAACTGGCTTCTGCGAATTTGTGCTGTTACTAGCAGCAAACTAACTAACGCTAATAGCTGAGTATTGTAACTACTATTGTGATAAGGTCCATACCATTAGTAGGAAGTTAGTGATATTAGTATACCTGATAGTCTAACATCATTTGTAGAAACCTGATTCATACGATTTTCACGTAAAATTTGACACTTCTCACGTCGAATCGAGAATTGTTCTAAACAAGCATGCTTTTGAAATCAATGTGAACACCTTTCAAATCAAAGCAACCGTCTTTCGGTCAAACTAGAGGATCTCTAAGGGGAGCATAATAATTGTCTGTTCAAGGAAGTCTTGGTGTAATTTTCTTTGAATTTTTTTAGTTGACATGCCCGAATGAGCGTAATAATTTTCTTAGATATTTTTGTATTTTGAGATTTAATTTTGTTTTATAGCGCAATAAGGCAGCAATCATTTAGTACATTAAAAGGGATCACGCCATGCATCCGATTAGCTCGTCGCTTTTTTTATTTGATTGAGAGCATGAGTGACGCTTACATGAAGTTTCAAGGTGAAGAAATGTGTGCTCGTTACTTGTTTTTGTTGTGTATTACATATGCGAAATTGCATGCAAGCAGAAATTTTGCTATCAATTTACCAAACATTGCGACGTCTTAGACGAGGGCATGGCATAATATCTTTTTATGGAATAAAAATCGCCGCCTTTCTGCTCTTTTGAACAAGCTTTAAACCATTACTTTTCTCAAAAATTAGAATTTTGTAAAATTTCAAACGATGTCTTCACTTAATGAGCAGGTAAACTAAATATTAAAGAAATCATTCTGAAAACTTTCCTTGAACAAAAATTATTCTAACCTTTTAGTAGAGCCTCCAGTTCGACGTGAAAGCGCTCATTTTGAATTGGGAGAGGTTCAGCATTTCTCTTTTTTCCTTTTCAGAAGCGTGAGACCTGTTTAGAATAGTGTCCAATTTGGCGTGATAATTGTATGTATAGACTGCAACATGGTTCAACAGTAAACAAGCAGCAAGGCCGGGGCGACGATTGGCAAGTTGCCAGCCGTTGATAATCGGTGCAGGACACACGCGCACGGAGCTAGCAAGCTGTACGCGTTTTCGCCGCGCCATCATGGGCTTGCCACGCACGGCGGCGTCGCGCGCGAAGCGCGCGGTCGATAGTGGTAAAAGTTCCCGCACCCGCGTGCAGTACTAGTCAGGACCAGGGATGTACATTTAATGGTTAACGATTTAACGATTTTATCGAAATAACAGCAATTTCCTTTACATTTTTTAAAAATCATTTTCCTGTCTTAACCATTTCACAGAATTTTTCAGTTACTTAACGCATTTTTTTTAGTAAGTCTACCACCTTTCCTTGTCTGTCTTCATTGATATTGTACCCCCCCCCCGTTCTTTCGATTAGAAAAGCGTGTACGCTTTTCATATTCTGCACAAAGCTTAAACAGCGATGGAGTATGACACATCCACACCTGGCGGCAGAAGCACACCTCTCCCAGAAAAATTGCCGCTCATATCCGCTGGCTTGCTAAAACTTGCACTAAATCGCAGATCTAACAGTAAATTTGCTATCCTCAACCTAGTTATGTGGGTGAAACTTTTGAAAAACAATTCGCATAAAGTAGCAAAAGTTTATTTCTAGCGTGAATTACAATCAATCACAGGCGTGGAAAACACAAGCACAAAAAATATAGAAATATGCAGCTAAAACGATCTACAAAAGACCTCAGCGGGTTAGAAAATGCCTAAGCTTACATACAAACATGGGGTGAGAGACTCAACCTACGAATGTCACCACTAATTGCGGCGATCCATGCCCCAACGCGGCAAGTCTGCGTGCATGTCTGCCGACCCTCCTCAAGCGCGGCATCTCACCCGCGAACACAATATCCGTGTGGGTAGAACAGACGAGAGGGAAGAAGAACCAGGATAGATTCCTGCTATACATTTTAGGAGCCTGCGATTCCTTGAAATCTAGAATTCTACTCTCATTAGGTCTCCTTGCAGTCCTTCTGCTCTACTTCAACCCGTTCCATTTTCTTCATTTACATTCTTTAGGATTATTTTCTGCCTTTCTTATGCTTTCTTATAACAGATTGGAAGCCGGCTTTACCTTAATCTTTGTCCCTAGGTTTCCACCGTTAGCTTGAACCCATTACATTGGCCGGTACATGTCGCGTAGGTGAGCAGCATTGGTAGATGGGAGCGCGCCAGCCAATGATAACCAAAAAGGTTCTCACCTACCAATGCTGCTCACCTGTGCGACATATACCGGAAGGATTTAGTTGAGGTAAAGGAAGAAAATAATGAAGAGGTAGACCTCCACGCCGAACCATCAAACGCCCTCCAGTCCACCACCACGACCACAATAAGTTAGGGAGTATGTTTTTATAGTTTATGCACTAGGATTTAAAATGTGATAAAATTAATGAACCCATGAAAACAACATTAATTAAAACATTTACCTAACGAGTCCCTTATTTGAATTTTAAAGTGACCTAGATCGTATTTATATTGGATAAATTTGTTTTTATGAATGCATTTGAATAACGACAAATTGAAAAAGTTACTGTCATAACCTGCCTCGGACAGTTGCCTCTTACTATGCAAAAGTCTAGTTACAAAATCCTCTTTAATGCTATAAGTACGTGCAATTCTTAGGATTTCTGCATAGATCGTGACTTTTTGATATTATATAACAAACTGGTATCGAAATGAGGAGATCTCTTGATACTAAACTTAAAGGAATCCGTCTCATTATGAAGTTTAATGGTTAATCGATTGCCCGAGATCTTTATTTCCATATCTAAATAGTTGCACGAGTAGTCCTCGCAACATCTAGGTTTAAGGCATTATTATAGACGTTGGTAAGTTTGTTATGAATATCAATAGTGCTACTGTTATGGACAACTAAAATATCGTCCATATAACGGAACAGAATGAACAGGTAGAGATAGTGAGTTCCAAACGGCAAACCTCATTGTCGTCGACATGACGTCATCAATTGCGCGATCTTAACAAACGCGAAGACACACCGCAAATGACGCCTATTTTAGCGACCGGCTGATGGAGAAACCTCGTCACAAAACCATGATCACAAGTCGCAATAGAATCAGTGTAAAGGCTAGGACGTCACCCGGAAGTGGCGCACAGAACCCCCGCCCGAGTTCTGTGGTCAGTATGCGAGGGCTACCGAGGGCCGAACGACCTCGGCTAAAGAAGCTAGTTCGACTGGGGAGCCTGAATGTGGGAACGCTGACCGGAAGATCAGGGGAAGTTGTTGACCTGATGAAGCGCAGAAGGATACAAGTCCTGTGTTTGCAGGAAACGCGATGGAAAGGGGCGATAGCCAGGGAGATCGGAGAAGGGGTCAAGCTGTACTACAACGGAGATGACACCAAGAGGAAAGGGGTAGGGATAGCTGTCGCGGAGTCCCTCAAGGATTCGGTAGCTGCTGTCCAAAGGATATGCGACCGCATCATGTCGCTGCGGCTGGATACGAAGGAGGGTTACTGGACTGTCATGTCCATCTACGCCCCACAGACCGGATGCCGCGAGCACGAGAAGGATGATTTCTACTTCACGCTCGAAGAGGCAATAAGGTCCGTACCAGAAGGCAATTACCTGTCCATAGCAGGGGACGTGAACGGTCACGTAGGGAGTGGCAGAAGAGGAGTAGAAAGGGTTCATGGAGGTAAAGGGGTCGGCTTGGTGAACCCAGATGGAGAAAGGCAGTCGAGGTCAGAAAAAGATGGGAGGAGTACTTCAAGGGGCTCCTAAATGAAGAATTTCCTTCGTCGGAAAGTCCAAGAAGAACAACCAACGGCAGTACCCCTCCCATCCTGGACGGAGGAAGAGATTCGCAACGCCATAGGAAAGATGAAGCTCGGGAAGGCAGCTGGACCTGATGGGATTCCAGAAGAGGCTTGGAAGGTGCTTTAGGACTGTGGAGTCAATTGGCTTACACAGTTCTTCAACAGTCACGATAGAGGGTAAGATGCCGGATGACTGGAGGGACAGCATCATAATCCCCATCTTCAAGCAGAAGGGGGACACGTCCGAGTGCTCCAACTACCGAAGGATCAAACTGATCTCACACACGATGGAGATCTACGAACGTCTTGTCGACTCGAGGCTGAGGGAGATGGTGACAATCTCCCAGGAGCAGTGGGGCTTCATGCCTGAGAGGTCCGCCACAGGCGCCATCTTTATCGCTCGCCAAAAATGACGAAATATCGGGAGAAGCGAAAGCCCTGCTACATAGCATTCCTGGACTTGGACAAAGCCTACGACAGGCTACCCCTGGCCGTTCTCTGAAAATCGCTTCGAGGTAGAGCTGTCCCTAAACGTCTGATCACAGTCGTAAAGGACATGTTCGAAGACTCGAAAGCGGCGTTACGAACCGAAATGACAAAGAAGATGGACATTACAGTGGGGGTACATCAAGGGTCGGCTCTGAGTCCGTTCCTCTTCGTGCTGACGCTTGACTGCATAGTGAAACACCTGGAGGAAGGCCCTCTCAGCACCATCCTCTACGCGGACGATATCGCTCTAGTAGCCGACAGCCGGGAGGAGCTGGAGGAGAAGGTACAGCTGTGGCAAGTAGCCCTCGCGGATAACGGCCTGCGGTTGAGCGTAAAGAAGACGAAGTTTATCAGCTCTGAGTAGTGCACTAGACCGATCCTAGATTCTCAAGGGGGGGGGGCGATCGAGAAGGCGAAAGAATTCCGCAAACTGGGAAGTGACCTATTTGAGGAAGGAAGTGTGGAGCAGGCGGTCAGGGAAGGATAAATGCAGCATGGCTTAAATGGAGGGAGTCCACAGGAATCCTCTGCGACAGTAGGTGCACCAGGACACTCAAAGGCAAGCTATATAGAACAGTAGTGAGGCCTGCTCTCCTTTACGGCAGCGAGTGCTGGGCCCTATGTAAAGCGCAGGAGCGGTAGCTGCACGCGGCAGAAATGAGGATGCTCAGGTGGGCTTGTGGATGGACCCGTCGGGACAGAGTGCGAAATGAGGATGTTGGGGCAGTGATGAAGACAGCCCGATTCAGCTGAAGATGAGGGAGCAGCGCCTGAGGTGGTAGGGGAACATCCTTAGAAGACCAGAGGACCACCCCATCAGGTTGGCCCTAAATTTCGAAGCACCCGGAAGGCGTCCGAGAGGATCCCCAAGGAAAAGGTGGAAGGACGTCATCAAGAGAGATCTCGCCGAACTCGGCGCCACGCCAGACGACACCCTTGATAGGATGAGGTGGTGACGAATCATAAGAATAGCGGACTCTGCGACGGCGCGGGACTAAACGCTCAGAAGAAGAATTCTATTTCTAGTTCTGATGGTGTCGACATGGTTATTAAAATGATTTCTAATAAACTTTAGATTATTGGCTAGAAAGACAGATAGTGGTTTGGGGCTACTATCAGCCGCAGTAGTTGTGAACCTGACTTTAACGGGTGTTTTATGTTGTGTGTATCCACAAAGTTTTTAAAGTAAGTATCAGTGCAAATGCATTTACTTTCCATAACCGTGGTGGTTTTACGATCATCAGTGTTTTTCAAAGTGGAATTATAATTGAATATAGTTCTAGAAATGGGAGGGTTATGAGCGAAGATTTTTTCTCAAGGGAACGAAACTTATGTGAAACTTATGAAGCTGATGAAAGTCCGAAGAAATAGTCGTCGCGTACGCGGCGCCGGCTTCCGCACACGTGACAGTAGTCAATGGCGCTGCAGCAACGGTTAGTTACAGCGCGGCAGTGCCTGCCGCAGTCGCAGTGACCACTCGTATGTTCGATCCGCTCCCCACAAAATGCTTGCAACCTTTTAGATTCGTCAATAAGCAAGTTGAGATCCGGTTCTGGTGAGGAAGTTAGACCTAACCTGTGACCTTGGCACTTGGGATACAACCTTCTCCTTTACTCCTCGTTAGTGTGACATCAAGAAACTCTATGGCTTCAAAGGAAATTCTCTTTGTGAAAATTTTAAAAAACATGATTAGGTTAGCCATTTTCTTCTGCTTCGTAGAGAGGGTAAGCCAAGTTGCTCGGCCCTTCGTTTGGAATGTTGGCATATTCTAGCAAACAATTCCTAAATAGTTTATGTGTGTAGTTATTGTGAACGTTCTCGAGTAATTGGATGTGCTTATTCAGACAAGGGTTAAAAAAGGAAATGAATAATGGGTCTAAAATAGCACTTTTATGTACGCAGGCGAGCCCGAGGATCATTAGTTTTCAAAGTCTTGTACAAGTCGTATGATCGATATTTTGCTGACCTTAGGGGCCTTTAAAAAGTACGTTGAAATCCCATTCACTAGATATAAGAATATCTAAGTCTGCAGCCTAAGAAACCTGATGCAGATCAATGCCTTGGAGCCTGTAGATTGGAAAATAGCGCTGACGCCTTGGGTGTACTACAAAGCAATGCTCTTTTTTAAACTGCTAGTGGAAGTGGAAGTTCCCAGGCTCTTGCTCATTTTTCAACAAAATCGGGAGCATCTTCTACCTTACTTGAAGCTCCACTATTATCTACCTTCTTATATACTTATCGTTATCTGCATACATCTTACATTTCACTTCAAACTTAGAGACAAAATCAGGGAGCTCGAACCTGTGCAACAGAAACAGCAGTGATGACAAAACTTCTCCTTGATGTACTGCACTAGGTGCTGAATACATCGCTGAGTAATCATCACCAACTCTGACTTGGAATGCCCCGTCTGTGAGGAAACTCTTGATCCAGTTTACGGTCATAGGGTGCATTCTAACTACCTTCATTTTGACTAAAGCTCCTAGCGGGACCTCCTCGAAAGTCTTATTGATAGAGAAGTCGGAAATGACTACACCCCTTCGGTTTTTACGTTATATGGTCTTTGTGCAATCCTCCAGAGAGCTAACAAGGAGAGGTGTCAAGCGTATGTCTGAACGGGGACAGCGAGCCATACAGGAAGAATCCCCACTCCGCAATCAGTATAAAATGTGTTTCTTTTTTGCCAAGTCGTTAGACCCAAGGAGTAGGGGATCCTTGAAGTTACAATTGAATTTGCGCATCACGAGCGCTGGGGGTCTATCGTACTTCCGCTAGGCCAGTGCCGCCGAGTCGCAGTAGATAGTGGCGTTGATTCGTGCGAGGGAGGTCGGGGTTCCGTTCTCCTGCGTTGTCGTCATGTTGCATTTTAACTGACGGTTGAGATCTTAGTGGTCTTGAAGTTTGCACAAGTTACAGACGTTTTCTATGCAGTTTCCAGTTGCATGCTGTAGAGAGTAGCTTTCTTGCAACTTGTTTATTATTGACCGGTCTTCAACCGAAAAGCAATGAGATAGGCATTCAACATGCTGTGCTTTCCTTCAATGCTGTTTTACTATGCTCACTTCTTCGAGTATGTCTCCGTCCCACAGGCGCCCGGTAGCTCCACTCTTATTTAGACTCATGGGTCGGCTTCTCGAACAACGTGCGATTCAAGCTACTATAGCTCGAGGAAAGACCTCGATTATTCGTATTATGCCATTGAGCGCCACCAGACAGATTCAGCCAGCCATCGTAGGCTTCTTCTTTTGCATGAACTCGCTTATGAAGCGATTTCATTCCCACGCCATTGACCTTCCTTTTGATCGTGTCGCTGGTGTGCCGAAAGCTGTGTCATCTTCACGCTGAAAACCTCGATGCTTATGCCTGGTTCAAAGCTGGTTATACTACGTCGCATTCTGGTCCCTTTGAAACCCAACCTGATGGTCTTTCCGATGTTATTGGTCCATGTAGGGAAGCTAAGCTTTTCCACGTGCTCGTATTGTGACTACGCTTGTGCACTACTCCTACATTATGTGCTATGGAAGAGAATATAAGATATCAAATGAAACTGGCTAGAAGAAAAATCTCAACATCCTATGAATTATTATTGTATTATTTATATGAAGTTATAATGAAGTTTATTCCATTATTCGGTTTACTCGAGTAGCAAATGGGACTATTCGATTATTCGGAAATTCGAATAACCAAAAAATGGGGTTATTCGATTATTCGTTCATGGGATTCGAAAAAATTTTTGGAAAAGCACAAGTATAATGGATATGTTGAGGAGCCGCTTGTGCGAGACGGTGTAAGCACTGGGTGACGAACATTTCATTTTTGTGCTGTGCAGGAGACGAGGTGATTATGAGTTGAGACATAGAGCGAGACTTTAAGGGTGCTCTGTCTGGAAGTCCCAGGACCACCAGTGGATTCGGAATAATCGTCTCCGAACGTTCCGAGACTCAATTATGAGCGTTTAGCGCCTTGATGACCGATTGAGAAAGATCGGTGTCGCAGCTAGCGAACGATACTCACTTCTTCTCCGTGTATGCTCCACAGATTGCTGCTCCAACCAGGCTAATCCTAAAAGTTAAGTTTTGGAGCCTGCTTGATGAGAAAACATCAGGAGTACCGTCGAGAGACACCGTTATTGTCTATTGTCCCTGATGAGGTTGATGGGTACGTGAGTCTTGCAGACGACAGCTACAGCAGTCATGGTTGCCTTGGTTATGGAAATGAAACGCAGATGGTGAGCGTATACCCAAGTATACGCTCAATGGGTGGGCTACGATAGATACCCCGACCTATTGGGAGTGCGGGGCTAATTGGTGAGGTCCGTGCAGGACGGACGAGTTCACGCGGGGCAGGAAGGGCAGTCAACTTGTGGCCTGCCGCATATGCCGTCAGAGGTGAAATCCCAAGCTGGGATTCTGGAGCGGGCATCGGAAGTGTACGGATTTAGATGAACGGAACATGTCTCTATGACTCCCAAGATGAATAAGTTTTGAAAAGGTGAAAGGTCTGTAACTCCAATTAAGGTGAGATATAACGTGTTCAATTAGCTTTTGGAAAACGGCTCAAGGTACTTTTCATATGTAGATCTCGTAATGCGTTTTGATTTGGCGATTTTTCACACAGTAGTTACTATATATATATATATATATATATATATATATATATATATCCTTCTATATAATAAGCCGCTAACGTCTGTACGGGGCGGAGCGTCTGTACGGGGCGGAGCGTCTGTACGGGGGAGAGCGTCTGTACGGGGGAGAGCGTCTGTACGGGGGAGAGCGTCTGTACGGGGCGGAGTGTCTGTCCAGGGGGGGATCAGTGACGGTCTGCCTGGCCATCTGGGTGCTGAACTGTGAGGGGGAATCGTGGGGGGAGGGGGGTTGCAGTTGTGCAACGTGCCTGGCGACTCAGTAGACGTGCCGAACACGTTGCCCAACGTGCCTGGCGAGTCAGTAGACGTGCCGAACACGCTGCCAAACGTGCCTGGAGATGCGGTGCTGGAGTCCTGTAAGGGGGAATCGTCGGAGGAGGGGGGTTGCAGTTGTGCAACGTGCCTGGCGACTCAGTAGACGTGCCGAACACGTTGCCCAACGTGCCTGGCGAGTCAGTAGACGTGCCGAACACGCTGCCAAACGTGCCTGGAGATGCGGTGCTGGAGTCCTGTAAGGGGGAATCGTCGGAGGAGGGGGGTTGCAGTTGTGCAACGTGCCTGGCGACTCAGTAGACGTGCCGAACACGTTGCCCAACGTGCCTGGCGAGTCAGTAGACGTGCCGAACACGCTGCCAAACGTGCCTGGAGATGCGGTGCTGGAGTCCTGTAAGGGGGAATCGTCGGAGGAGGGGGGTTGCAGTTGTGCAACGTGCCTGACGACTCAGTAGACGTGCCGAACACGTTGCCCAACGTGCCTGGCGAGTCAGTAGACGTGCCGAACACGCTGCCAAACGTGCCTGGAGATGCGGTGCTGGAGTAGAGAGAGGGGGGGGTGTAGGGGGGGGGGGTGTATTTCGTTCAAGCGGTCCGAAACTTTAGCCTTGGTGGTAATCGAGGTCGCTGAACACGAATCTGATGTTGATCAATCAATCGATATTATCGATTTTTCGCGTATTTCGTTCAAGCGGTCCGAAACTTTAGCCTTGGGGGTAATCGAGGTCGCTGAACACGAATCTGAAGTTGATCAATCGATATCGATCGATAATATCGATTTTTCGCGTATTTCGTTCAAGCGGTCCGAAACTTTAGCCTTGGGGGTAATCGAGGTCGCTGAACACGAATCTGAAGTTGATCAATCGATATCGATCGATATTATCGATTTTTCGTGTATTTCGTTCAAGCGGTCCGAAACTTTAGCCATGGGGGTAATCGAGGTCGCTGAACACGAATCTGAAGTTGATCAATCGATATCGATCGATAATATCGATTTTTCGTGTATTTCGTCAAAGCGGTCCGACACTTTAGCCTTGGGGTAATCGAGGTCGCTGAACACGAATATGAAGTTGATCAATCGATATCGATCGATATTATCGATTTTTCGTGTATTTCGTTCAAGCGGTCCGAAACTTTAGCCTTGGGGGTAATCGAGGTCGCTGAACACGAATCTGAAGTTGATCAATCGATATCGATCGATAATATCGATTTTTCGTGTATTTCGTCCAAGCGGTCCGAAACTTTAGCCTTGGGGGTAATTGAGGTCGCTGAACACGAATCTGAAGTTGATCAATCGATATCGATCGATATTATCGATTTTTCGTGTATTTCGTTCAAGCGGTCCGAAACTTTAGCCTTGGGGGTAATCGAGGTCGCTGAACACGAATCTGAAGTTGATCAATCGATATCGATCGATAATATCGATTTTTCGCGTATTTCGTTCAAGCGGTCCGAAACTTTAGCCTTGGGGGTAATCGAGGTCGCTGAACACGAATCTGAAGTTGATCAATCGATATCGATCGATATTATCGATTTTTCGCGTATTTCGTTCAAGCGGTCCGAAACTTTAGCCTTGGGGGTAATCGAGGTCGCTGAACACGAATCTGAAGTTGATCAATCGATATCGGTCGATATTATCGATCTTTTGTGGATGCCATTCAAGCGGTGTGAAATTTAAGGCATGTAGGTGGTGGAGGTCATCATCATCCTTCTTCCTTCTATATAATAAGCCGCTAAGGGGAGTGTAACTTCTGTCAGTCTGTACGGGATGCCGTGTCAGTCCAGGGCGACGTGTTTGTCCTGTCTGTCCAGGAGGGGTCCAGTAACGATATGCCTCTATCCGGTGTTGGAGGAGTGCGAGAGAAGTGTGAGGGGAAAATCGGTGACGATGACATCGACAGCCTTAGTCACCGTTACCTACCGTACCCTACCATAATCGGCTGAAATTTCAAAGAAGGATGTTAGATTCGTGATCAGCACGCTAATTAACCACCCCCCCCCCTAGGCGAAGTGTGGGCGAAGTTTTTTTCGTAGCTCTACTCTACCTCTGGAGTGAGCGATCTCTAAGCAGGAGGGTGCAGACACTGCACTCTACTTCCCTTCAGTGCTTTTTCTCAAGAATTATTGACTTGACGTTTTGAATTTAAAATTACGCGGGTGTTTTGAATCTAGGCGGGACCTAATCGAAGCGCAGTGGCGCTCTCTGACTTTGCCGACGGATTCATTTTCTCCTAATCAAAGCGCGGTGGCGCTCTCTGACGTCTTCGACGGATTCATTTTCTATTTCGAGGAGTTTGACTTGCTTTTTGGGTGTTTCGCTTTTGATTAGCCTCATTGATTACGCTGCGATCCGTTGAACAGCTGAAGGAGGCATGGTAATATCGCTGATGAAGGGGGGAGGGGGTGAGACAACGGCTCGATGATTCGTTTCAGTCAGAGGCTAAGTCATTTTATCAGCGAAATCGCTCCGAAGAAATCAAACTGTTGAAAAAGTCCGGGTGAAATGGTTAGAAGTTCGAGTGTGATTGTCTTCTTTTGTTTTTGATCGTTTCTGATGTTCGGCTCGCATCTTCCGACGTCTTCGACGGATTCATTTTCTATTTCGAGGAGTTTGACTTGCTTTTTGGGTGTTTCGCTTTTGATTAGCCTCATTGATTACGCTGCGATCAGGTGAACAGCTGAAGGAGGCATCGTGATATCGCTGATGAAGGGGGGGGGGGGGGGTGAGACAACGGCTCGATGATTCGTTTCAGTCAGAGGCTGAGTCATTTTATCAGCAAAATCGCTCCGAAGAAATCAAACTGTTGAAAAAGTCCGGGTGAAATGGTTAGAAGTTCGAGCGTGAGTGTCTTCTGTTGTTTTTGATCGTTTCTGATGTTCGGCTCGCGTCTTCTGACGTCTTCGACGATTTCGTTTTCTATTTCGAGGAGTTTGTCGTCCAATATGCTATGGCGATCCTGATCAGTAGCTACCGTGCTGCAGCGTAATACGAGAAATGGCTGCCAGATTCGTGTTTATCACCCCAAATAGCCCCCTTAGCACTGGGGAGAATCGGTGATGATGACATCGGCAGCCTTTGTCACCGTTACCTACCGTACCCTACCATAATCGTTTGAAATTTCAAAGAAGGATGTTAGATTCGTGATCAGCACGCTAATTAATCCCCCCCTAGGGGAAGTGTGGGCGAAGTTTTTGGGAGTGTTGGCGAGGTCGAAGTTCGTTTCCAGAACTTCGATCGCCGTCAATTGATACTGATCAAATTATGGGGAGCAAAAAAAGCAGAAAATACCCGAGCGTCTTCTTCGTGCCAGGGGATTCAGAAGACGTGCGCAGTACGTCGCATGACGTTTCAAAGACGTCGCTCAACGTGTTTGGAGATTCAGGTGGACGTGCCGAAGGCGTCGTCCAATATGCCTGGGGATTCAGAAGACGTGCCGAAGACGTCGTCAGCTAAGGGGGATCGTTGAGGGGAACGGCCAGTAATGGGGGAACGTTTCACTAAGGAGAACCAGTAGCGTGGAACCAATAGATCGCCCTATCATACTATATATTGCACGTACTGAGAGCCTTTTGTACTCCTAGGTAGGGAAAAAGCTGTACAAGTAGACCAGCTAGCTTGATGTTATTGTTCTTAGCTTAGAGATACTGCAACATCGCGCGAAGCGCGCAAGTGCGAGGCACGCCGATAGGCGTGACGGAGCACTTGTATATATATATATATATATATATATATATATATATATATATATATATATATATATATATATTCCTCCTACATCGGAAAAACGCGGATTTCAAGAAATTTCTAGGGGTTTTGAGAACATGGTTTTCAAAGATGTTTCAAGAACAACGGAGATTTTTTCTTGAAATTTTCGGACCATTATAATAACATTTATCAATGGTCCTAGCGCATTGTCTTGCCAAAGTGAAGGGTGAATCTCACTTCGAAAAAAATCGTACATAAAGTTCCTTCCGTGTCATTCATAGATGTTTAATCTAGGCTGTGGACTCAAAAGTCAGCTAGCACCATTTCTACCTAATACGTTTAGACTAAATTAAATAAACTAGTAAACTTAAGGGATGTTGCAGTCCCGCTTGAGCTGACGTGGCCTTCCATCCCTCCAGATTTGGAATTGCTTAGAAAAAATCTGCTATATCTGCTAACCCCATTTAGAAGGTGAAATGTTGGAGATGAATAAGGTGATAGATTCATAAAGATATCAAGATTTGATAAAATTAAGACAAAGAGGGGAGATGGCTACAAGGGCAAGTAGATCAAGTTACAGGCGAATTTGGTGACCACTCCTCTACCTGAACCCATTTGAAGACATTGCGTTATCTTGCTTATCAAGAAGAGTACTTGTAGCCGGAAGCATAAGACAACCTCCGTGAAATAACAAGTGATTACTAGCGGACGATGATAATGGGGGAATCAAACAGAATATAGAGCGGAACAAGTTCCTCCCGATCCCACTGAACATAACAAGATGATGTCGAAAATGACTTCTTATGTGTTAGTAATTCTCGTAGTTCTGAGTTTTTGTAAAGATGGAATGTCTAAGCTATTGTCGCGTTCGAAAAAGTATATTACCTGCAACAGTGCTTATTTCGATTAATAAAATTGCTTCCAAGCAAAGTTATGGTCTGTCTTTTTTTTAAGTCAAAATTGGCCGTTCCATATCCAACGACCTAATAATTCAGCTAATCCGTTGATCATGTTGTCAGTCACAGCGAAGGATGACCGAAGCCAACGGATGCCTTTGACAGGATGGCGTATACCAGCCGGTCTTTCTTTGAGCTTAACCATAGGCGATGGTTGGCGAACTCAGGCTTGGCGTCGGATTACCCTAGTTTTCGATATATTGAGGGCGCCAGGGAGTGGATGGAGATCATGCCCCGAGCACCGTTAATCGGAAGACGTGTCAAAGACGTCGTGCAACGTGCGCTCACATCCAGTTCTTCATTGCAATGAAAGTAAGAAGGTTTAAACAGGAGAAGAAGACGGTCGGGTTGTTCTATTCTCGGGGCTTGCGGCGAAGCCTCCCAGGAACCCATCCAAAAGGCTAAGAGACTCGAAAACGGCACCATAAAAAGTCGAAAATATGGCTAATCTTGGATGTGGACAAAAGGCGTCCACTGTCACCCTAGCTGGACGAAAGATGGGAGAATGAGTTTGGAGCAATTGGGACTACTCGCCTTAGGGACCAAGGTCAAGACCCGCGTATGACGTCAGCCCTTTGTCCACATCCAAGGTTAGCCATGTTTTTACGGTGCCGTTTTCGTAGTCTCTTAGCCTTTTGGATGGGTTCCTGCAGAATGAAATGGCATTTGGGAGGGTAGTTTCTCAAATGACTTCGACTTTTCCAGGCTCTGAAGAAGACTTGAATACCAATCTTGGCTACGCTGCACAACCTACTCGTCTATTGACGCATCAACTATGCCAAAATTCATCGAGAGTCGAACATGGTCAAGTCTGTCCCAAAGCTTTAAATTGACTCGGATGCTTGGATGTGCGAACAAACCGAACAACCGTTTTACTGCTTCTGGTTGCTAGTAATCACTTTAAGTTCCTTCCTCTTACCGCTTACTCTCACCGAGAGGCTATCCCAACGGTAGAATGGGACGGCCGAAGTGTTGTGTTGTACATGGGCAACATCGCCTCTCTCTGGATAAGAACAAAATGCAAATATCTCGACCCCAGTATAACTTTGCGCAGAGTTAGGGAAGACGGAAGTTGGGCCATTGACGGTGTTAGCCCTCTGTCTCCACGCGGATGGCGGTCTCAAGTTGACTGGAAACAGCGATCCTGGGGATTACGCCGCCCCTCTATCCACTGCGCCACCACCGCTCGCTCGCCATCGCCGTTTTCAGCCAACTTGAGCACGCCCTTCGCGCGCAGGCAGAGGGTTAACGCCGCCAACGGCCCAGCTTCCGTCCCCTCTAACTCTGGGCAAAGTGGTATTGGGGTCGAGAAGTTTGCATTTTGTTGTTTCCCAGAGAGAGAGGCGATTCTGCCCATATACAGCACTTGCGCCGTTCCAACCTACCGTTGAGATAGTCTCCTGGTCGGTCCTCATATCCTTGCCCTTACAAGTAGTCGGTTGTGCCTAAGGCTCCTGTACAGAGCGAGTGGTGCTAAAAAGATAGTCGTGAATTTGTTGAGGCTGCCTTAACTTGGATAACTAAACCTACAGAATCGTGCTGTTAATTATGTGACTCAGGATGAGGCTGGTATTCTACTTCTACGGAGTGTCGTGGAGGCAATTTGAATGCTTGTTTGACCTATACAATGAGCGGCCAGCCAATGGACAAGCCAGTGTTTTATTTTTCCCAGACAGCTCCTGTACCAATTCATCGACCTTGGAGGGGTGGAAGATTTTGTTCAGCCTGGGCGGGAGCCGAACCAACAAACCTCGATCTGAGGCGCACGCGAAAGTCGGCGCCTTTTCAGACTGCGCTGTGTCATAGGAACCGTCACAGAAACAGTCCTTTCTGGTATACAGCAACTGGCGAGTAATACCCCTAATTAGCTACCCATGAAAAAAGGATCATATCGCTGTGAACAAGAACTACTGCGGTAGAGATTCGCATCGGGCCAGGACCCATATGGTCTTGACATAGTTCTGCTAATATTAGTGAACACGTGTTTCAGGAAGGCAAGGAATGCGGCGATTCCAGAGATCTTATCGACGGCAGGCCAACAGGAGCAGTTCGAGTTTCATTTGGAAGGCAGTCCACTTCTGAGGTGTGTGCATTAGGAAATGCTGTGTCCACCACTTTACATTTCCAGAGAATCATAAGATTTCTTTCATTATCTATGTGGTTCTCCATCATTTATTTTCCTCACTCATTTTCTCATTCCTCGCCAACATGCAGCTATAACCGCGCGGCAATCGCCCAGCGGTTCCAATAGGTGCGGCTTCTATTCAACCGAAACAGGCAGCTACTTGCAGCCTCGTGCTTTCGCCCAGTTGCGACTTTTTTTTGTAGAAAAACATGACGATTTGGCTCGATTCGTCTTTCAGACAAAACAACTGCTACAAAAAGAGTTCCGTAGCAACCTTTCCCTTATAGCCACTGTGTTGGAGTCGAGTCTTCCTTCAACAAGTCCTACTGTTCTGTTCCAGTCGAAGACCGTGAGCTGGTTTCCATGAAGCCTATCGCTTAGGTTAGTATGTCCCGCACGTCTCACAGGTCCATATACATGCCACACCTTGGCTGCGTGCGTGAACTTCGTTCGATTTTTCGCCGCGCCTGCAGCGGTCTCTGCCGCACACGCGACGAACCGTCATCAACACAGCGGTCCTCAGGCATACTCAGATATGCAATCTCTACGATGAGACCCGAAATGCTTGACGGGGCTCGTGGTCGCGAGGCGGCTCGGGGAAATATGCAACGGTCCTGTTGCTATCCGGAAGAAACTGGTTCACCAAGGAATATCTACCGTTGCTAGGTATTCGTTGCTATAGTTGTGCTTATTCGACTATTCGAATAATTATTCGAACAATCTGTTCGAATAATTCCAGGTTTTTGATTACTCGAAGCATACTGATTTTCGATTTCTGTTCGAAATCAGATATTCGAAAACCAGCAAGTCTCGAATTCGTATAATACAATATAATAAATTATTCGATTAATTATCCGAATAGTCGAATAAGCACTATAGAGCAACAGGATCAGACCCTTAAGCCTAATGGTATACTTCCAAGGAGCGTCAACGGGTGCAGGTAATCGCACCGGAACCCTTCACTCGGTCAATCGGCGCAGGCCGCCACACCTACTGCAACAGGTTTTCACCCCATAGCAAGTGGTTGTGCGGCCCCTCGAGAGCGAATGTTCGAGTATGTTGCAAGATATCGTGCCTTCGCTGCGGTAACCGTGCCTTCGCATCTCCCAACTCCCCCTCCCCCCTCCGATGCTTGTGCAACAGCCAAATATCCGCCTATATCCAGCTCATACGTATATATGTGTGCAATTTATAAATACATATAAATATATATGTAAATACATATATATGTATATACATACATATATACATGTGTATGCATCTACATATATAAATATATATACATGCTGGATATATGAAATATTTACGAAATATTTCATTATTACAAAATGTTTAATGCAGTGCAAGAGACGAGGTGGTCCTCTAGCAAGTCAAGGGAAATAGGCCGAGGCTTTAAGGCCGTTCTGTGTGGCAGTCCCAGAACCACCTGCGGCGTTGGTATAATCTCCGTCTCCGAACACTTCCGAGACGCAGTTGCAAGCGTAGAGCGTTTTAGTGACCGCTTGATGAAGATCGTTGTCGCTGCTGAACGGCGAATACATCACCTCTTCTCTACGTATGCTCCGCAGACTGGCTGCTCCGAAAGAGACAAGAATGGGTTTTGGAGCCTGCTTGATGAGAAGACAGCAGAAGTTCCGCCACTGGACGTAATTGTTGTTGCAGGTGATCTGAATGGTCACGTTGGAGCAACGAAATACGCTTACAGCTGTCATGGTGGCTTCGGGTACGGTTCACGTAACGTCGATAGTGAGCGCATATTGAGTATGCAGAATCGCATAATCTCACCATGGTCAACACGAAATTCTGAAAACGTGGCTCCCGCCTCATCTCGTTTTATAGCGGGGACTCTAACAAGGGAAGGGTCTGAAGCGTATGTCTGAATGGGGGGGGGGCAACTCATATAGGGAGAATCCCCGCCCTTAATTGAATGTGTCTATTTTTGCCAAGTAAACCCAAGGAGTAAGGGGTCACAATGAGACACGGCGCACCACGAGTTTGGGGGTCTTGTACGACCGCGATGCTTCTACCGGCAACCGGCTCGGAGCGTAGTGGAAGTGCGGTTGCTTCGTGCGAGGAAGGTCGGGTGTCTGGTTCCTCTGCGTTGCTACATTTTTGCATTTCAACAGACTGGTTGAGACTTGCGGGATTCTGACGTCTATTCCATTTTCAGACGCATTCTGGGCATTTTCCAGCTGTACGCTGTGATATTCAACATGGTGATGTATAAATGTTCAACACCAGTAATACACAGGTACAAAGTGCATGAAGCAGCACTGGGTACAATACGGGCAGCGTATAGACAGGCTCTCAATTTGTTTCCATATATGGACCAAGGACCCAGGCTTCAGGAAAACTATCCTGCTCGGATTTTCAAAAGAGACCAGGATGGAACGTCGGAGGTGGTTAAAATGAGAAACGAGGTGTGTGGATCAAATTAACCTAAACGGCATCGATACAGTCTTTTCTCTACCTTTGCCTGTCACCTGGAAATCAGAGAATTGCTAAAGGTTTTTTAAACCTAACACCAGCAATGCCCGCCGAGGCTCGAGTGGTGATCCACCTGCTCACGCTGAAGTGGTGCCCATTTTTAGACAAGGAATCTTCGAGGTAAGAAATCAAGCTGGCAGAACGGATAGCCAGGATACTCAAGGACTTCGAAGCTTGTCAACTTGAAGTGGACGAAGACGAACAGCTGGAAGTGGTGGAAAAGCAAGAAGAAGGAGGCAAGCAAGCAGTGGGCAGCAGTGGGAAGAGGAGCCTGTAGGTTTTATACGCTGTCCGCATTGTGACCAGTGCTTTTGCATTTGTGTCTGTCTATCACTGGTATTGAGCGTTTAAACATCATTATGTTGAAGAGCTTTCTCATTGTCTCGTGATCAGAAAACTGGTCAGTAATAAACAATTCGCAGGAAAGGTACTATCCACAACGTACAGATGGAAAATCCGCAGAGACGCCTGAAAATGGTATAGACGTCAGAATCCCGCAAATCTCGACCAGTCGAAATGCAAAAATGCAGCAGCGGAGAGGAATCAAACCCCCGACTTTCCTCACGAACCACACTTCCACTGCGCTCCGAGCCGCTTGCCGGTAGAAGCATGGCAGTCGTACACGACCCCAAACTCGTGGTGCGCCGTATCCCATTGTGACCCCTTACTCCTTGGGTTTAACGACTCGACAAAAATAAACAATTTTCATGCTGAGGGGCGGGGATTCTCCCTATATGAGTTGCTCCCCCCGTTCAGACACACACTTCAGACCCATCCCTTGTAAGGCGCAAATTGACTTTGTCCTTGTAAGGAATGGAGACCAATGGCTAGTCACCGATGCGAAAATCGTGCCGTACGAGACGGCCGCCACGCAACATCGACCGCTGATTTGCACTATGAAAATCACTCCTCCGAGCACTAGGCAGACCGAGCGATGCGGCCCAGCCAGATTTAAGTGGTGGCGATTGGAGAGGAATGAAGCGGCTATGACATCTCGCATTCGGTTGCCGACGGTCACGATCATCGAAGAAACCTGGCAGGGTGCTACCGAAGCTATACTAGATGCTGCACGCTCCGAACTTGGCATTGCGAAACCTGAACGGCGTTAGGTCGTCAGGACTAACGAGGTTAAAGAAAAAGTCCGTGAGAAGAATATGTTGTACCAAGCATTCCTCAGCAGCAAGAGAGCCGAGAAATGGCGCTTGTATCAGAAAGCGAAGAAATCGGCCAAGAGGGCAGTGGCCGTCGCAAGAGCCACTCATTACGATGATGTCAGCATGAAAATTTAGTCGCGCGATGGCGATCGATTTCTTTATCGACTTGCCAAGGACCGTCATCGCCAGATCGAGGCTGTTGAAAAGTTTTTTGGCATCAACGATGAGAATGGTCATCTTCTAGTGGACCGCGAAATGGCCTTGAATCGATGGCGCAACTACTTCAAGGAAATCTCGACAGTAGAGTTTGCCCATCCAGCCATTCCTCTACTCGTTGCGGAGAAGAGAGTACCCTACAGTTGGAAGATAAGTTCGACGACTCCTATTTGGAAGAGGAAGGGTAGCCCAACAGACTGCTCAAGCTACCGTCCAATTAGTTTGCTTTTGCATAGCATGATGATGATGATCTTCTTCTTCAGCGTTTGTCCCATTTCATCGCGACGTCCGCTCTTCCGGTGTCGTGACGCCACCTTTCCCGATCTTGCGTTTGATCAGGGTAGAAGCCAGTTGCTTTCATGTCCTTGTGTTACGTATCCGACCAACACTGCTTCAGGCGTCCCCTAGGCCGCTTTCCTGACGCTTCCAACTCAAGACCTAACTTGCGGACGATGTCTTCTTTCCCACGCAGAACGTGGCCATACCATCGCAAGCGAGCTTCGCGCATCTTGTCCGCTTCTGCCGAATGGCATCATATCGAATGCGGTCCATGCGCGCCGTCCAGGGCAGCATCTTCGTCTGCATGACGCTGAGCAGGGATGTGCGGAAATTTTACTGGAAAAAGCGGAAGACGAAAGACGGAACGGAAACGCTCAAAAATGGCCTGAAACCGGAATACGAAACGCGGCAACGGAAATGACACATATTCGCCATTTTTTTAAAAGTGCACCTGAAACGGCGTCGGAAACGGCTTCCATTGCGTCTTTCTTGTTCAGAACTTTGCGAGCAGCAGAATCTTCCATAGATTAATGCTCATCCTCATCATAACATAGCATAACGAAGCATGAATTCATAATATTGTTATGATAACCTTTTTGCTATGGCTAGAGCAATAATCGAAAACAAATTTAGGGTCTTATCTTACTATTTCAGCATAGGTTTCTCGCTGACGTTTTTTATGCTGCAATTTTCTGAACCTTGACTGAATTAACAATTGAGGCTACTTACAGATCCGTATAAAAAAAACTGACTCGGGTGAAATCTAAAATTGGAGTAGCCACTAGATCACTTTCCGACCAGGAAAGAGATTCCTCTCAACATTTTTGGCAACCTGTAGCATCATAGACGACGTGATGACTGCACAGATATCTGCATACTCAACATTAGCAGTTACATTACAGTCACCAAAGCTAGTATTCAGAATTCACTCTGGGATCTAACAATAAGATGATAACTGGATGACTGATTAGTCATGGTGGGGTCCACACTTCCACATGAATAATCAGTCTGGGCCAGCCTGAAACCGCCAGTCCAAGGTGACGCAGCTGTACAGTTTCTAGATGGTTCTCGAAGCAGTAGGTATGTCAGAATTCAACAAGTCACCCTAGTCAATCATAATAACTTCTCCTGGTAGGCAGTCGTGATGCTTCATTAAAAAATGAATTGCATAACTTCATATGGATGAATATAACACCTAGCGAAATTAAAAGATGAAATTTACACCTTCGATCAGGAACACTGATGTAATCTTGGGGCAGACAACCGCGTGGCACAACTTTACTGAACCCTTTGTTTCATGACACTGCGCTATATGCTTACAAAGTTTTTGTAGCTATTTGTAACTAATGGGTCAAGAATTTTATGATCATTCAAATATTGGGTCACTTTCTCAGCATACAATGCATACATAGCATTTGCTGGCCCATTAATTTTGCCCTGCACTCAGCCCTTCCCATTTTTGAGTACTTTTTTTTGGTAGTCTAATCAATTCCAAGAATATAAATACTAGAGTTGTCAAACAGTATTTCTCTCACAATTATATGAAGAAGAACCCTTTTTAATTGATAAGCAGACTGTGTTCAATAAAAATTTAGCGTCGAGCAGTGCCCATTTCCGGTTCCGCCTTCCGGTCCAAAAACAGGCGGAACACGAAGCGGAACGGAAGACCCAAAATGGCCGGAAACCGGAATTCGGAACACGGAAACGGAATTTCCGCACATCCCTGACGCTGAGGCGCGTTTCAACTTCCTTCGTCGCAGGCCAACACTCAGCACCGTACATCGCTACCGGCCGGGCCACTGCTCTTACAAGGGAAGGGTCTGAAGCGTATGTCTGAACGGGGAGCGAGTCATATAGGGAGAGTTCTCACCCCTCAATTGGTTTGAAAATGTGTTTATTTTTTGCCAAGTCGCTAAACCTAATCAGTAGGTGGTCACAATGGGATACGGCGCAGCACGCGTTTGGGGGCCTTGTACGCCCGCGATGCGTCTGCAGCCATTGGCTCGGAGCGTAGTGGGTAGAGGGTTAACTGTGCGAGGGAGGTCAGGAGTTTGGTTCCTTTGTGCTGCTGCATTTTTGCATTTCAACTGATTGGTTTGGATTTGAAGGATTCTGACGTCTACACCATTTTCAGACGTTTTCTGCGCATTTTTCCAGCTGTACGCTGTGGTATTCAACATGGTGATAAATGTTCAGCACCAATGATACACAGGTACAAAGTGCCTGTGTACTGAATCGCGGTGTCTTCCTCCATGGTTATGAGCACGCAACCGAAATCCAATTGAAGACGTACCCTTTCCTCCGAAACAAGAGTTCCACCCGAAAACGTTATCATATGCCCACTGCTTGCTTGCCTCTCCACGTCCATCAGTTCATCTTGCGGTTCCCAATCTTCCTCTTCTTCCACCACTTCCAGCTATTCGTCTTCGTCAACTTCAAGTTGACGTGCTTCGAAGTCCTTGATTATGCTGGCCATCCGTTCGGCCAGCTTGATTTCTTCCCTAGAAGATTCCTTGTCTAAGATGGGCCACATTCAGCGTGAGCAGGTGAATCACCACTCGACCGTCGGCGGGCACTGTTGGTGTTAGGTTCTAGAAAACCTTCAGCAGACCTCTGATTTCCAGGTGACAGGCAGACGTGAGGGAAAGAGTGTATCGGTGCCGTTTAGCTTAATTTGCGAGAGAGTGAATCCCCGCCCTTAATTGAATGTGTCTATTTTTTGCCAAGTAAACCCAAGGAGTAAGGGGTCACAATGAGACACGGCGCACCACGAGTTTGGGGGTCTTGTACGACCGCGATGCTTCTACCGGCAACCGGCTCGGAGCGTAGTGGAAGTGCGGTTGCTTCGTGCGAGGAAGGTCGGTGTCTGGTTCCTCTGCGTTGCTACATTTTTGCATTTCAACAGACTGGTTGAGGCTTGCGGGATTCTGACGTCTATTCCATTTTCAGACGCATTCTGGGCATTTTCCAGCTGTACGCTGTGATATTCAACATGGTGATGTATAAATGTTCAACACCAGTAATACACAGGTACAAAGTGCATGAAGCAGCACTGGGTACAATACGGGCAGCGTATAGACAGGCTCTCAATTTGTTTCCATATATGGACCAAGGACCCAGGCTTCAGGAAAACTATCCTGCTCGGATTTTCAAAAGAGACCAGGATGGAACGTCGGAGGTGGTTAAAATGAGAAACGAGGTGTGTGGATCAAATTAACCTAAACGGCATCGATACAGTCTTTTCTCTACCTTTGCCTGTCACCTGGAAATCAGAGAACTGCTAAAGGTTTTTTAAACCTAACACCAGCAATGCCCGCCGAGGCTCGAGTGGTGATCCACCTGCTCACGCTGAAGTGGTGCCCACTTTTAGACAAGGAATCTTCGAGGTAAGAAATCAAGCTGGCAGAACGGATAGCCAGGATACTCAAGGACTTCGAAGCTTGTCAACTCGAAGTGGACGAAGACGAACAGCTGGAAGTGGTGGAAAAGCAAGAAGAAGGAGACAAGCAAGCAGTGGGCAGCAATGGGCAGAGGAGCCTGTAGGTTTTATACGCTGTCCGCATTGTGACCAATGCTTTTGCTTTTGTGCCTGTCTATCACTGGTATTGAGCGTTTAAACATCATTATGTTGAAGAGCTTTCTCATTGTCTTGTGATTAGAAAACTGGTCAGTAATAAACAATTCGCAAGAAAGGTACTATCCACAACGAACAGCTGGAAAATCCGCAGAAACGCCTGAAAATGGTATAGACGTCAGAATCCCCCAAATCTGAATTTTGAAATGTTGAAATGCAAAAGTGCAGCAACGCAGAGGAGCCAAACCCCTGACCTCTCTCGCATGGGTGAGCCCTCTACCCACCTGCGCTCCGAGTCACTGGCTGCAGAAGCATCGCGGTCGTACAAGACCCCAAACACGTGCTGCGCCGTATCCCATTGTGACCCCCTACTCCTTGGGTTTAACGACTTGGCAAAAAATAAACACATTTTCAAACCAATTGAGGGATGAGGATTCTCCCTATATGACTCGCTCCCCCCGTTCAGACATACGCTTCAGACCATTTCCTTGTTAGATCTTCGACTTCAGGTGCTCTGGTATCTTCCTGTCGCAGAGCACGCCGGTCAGCGAACGCCACTTGGACCAAACTGCACTCACGCATCAGTTCACTTCAACCACCAGACCGTCGTCAGACGCTAATGCTGATCCCAGGTATTTAAACACCGAAGTGAGTGCGCTCAGTGCCATTAATCTTAGTGGAGCCGGACTCGTTTACGTCAGTCGATAGCACTCGGTCTTTTGACGTTCAATTTGAGTCTGAGCATAGCGCACCTGCCGCTCGAGATCATCTTTATCTTCGCAAGGAGCATCACGTCATCAGCACAGAGCAATGTCCATGGGACAGGCTTCTGAAGATCTCTCGTAATGACAACAACAAAGAGGAGTGGAGAAAGCGCAAAACCTAGCCTGCACTCTACTCTTTGGGCAAGAGTAGAGCATCCGCACCCACTCTATGAGTTTCTCAGGTACGTTGTGTTGTCGCAAGGCGTACCATATAACCTCTCACGGTACGCGGTCGAAGGCCTTCTCCAAGTCGAGAAAGGCTATATGCACCGGCTTCTGTTTCTCACGATGCTTCTCCATCAGGAGGCGGGCGGCGTGTATAGCACCAACGCTGCCACAACCAGACACAAAACCGCACTGAGTAGCGGAGAGCTTGACGATTTCACGAATTCCTCTATTGAGGATTCGCTCGAAGACCTTCATGCTGTGCGAAAGCAAGCGAATCGGACGGTAATTGGAGCAGTCTGCAGGACTGCCCTTCTTCTTTCACATTGGAATCGTCGTACTGTTGTGCCAACACTCCGGTATTTTCTTCTCCTTTACTACCTGGTTGAAGAATTCGGTCACCCACTCAGCAGGATACCAGAGCTTTGACTTCCAAACATCGGCTGTCAGATCAGCAGGTCTTGTCGCCTTGCATGGCTTAATTTTCTTCAAAGCGGCTTCTGTCTTCTTCTTCACAGTGATCTTCTGGACAAGGCCGCGAACAAAACCCACAGAAGGGATGGCTAGATGAGGAAATTCTACCGTAGAGATTTCCTCAAAGTAATCGCGCCATCGCTTGAATGCCTTCTTGCGGTCCGTGATAAGATGGCCGTTCTCATCATTGATGCCAAAGAATTTTTCAATATCCTCGGTTTGGCAATGGCAGGTATTAGCAAGTCGGTACAAATATCGCTCACCATCGTGCGACTCGAGCTTTCGGTGGACATCACCATAATGAGTGGCTTTCGCAACAGTCACGGCTTTCTCTGCAGCTTTTTTCACCTTCTGATACTTCTCAATGTTGTCGGCTGTTTGCCGCCAAGAAATGCATGATAAAGCGACTTCTCCTGAACCTTCGATTTCACATCGTCCGTCCACAGCCATGTCTGCTTGCCGACTTTGCGTCGTCCAGGCTTCGTAGTGCCGAGTTCCAACCTTGCAGCTTGGCGTATCGCGTCTGTTGCTCTCCTCCAAGTTGCATCGATAGTCGCGACTGTCGTTAACCGTACGCGAGAAATCACAGCTACTCCCTTCTCTCTCATTCCCCACCACTTGGTTCTTGCAGCACCGCATCGCTCAACCTACTGCACTCTCGGGGGTGTAATCTTTAAAGTGCAGACCAGCGGTCGATGCTGTGGAGCGACCGTCTCATACGGCACGATCTTCGCGTCTGTGACAATGCTTCGGTCGCGATACTTCACAATGACAAAGTCTATCTGAGACTTGGAGCTCCCACTATAGTATGAGATGAGGTGGGAGTCGCGTTTTCGGAAAACGGTGTTCACTATGGTGAGGTTATGCGATTCCGCATACTTAAGAATGCGCTCATCGTCTTCTTTACGAGACCCGTATCCGAAGGCACCATGAGAGCTGCACCCGTCCTTCGTAGCACATACGTATCCATTAAGGTCACCAGCGACTATGATGACATCTTTCGGCGGTACCTCTGCTGTCTTCTCATCAAGCAGACTCGAACGGCCTTGAAGCCACGTCTTATGTCCCTTGACTTGCTGCAGGACCATCTCGTCTCCTGCACCGCACAGAAATCAACTCTTCTACGCTCCAGTGCTTCAACAAACTCGCACGAGCAGCCCGTCAACGTACCCAGATTCAGCGTTGCCACGCGGGTCCTTCCTACGATACGGGACTTTCAGACTAGCTCAGTTGCCCCCCGATGCCGTCCTCGCATCAGGGACCGTCGCATTCTTTCCACACTCGCCGGGCTCTGTGAGTGCGCGTCGCCTCTCGCGGACGCCGTAGCACAATCTCGAAAAACATGATTTTTCATACACCATGTGGGGTGACATGGGTCTTCGTAGGCCGGCCTGTCACAAGGGCCTGTCGCCAGCATTCGAGTGTCCGTGCTTAGCTTAGCTCACAAAGCGTGCAGTTTTCAGTGGCACCACGAGGAGGAACGGACATCGCTACCGTTGCATAGCATGAAGATCTTCGAGCGAATTGTTGATGGGCGCATTCGTGACGTCGTCCAGCTCTCCACCAACCAGTGTGGCTTCGAACCTGGGTGTGACACTATTGATGCCATACACGCCGTTCGTCTACTTATAGAAGGGCACCACGAGGAACAGAAGTCGGTGCATCCTCCCTTCCTCGACTTGGGGAAGGCCTTCGATCGTGTTTCACGTGAAGTGATATGATATGCTTTAAGACAGCATAACGATCCCGAAGAGCTTATTGAGTAGGTGCGGTTACTCTACTCTTGTCCGAGGAGTAGAATGCAAGCTGCAGCAGGTACAGCGATGGAGCTTCCCATCTCTGTCGGAGTACATCAATGATCTGCGCTCTCCCCTCTACTCTTCGTGGTCGTTATGGATGCCATATCGCGTGATCTTCAGCAGCCAGTCCCTTGGACGCTGCTTTATGCTGATGATGTAATGCTCGCTAGCGAAGATAAGATTGAACTCCAGCGGCAGGTGGCTGGTGCGATCGCATAGAGAGATTTGGACTCAAACTTAATGTCAAGAAGACCGAGTATATGACGACTGACGAAGATGGGTCCAGCTCCATTAAGATAAACGCATTGAGCTGCCATGTACTTCGGTATTCAAGTATCTGGTATCAGCAGTGGTGTCTGATGGCGGTCTACTCGTTGAAGCCAACTCACGCGTGAGTGCAGCATGGTCCAAATGGCGCTCTCTGACGGGAGTGCTCTGCGACAAGAAGATACCAGAGCAGCTTAAATTGAAGATCTACAGAGCAGTCGTCCGACCTGTAGCTATTTACGGAGCTGATGCTGACCCCTTACTAAAGAAATTGAAAGGCGCCTCAGCGTAGTAAAAACGAAGCTGCTGCGGTGGACGGGCGGAATCACGCGTTGGACCGAATAAGCAACGACTCCATTCGGCAAGCATTTGGTGTCACCTCGATAGGTGAGAAGCTGCGCGAAGTTCGTCTCTGAGAAGGGTGACACTGTTGGAAAGGCTGGCCTTAACCTCGAGGTGCCCGGAAAATGGGCGAGGGAGACCAAAACAGCGCTGGCTTGATACTCTGCCTCAAGGCTTAATGATAGCCATGTTGCACCCTGATCAGGTATTTGATCGGGAAAACTGGAGCCAGCATTCCAGGAAAGCGGATCCGGCAGCTAAGCGGAACAAACGCTGAAGAAGAAGAAGATTACAAAATTTTCAATATAAAAATTTATTAAATGCTAGCAACTGAACTGACAATGATATGTGAAATGATCGCATATACCATTGTCAACTACAGGTCAAAAACTTTCTTAAACAGGAAGGGCATTTAGGAAATTAACTACAAATCAGTTTAGAACAGAATCAGCGATATTTTGATCGAGTACCTTTTTCAGTACTTGAACTGTTGAGTCTCTTTGAAAAAAAAACACTTTTCGTGTTACGCAATTCAAGGAACCTTTTTTGCAAATCTTCGAAGAGAAATGTAATATTCTTGCGCTAGGATATTAGTCGGAAGATCAACCAACAAGATTTTTTTTATCAACTTATCTGCATATTGTACAAAGTTCACAATAAAATCCGGACATAATATCTTACAAGAAAAGGACCACTGGACCGTCTAGAAAAGGGAAGGTTTGGACACTATAAGGGAGTCCGAACCGTTAACTAACTAACATACCTAGGCCCTTACACCTACCGCTACCTACTCCAGTCCTAGTGGGAGGGGGACGTTCTGCCTGAAAGCGGCACGGGCAAAGGCGCGGGACAGTGCCTGCGGAGACAATCAGCGTCGACTCGCGTAGTTACACCCGCCGCTTCGCACTCAGCCAGGCAGCCCTCGCCGCGGAGGCGATGGTGACCCTGCCAACTACAGGAGCCCGTAGGTCGACCAGATTTGGTGTGATTACAATCGATAGAGGGATAGGAGGCTCAGACGGCTTGCATTGGCAGTCCAGAAATTGGGATTGATCTGAACCCTAGCATCTCCTATATTACAATTTCAAGCTCTATTGAATGCCACAAGAAAGAATCTTGCCTCAACAACCCTTACAACAATTTTTTAGGTACTTTTTTAATTTCGTTAAATATCAGTTTTATTTATATCAGAATTAGCTGCGATGCATGCTTCCAGGCTACTGATGTGAACTCTACCATCGCCTGTATTAGAATATCGATCTCTATCGAATGAGCCAGAACTTTATTGGTGGAGGTGTCATTGGTTATGTAGGTACATTGCCTGAGGGACGCGAGGTCAAAATACCGCTAGATGCCACAAACGACTGGACGAGCAATTTGAAGTATTGTGTGATGACATTTATTCTCTGCGATAATTAGATTTGATGAATAACCTATCCAGTCTTATCACTAGTCTCGAAATATATGGTGTGTGCATTATGAAGTTCCATAGAAAAATCAGTTACGAAATGCTAAAGAGATGTCGTATTGAAACTAACGCTTTAAACTTCTGCTAAAAGATTTCTGGTCTATCTAATTGGAATCCTCGTGCAATTTTAGCTTGGAAGCATGCCTCGCATTTAATCCTGATATATGTGAATAAAAGCCGATATTTAGCAAAAAAGTTATTGAGGCAGGATTCTTTTCTGGATCATTCGATAGAGCTCGAAGTTCTAGTACAGGAGATGGTAGCGTTTACATCAGTAGTGTGGAATTGTGCCTCGCAATTAGTTCTGATATAAATAAAAACTGGTATTTAACGAAAATAAACAACGGCTAAAAAATCGCCTTAAGGTTTATTTAGGTAGGATAATTTCTGGCTCATTCGATAGAGATCGAAATTCTAATATGGTGGAGCTCACATCAGTAGCCCGGAAGCATGTCTCGTAGTAAATTTTGATATAAATAGGAACTGATACTCAACGAAAGTTAAACAGCGCTCAAAAAAATTTTAAGGGGTATTGAGGCAAGATCCTTTCCTGGCTCGTTCGATAGAGCTCGAAATTGTAATATAGGAGACACTAGGGTTCAGATCAAATCCCAATTTCTGGACTGCCATTGCAAGCCGTCTGAGCCTCCTATCCCTCTATCGATTGTAATCACGCCAAATCTGGTCGACCTACAGGCTCCCGTGGTTGGCCGGGTCACCATCGCTTCGTGGCGAGGGCTGCCTGGCTGAGTGCGAAGCGGCGGGTGTCGCGGCGCGAGTCGACGCTAATTGGCTTCACAGGCATTGTCCCGCGTCTTTGCCCGCGCCGCTTTCAGGCAGAACGTCCCTCACCCAGTCCTAGTTATAGGGTGAGGGAAATGTGGAGGAAGGGCGAAGCATAATTGAGTGACAGCTGCTGCCTACTTGGGAAAGAGCCACCACCCTCCATGCCTATATAGGAAGCAGCCGCTCTCTACATGCCTATATAGAAAGCCGCTGTCCTTGTTCTCTCACGATGTTCCTATTTATACGGCACTTCAAGGTCGTGATTACATCGCTAAACTTGATAGCGGGGGGGGGGGGGGGTGCTCGGATCGTTGGCTACCTCCAAAACTGCTTACACCCGATAGTGTCACCACACAAAGCTTTCTTCCTTGCGATCTTTTTCATCAAATGATTTTGCATCTCTTTTGGCACAATAAATGTTCAATGTTCAATATAATGGTGATACCATATAAAGATTGAAGGGAATAATACTTAGAATAGGCACTCCAGATGTGGTGTTATATAATTGCCACGTGGACGGATATAAATCGGTGGAAAGAATATCCGGCTTTTTAGGCAATAAAATGCCTCCAAAATGAGTTCAGGTGTGGAAAGCCTCATGTAACGAAATTATCTGACATAGCGCCAAAACTGCCCGAAAATTGTTGCTAAAAAGTGATCAGACACGAATTTAATTGAGCAACACCCGTGTGATTGAGCGCACATAGGAGAACACGTACAAAATGAGAAAAAGAAGAAAGCGAGAGCAATATGGAATAGGACGAGTACATGTGTGTCTGCGGGAGTATGCCATAGGCACTCATCATATGTACTTCCGCAACACGTCTTCTGAGTCCTGACGCACGTTGGACAACGTGTGCATGCCGCTCCATAACTCGAGAATCGGGCTTAACAAAAGGTATAAAATTCTTCAATTTTCAGAGCGCATCTTTCGCATGCATTGCAAACTGCGTGCTTTTGTCTACATCATAGAGATACCGACTGAAATCGACTATCCCTTTGTAGATTAGGAGCTGATAAATTTCCGACGCGTAGTATTTATGAACAGGCGCGCCTCTTAAATCCTCAAGTGAATTGTACTCAAGAACGACTGCGGTCACGGTTTGTAATTCAAATCTCCATTGGCACACTCTAGCTTATGAAACAGCTACAACATGGCAGTATGGAAAAGATCTGGCTGCAGTCGCAAATCCAGTGGAAATCCTAGTCAGTATACACAAATCAGGGTGACGGTACGATGATTCTCAACCGTTGCTAGAGTCATCAGCTCTTCAAAAGCAAGGAGGAACGGCACAAAAACCCCTTTCATATTCTGTAAATATTTGCAGAAGTAAATACCATCTCACCAGGTGCCCTGAAAATCAATCACTACAGTCAATTACTGTAGCAATATTGGTCAAGCACGAACCGATAATGAAGCCGACTTCCACAAAATAACCGACTCCAAAGTCTAGTGCTTCATAACAGTAAATTCCTATCTTAAGCATCCTACGAGAAAGTGGATTCTGACATCTTCGAAAGCTCTTACTGTGAGGGCATCCAAAAGCACGAAGACCTGCACGAACGTTATTCCAGTTATTCGCCTTCAAGTAGGAGACTCGATCTTTCATTCATTTTTATTAAATAAGTCGGAATGTTTTATAGGACGTTCTTGCCTTGGAGCAAATGATCGACTACTGCTTCCTAGGCATGCAGCCAGTCATTGACATCAACTGGCCGTTTAAAATCGACAGATACTCGGCCACTGTGTCTCGGCTTATTGTTTATCCCGTGAAAAGTTGTAGAGGGATAGATTTGAGCAGGTGTGTTTCAGGTTTTTTTTCACGCGTGAAAATAATATGTGGTTGATCCTAGTACATGAGTCTTCGTATTTAGGGCTACGCTAACAAGAACTGGCCTTCGACATGACCGCGGTTTCATGATCGAGTGTTGTGGATCAGCCTTGACTCAGAAACGGCATCAGAAGTTGTGTAAAATTGTCACAAAGGTAGGCTATACGCCATATTTTGTGAAACTCAACTAGTAGTTCACTAAATTCGCTACTGGTCGTCGACTAACGCTGGGTGGTAGCGCAATCGCTACTCGTCAGCGGTAGAATTCTGGGTGAGTTGGCTCAACATTTCCGGTTTCGTTCTGTGACCATGATTTTGGTCAAAAACACTAGCGCGGGTGGAGCGCTTGGTCGGATAGCATACGAGTCTGATGCAGCGTAGCATTTTTAGGCCTGGGAAAACGACCACAGCGTCGACACGTCAGGCCATAAATAAAGATGCCACCCAAAAACTTCGTTGGCAATAAATGAACAAGACTATCAGCTAGTAGTGATCTTAGCACGGTCTTCCTCACTAATAAAGCATTTGCCATCCACTCTGAATCTCAGTGCTCGCAAGGGGACGCAATCTTAAGAAAGTGAGGGCTTCTTTAGCAGTTTTCGTCTGTCGTCTTGTCGATAGATACACAGCCAGTTTACCTGATTTATCGTTCATCCTTTGAACATCTCCGAGTATGAAGGCGAAAAAAAATTAATTTAAAAAATTAATTAACGCGGAGCGTTCAGGTAGCCACTAGAAACTTGTCCAGCTTTGTTACCCACCAGCTGACATCTTCTGCAGAGCTGTTCTTCCAGTTTCTCAGTAGCAGAAGCTGCTGTTCGTGACACCTCGTACAAAGAAGTTCATCGACTAGCTAGGATTCAAGGGGATTGTCCTCGCGTGTCTGACCGAATTTGACGTTTCCGAGCCATCGGAAAGTAAAGCATCGAATAGAAATGGTGTTACACGAGTCATCCAAAGTTACGTCGAAGCGAAAATAGCTAGATTTTTATCCGAACGTAAGAACTGAGCTATGTACTGGCTTTGCAAACAGGCTCTTCCAATTATCTATGAGGTTTGGACTCAAATCCACCTTATCCGTTGTATCACCTGTTGCCCCAATGATGAGAGTTTGCTCCTGAAGGCGCCAACAGGTCTTCCTTCGCCACCGTCACTGTGCTCAACATACCCGGCGATTCCTCCTCGCCTAATGAGCATGAAGGGTGATGAGTGACGCCTTCAAGGGTACCTCCAACCAAGGTAGTGATAAGAGATTGACATCATCGAATAAAGCCGCCCGTGGACCGGTTCGGCGGGTGTCACAAGGTGTCACAGGTGTTCGGTGTTTAGCGAACGGTGTCACATCACTGGCCCACCTAATTTTCGACAAGTTGGCCTATTCGACAGCGTTTATGTCTTAGAACGTCGACCACGGGACTTCGGATGTTTTCTTTCAAATGCTTAGGCCCCGATTTGCTCTGCCTTTTTGCTCCGTTTAATAGTTAGGTTTGTGAAATTGTGTGAAACCCACTAGAACGAGCCATAGATTGTTAGTTCCTCTGCCTTAGATCGTTTAGGTACCTACTATACTCACGAATGTATAGGTATAGATATTAGTACTAATACGAAAACACAACTAATTTTAAACAGCTAAACAGAAGGGAAATGGCAAAAGGAATTAAAAACAGCAGGGCTTGCAACCGTTTTTTTCTTCTTCACAAGGCATGATGTAGCGGAAGTTGTCAATCGCATCGTTAATGTCGACGTCTTCACAAAGCAGCTCCAGAAACTGACTGACGCTTTGAAGGAAAAACGAGCGAAACGTCTCGGAATCGCCCTCCACGACAGCGCGATACCGCGCCAGGCGAAGTTAACTGGCTATTTTCTAGAGAAGACTGGCTGGACGACAGTGCCTCATCCACCGTACAGCACTGGCATGGCACCGTCATACTACTTCTTCTTCAGAACCCTAAAGCAGCATCTGTGCAAAAAAGGTTAATTAAATATGACCATCTAAAAATGGGACACCCCCCCCCCTTCTTTTGGCTCTCAGCCTCGTTCTTTCTGAAACAAGAACATTGAAACCTTGCCTAGGAAATGGTTTACTATTGTCGACACTAATGGTGATTATACATTGCTGGTAGATTGCTTGTTTTGTTAAAGAACAGCAAAACTTACAATGATGCTTTTTCACGGACAAAAATTATGCACCGACCTATTAGCTTGTGCAATCAGTTGTGTTAATCAGCGATTAATAACGTTTCATTTTTTTCAGATTTGGTTGGTTTCAAGCCCAGCCCTTCCAAGAAAGCCACCCGTGCCCATGTTTAGCACTAGTAAACGCAGAACGTCAGTTTGCTCTGAACGTGTATTTCTACTTCCAGCTGGACGAGAGTGGGACGGCGTTGCTGCTTTCGAATGCTGACGACTTGACGTCATCGGTTCAAGTGCCACTCCAGAATGTAACGAAGTCTCCTACCAAATGTGGTGTCATTTGCGTGAACAAGTAAGTACGGTGGCGGTGTGTCGATATGAGCGTGAGTGTCGAGCTCTTATTGTAGCGTGCAAACCAGTGAATGCTCGACGGTTGCGTCCACATGGGTGACGTCTCTTCTACAGCTGCCTGACTGTAAGCTACGACGAGTACAAGACGGTATTATTGTCACATTTGCTCACAATTCTTCAGTGTCGAGTTTCTTCAGTGGTTCTTCCGCGACAGAAGCACTTTTGCCGTCTTTATCAAAGACGCTAACATTCACGATGCTCACGAACGTTTATATCTCCCACAAAATACCTGGCACACATCAGTTGCAGCTAACCTTTACACTCACCGCTTATGCGTGAGCACGCACAATAGAGAAGCGGCGCTTCCTGGCAATGCGCCACGCTCACCGAATTTACAACGAAGTCAAATACAGGGCACTGAATGATCAAATGATCCGCGTTTTTCAGGTTCGGAACGGAGCTTGTCGAATGAGGCGCCATACCTCGTTGTGAATGAAGCTTCCATTAGTATTCTTGCAGATGTCGTGGGTAAGAAGCTGGAAAGACTTCACAGATTCATGGTCGAGTTTAACCTCTACTCTTCATTCAGGCTTATCGGTATCGGAAACCGTTGACCGATTTCGACCTAACATTGTAGTGAGAGGAATACCGCCGTTTCTAGAGGACACAGCGAGGTTCATGAGCATCGACAATATACGCTTCAAGGTTGGCCTTCAGTTTGTTACACTGAGCGCAAACTACATAAAGAGCAGCGGTAGGCAGGGGTATCCAGCAGGTGTCAGCACTTCTATCCTCTATTCTCTTCCAACAAAGGCTGGGTCCATGTGTCCTGCGTTGACTTAATCCAGCCAGCCCTTCTGAATATTTCCAATATTACAGGTAACAAAGAAGTGCACACGATGTGAAATGATCTGTGTGAATCCCCATACTGGTCTAAAGGAACCACAGCTGATCGTAGCTCTGAGGAATTTTCGACAACGAGAAAAGGTGCCTGTTTGCTCTATTAGCCGGTGACAAAAAGCGTGCTTTTCGAAATTCGCCAAAGTCATGCTAACTGTTCCAAAAACAACACAAGGAATGTAGGTCACAGTGGTACACTTACCCCATCTTTCCATGCCTCCCAATTTCTCCGACGCTTTAATATATACCTGGTGAATTTTGCTGTTTAGATGACGTTCGGCATTTACGTGAAGCAAATCGGTGATGAAGAAGAAGCTGGAGAAATTCAACAGTATTCCAAAGTTCATTTCGAATAACACGTGTAGCGCAATTTCTTTTTTCACGAACAGTAAAGCCTCAACTCGTTTGCTGATTGGAATCAATAAAAGGAAAACAACAGAAAAACAATCGCAAAAAAAGCCAAATTAAGGCGTCGCAGAAAGCCAACGCACATACTCGCAGTGCAGCAGAGGTTTTGGAACGAATACGAAGTGAGACATTCCCTTCCTGAGGCACATAAATTTTAGCGAAATCTGTTGCAATCCTCGATGAAGAAGAGAACATAAAGCTTCGGCAAGACTTCCACGCTTGGATATGTATTGATCGTGGCGTGCATCCAGTCAATACAGCTGCAGAGGTGGAGAGACAACAGGTGGTTTACAATGTTGGGACACATAACTAACTGCATGAAAATAGAGTCCGTGAAGCGCCCATTCGCACAAGCGTCATCTGCTTCTTGATCCCGCTTTCGCGAGCGGACCTGCTGTGCCACTCATTGTCAGCCAATACGAACGACTATACAAACTACTGCTCGAGTACGGCTTTCCAAAATTTTCTCGAATTCATCCTAATTTCACAGAACAAAACCTAGACAACCATCGCACACGCCCAGTGAAGCAGCGCATACATTGGTAGAAACAGTGTCCGCTTGTCGTCAACGTTGTGTTGTACGCTAGAATCTATACATCATCGTCTTTCCATCCAAAAAAGTCAGCAGGAAACGACGCCCTTCCTTGTACCGATCGTTGACGACAAGCGTCACAAGTTGCCCGTCATCATAGTACCTAATAGACCAGCAACAATGAGAAACCCGTGAGTTCGAGATCAGCGAGGACTTAAGCTTTGGACAGAAGTGGCGGCGCCGTTGGGTGGAAGGTGCTGAACTCCACTCCGCCACGATTTCGATGAGATCGTCGTTTCCGGTACCAGATGGCGCAAGCACAGCACGGCGTACAGAAACAGATCATGCAGCAACATCCGCACAGCGTGATGACGAACAGCAGCGTCAGGATGATCATCCTAAAACGAAGAATACGACTTGTCACAGAACAATCCGTTCTCGTTGTATAGCGCGAATAGTCGTTTACCAGATGTAGGACTTCACTTCGAATGGGAGATGGTGGTAGATCCACTGCAGGACTCCTAACCAGTCCAGTGACAGTACGGACTCCCATAGTGGAGGATCGACGTCACTCATGGCTCTAGCTACTGCTACTGGTTACCATGAGAGCATGGAGCGGTTGCGTCGAGCTGCACGAGGCAGCGGAGTGCTTGTGTGGAAAGCCACCGAGGATCGATAGGCAGCACCAAATGCGAGCTACTCAGACGACGAGCACCGGCAGTGAGCTCGAGCTGTTGCTCGCCGTTGTCCTGGTGGGACTCGTCTATCCGAGGCAGGTGATTGGGTGGATTTGTCCTCGGATGGGGCGGAGTCGCACTCAACTCGAACTCCTAAGATGATGCGGAGTGGATATACTAGCTACGAGGCCGATGAGTCAGCGCCCGAGGAGCAGGTCTGCCTCTCCGCACCCCCGGACAAAAAATGTCTGTACAGAGAGCAACGACCACAACGACCCAGACGAATGAGCTCGTGAGCGCGAGTGAGTCATCGTGACAGCAAGCCCGAAGCCTCACTCACTCATGAGTAACCTCTGCCTTATCACTGAGTACAGGAGCAAATATCCCATGGACTTGTTCTTCTCGAGGCACAACTCAGCACATGTGTGGCACAAAAGTTTCGCTCGGCAAGACTACCCGGGAAGATATTGACGGTTACAGATCGCTCCGTATCAGTTAGATGCACTAAGCGTACCAGAACGTCACCTAGTGCCTCCGGCTAAACTTGGGAAAAGCCCCTATGCAACAAGATTCCGCGTGTGTGATCCCGCATTCGCACATCTATACTTGAAATTGCCAAGAGAATTCGACAGGGTTTTGCTTACAGATTATTGCATCAAGAATTTCCCAAGTGAAACCGTACAACTATATATTCAAGGCATATGTGCTTTCCATGCAAAATACGTTCAGTTTTCCCAAACCAGCATAACCTTCTTCAAAAGTATCCTCACAGAAGCACATTCGCATATTTGTTATCGCAATTCCACGCCTTAGAGTGGACTCGCCGTTCAACCCAACCCTATATGCCGCTCTTTTTGAGATCGTCATTCAAGTTCAAACAGATTCTTTAATCGCCATGCAGTTATCCCTCGGCACCCGGTTCTTTGTTCGGCAAAGTTGTACTGTGTGTTATCCACAAAGGAACGTCCGGATTCGTGCTCATCTGCAGGACTCCACAGCTCCTCCTATACGCCTCAGAAGCCTTGCTCTTACGACAGCGGGATGGACATGTGTTCAGCGTCGCACAATGGGAAATCGAGGGGCGATGCTCAGGGCAACGCGACTAAGGCAGACGGGAGAGGATATTCAGAGTTCCTAGGTTCACCAACATTCGACCGTGGATAAGACACATCGGAGGCGCTGTCACCAAGGACTGAAATAACAAGAAGGCAGCTCGTGTTGATCGAACTTGATCTGTTGGAACAATAGTTTCGACGTGTCTAAAAATGGGCACACCGTCTAAGTGAACACTAAGTTATTGTTGACTCAGATGCAGGAATGCTAAAAAAAACTAACAAGGAAAGGTTCCCAACTCATGGTGAGCCTTTGAGATGCTATTCTGAGAGGATGTATGGCCTCGTAAGCGGAGTCCAGAACCACAGTCAGTTTTCGCTGAACGCTTTTTAAAGACTTGAAAAAGAGGTGTGAAAACGTGTGCGCAACAATCATTAACCCCAATTCCACCCTGAGATGTGCCTCAGTAGCGCAGTTGGTAAGAATTCCTCCTCGTAGGAGCATAACGTCGGGCTTTTCAATTAGAGTCCGAGTGTTGCCAATAATTTTGCGCGCTTTAGTTTGCTATTATTACGCTATCTCATAATCACAGGAGGCAATTTTAGACCATCAATGCCTACAACAAACCAAGGCTGTCTGTTTGCGCCTTCATATGTGCTGGTTTTCAACTATTCATAGTATACATACCACGATATGATACCGTATCACCAATGATACCGTAATTGCACGCAAATACGCTTTTATTGAAAGTGGCTAACTGGTATAAAGTAACCAGTTACCTACTTTTATCTATAATATACAATATATGAAAAATATAAAATATATTGAAAGTAGGTAACTGGTATAAAATAATACGCAAAAAGAGACCTGTGACTTTTCTTTTGATTGCAGATTATAAGCCAGACCTACCGACAGTTCTGCGCTCCGGTGTTTTGGCTCTGTATGTCATGCGCGTGGGTGGCAGCTGGTTACTTTGATGCTCACCCAGGACCCTTGTCAACACCCACAAATTACGCGTTCAACGAAGAAGAAGTGGTTATTCCTTGCCAGGGAGAAGATTGTTCGTCACTGGCTTTTGTAAGATGCTGCTGGCGCGGCAAGCGCTTGTGTTTTACTCGTTCATAGTTTTGTACCATAGCTGTTGACTAAAAGGGAAATAATAAATACAAGGCATTAATTTAATAATATATAAGACTTTTTATTTCCAGAGAAATGGTATGGTGCAGATATGAATAGTTTAAAGACTAGAACGTATGAAGACGCAAATAAGCAGCCTTGAATTGCTGTAAGCATTGATGGTCAAAAATTGACTCCTGTGGTCATGAGAAAGCATAATAACAACAAACTGATACGTGCAAAAGTGTTGGCAGCACTCGGACTCGAAGTGAAAAGCCCGCCGGGGTGTTCGTACGAGGCGGCACTCCTTCCGACTGCCACCGAGGCACATCTCGTGTGGTGTCGTAGAGGTTGATGAGTGTTGCGCACACGTCCTCACACCTCTTTTTCAGGTTTCTAAAAAAGCGATCAGGAAAAACTGACTGCGATTCTGGACTCCGGTCACAGGGCCCTACATCCTGTCAAAATAGCATCGCAAAAGCTCACCTTCAGTTGGAAACATTTCCTTGTAAGCTCCTCAGCCTTCGGCGCACCTCGATGCTAGAACCACTTCTTGAAACGCACTGTTAGGAAAGCGCCATTTTCAGTACTCGGCTTTAAACAATATTCCAATAACGGAGCTAAGCGAGGTTCGATCTCGAATAATGCTCGAGTAGCAGCAATCAGAGGCACACACAAGCCTTTCTGGAAGCAAGGTGGTGCTTTGGCTGTGTGCACCGCCTTTGTTCTCGCGACAGCCAGATAGCGCGACGAGTATTCAAGTTGCAAACTATTCAGCTCTCACCCTCAAGGATAACTGCCCTCCGGAAGCGCTTCCGCTGAAGGTGCAGGAGGAAGAACTGGCAGGTGCAGAGTCACCACCTGCCGATGCCGTTATTGAAGACACGACAGTACTTCATAGGTACCGGAGGATGCAGCACGAACGGGCAATGTGAGCAGCCCAATTGGGTCTTCATTTCTGCGTTTCATCCGGCTCCTGCTCGACTAAATTCAGCAGTCAAGAATCACTCATGATTTTGGAGCGTCCCGACATGGTTGACTAATCAACTAATTATTTTCCATTCTCAAAGTGGGCGAACCAGCGAAGACCTATACGTAGTTCTTTGGCCAATGCACTGCTTCCTGCTCCGCTCCCCTTTTCCGTAGTAGCCGAGCTTCCACTCGCAAAAGAACATAGCAAACTCGTGAATTTTGATCCACAAACTCTTTGCAGCAAGAAGGGACGGCATCTTACGGAGGTTGTGTTGAAGTTTTTGAGAACCCTCGTGTCCTATACGTAGGCATCGACCATTTCACTCAGCATGACAACCAGCGGCATTTTTCGACCAAAAGTTGCAGGCTATCCGGCCAACCTAACATGGCAATGAAATATATCGCACTAAAAAAATATAAGGTTCTCCCACGTACAACGTCTAAATGCTACAGAAGTTATATGTCGTTAAAAACCAATCTACTATGACATCTGTAGATTCTATGGATTCATTCAGATAAAATATCAGACGCAGTCACTAACAACATATGATTTCTGTACCATATAAATGTAGAGATGCACTTATAGTTCGCTTGAGCGGCGCAGGCCTATGCGTCTAACAGAGGTTCGGGAGCATGATTACAGAGATTGCCCCTAAAGCAACAGTTCAACGCAATTGCGATCACTTCCGCTGAGTATCGAATTTCTCAAGGGGCACCAGGGATCTATCCATTCCTGCCTGTCGCGTGCCAAAGTAGTCCAATTGATCCTCCCCGCAAGGACACGTACGGATGATGGATAACAGAAAATTTTGCCTGAAACTGACCGGATAACGGAAAAGACATCCCAATTAAATGTTGGGCACAAAGGCATTGAATGCTCTTTTTAGCATAGTGCATTCACCACTGTAACGACGGCGCATGGAATTTTCCTGGTAAGAACAATCACTTTTTGTGTACTCCGAACTGAGCTTAGGTTCACCTTGCGCCCAAGCCTACCAAAACTCCTATTTCTTCGAGATCGGCGAATCGCTACTAGACATTGGATCCGACACCGATTTTCCGGGTAATCGGATGATTCGGATAGGCCATTTTTTCAAGTCCCGGATCTTCGGATGATTCAGATGAGGGCCATTTCGAAAACCCCGGATCTTCGGATGATTCAGATGAGGGCGATTTCGAAAACCCCGGATCTTCGGATGATTCAGATGAGGGCGATTTCGAAAACCCCGGATCTTCGGATGATTCAGATAATGCCATTTTCCGCCGAGCCGGATTTCGGATATCCGATTCGGATACAACCGGATAAGTGATATAATAGTGGCACGCAATCTCTTAAAAACGGAACATATCAGTAACTCCGCGTTAATTTCATTGACCAATTAAAGTCACGAGCGCGCAAAGCAGCTTGGAGCGCCTCATCTTGAATTATATGTTTATATGGGATGCCCTGGTAGCAAGGCAAATGAATGCCCAATTACATCATATCTGGCCCAGCTTAGTTCACCAATGGAGTGCAACACACCAACGCTACGTAAAAGATGTCGTATTTGGCTGCCCCTCCCCAGAGCTACTTTGCGCTTACAGAACAAACAAAAAACAGTATTAAGACACCAAAGAACCAATACCAACTCAATAGTGAGTTGGTAATACACAGCGAAGTCTGTAAAGGACAATAATGAAACGATTACGAAACGTCCCGCAAGAAATTTCTCGTGCTCTGAAAAGGGAAGGGTCTGAAGCGTATGTCTGAATGGAGAAAGCGAGTCGTATAGTAATAATCTCCACTCCTCAAATAGTATAAAAATGTGTTTCTTTTTTGCCAAGTCGATGAACCCAAGGAGTAGGGGATCCTTGAAGTTACAGTGGAATCGGCGTCTCACGAGTTCGGGAGTCATGTACGCCGGCAATGCCACCGGCGGGTAGCGGCTCGTAGCGCAGTGGATAGCGACGTTGCTCCATGAGAGGGAGGTAGAGGGTCGACTTTCTGTGCTGCTGCATCTTTGCATTTCAACTGATTGGTTGACATCTATACCATTTTAGATGTTTGCTGCGCAGTGTTTCCAGATCTATGCCGTGGAGAGCAACTTTGTTGCCACTTGTTTATTACTGACCGGTTTCTTAACCAAAACGCAATGGGAAAGCTGTTCAACATAACGATGTATAAACGTTTAACATCTGTGATACACAGACACAAAGGGCATGAAACATAAACACTGGTAACAATACGGGCAGCGCACAAAGGCTACTGGCTCCTCACAGTTTGCTTCCATATGTGGACAAATGAGATCGGCTTCATAGGCGAGATCTAATTGAGGACGTTCCCTTTCCTCCGAAACAAGAGTTCCAACCGAAAACATTGTCATATGCCCACTGCTTGCCAGCCTTTCCACGTCTATCAGTTCATCTTGCGGATCCCAATCTGCCTCTTCTTCTTCCACCACTTCCAGCCATTCGTCTTCGTTAACTTCAAGTTGACGTACTTCGAAGCCCTTGGGTATGCTAGCCATTCGTTCCGTCAGGTTGATGTCATTCTCTCTTGAAGGCTCCTTATCTAAAGGTAGACCACACTTCAGCGTGAGCAAGTGGATCACCACTCGAGCATCGGCGACATTGTTGGTGTTAGGTTTTAGAGAACCGCAGGCAGACCGCAAGCAGAACTCTGATTTCCAGATGACAGGCAGAGATGAGAGAAAGAGTGTATCGATGCCGTTTAGGTCAATTTGCGGGATCCACAGACTTTCACGTTCTAACCACATGTGACGTCACATCATGGTCTCCTTTGAAAATCCGAGCAGGATAGACTGAGACGAGCCTGTAGCATTTATACACTGCCCGTATTGTGCCCAGTGCTGCTTTATGCATGTTGTACCTGTGTAACACTGGTGTTGAATATTTATACATCATCAGGTTGAGTACCACAGCATGCAGCTGGAAAATGCGCAGAAAACAAACGCTGAAAACGGTATAGACGTCAGAATCCCTGAAATCTCAACAGTTGAAAAGCAGGAATGCAGCAGCGCATGAGGACCGAACTCCCGACCTTCTTCCCATGAAGCAACGTCACTACCCACTGCGCTCCGAGCTGATTGCCCTCAGAGGCATCGCGGGCGTACAAGACCTCCGAACTCGTTAGGCGCCGATTCCACTGGAACTTCAAGGATCCCCTACTCCTCGGGTTTAACGACATGACAAAAATGAAACACATTTTATGCTAATTTATTGGTGGGGATTATTCTTATTAATAGGATGACTCCCCGTTCAGACATACGCTATCAGACCCTTTCCTTGTGAGAGAACTCCAGACAAATTATTGCAAATCTGCCCGAAACAGTCAGGTTATCAACGGCGCAGAGTTTGCCAGCAAGGCGCGCTAACCTCCTATTATCCGATTTTTATCCGATTTTATCCGAATCATTGCGTTTTTCAAAACTACTGATCTTCGGATGATTCAGATGAGGGCAATTTTAGAAACTCCGGATCTTCGGATGATTCAGATGAGGGCAATTTTCGGCCGATCCGGATTTCGGATAATCCGAAAGCGGATAAATCCGGCCGGATATCCGAAAATGCATGATTCGGATCCCATGTCTAATCGCTACCAAGCTTATCAGGAACGATCAGTAGCAAGACCGTCAAGCCGTGAAACCAAGGATATTTTGCAGCTCAATATTGTTACCACCCTACTCGGCCGATGTTTCGAAGTGGACGTTGTCTTCAGTGTCTTGAGAAGGAAAGGGAACTCAGATTTCATAGTACAACTTACGAATTACTATTTTCTTTTTCATTGTTTAAAATGACTGAGCGAGAGAAATAGACGAAGACTGCGTCCTAACTGACGAAACAGTCGAAAGGCTGACAACTCAGTCTTTGGAGGTAGACAAATATGAGAGTTATTCTCCTCTTATCAGCTCAAATTTGTCTTCATCCGACAGCAGCTCACCCGCTTTTTGTCTGCTTCCTTGGGGTTCGTAGCGATGTTTTGCTCATCAGCCGTCAGTCAAACATCGGTCGAATAAAGTCTGCATAACATTCTTAGTGCCACGGCCTGATGAGAATCACTGCTGTTGTTCGACAGTATCCCAGAATGCAAGGCAGTAGAGCGTGGAATTATCTGCGATGGACGGAAGGCTAGCATTCCATCGGCTACCCATTGCAGATCATTGTGTAGACCGAACACACTCAAATAGTTATGAAACCCAAAAGGCGGACGAAGAATATCAGGCGCATCCCTAAGAGAGAATGGTTCCCTATACAGTACCACAGCTTCACCAGAAAGCCTACAAATCAGAATAAATCTGCCTGTTTTGGAACACGATCAGAATTCAATATCAGCATAGTTTAATTGCAGCGTTAAGATTTTTGTTACTGAAGATGACTGCCTTAACATTACGAATGCAGCTTCATCAGCGGGAAGCTGGGAGAAAATGGTTTTTGTATTTATAAAAATAAACGAAGTAGTCGAGGAAACACCGTTTTCTTTCTTTTCTCTATTAACCCTATTTCCCTTTTGCTCGTATTTATATACCACTATGCTGCGATATTTGTTTGATGCTACACAACGACCTATGACCAAAGGGATTCCACGACCGCATGCAATCAATCATTCGTGGAAAACCAAAGGATAGGAAGCTAAGCTCGGAGCTGAAGGTTTCTTCTCGGGATGCGTCAGGACGTCCAATCCTAACGATCAGTAATAGCGGATTCTACCTTTTCCTGTTCCGCAGATGACTTGGTGGTGACAAGCTGATGAACAATTCAATGTCTGGTAGATCTTATAGATATATGGTACAGTTCTAGCGATCCTGGAGGGGTAGAAGTTAGGCATCTTTTCAACTACGTCACCTGCACTTAAGTGTGGAAGTGATTCAACCAACACTTCTGGATTTAAATGCCTTATATTGTTCTCGCGATCACTCTTATCGTTGCGAAGGATCTTCTGCACTGACCATCCAACACCACGTCCACACTTGAGGAGTCAGCCAATTGGTTGCTCGTTATCCGGCCCAAAATTTCCGGATAACGAACAACAAAACGGATAGGCCAAAACCCCCGGACACCGGATAACGGATGGCGGATAATGGTTAATCCGCTCATCCCTGGTTAGTATAGGTAAGAAGTCGTATTTCCGTCACTTCATCTCCTATTCTAGCCCTAGCTGTAATCGACTTACGACGTTAATGCCGGTGCGCAGGCCACCATTGCTCCCGCTGAATCGTTGCAGTAATCGGCAATGTAGCAGCTCATGTAGCATCCTTGCAGGCAGTTTTCTAGCGTATCATAGCAGCTTACGAAAACACCTGAAAAAGAAATCCGTATCAGCGAAAATCCAGAAAAAAACCCTCTATGCATCTGTAGAAGAACGTCCTGAGTTTTTTTAAAGACCCATTGAGGATTGTGGTGTTTTGTCTGGTCAGCACTGATGCTGTTTTCACATTTTCTGTGGCCCTCTGGGTAGGTCCAAAGTGGCGAAAAACCATAGCACTTCGATGCGGGCTAATAAAGTAGTAGTGACGCCTGGAACGGCTGGAAGAAACTAAGTAGTGTTTTGCGCCACAGTTGTAGACGGTTCATAGCGATACCAGGCTTCTCGGCTTCACCGCTGTCGGGTACGGTGAGCCTCGTTAGGAACCCAACCCAAGCTTACAAGGGAACGGTAGCACCCGTGACAGGGGGTGCGTAGCGTTCGTATCGGCTCGTCGTGGGCGCCGCGGCCGCGCGCCCAGGTGGCCATACCTGCGGCGTCATCCCCCTGCTCGCCGGCTCCGCTCACGCTGTGGCACCCGTCGCGCGCGCGGCCAACGGCCCGGCAGAAGCCGTCGTCGGCGACCCCAGGACTGCGGCCCGACGGCGAGCGGGGCACACAGGTGGACCAGATTTGCTGCAGTCAACAGGGTGCTCAGAGGATTTACAAAGCCAGTGTAAGATATATGTTGGTGTGAAACAAGCATAGCTCTGCATCAGAATTTCGAGCTCTATCTAATGAGATCTACCCCAAGCCTACCAGTGCTACCGTTGATGCGATATTCTTCAGATTTGAAACTAAGAAAAATTCTTTGCAAACCTGCGACGAAGCTGTGAAAAGTATACTTCCAGGGTAAAATCAACAACGTCGTCTAAATACCTTCTAGGGGAGCTCTTTTTGAAGAAAAAATTGTGTGTATCACACAGTTGGGGACATGTCTCCATGCCAACATTCTACGCAGAATACAATCACGAAGTTGATATCCTATTCTATTACATACAAAAGAGTTGTGCTTTCTGTGTATGCCATTCAAACGGTCCAAAACTCATGCCGTGGGGGTAATCGAGGTAGCCTAACACGGATCTGAAGTTCGTTTTTGAAGTATCGATCACCATCAATCGATTTTCTGTGGGTGTCGTTCAAGCGCACCGGAACTCCAGCGCAGGGGGTAATCGAGGTAGCTTAATAGCTTAATGCGAATCCCATCGTGTGCCGCACCGAAAGATCTCCGCTTTTCAACATTTCGAAATAAGTCTTGAAACATTCCCATGGGGGGGATAAAGAACTTTTGGCCGAAACAGTATGACCACATTTCTTGGACAACTTTAGTAATCCCTTTAAAATGGAAAGATAACGTATAACTTTCTGGAGGCATCTTCAGTTGGATTATATAGACGACAAAATTTTGATTTAGAAGGTGTCTAGCTTGGTTTGAAAGGTAATCCTATTTCAGTTGTAAGTTGGGAAGAACGCGGATGAAATTGAAACCGGTTCAGTTTGATCTTGCATGAGTCCATTTTAAACGCAGCAAGTGAAAATGGTATATATAGACCGCTGCAGGAGGGTAGTTAGACATCCATTGCTTGAAAAGAGGATACCAAGCAATAACTGCAGCGCGATACTCGAACTGAGAAGCTCTGTTAATTGTAGAGAGATTGCAAAGAAGACGTTTCTTAACTTTAAAAGTGCCGTCAAGTTCTGAACCATCGATCTACAATCTCAGCCATTGCGGTAACTTAAACCTACCTAGGCTTCCTACGCAAATCTGCCTATACTTACCCGAATTGAAATTAAAAATATGGCAAACTATTTAATAATTCTCTTCACACGCTCGGGCTACTTTCGCCAGTTTTGCAACGAACGTTTGCTCTCCGAGAGTCTGCAGCCCTCCTCCCCTAACGAATTAGATAGGGTAGATGCAATAATTTCCACTGAAAAGGGACAAAGGGACAACGAAAGTGACAGAGTGACAGTCTCAACCTTTTCTCGAAATTTTCGCTTGGACCACACTTTGTAAACCAATTTGCTCTCCCATGAAGTGCAATGCAAACCGATAGAAACATCGGTGTCTTATCCTTTCCACATGGGGGTAACCTTTTCGAGACCCCGCTTCCAATCATGAATGATACTCAATCGCGGATTTGCGTCAATTCTACTAGGTGGGATTTACATGAATTTATTATAAACAAATTGACTAGGCATTGTTACCAAACAGGACGTGAATCAAAGAATACTCGCCTCCCTTTCTCTACAAACTGTCTCTCTGAGAGCGGGAATGGACCTTTGACTGTAGGAATGCAACGCACCTTGCTAGCTCTCGACCGGAAACGGAGGAGTCCAGTATTCTAGGCAGGAGATTACTTTTAATGTTTACTGCACTTGTTTCTCCTCTAAACTAGTCTGCTTCCAATTCACAGCCTTCACAATGTTAGAAAAATCGAAAAGTTATTATAGTTAAGCGGAGATAAGCCGGTCTAGAGAAGCCTGTGCATAGGACAGTGTCTTCTACCACAGTAATACATTAGAACATCAAAAAACAATTCTGAATGGAAGTGGGAATGCGCTATAAGAGGAGACCATTAAATTAGGCACATCTTTATAACCCGGTACACATAAATTTGGACGCCAGTTGGTTGTTGATCAAAGTCCACATTTACGAAAATTTACGATTTACGACCCAAAATGTCGTAAATCGTAAATCGTAAAAAATGTTTCCAAAATAGCCGTAAATCGTAAAATCGTAAATCGTAAGTCGTAATTACGCACACCCCTGCTGCCTACATAATCTGATTATTCATGTGGTGTTCTGCAAGTAATAAAGCAATAAACAAATTATTACACGTTGCTATGTACAGACGCATCCCTTGGCTGAACTACTCAGAAATCGGGTGAAAATGTTTAAAAAGCGCACAAGGCACACAAGCGTTCCTCAAGGAGGAGTGCTATCCCCGCTTCTTTTTCTGATATATAGTTACGAGTTACTTGATTCGATAGAACGGTTAGGAGTAAGATGTAATATGTATGGTGACGACGTTAAGATATACAGTACATTTGAAAATGATAACGATTATCAAGAAATCCAAAAAGCTATCGATTTTATAAGCGAATGGCCGACCAGTGGGGACTATCGCTTAATGCAGAAAAATCTTGCTACCTTCGCATTGGAACAAAATCAGGGAATAGGCCGCAGTCTTATAATCTTCGCGACACTGACTTAAATTGGTAGATGATGTACGAGATTTAGGCTTTATGATAACTAACAATTTGAATTTCAGTAAACATTATAAGATGTTGGCAAACAAGGCAAATCATCAAATCTATGGCCTTTCCAAAATTCTGAAGTCCAACGACCCCCAGGTGTTGCTGAGTGCCTACAAGATATATGTGCAACCAATTGTAGAGTCGGGAACAACTATCTTCAATCCGTGGAAAAAAGACATTTGCCTATTTGAAAGCGTACAAAACAGTTTTACACAGAACTTAATTATGAGGTGCTACGGAATGGATTACCTTCATATAAAGAAAAACAGTGCTGCACGTCTCGGTTGCTAGAACACGGATTGGATCATGCTTCATCACTTACAGGTGTCTGAATGTGATGAACTCGTTACTAGCCAAAAGTGACAATCCTCTTAGTTTCTCGAAAAATGCATTTAAAACGTTCGTTAGGAGAAATGTCACCTTCGATCCGCCTTGATCTTGTCGTTTTTTGCCAGCTTTTTTTCGTTTGGGATGTGCACATTGTATGATATATTGTTGCGTGTTTAATGCACGCTTTAAATGAATAAGGATAGGGATAAAGGACGGCGTTATTCAATCCCCTTTGGAATGCGCACGCATTCTACTTCTACGGGATGTCGTGGAGGCGATTTGAATGCGTATTTCGCCATACGATTACTTGCGGTAGCCAGGCGATGAACAAATCTGCGCTTTATCCTTCCCAGACAAGTCTGGTACCAATTCACCAACCCCGGAGGGATGGAAGGCTTGGTGGGCCTGGGCGGGAAATCCGAACCAGGAACCTGGTATCGGGTGCAGGCGACAGCCGGCTCCTCCTCCGACTGCGCTCCACGCGACCGCTTTAAACAAATAAATATACCGCATATTTAAAAATGCATACTAGCTCCCAACAATGCATGGACCTCACCTTCGGAGCTCAGACCCCACCCTCTCTCCTAGAAGTCCACATCGCTATCCACTCGGCCATCCAACCTCTACTTGCACGCTGCTGAACGACTTATCTCAATGCTCCACTGCTACGTTTTTCTTTTACATTTTCTAGCATAAATAGAGGTTCAAAAGGAGTTTGGAGACCATTTTGATGCATCCCAGGCGCTTCCCAGTGGTGCCCTTTAGCGTTCAATAGGTAATTTTAAAACGAAAATACACGGTCACCTTAATGACCTTCTTAGCGAAGCTTACTGTGTCAATTGATAGAAAGCAACGACACGATCAGTGAGCAGTCGCAAACCCAGCTTAATGCAACGGATTTGCGAGAAGCGCTATTCAAGGCAGATTAGATGCGAGCGACGTTGACCAAGTGCTCAAAGTAACGAAAAACATCAACGGAAGGCAATTAGCACGAGTGCCGAATGTACGGCACATTAGATGACTCAGCAACTGACCCGAAATCGACGAGCCGCCGGACAGCACGGTCGCGTTCGCAGTCATCACTACGACCTAAACCGAAATGAGCTCTCACAGCTAGACGGACGCAACAGAGAGGCGCTTCCGATGTTCAGACGAAGGAACGAGAAGTAATGATCGGGAGAAGATGAAAGGCGAACGACCGAACACGTCGTGTCCTCCGACATGGCGGAATCGATCCCCGTCGCCGTCGCCATCTCCGCCCGGCGCGCGCTCTCTCGCGCGCTGCCATCTGTTTTTAACCCGGAAACCCATACCGCAGCACAGTGGACAGAGCAGCGGGATCGTCCGCGTCAACCGCGAGCGCTCTCCGCTCACATCTCACCTGAACACCTCCTGCCCTGCTTCTCACTTCCATTCCTCGTTGAAGTCTGACCAGGACACTATCCCAACGGTAGGTCTGCAAGACGCAAGTGGTTAATGGATGGACAGAAACGTACCTGCGTTAGGAGATTGCAGATACGGGTACGGTCCACTCCGGTTATAATGCCTCCGGATAAGATGCGACTCTTGATTTTAGCTCTTTTTCCGGGATTCGGGAACTTATCTTTACAAACGATACAAGCCAAAGGCCTCCCTTAGTGTGTGGCGTGATTCGGAAATGGGCATTTCGCTCAAATAGACTTCTTTGCAGGACTCCGGTTCGAGACAGGAATTAAAGAGAAGCAGGAGGATGGCTGGCTTCATTGCCAAAACTGCCCTTCTGTGACTTCCCCCACGGTGAGCGGCGGTACGCGGGACAATGAAAACGGAACGGCACATCAACGGCTTTCTCGGTCACCGCCACGAAGGGAAACAACGGCACCGAGACGTTGCGGCAACATGTCGAGCACAACGCAGGAGACCGGGAGAGATTAGAAGCTGCCATAAGGCGAAAGATTGCCCGTAAGGAACAACAGAAGAAGCAGGTGCGAACTGAGAGTACTCGGATCTCCAGTTGGCCCCGCCCACATTGTCTAGCCGTGGACGGTGCTATGAGTCAACAGTCGAAGATGGCAGCCTTCCCTCAGCACCTCGGTTCGTAGGCGAAGTCCTAAGATCGACTCTCCTAATCATATCGAAGATCGAAGCAGAGAAACTCGGTTTTCTACTGTATAATATTCAGAACCTGAAATTTTGTAATATTCAGTTCTGTTCTCTGATGTTGTTTCCTTCAGTTGGAAGAAAATTATTTCCGTGACAAATCAATCCTTCACATACGACCGACAATATCAAAGCACGAAGTTGCCGGCACTAACGTCTTCAACACAATGTGCCTGGAAGCGTGTACAAACTCTTTCCATTTCTCGCTCTCCTTTCTCATGTTCCACTTGGATTTGAAGAAACGATTATGGGCACTGGGGTGAAAGATAACCATGGTTTTATGTGTGAAACACTTACGTCCCAAAACTTCAGAAAAGGTTTCGTTTAAAAACATCCTTCTCGGTCGGGAGTTTATGATCTTATCCAAAAATTACGTATACGTGGAAGCACGGTTTAAATGTCTTAGCATATAGCTCTGCTAGTATTCTTAGACTGTCAAAACTGCTGCTTAAATTTTAAAGCTCTTTATTTTAGAGATAAATTTTAATTTTAAAGCGCATACCCAAACTAGAAATGGCGCGAAATACATATGTTGCGATGAAGCTCCATGTTAGCAGCCCAAACACCGTCGATCAAATCAATAGTTGATGAGTGCGTGGCGCAATGTGCACATGATATACAAAGAAACTCCCTGTTCCTGCTACTTTGGAGAACCCGTCTTTTTGCTATAGAAGTCATGACTTGGTGACATGGTGTAGGTCCTTACTGTTGGACTTCAATGGCGAACTTCAATGGCGAAATTTTCTTTGCAGTTGTTTTCTGACCAATTTTTTTCCATTTTCCCATAAAGCAGATAACGTTTAAAAACTGCCAAAACATGCTGGCGAGAAAACCAAAAAACGGACATTCCGCTCGCCCTGGTATGCACATCTTTATTGCTCTGCTCTTCCTGCTCTATACGCTGATAGCACTAAAAATTCTTGAACCTAACGCGGGGTTCTGCTTTGTACTAGAGGCCGATAATATGTACAAAGCCACGATCGTTTTGAATCAGTTGATAACTAGAATGGACAATTATTAAATCTCGACATGTCAAGAAATTCTTGTCCCAGCCGTTAAGCAACTAGCACTGTTAGCAAAAAAATGCAGCTCAGAAGGATATGGTTATCGTGTATGAACTGCATGAAGTGGCCTCCTTCCGATGCTATTAGTGGGGGTGGGCAAAAGTAATGAGACAAATTGAAAAAAATCTTTTCTCTTTATAACTCAATTACAAATTAACGATGCTGAGGAACGTGTATACCATTAAGGTCAATGACTTGCTGCCATCGCTCAGCCAACTTCCTGATCCCATCCTTCCAGAACTGCTTGGGCCTGGTGTTGATCAACTGCTCGATATGGTTGTCCAAGACTGCTTGGGTTCTTGTGTTCCTTCCGACCAGGAAGTCCCGTAGGCCCAAGAAATGGTGAAAGTCGCATGGAGAGATATCCGGCGAACACGGTGGGTGACGAATGTGAACGTAGCCGAGCTGAGCAAGCTGATCCATGGTCACTTTTGTCCGATGGGGTGCGGCGTTGTCAAAGAGGACCTTCTTGACGCGCTGCGACTGAATAAGTTCGAGTCGCAGGTCCATCTTTTCTATTTCGTTTACCATGGCCTTGCTTTTGGTAAACAGCTTCCAGTATACCGATCCATGGGCGCAGACCCAAAAGCTCTGAAGGTGCTTCTCGCCGTGAATATCTCGCCGAACGAAGGTCGGTAACGGGTCAACAGGCCTCACCAAGACTGGCTGCTTGGCAGGGTTAAGGTAGAAGACGTACTTCTCATCCTGCTTTAAGATTGAGTCTGGCTGCTTGGTGTTGGGAATCGGGAGAGATTTGCGCAACACAGGTCGACTCGTCAGGCTGGGGTTTCGGCATGAGACAAGCTGCGGTTTTGGCATGCTTCTGAAAAGCGGAAGTGGTAACTTCTCAGGTGGCCTTCAGTAGGTAGTAGACATGGGATCCGAATCATGCATTTTCGGATATCCGGCCGGATTTATCCGGTTTCGGATTATCCGAAATCCGGCTCGGTCGAAAATTGCCCTCATCTGAATCATCCGAAGATCCGGGGTTTCTAAAATTGTCCTCATCTGAATCATCCGAAGATCCGGGGTTTTGAAAAACGCAATGATTCGAATAAAATCGGATAAAAATCGGATAATAGGAGGTTAGCGCGCCTTGCTGGCAAACTCTGCGCCATTGATAACCTGACTTTTTCGGGCAGATTTGCAATCATTTGGCGGGAATTCTCTCACAAGGGAATGGTCTGATAACGTATATCTGAACGGGGAGAGGGAGTCATCCTATTAAATAGGAATAATCGCCACCCCTCAATTAGCATAAAATGTTTTTCATTTTTGCTAAGTCGTGAAACCCAAGGAGTGGGGGTTCTTGAAGTCACAATTGAACGGCGCATCACGAATTTGGGTTCTTGTACGACCGCGATGCCTCTGCCGGCAAGCAGCTCGGAGCGCAATAGGTAGTGAGGATGCTTCATGGGAGGAAGGTCGGAGGTTCGATCCTCATGCGCTGCTGCATTCCTGCTTTTAATTGATTTTAATTGATTGTTTTTATTATTAATTTTAATTGAATTTTAAATGATTTTTAAATGATTGGTTGAGGTTTGAAGGACTCTGACGTCTATACCATTTTCAGATGTTTTCCGCGCACTTTCCAGCTGCATGCTGTGGTACTCAACAGGATGATGCATAAATATTCAACACCAGTGAATATACAGGTACAACGTGCATAAAGCAGCACTGGACACAATGGGCAGGGTATAAATGCTGCAGGCTCCTCTCAGTCTGTTTCCATACATCGGCCAATGACCTCTGGTAAAACCATCCTGCTTGGATTTTCAAAGGAAACCATGACGTGACGTCACATGTGGTTAAAACGAGAAAGTCTGTGGATCCCGGAAATTGACCTAAACGGCATCAATACACTCGTTCTCTCATCTTTGCCTGTCATCTGGAAATCAGAGGTGTGCTGGAGGTTCTCTAAAACCTAACACCAACAAAGTCGCCGATGCTCGAGTGGTGATCCACTTGCTCATGCTGAAGTGTGGTCCACCTTTAGATAAGCAGCCTTCATGGGAATGACACCAACCTGACCGAACGGATGGCTAGCATACCCAAGGACTTCGAAGCACGTCAACTTGAAGTTAACGAAGGCGAACGGCTGAAAGTGGTGGAAAACCAGGAGAAGGTTGGGATCCGCAAAATGAACTGATAGACGTGGAAAGGCTGGCAAGCAGTGGGCATATGATAACGTTTTCGGCTGGAATTCTTGTTTCGGAGGAAAGGGAACGTCTTCAATTGGATTTCGCCTCTGGAGCCGATCTCATTTGTCCATATATGGAGGCAAACTGTGAGGAGCCAGCAGCCTTTATGCGCTGCTCGTATTGTGACCAGTGCTTATGTTCCAGGAACTTTGTGTCTGTGTATCACTGATGTCAAACGTTCATACATCGTTATGTTGAACAGCTTTCCAATTGAGTTTTGGTTAAAAAACCGGTCAGTAATGAACAAGTGGCAACAAAGTTGCTCTCACGGCATACATCTGGAAGCACTGCACAGCAAACATCTAAAATGGTGCAGATGTCAGAATCGCTCAAATCAAACAGTTGAAATGCAAAGATGCAGCAGCGCAGAAAAGTCGAACCCTCTACCTCCCTCTCATGGAGCAACGTCGCTATCCACTGCGCTACGAGCCGCTTCCCGCCGGCGGCATTGCGGGCGTACAAGACTCCCGAACTCGTGAGGCGCCGATTCCACTGTAACTTCAAGGATCCTCTACTCCTCGGGCTTATCGATTTGGCAAAAAAGAAACGCATTTTTATACTAACTGAGGAGTGGCGATTATTAATATATAGGATATGGTGGGATGACTCGCTCTCTCCATTCAGACATACGCTTCAGACCCTTCCCTTTTCAGAGCACGAGAAATTTCTTGCGGGGCGTTTCGGAATCGTTTCATTATTGTCCTTTACAAGACATTACCAACTCACTATTGAGTTGGTATTGGCTCTTTGGGTTCATAAAGCTGTTTTTTGTTTGTTCTGGAAGCGCAAAATAGCTCTGCGGAGGGCTCCCCTCGTAAGGCAACCAAATACATCTTTTACGTAGCACTGGTGTGTTCCACTCCATTGGTGAACTAAGCTAGGCCAGATATAATGTAACTGGGCATTCATGTGCCTTGCTACCAGGGCATATAGACATTTAATTCAAGATGAGGCGCTCCAAGCTGCTTTGCGCGCTAGTGACTTCAATTGGTCAAGGAAATAAACGCGGAGTTACTGATGTGTTCCGTTTTTAAGAGGTTGCGTGCCCCTATTATATCACTTATCCGGTTGTATCTGAATCGGATATCCGAAATCCGGCTCGACTGAAAATGGCGTTATCTGAATCATCCGAAGATCCGGGGTTTCTAAAATTGCCCTCATCTGAATCATCCGAAGATCCGGGGTTTTCGAAATTGCCCTCATCTGAATCATCCGAAGATCCGGGGTTTGAAAAAATGGCCTATCCGAATCATCCGATTATCCGGGAAATCGGTGTCGGATCCAATGTCTAGTAGGTAGCATACAAACATACAAATACGATAAGCACGAAACCAGACTGCAGTCACGACAGATATGGGCACGGCAGGGAGAGTCTCATTACTTTTGGCCCACCCCCCCCCCCCCCTAATTATTCAGTGGTGGATGGTGACGCTAGGCCACATGATAGACAAGTAGAATTTCTTATTGTCCAACAAACCGCGCCTCCCAGGTTATTCGCGGCTACCGAAACAGGCCAGAAGAGCCTTCTTTGCTCTACCTTCTGCAACATCTTCTCTTATATGAAGAATGAAGCCATGAAAAGCACTACTTTTGGATTTTTTAGAACCCAGGAACTACCACATGAATTCCAGCCCAAGTGCAGTAGAAAACTAGAAAGTAGTCGTTTAGAAGCCAGAAACTCTCACATGAATTCCAGCAGGGATCTCTTCGCTGACGTGGAAGGATGATCGAAACGTTTGATTGTGCGCTTCGAGTCAGTTGTAACACACTAATTTTACCTTGCCACTGAGAACTCTCTTTTTATTATAATAATCACCTCAAAATGGGGTCACGAAGGTTGCGTGTGGTACGAGCGTGACACCTAGCGGTTAACAATTAAACGATCTACCGGATTTACCGCCAGTCCCAGTCAACTTCAGTTAACCCAAAATTTCGAAGTTCACCACGAAATTCAACTAACTCTTTAAGCTTTTGCTTACCAAACAGTAAAAATTGCAACAAATTTTTGCTGTTTCGGAAGTTGTTCACATTATTACTACAGGGTGCGTAAAAAATCTTGACGCACCTACTTTTCGTTTCAGCTCCTGCTTTCTCTTTCTACTTTTCAAAGTTTTTGTGTGTTGTTTTTGTTGTCTATATTGTGTTCAAAAAATATTCTTATAAAAACTGAGGAAACGTGATACCGCCGTGGTTACGCTTACCTTTTCCTGGCTGTTACCAAAGGAAATGAATACTTGATTAACAAGAGAATTAGGCGGTGTTCGAAACGGTCGGTGAGGAAAGAGGTCAACAACCCAAACGTCAGCCACGGCTCTGTCATAACAGATGATGATTACAAGATGTCCAAGCACGATAACGTTCAAATCCAAAATTATCGCTCTCTGTCCGATAACGGCAAACAGATAACGCGCGCAGGTGTGAACAGCTTCTCAGACGAGCACAGCTTAAACGTAAATCCGCTGGATTATTCTTTTCGGGCGATTTTGAAGAATGACTCTGGCACTCGCTGAACCCAGGCCGAACAACCACTTGCTATTGGGGTGGAAACCTATTGCAGTGGGAGTGGCGGGCTGCGCCGATTGGCCAGGTGAGGGGGCCCGGTGCGATTACCTGCACTCCGTTGACACTCCTGTGGGTGGGTTTAAGGGTCGGCTCCTGTTGCTAGAGTGTTGCAGGATAGTCGCCTTCGCACCCCCGATTCTTGTGGAGCCATATATCCACGTATATCCAGCTCGTACCTACATATATATGTGCATACGTATATAAGTAGGTATATACAACATCTATACATATAAATACATATGTATATATATGTATATACGTAGGAACAGGCTTTCACCCCAAAAGCAACTGGTTGTGCGGCCCGTGGTGACCCAGTGTTCGAGGAGGTCTGTGCTACTTTCAACAGAAGTGACCAGTCGCAGAAGGCTACCCTGTTCAAACACGGGACGAAATCCAAGTGAGTACTTGCGGCGCGTGTACATGAATTTTCCCGTCGTTTTTGCTGCTGTATTCACGGTAAAGGAGCCAATGTCGATTACGAGTCATTCTATCGTGTTTGAAAGATCATTCTCCATACTTCTCAAGTGCATATTTTAAAACTTACTGCACATTACTATTTCCACAACCGCCATTTACTGTGTCAATTCTTTTTACGCACCCTCTACACATATATTAGGTTGAGTCATAAATTTTGCAACAAAATCTGTCTTCCAGCAACAATAGGATTATTATTACCAGATATAAAAGAGGAAGGGTTTTTTGTCCGATGTTAGCCACCCGCAATTCGTACACTGGCTAGCTAGCCGGTTTAATCACCCAAGTTTGCGGTGCGGTTGCCAGTTGTCCAACGCGAAGACGCTTGACAGTTGTCTACCAATGTTGTTTACCATCGACTGCCATCGACTGCCTGACGTAGGGTGATTTCGAAAGAGGTGACTGCCTGACGTAGGGTGATTTCGAAAGAGGTCTCTTCCCAACCACTACTGTTGTTTACCATCGACTACCATCGACTGCCTGACGTAGGGTGATTTCGAAAGAGGTCTCTTCCCAATACGTGTCTAGTGGTCATACCTCAGTGTTCCTTCCCAGCTCTCCTGTGTGGTGCAACCTTCCACTACTTTTACCGCCATACTTTTACCACTACCCCACTACCAGGGTTGCTGCTACTACAGAAATTGAATCCTCTTCCACTGTTCATTGCTGCTACTACAGAAATTGAATCCTCTTCCACTGTTCAGTATGACAACGGATTGCTCTTTTTTGCACATAGCCGTCGCTGGGTAAGGAAGCATTCCTAGGGGGCTCGAGGTTGGGTTGGTTTTCTGACCCCACATGGCTCACCACACACGACGCCGGCGAAACCGGCTAGCCTAGTATATATCCCCCCATATATATACCATATATAAAAGAGGAAGGGTTTTTTGTCCGATGTTAGCCACCCGAAATTCGTATACTGCCTAGCTAGCCGGTTTAATCACCCAAGTTTGCGGTGCGGTTGCCAGTTGTCCAACGCGAAGACGCTTGACAGTTGTACACCACTGTTGTTTACCATCGACTGCCAGACAAAGGGTGATGTTTCGAAAGACGTCTCCATTGGCTATACGTCAGGACCACACAGCATCCACCATGTGATCCTTCGCAGCTCTCCTGTGTTGTGCTACTTTCCTCTATATTTACCGCCATACTTCTACCCTACCCCACTACTCTCCTGTGTGCTGCTACTTTCCTCTATGTTTACCACCGTACTTCTACCACTTCCCCACTAACCGGCTGCTCCTATCTGCACCTTTTTTTCTACATTGAAAAATGAGACGAATGCAAGGAATGGGCGGTAACAAGAATGCGAGCATAGAGGTGGAAATAATAGAATACCTCTATTTCCTAAAGACACCGTCAGATGGCTGCAACTTTCACTCTTCGATTGTTACCACCGCTGGAATTGACATGAGCTTCTCTTTTCGCTTCAACTAGAGAAGTATCTATGGCCCACATCATTTATGGCATAAACTAGAGAAGTGTCTATGGCCCACATCATTTATGACGGACACCACATAACAGTGGAGTTGGTCTTTTGCGCTACGAAGTTACATTTGAAACCTTTTGTAGCCAACGCTTTCCTTCTGTGCTGCCATCACCCGCAACGGTGTAACTGTAAGGAGCACGACAACAGAATTTTTATCGAATTCGTGCAAAATGTTCAGAGATCATTTTCTGGTGCTCTATTTCTACTAAAAACTCTACTTATCTAAATCCTACCGCTACTGCTTGAAAGGAAGGCTTAGTACTTACATGCCCACCCTTCGTCGAGTCACGGAACAGCTCAGGGCGACAAGGTTCTGGCGGACCATGACCGCGTCACAGCCGGTCCCGCGACGACCGCCTGCATACGGTGCGATAACTCGTCCAGCCAAGCCCCGGAAAAGTCGTCGTTACCTGTGGCAATTTAGACGCGAGTACCACCGTACTTCTAAATCACCTCACGACCTGGGAACCTACGACTCCACAAATTGAATCCCTTTCCACCCTTTTCCACTGGGCAGTATGACAACCGACTGCACTTTTTTGCTATTTCCCCCACAGATGGCGTTTTTGTGTTCAATTTACCTCTGTGTTCAACCGCCATACTTCTACCACTACCCCATTACCTGGGAAGCTACGACTCCAGATATTGAATCCTTTTCTACTGTGCAGAATGACAACCGGCTGCAGTTTTCTGCAGTTTTTTTTTTGCTTTTTCGCACACAGATGCCGTTTTTTGCATTCATTTTACCTCCATGTCTACCGCCATACAGTTACTACTGTCCCGCTACCAGGGGAGGTACGCCTCCAGCAATGCCATGTCTTTCCGGATTTCCATTACATTGCACCAATGCCACTACACGATCACAATGTCATTGTCGTGAATTTGGGTGTGTCGTGCAGTGCAATTGCACCACACGCCCTCGTCTCTTTCTCCCTCACGCCTCATCACTCACTTGTCCAATTGGTTACGCAATGAGCCTATGTGAATGGAAACGGAGCTCCACATCACTTGTGTCCAGAATTCGACTTCCTAGAAGGGTTTCAGTTTGGAAGTGAGCCTAGAGGAGTGGAAACGGAGCCACAAGCATCACTTGTGTCCAGAATTCCACTTCCTTAAGTGGGTTTGAGTTTCGAACTGAACCTAGATGAATGGAAGCGGAGCCACACACATCACTTGTGTCCAGAATTCCACTTCCTAGGAGGGTTTAAGTTCGAACTGAACCTAGATGAATGGAAACGGAGCTACACACATCACTTGTGTCCAGAAATCCACTTCCTAGGAGAGTTTGAGTTTCGAACTGGACCTAGATGAATGGAAACGGAGCTACACACATCATTTCTGTCCAGAATTCGACTTCCTTAAGTGGGTACTTCCGCTACTGAGCATTCTGCTTTTTTCCACACGCTGCACAATGACAATGCTTCGTTATGATCTATCGGAGAGGTTTCCATCCTCTTCCCCGCAAAGCACGGCTCGATATTGCCCATTCGACTGCGATCATTTGGCACGTTCCCAACGCCCCTCCTCCACCCACACACGCAAACGCACACGTAGCAAAACACACAACTCGCGGCGCACACAATAGACACTTACACACACGTTCGGTTATTCATCACCTAAAGTGAGACTTGACAATACATCCGCAGCCATCTAAGACACCCCAGTGAGATCTCATCGTTTATCTACATTCACCCAACAGCACTCGTATAATACTGATTACTAATTATGCTTCGTGATGTGTGCATATGCGTATGGGTCTCGCCGCTAGGGATGCTTCCTTACTCAGTGTCGGTTGCCGGCGAAGCTGCCTAGCCTAGCGTGGCCCGCCCGACCAGAGGTAAGGGCGGAGCCCGCAACCGGCGCTGGGTTGCGGTAACCACCGCCCGGTGTGACGTTGGGATGGGTTGCATACCCCACGTGACTCACGATACCCGACGCCGGCGAAGCCGGCTAGCCTAGCGTGGCCCGCCCGACCAGAGTCGGGTGCGGGCGGAGCCCGCAACCGACGCTGGTTATACCATAAAAGAAAAATGATTGACTTGAACGAAGTAATTGCCGTTATTCTCAGTGAGTTTCTTCCGATTTTCATGAACTGAATGGATTATATCTCTGTTGAATTTGGTCGGCTTCGACCTGAAGAAGTCGCCACCGCCATGACGTCATCGACTTCGGCGAAATGCCTACCGTGGATGAATTGATCCATCGACCAAAGCAGACGGCGCAATGTCCGGGGTATATGGTGGTCGCTCGATTTTGGTCCAGCCCAATTCTTAGATTTTTGCCACCGTCTGAAGTGCCATAAGCGGGTCGGCCCTTGCCCTGCTGTAAGAAACACTGACTCGTATCGACTTCTTTCTCCAAAAATTTTTGCTGGAGCTAGTCGAGTTGTTAGCAGAAGCGAACGTCGAGGACGGTTTGACTACGTGGAGCAGCTCTCGGTGCACTGGACCACTACGCATCCACCAAACGCATAGCAGGACCTTCTTTCGGTAGAGCTCCAGTTTTGACGTCAGAACCCCGGCTCGTTGCGTTCCATCTATTGCTTTCCGGTTTTGCAGTTGCAGTGAAGCATCCGCTTTCCATCGCTGGTAAGGGCTCGATCCAGGCCCCCTGGCTTGAACCGGTGCAGGAGCTCTCGGCAGTCGGGAGCACAGCGATTTACTCGGGTTCCCGTTAAGGTATGAGGCACTGACGAAGGCGATTTTTGCGACCTTCCAATCTACTGCAGCCGACGAGCGGTAACTCATTGGGAGGTGTGGAGATCAGCGGTCAATCCCAGTGTAGTTTGAGAAGAATTCGACCTGATGGATTTGCGCAGGCTCCCTTTGTTTACAGCAGTCGATCTTCCCGGGAGTGGTTTGCATTTGTTACCCTCTTGGGGAGAAAGGAACTTCTGATACCATCTCCAATAAATTATTCGGTTAAGAGTGAACTTGCCGGTGACCTCCTGAATGTGCTTGACTCCCGTTGCTGGGTTGCTGCTGAGGTTGAAATAATTGTAGATGAAACCACACATATTTTCACTTTGAGAGGTCATCGTTCTAGTGAATAAAACTTTTCAATAACGGCTAGGGTTGCTTCCTCACCCAGCGCCGATCGACGGCTCCGTTGGCGCCGGAGTGTGCGGGCCACGCCAGGCTAGCCGGCTTCGCCGGCATCGCTTCCGCGGGCCACGGCGGCTAGCCGGCCCCGCCGGCGTCGGGTATGACGGGCCACGCTAGGGACGTAGCCCAAACCTAGCTAGGGTTGCTTCCTCACCCAGCGCCAGTCGCCGGCTTCGCCGGCAACCAACGCTGGGTAAGGAAGCAACCCTAGCGTCGAGCTCGTTGAACGTGCACATACTCCAAATTGATTCCTAACTTTGTACCACTCACATCCCAGTACAGCACTCAGAGGAATGTCCTCTTCGTCTAGCGTTGGGTTTACAGCTTATTGCAGCTCATCAATCCTAACGAAATGTATGACATTTCTGTCCGGTCGCCGTGCTTTAAGCCACGAGGTGTGATGAGTTACAGAAATGCTGCCTTAAGACAAAAATCCTATACGCTTCTGTACATAGTACAGTATGGAAACCGGTCAAACTACTGCTGAAAATTGACGACCCTGAGGCATGACTTGGATAAAAACGTAGCCATAGCGAGCGCAGGTCCCAGCAACTTTCTTCGTTAGTCTGTCTTGGCCCACCGCTGAAAATTGGAGAACCTGGGCAGGTAGAAAAAGCGTAGTAATCCGAGTAAATAAGTCCGCACCATTGGCCACTGATTTTGAGGGGGCGTACGGGAAGAATTATATACGAGAGCTTGGTGTAGTCAAGAATTGGGGTTGGGACGGGAACTTGATTTCCGCTGTTGACGAACCACTACAGGCTACAGGTGACTCATGCCTTTCTCCTTTATATATGGTGGGATTTTCTGTCTCTGATTTTCCTACATCCAGTGCGTCAGAGAGGAATTCAGTATCGCGTTCAAAAGATCGATAATATTGATCGATATTGATTGTCTGATCAAAACTCCCAATCAGCTGTGGGGCGCATCGGTCGGCCAACACAGTCAGGCAACTGCCACATAGATCTCTATCTGTATTCATAATCAGTTGCCTATGCTTCGGCATAAAGTTGGGTCGTTCTGATCTTAATATTTGACACAGCTCAATCTTCCAATAATTCTCTCCGCTCCGTCTCACAACAGTATTATAAATTGTTGTCATAGTCATGTAGAAGTACTAAAAATAGTTCCGTTAATAATGCATAGTTCCATTAAATATTGATTCACTTGCACGCTGCTACGTTCTGCTATCGGGGTAATGAGCATCCAACTCAAATGCTACGACAGAACTGTTCACGTCGAATTGGACACTCTTCCAAGACGTCGCGACTTTTATTCGATTGATTGCAGAAGTTGAACAACAAATACAACAGTAAGGAACGCACACATCTCCACTTTGGTGGTTCATGTAAGTGCGATAAATAGGAAGCATGAGTGGGCGGGAGAAGCTGATGCATGCGCTCAACCCAACGAACTTCGAATGGGAGAATCTTACTTACAGCCCACAGCTAAGAAGCAAGCATACAGCATACAGCATACATGCAATAAAAGATGAGATCGCGCCATGTACTCCAAAGTGTACCGCAGCTTTTATGTGATTGGTAGTGTGAATGCCACTTACATGAAGCACCAAAGTGGGGCTATGTGTGTTCCTCACTATTGTATTTGTTGTTAAACCTCTGCAATCAATCGAATAAAAATGGCAACGTATTGGAAGAGTGCCCAAGCGATAAATAGGAGGCACGGGTGGGCGGGAGAAATAGTTGAATGGGCTCAACGAACTTCGAGTGGGAGAATCTTACTTACAGCGCACAGCTAAGAAGCAAGCTTACAGTGCAATAAAAGATGAGATCGCGCCGTGCACTCCAAAAGTCCCCGCAGGTTTTATTCGACTAACAGCTTTTATTTGATTGAGAGTGTAAATGCCACTTACACGAACCTCCAAACTGGGATCCAAGCGATACGTAGGAAGCATGAGTGGGCATGAGAAACGGATGCATGCGCTCAGCACAACGAACTTAGGATAGTATAGGAAAATCCCGAACACGGCGGAGGTAGGAAGGAATGAGCTGTGGTCTCGGCCGGAGCACACAGGCGGCAGAGGCGTACTCCGCAGGAACACAACTGCAGCAGCACCGCAGGATACTGCAGGTCCACTAATTGAACGGTAGCTAGGACAGGAGCCTTCAAGGGGGCCAGCTCGAGGCAGTAGCCGCCCAACACGTGCGCGGACAGAGCCGCGACGCCGGCCTATTTCGCAACGCCTCACGTGTCCTCCTCGGCAGCGGCGATTGCTCACCTCCCGGCGCTCCCCTTCGGAGAGAGAAGTCGTGCCTCAAACTTGGGTGATTAAACCATCGAGACCGCGAAGTTTACGAAGTGCCGAAGAATCATGAACAGACAAAAAACCCTCCTCCATCATATATGGTGGGATGATTGCTAGGGAACAAGCTTTCAAATAGGCTCAAATAGCTTTCAAATATAATACTTTAGCGGGTTTACTTTGAATTCCAAAAAAAAACGGAAATGTTGCAAAATTTATGACTCAACCTAATATATGAGCTGGTCGCTTTCACAAAGAGTATGAGCCAAGGACAACTCAGCGCACCAGCATAAGGACCTACGTCATCATTTCTGTTCTCATAAACGCATATCCTCCAGGAGGTTCAAAGTGGCAGAAAAGCTTTTCTCCATTGGGCCGAGAATAGGAACACCGACGATATTCGAAAAGGAGGAATCGAAACGTAGATTAAGAAAGCCATTGGCAACAACTGACTTGAACTTCCATTCGGGAGAAATTAGGTCATGTAAGCAAATGTTCTCAAATCAACTTTCAAGAGAAGGATATCGGGTCGCTGTGGCAGTTCAAGATGAGATCCAATATATCACGGAATGCGGCTTCGATCGCTGACTCCTGATATGTGTTCCATGTCTGCTGTGGACGTCTGCGCGCGGAGTTCAACAATAACAAGAGGGGGAGCTCAGGTAGGCTGGAAACAGAGGCAGCGGCCGTGCAATGATGGCACAGTGGATAGAAGAGGTGCGTGGCGACGCGGAGTGGTTTGTGGTTCGACTCTCCTGTCGTAGAGTGTTTCGCAAAAAAAAGCCACCGCAGTCAACCAAAGCACTCTACGTAAAATCGCAGTGAAAAAGGTCGTCGCCACAAAGGAAGCCGGAATAAGTGGTGTCGTACTTTCACGACTGCGGAGGAGGAAAAGCTTCTTCGCCTGGGCATAGCCTAGAGAGGTTATTTAAGGCGCTGGTCACTCATGTAAGCCCTGTTCTTAAAATTTCGAATGATTACAATGAGTTACTGTAGGTATGGGTGAAAATATGTGGGCAACCCTTACTCGCTCATACCTACTATAACCCACCGTAATCAATCAAAATTTTAAAAATCAAAGTCGTATAGATTATCACCTTCTTAGATAACCTCTCTAGGCGAAGATTACATGGAATCGATTAACGTTACCCCACCACCCATACACATGGGGGTCAGGGATGAGGGAATAAGAAAATGTTGAAACCCGTATAACGGATAACGGATAATTTTTCCCAAAAACTGCCGGATAACGGAAAAACGGATAACGAACAAACAGCAAAAATCAAAACTAATTTTAAACCATTCTTTCACTAATAGTAGGTCGGGATTTCTAATGTTGTCCTCGTCTGTAGGCCTTAGTGATACTGCAACATCGTGCCAAGCGCGCATTTGCGAGGCACGCCGATAGGCGTGACCGAGCACTTGTAACTAATATATAAATAAACCAATAGCCTTACTCTCTATAGATGAGTAGGTTGTGCAGCGTGGTCAAGATTGGTATGGAAGTTTTTATTGCGGCTTACGTTTTTTCACCCATCTTCCAGCAAGCTGCAGTCGACTTGTCAGGAAAGTCCTCTCGCTAAGACAGAAGATCGCCTTGGCGAGGCAAACAATCCACGTTCTGTGTCGCTGCCGACGTGGAGTCATCCCAATCTTCTTACAACGCAATCGACTGTTCGGCGCATGCGACCATCCAAAGGACGACAGGAAGATTTTCTCTGTTCACATGCATATATTGAAGACATGCATTTCTTTTAAGAGAGACTACATTCTATGCTGAAGAGATATGTCGCTAAGGAGACATGCTCTGAAAAGTACGTGCCGAGTCGCCTTTGGAGGACGATCGTGGGTGAGTCGAAGAGCATTTGTGGTTCTATCCGCTCTAATGTTAAAGTAAAACTGCGGGAGAGATTCACTAGGCTATTATATTTAAAACGATGCCGTAACCAATTATTTATGGCTAATCAGTTAGAACATAAAAGCTCAGACGCTGGGGAAAGAGGAAAGGACTTAAGCAGCCCACGGGTCACCGTCATAGGTGACCTTACACTGTTCTCGGCAGCGCTGTTGGCGTTGGACTTGGGTACCAGTTTCGCACTTGCTCGTTCTTTGTGTCCCGCTACAGCACGTAGGTTGTGGGGAGTCTGCAGATACTGCAGGATCGCCTGCGACGTAAGGCCTATGTTATACTTCGGCAACGCATCACCGATGTCGGCGACGCTCTGCTGTAGGGGCTGCTACGCACTGCGTAGCAGCCCGCACATCACAGCGTCGCTGGCGACGTCGCCGAGAGCTCCGCAGGGAGTGTTATACTTCCGCCGCCGACGTCGCCGACGTCGCCACAGAAGGGCCGACGACGTCAGCGTCACCGACGTCGCCGACGTCATCCAAGGGTGGCCGAAAATGCGCTCCGATGGAGTGTTATGATTGTGGGCTGGTTCTTCGCTCCCGGAACTGCCATCATCACCACCGTACTTCGAATTACTAAATCGAGAAGTGCAAAAGACTCCGTCTTGCGAACACAAAAAGCACAGTTCATTAGAACACTGAGTGTTTGGGAGGGAGTGGGACCCTAAATCTTAGCTCCCCTTCAATTTTTCACTTTTCTTCCTTTTTGTGTCCTTCTCAGCCCTTCCGTTCGCATTTTCTAGGCCTATTTGCTTCCTTGTAGAGCAAGTAATACTAAATAGAACTGTCTAGAAAATAAGTAGTGTTTCCTCGCTTTCTCAAATGCTAATGCAAACCTCTGCGAAGAGCTTTTTCGAGATAGAATTCTTACTAATTAAGAGTTAAATTTTCCTCTGAACTTCGAGAATTCCGCGTAAATTTAATTTAAATACGATTTAACGAAAAAGGTCTTTGCTAAACCGACGCTTTCTTGACGTATGATCGGAATAGACTGCGCCATGCACTCGTCAGTTATTTTGCATTCTACAATCTATTGATAGTGTTTCGCTTGAATACTTCCTATAATCTCTTTACAAAGTGACCGTATCGATTAATTTGTGCTTCTTTTAAAGTTTAAAACCTAAAAACACACTATGTCTTGCGAAAAATACAGGGTATCCTAAGAATGCAGGTACTTTTGAATGGTTCTAACATTGCTGCTAGTAAAACCTTTGAACACTTATCCATCCTTTTAAAAGCCAAATTTGGTTAGTAAGAGAAAATTCGGCAGATTAACAGTGGTTGAGCAGACTACCGTACATACAGAACAAAAAATCATCATCAAGTCTTGAAGAATTAAGAATAATTAAGAATTAAAATTTCTTTTGAAGATTAAGAAAAGCTCAAAATGTATGCAAATTCGAGGCACATGTGATCACTTAGCCTTTCTATGGGCAGACTGGTTACCAAATGATGCCATTGAAAACCCGCTCCGATGCTAAAAATGTGCCCCGATGCTTTCCTGTCAACGTCGTCCCCGACGCCGCCACAGAATCTGTTGACGACGTCGCCGACGTCGACCACGCGTCTGTGGCGTCGTCGGCGACCTCTGTGGCGACGTTGGCGACGTCGGTGACGGGTCGCAGCGTCGGCGACGCGTCGCCGAAGTATAACATAGGCCTAAGGCGACGATCGATTCGCAGGGTACTCGGCCGGATCCAGTAGGTACCACAGCTATACCATCGCCTCCGCTCCCGTCTGCATACCTGAGGCCACAGGAGCCTAATGTGTTCTGGCATTCCGCCAGAACTGTCGGCTCGACCCCTTCATCTCACTCCATGGGCGCTTATCTGCCACTCCATGACGAGAAGTCCTCCATAAATGTTTGTTTGGCGTGACCTCGCATGATAGAAAGAAGCCACACCTGTGTCTGTACGATTGAGCCCATATGGACTTATATTCTACCACTGACCAAAGGTACCAATAAATCTTCTTGTGTAGCCATCATACTCACAGAGGTAAGGACAAAGGAGCCATAATACTCCTAGTGCATCAGAGCCTATAAACCGGGACATAATGGGATGGTGGATTCAAAGTTCCGCTTGTTCACCACCTGTCTTTTGACCGTCCTGCGTAGTTACATGGGTAAAAGGTTGTCCTCTAATCTCTTCGTCGACCAGGCAACAAGGTCTTAGGGAGATCCGTAAATTCTCCCTATCGGGTGCCATAAAGACCGGCATAAGCGATAAAGATGGAGAATTCGTTAAGCTCTCACAAGAGCTGGACCGAGCGATCACTCGTTACACCTCCAGGACGCATCGGTCTACAGTCGCTCTAGCCTTGAGGAGTTCAGATTACAATACCGTAGACTGATAGAAAATGGGTGGAAGTGGCACGTTTCGCAAATCTACCTAAGGGGATGATAACGAGGTAGCGTTGCGACCACCCCGTATGTTCGGTGCTCTATACGCTAATAAAGACGCACAAACTCCCCCCAGATAGTGCTACTGTTGGCGACCCGTCAGTGTTCAAAGTCAGACCGAAGACCAGCAATGTTGGTGGTCCAACTGATCGTATTGCTTGGTCCCTCAACCTTGTGCTTGTGCAGCTATTCCAGTTTATACCGGCCCACCTACTTAACACTAGTCATTTTCTCGAAAAGTTGAGAGAAGCTAGACTGCAGAAGGAATGCGTGATGGAGTCGTTTGACGTAACATCGCTCTACACTAACGCCTCCAACAAATGCGCATTAGAAGCAGTTCGGGAAATTCTCAATGAACACCACACAAGCGTAAACATGTACGGTCTATCTGTACTGCAAGTGGTGGGGCTCGTCAACGAGTGTCTGCAATGCAACGTGTTTAGGTGGTCGGGTGAGTATCGCAAGCAGATAAGAGGCCTTGCCATGCGCCAAAGACTAGCTCCAGTTCTCGCGGTTGCATTCATGTCCAAAGTCGAAGCTCCTGTGTTAGACCGCATGCCCACCATCTACTGCCGGTATATTGACGATGCTTTATCGTCTGTCCCACTCAGCATGAGATGGATACTTGCTTTGAGTTACTTAACCGGCAGTCAGCGCACATTAGATTTACACGGGGAAAACCGAAGGAGAACTGGCTTGCGTTTCTCAATGTGCAGATCTATGTTTCTGAGGGGGTTTACCGAACCAGCTGGTACCGGAAGCCGGAAAGCAAGAACATCATTGCTCACTGCGCATCTGCTCATCCACTCAGTATGAAAAGAGCCGTTGTTCATAACATGTTCCGCACTGCTCGAGCGGTTTCATCTGATGCCGTGGAAAGGTCCTACTCTGTGGATATGGCGCGCCACATCGCGATTCTGAATGGATATGCTCCCACTGGCAGGGCTAGTGGGCAGAGACGACAGCCGACAACCGTTGAAGGATTGCAGCGAGAGCGGTCAAAAGTGATATTCTGTGTCCCGATCATTTCGGACACTCTGACTGCAGCCATACGTGGCTTCGTTAGGAAGGCTGGGCTGCAAGACGATGTGAGGGTAGTGGCAGTACCCCCTAGCAATCTTAAAAGGCAGCTAGTCCGAAATCGCTTGTATGGCCGTCTATGCACAACACCAGCATGTGTTGTTTGTCCTTCTGGAAGGGCTGGTGACTGTCTAACATCTGGTGTGGTGTACCTAATCACATGTACGGAGTGTGGAGATGAGTATGTGGGGGAAGCAGGTAGACCCTTGTGCGTAAGGATAAAGGAGCACTTGGACGGATTGGGGAGGTCCCATATCTCTACTCCCTTGGGCGAGCATAGGGTGCGGCGGCACGCGAACAGCTGTTTCGGCGTGGAGGTCAAGATCCTTGCGCGTGGAGATGAGATTTCGGCGCGCCGAACTCTCGAGGCGCTGTACATTGCGGCGAGGTCCCCCCAAATCAATAGGAAGGACGAGTGCTTGGCTGCGACCCAAGAGCTGGCGCCGTACGTCGCCCTCTGTGGGTTTTGACCTCTGGGTCATGACCCGTTAGGTCCCTAAGGCGGACGGTCCCAAGGGCTCTAAGCTCATTCACCCATCTTTCTTCCAGCCAGGGTGACGGTGGACGCCTTTTGTCCACAGCTAAGGTTGGCCATGTTTCCGACTTCTTATGGCATCGTTTTCGTAGTCTCTTAGCCTATTGGATGGGTTCCTGCAGAATAAAATGGCATTTGGGAGGGTAGCTTCTCAGATGACTTCGACGTTTCCAGGCTCTGAAGAAGGCGACGACGCCGAAACGTAAGCCGCAATAAAGAGTTATACCAATCTTGGTCTCGCTGAAGCAAACACTCGTCGATTACACTTCTACTCATTCGTCCAACCTGGTTATTTCCCGCTAATTTAAGTTCATTTCCATCCACTGCACATGAGGATAACTTTCACGGGTTTTACATGCACGTGCGGGTCACCTTTACACGTTTGACATGTTTTTGCTGGTTCACACAGGCTTGTGACACACATACACACACGGACAGACGGACTAACGCTCTTATATATAGTAGGACAGGATAGGATATTTAAGTACTGGCTGTCCACCCACCACTCGGAAGTTATGCCCAAATAGTTTCAATGCGCTAAAAGATCGTGTACATAGAGGACGAATATCTGGTACATCCTTAAAACGAAGTGATTCGTATGAAGGTTTATTCCTTTTTCCTCCAACCGACAGGTTTTTTCCAGACAGTACCTTATGCTAGAAGGAATTTTGGTGAAAACCCCACAAATAGAAATGAGCAAGGCAGTGTTCTGCATTTCAGAACGCGCTATGAGCAGGTTGATAGTTTGGCCTAATTATGCCGTTGAAAACTTAGAGAAGGCACCGACCTAGTATAGCAAACGTATCTCGACCATCAGTGGAAAAAACACAAAACGATTTTTAAAAATTGTCTTTATATTCAACAAAGAAATCATAAGGGGACCAGATTTTGTTGTTCGTTATCCCGCGAAAAATCTTCGGATAAGGAACAACAAAACGGATAGGCCGAAACCCGCCGGAAACCGGATAACGGATAACGGATAATCCGCTCATCCCTGATGGGGGTGATCAGTGCCAGGTGTGCGCACAAAATTCTAGGCGTTAAATTTTTAAAAGATATTTTTCGTTCAATTTCCGGTAAATCGTTAAATTTTGTTAAAAGCTGCAATTAGCTGCGAACTATTATTTCAATTAAAAAATATATATTAAGAGAAAATATTATGTGTCCCAACTTCAACAAGTGAACCACGAAAGTTCAACGAACACAACCTAACATAATCAATTTGCAACCAAGAAAGGGTGGACAGCAAAATAAACCAGCCCTCAGCAACAATTTATCTGCAGGGTGTGGGAGAAGAAGAGGTGCGGAATTAGTATTCAGGAGAACGGTACTTCGTGGGCTGGCGCCCGCATTGCACCGGCAAGGCATCTCATCAGGCCGTTGCATATGAAATGGCTAATTTTGCTACCTCAACTTCGGGTCGATTTTTAGTGCTTCAGGCACTTACGAATGTTCCCGTTTTAGGCATTGTATACAATTTCTGAAAGCACAGGATCTCCGCTTTCTTACTTCCCATAGCTTTTGAGACGTAATTGCCGCTTGCCGAGTTTTTACCGTCGTTTTACCGTATGAACCCACATGATATTCAGGTGCTCTACTTATACGAGGGTGCTTTACTTATATAAATAAATAAATAAATAAATATGGATGGAGAAGTGAACACAACGTCGCGGCCGCAGTTCGTAACATCAGCGCTGCATTTGGGGAGGATTCCGCTAAGGAATGACAATTCGCCACTGGTTCGAAAGCCTCCCATCTGGAGATGAAGGCCTCGAAGGTGAAAACCGAGGTAGGCAGCCATCACTCCTTCACGACGACCAACTCAAAGCCACGGTGGAAGCAGATCCGCGTCAAACTGTGAGAGAGCTGGCGCAGCACTTCAGTGTTGACGGCAGCACTATCAGTCGCCACCTAAATACGATTAGGAAGGTAAAGGAATTGGATAGATGGATCCTACACGGACTCACCGCCGGGCAGATGCTGAAGCGTCACGACACCTGTTTCGTTAAGGCTGCGCAATCCAAGGGATCCTTTTTTGGAGGGAATCACGGCATGTGACGAAAAATGGATCCTTTATGACAATGGTCGTCGCTCTTCACATTGGCTGGACAAGCATGAGAGTTCCGAGGAGATGCCGAAACCAAGTCTCCATACAAAGAAGACCATGGTGACCGTATGGTGGACAGTGGCTAGTATAGCCCACTAAAAGCCCTTGAAGGTTGGAGAGACTATCACAGCGGGGAGGCAAGTGCCGAAATTGAAGTGATGCACCAAAAGTTGAAGGAAAAAAGCCAGCTTTGGTGAATCGAAGAGGCCCAATCCTACTGCATGACATCGCATGTCGGCACGTTTCAAAAACCGTTGCCCAGAAACTGGATGAATTGGGATACGAAACTCTACCACATCCAGCGTAGTCGTCGGATCTGTCCCTTATCGACTGTCATTTTTCAAGCATTTTGATCATCATGTGAACGATAAAAAAATTCAACAACCAAGATAAGGTCGAAAATGACCTCTTATGTTTTACTAATTCTCGTAGTTCTAATTTTTACAAAGATGGAGTGTCTAAGTTATTGTCGCGTTGGGAAATGTGTGTAAATTGCGTAATGGTGCTTATTTCGCTCAATAAAATTACTTTCAAGCAGAGTTATGAGTTGTCAATATTGTCAGTCAAAATCGGCCATTTCGTATGGAACGACATAATTAAATATAAAGCAACTTTCTAAAATTTCATGTTGTTGGCGTTTTTCGCGTTTAAAATACGTCCAGCAAGAGAAAAGAATATCTCTGTCTCAACTATCTCAAGTAGCAAGCAGAGTATTTTGGGATAAGCAGCGCCAGGTGGGGATAGGCAGGTCTTGCGATGGGTTAGACCAGTATTTTAGTGGATTTGCTAACGTGCTTAGCAGCTCGGCGAAGAACTTTTCTGGTTTCTAAATGAAAAATAAGTGAGCATGTGAGCTGGGCACGAGCCACGACGGTTTCGCGCGTTGTGGTTTGACAACACGTGAGCTCTAGATCAAGCTCAGATTGGCATTGGAGCGCGACGAGAATCCTGTCGCCATTTACGGATATGTTAGAATGATATGCTCCTGCTTAACTCTTGCTGATTTCAAAATTTTCAGGAGCAATCCTAGTCGGTGGGGGAAGGATGGGGCGGGGATGAGGCCTGAAATATTAAAGGATAAAGGACGGCGTCACTCAATCCCCTTTGGGATGCTCCAGCGCATTCTACTTTTACGGAATGTCGTGGAGGCGATATGAATGCGTATTTGGCCATACAATCACTTGCGGTGGCCAGCCGATGAACAAGTCAGCGCTTTATCCTTTCCAGACACGTCTGGTACCAATTCACCAACCCCGGAAGGATGGAAGGCTTGGTTGACCTGGGCGGAAAATCCGAACCAGGAACCTGGCATCGGGTGCACGCGACCGTCGGCGCCTCCTCCGACTGCGCTACACGCGTCCCTAAAATATTAGTGAATACTAAAAGGCAAAGTGATTAACTTATTGAGAAAAAATCCGCTAAAAATTCCGTTAAAATTTTGAAAATTTCCGTTAAGTCGCTAAGCGAAAATTTAACGAAAACGCCGTTAATTCGTAAAATTCGTTAAATCGTTAACCGTTGAATATGCCCCCTGATCAGTGCTTTAAATAACACCCTCAGTGACAAATTTTTGGTGGCGATGTCCGTTCCTCCACATGGTGCCACTGGAAACTGCTTGCTTCTGCGAGCCGAGCCAAACACGGACAGTCGAATGCAGGCGACAGGCCCTAGTGGCAGGCCGGCCTACGAACATTTGTGTTACATCATATGATTGATGACGTATAAGAGCTTTCGAGATAAATGCTACGGCGTCCGATGCGCACTCGGAAGGCCCGACGAGTGTCCCTGATATGAGGACGGCATCGGGAAGCAACTTAGCTAGTCCGAAAGTTCCGTAACGTAGGCAAGACCCGCGTAGCAACGTTGAATGTGGGTACGTTGATGGGCCGCTCGTGCGAGTTGGCTGAAGCACTGGAGCGAAGAAAGATAGACTTCTGTGCTGTGCAGAAGACGAGGTGGTAATACTGCAAGTCGAGGGACATTGGCGGTGGCTTCAAGGCCGTTTTGTGCGGCAGTCCCAGGACCACCAGTGGTGTCGGTATGATCGTCTCCAAACGTGACGCGATTGCAAGCGTAGAACGTTTCGATGACCGCTTGATGAAGATTCTCGTCGCCGTAAAAGAGCGACGATGCCATTTCTTTTCTGCGTATGCTCCGCAGACAGGCTGTTTCGAGCAAATCAAGGACGAGTTCTGGTCCCTGCTTGATGAGAAGACAGCGGAAGTGCCGTCAGAAGATATGATTGTTGTGGCAGGTGACCTTAATGGTCACGTCGGAGCAACGAAAGACGGCTACAGCTGTCATGGTGGTTTTGGAGATGGGTCGCGCAACGCCGATGGTGAGCGTATACTTGAGTATGCGGACTCACATGACCTCACCATCGTGAATACCAAATTTCGAAAGCGTGACTCCCACCTCATCTCGTTTTATAGCGGGAACGCAAAAACGCAGATTGACTATGTCCTTGTTAGGCTTCGCGACCAGGCCTTGTCACAGACGCGAAGACGGTGCCGCATGAGACGGTTGCCACGCAACACCGTCCACTGATCTGGTCGCTGAAGATCACGACTTCGAGAAGTAAACATGCCGAGCGATGCGGGTCGGCTAGAATCAAATGGTAGCGACTGAAAGAGAAGGAAGCGTCAGTTATTTCTCGCATTCGGTTGCCGACGGTGACAACTGTCGACGAAGCCTGGAAGGGTGCTACCGATGCGATAACACGGGCTGCACGCCTCGAACTCGGCACAACGAAGCCTGGACCACGCTGGGTCGACAAGCAGGCATGACTGTGGACCGATGATGTCAGAGAGAAAGTCCGAGAAAAGAAATGGCTCTATCACGTATCCATCGGTGATAAAACAGTCCATAATTGGCGGAATTATCGAGAAGCGAAGAAGGCGGCAAAAAAGGCAGTGGCCGCTGCTGAAGCCGCATATTACGCTGATGTAAGCGAAAAGTTGAAAACGCGTGATGGTGAGCGTTATCTTTACTGACTCGCGAAAGCTCGCTGTCGCCAAGCAGAAGACATCGAGAAGTTCTTTGGCATTAACGACGACAACGGACGTTTTCTGATGGATCGTAAGAGAGCTGTGAAGCAGTGGCACGACTACTTCGAGCAAATCTCGAATGTTGAATTTGACCATCCTGCTATTCCTTTCGCATCTTCTGTATGCGGTCCCGTTCAGAAGATCACAGTGAGGGAAGCCGAAGCAGCCCTGAAGAAGATGAAGTCAGGCAAAGCCACTGGCCCCGATGACCTGCCAGCCGACTTGTGGAAGTCGAAGGGCTAGTGCCCTGCTGACTGGCTGACAAAGTTTTTCAATCAGGTTGTTGCTGAGAAGAAAGTGTCCGAGAGCTGGCAGCAAAGCACGACCATCCCGATTTGGAAGAAGAATGGCAGTCCTGCGAACTGCGCTAGCTACCGTCCGATTCGCCTACTTTCACACACCATGAAAATCTTTGAGTGAATCGTGGATAGACGTGTAAGGGATGTCGTCCAGCTTTCCACGAATCAGTGTGGTTTCGTCTCTGGCTGTGGCACTGTTGATGCCATTCACGCCGTTCGTTTTCTGCTAGAGAAGCACCGCGAGAAACAGAAACCGATGCATTTTGCCTTCCTGGACTTGGAGAAGGCCTTCGACCGCGTTCCGCGAGAAGTTATATGGTACGCGTTGCTAGAACATGGTATTCCTGAAGAGCTTATTGAGTGGGTGCGTATTCTGTACTCTTGCCCAAGAAGTAGAGTGCGAGCGCCAGCGGGCACCTCGATGGAATTTCCCATCTCTGAAGGGGTGCACCAGGGATCTGCGCTATCCCCACTTCTCTTCGTGGTCGTCATGAATGCAGTCTCACGACATCTCCAAATGGTGGCACCTTGGACGTTGCTGTATGCTGACGACGTCATGCTTGCATGTGAAGATAAAACCGAACTCGAGCGACAGGCACAGGTGTGGTGCGATCGCTTGGCATTGTTCAAACTAAACGTCAAAAGACAGAGTAGTTGACGATTGATGTGAATGAGCATGGATCTATTAAGATCAATGGTACTGAGCTCTCACGTTATCATTCGGTCGCCTGCAACCGCTCTATGTGGTCGGACCGACGAGTCGCTCCGTCAGTGTCATTCGACAGCTCTGTTCTACCAGCGTCTAAACGTCAAACAGACAGCGACTGACTGAACTACTCATATTCTATTCACTTCTTATCGGTACAAAGCTGAGCCTCTCGTGGCAGGAGGCTGAATTTTCAAAAACCAGTCCAATTGCCACCTAACCAGGTGAAATTTGCTTCGTTTCGTTTGTGCGCCGGATCGATTTTGATCAAATCCGTTTCGGCTTCGGTTTACCATGGTGTCTTCTCCGGTCCGCTCCACATCTGTTCCAGTGCGTAAGGGGAAGCGAAGCAGAATGGAGCCCACTGATGCGGTTGACTCTCCGACTCGTCGCCTCCGAGCTCTCGCCGAGGATGGAGATGTGCCGGCGTATATGAAGATCGTAATCGATTTTATCATCGAATCCAAAGAAGAGATCAGGCAGGCGAACCAGCGGAACAAAGAGTTGCTAGAGGAAGTAGTTAGACTGAGAAATGAGAATGATTCACTCAAGCCTCGTCTTGTGGCTGTTCAGTCTTCTCAATCTTCTGCTGCTCAGACTTCTTAATCCTCCATTACCGATCTTGTACCGCCTAGTGCTGTTTCCTCTTCCTCACAGAACCAGGACTCTGATCCTGATCTTCGTAGGTCCGTTGTTATTTCGCATTTAACTGAGTCTAATGCTGGTTCTATCATCGATAAGGTCCTATACGATCTCTCCTCTGTTACCAAAATTCTTGATTGCCTAGGTATCGAGTGCTTACCACTTTCAGTTTATCGCATGGGTAAGAGCTCGCCACGGTTGCTTAAAGTTGTGCTCCCCTCGAGTCGTTTCAAAAAACCAGCTATTGCAGCGGGCCGCCCGGCTACGCTTCACCCCCTTCAAAGGGGTTTTTATTCGCAAGTCCCTTACGTGGGATGAAAGGAAACGGCTAAGGGAGGAGCGTTTGCGTAGAACTAGTAACTTGCATGTTGACTCTCAATTTAAATCTTCCAACTCTCTTTCAACTGCACATCCACCTTGCTCCACTACTCAGTCAGTTGAAAACCCGCGAAATGATGTCAGAGCGGGAAACCAGTGAGCCCTCCCAGGAGTTTAGCAGTTAGCTATGCTTCTTATTCTTTTTCTCGCTGCATGCTGTCTAATATAAGGTCGATGGTTAGGAATGCCGATCTTCTTGTTGCCGAACTGTGCAAAAACGATTACGATATAGCCTTTATTACTGAGTCCTGGCTTGACTCCAAAATTGATTTACAACCCCTACTAGGAATTACTAGCAGCCAATACTATGGTCTCAGATGTGACAGGTTATACAAAAAAGGTGGTGGGGTATTGGTTCTTTTAAAAAAGCATCTCTTAGGCCACTTAATTTTCAAAGAGTCTGTTAAAGATTCTTACGAATTACTGGTGTGCGACGTTCTTTTCGACAACAGTTGCATCAGATTTATCCTCGTATACAGAGCCCCTGCTTGCTCCGCGGCCAGTCACGACCAACTACTTAAAGCTATCAGTGATTTTTCTGCAGTGGATACTTCGTGTGTTCTTCTAGGGGATTTAAATCTTCCAGATCTAATTTCAGGTACAAATCCGTCCAAAATCCTTAAGTCTTCTCAGAAATTTCTCAACTTAACTCGTACGCATGGTCTCCACCAATTCGTTCACTCTCCTACTCGAGGTGGTGCCCTCTTGGATCTTGTGTTTTCAAATGACCAAAGTTGTATTACAAATACCTCCGTCACCACCCCTATCGGGAATAGTGACCACTCCACAATCACTTTCGATATTAACTTAGGGGCCCTACCTGAAGATACACGGTTTGTTAGAGATTTCAAATCTGCAGATTTTGTCGGCATCGAAAACTGTTTAATGAATATTGACTGGTTAGGGTCTTTCAACTCGGTTAACTCCGTGGATGATATGTATGAAATTTTTGTCACGGTGTTACATCATGTCGTAGATCTGTTTGTACCTCTTCGTAAACTGAGGAAAACTCAAAGATTTCTGCCTGTATATCTACGAGAAATGCTAAATTTCAGAAATATGGCCTGGAAACAAGCGGTTTCCATCAATACTCCCAGCTGCCGGGACCAATACAAAGCAGTAAATTTAAAAACGGAGAAAGCGTTTCGCAGGTACCAGATGCATCTCGAAAAGAAGATTGTGGAGTCAGGAGATCGTAGGAATTTCTTTAGGTATGTAAATTCTAGAGCCCAGAAAAAATCCTCAATTCCTGTTCTACGTGATGAGTCTGGTTACATCGCTGCTACTGACGAAGAGAAGGCGGGACTCCTCGCCACTGCTTTTCTGAAGGCATTTGCCAGCACAAGCACCAATGGAATTCCGGAGTGGGAGACGAACGTTGGCGGAGCCATGAGTAGCGAAGCTCGTGTTTATCCTTCTATGTCTCTCAATGTTTGGTTTCATAGGGCTGATATAGTTAAACTTATAGAAAAATGGCCACCATCTTGCTCAATGAGTCCGGATTTCTTACCGCTTTCTTTTATCAAGAACATCGCTGCTTATATCGGATTTCCTCTTGAGTACATTTTCAACTTAAGTCTTATGAGAGGAGAAGTACCGTCACGATGGAGGCACGCTCTTGTTACTCCTATTCCAAAAAAGCAAATTACTGCGGATCCCAGTAACTTTAGACCTGTTAGCATAACCTCTGTTTTTGCGCGCATCCTCGAAAAAACTGTCAAGAAACATATCTTAGATCATCTAGTAAAGACAATCATCATCTCCAAAAACCAATTCGGGTTTCTGGAAGGGCGTTCCGTGGAAACTGCCGTCCTGACGTCGCTCAATGACTGGACTGAAGCTCTCGAGCGCAATAAAAGAACAGATGTTATATATTTCGACTTTAAAAAGGCTTTTGACAAAGTTCCCTGTGGTAAGCTGCTCGACAAATTAAAGTTGGTTGGAATTCATCCTCTAATTGTGACATGGATTGCTAATTTTCTCTCAAATAGGACATATCAAGTCCGTGTTCGCAATAAGTTTTCTTCGGTATATCGTGCACAAAGTGGACTGCCTCAGGGCGGAGTCCTATCCCCAATCCTTTTTCTCGTTTACACGTTCGACCCACCTGAATGCATCGGTCTCCTGGATGTTACATGCAAAATGTACGCTGATGACATAAAAATTTATAAAGTCATCGACAGTCCTGCGGATGAAGCCAAATTACAGACCGCTATAGACTACATCAGAGAATGGTCTATGAAGTGGGAGCTTCCCATTGCGGCTGATAAGACCTTTGTTTTGTCTATAGGACATCATTCCTCTGCTTCTGTTAACTACACATTGGGTGGTTTTAAATAAAGTCGGTGAAGTGCGGGACCTAGGGTTTTTGATCAACTCCAAACTTGATTTTACTTCCCATCTCAGGTTTCTTGTCAATAAGGCTACGACTCGAACGTTTAACCTTTTCAAAACTCTTAGGTCTACAAACCCAAATATTTGGATCAAAGCCTACAAAATCTACATTCGCTCCATCTTGAACACGGCACTACAGTTTTCAATCCGTCAAAACAAAAGGACATCACTTTATTAGAAAGCGTACAGAACAATTTCACCCGCAAAATGTTTATTAGATGTTTTGGTCTTGACTACGCCGCAATTCCTAATGGAGCATCTAGGGCTAAGCAGCTAGGTTTGTCCTCCCTCAAGTGCAGAAGAATCAAAAGTGACCTGGTCATGATGTTCAAGATCCTTAAGGGTATGGTCAATGTTCCGTTGCACCAGTTCTTCGTTCTCACGTCCAGTCGGACTAGAAATGGTGGACTTAGACTTGCCGGGCCGGTTGCAAAAAGTAAGGCTAGGACCAGCTTCTTTTCTAACAGAACTATTCGACTCTTCCTCCCCCTTCTAAAAGAGAACGCTCTTCAAATGTCGCTCAAAGGTTTCAAAAGCTTTCTTGACCGTCGACTCAAAGGAGATCAATCATTCTTTCCATGAAATTCCTCATTTAGTTGTTACTTTCTGCAGGAGCGATTACATTACTGTCGTTTTGCATTTGTTTTTAGCTTGTTTTAATTTGATTGCTCACACTTTTTACCCTTTTCTTCAAATTGTGCGTTTTCAAGGTTGTATTGTATTTTGTTGGTCTTTTAATGTAAGGCTTACGTGAAATTATCACGTCTCCAATAAATAAATAAATAAATAAATAAGTCAGGCAAAGCCACTGGCCCCGATGACCTGCCAGCCGACTTGTGGAAGTCGAAGGGCTAGTGCCCTGCTGACTGGCTGACAAAGTTTTCCAATCAGGTTGTTGCTGAGAAGAAAGTGTCCGAGAGCTGGCAGCAAAGCACGACCATCCCGATTTGGAAGAAGAATGGCAGTCCTGCGAACTGCGTTAGCTACCGTCCGATTCGCCTACTTTCACACACCATGAAAATCTTTGAGTGAATCGTGGATAGACGTATAAGGGATGTCGTCCAGCTTTCCACGAATCAGTGTGGTTTCGTCTCTGGCTGTGCCATTCACGCCGTTCGTTTTCTGCTAGAGAAGCACCGCGAGAAACAGAAACCGATGCATTTTGCCTTCCTGGACTTGGAGAAGGCCTTCGACCGCGTTCCGCGAGAAGTTATATGGTACGCGTTGCTAGAACATGGTATTCCTGAAGAGCTTATTGAGTGGGTGCGTATTCTGTACTCTTGCCCAAGAAGTAGAGTGCGAGCGCCAGCGGGCACCTCGATGGAATTTCCCATCTCTGAAGGGGTACACCAGGGATCTGCGCTATCCCCACTTCTCTTCGTGGTCGTCATGAATGCAATCTCACGACATCTCCAAATGGTGGCACCTTGGACGTTGCTGTATGCTGACGACGTCATGCTTGCATGTGAAGATAAAACCGAACTCGAGCGACAGGCACAGGTGTGGTGCGATCGCTTGGCATTGTTCAAACTAAACGTCAAAAGACAGAGTAGTTGACGATTGATGTGAATGAGCACGGATCTATTAAGATCAATGGTACTGAGCTCTCACGTTACATCTTTCGAGTATCTCGGATCAACAGTCACGTCCAATGGCAGCCTAAAGCTGGAGGTGAACGCACGCGTGGGTGCAGCCTGGTCCAGATGGCGCTCACTGACTGGGGTGCTTTGCGACAGGACAATACCTGAGCACCTCAAATCGAAGGTGTATAGAACAGTCGTCCGCCCAGTAGCGACGTACGGTGCTGAGTGCTGGCCCGTGACGAAGGAAATTGAGAGCGATCTCAGTGTAATGGAAACGAAAATGCTACGGTGGACGGCTGGAGTTACGCGTTTGGACCGCGTTCGCAACGACATCATACGACAGAAGTTCGGTGTCACCCCGATAGCCGAGAAGCTGCGCGAAGCTCGCCTTCGATGGTACGGCCACGTCCTCCGCGCTAACGACGACACCGTCCGTAAGATTGGTCTGAATCTTGAGGTCCCTGGAAAGCGGCCCAGGGGACGCCCGAAGCAACGTTGGCTAGATACGTTGCACTAGGACTTAAAGATGGCTGGTGTGCACCCGGAACAAGCATTTGATAGAGAGAATTGGCGTCACCACACCAGAAAAGCGGACACCGCCACCAAGCGGGACAGACGCTAATGAAAATGATGATGATGATGACGATGATGATGATGAGGCGACAAATTTTTCGACCCCCGTTGTCGTTAAGGACATTATTCCAGATTTATCCTCCAAAGTATGCTCTCACCAACGGTTGCCTTGGCGTGCCTTTAAGAAGAGTTCGTTCCTTGCGATACGCACGCGTTTCTACGAGACAAGAGAAGGGTATGGCCAGCAGATTCTCGCCCATCTCGCGAGCTGCGCAATACCGAAGCATTAAGGTAGATGATGAAGAAGACGCCAGCGTGCAATCAGGAAAAGAGGATCCTGCATGATCAGTGGAGGAAGGTGATGAGTGAAACACCATTCATGAGCGCAGACCTCTTCGCTTCGGTGAAGTGGAGGTGCCGAAGAAGGTGAGTTTCGCAATGTTGTCCTACATGGAAATTTGTTCAATTCTACAATCATAGCGAGGTGGATGGGACAATTTTGTACTCCACTCCACTGAAAGCGGAAGTCGCCCATCCTCAACTATTATGCCTATATGTCACTTCACTTCGTCTTCAAAATTTTTCGGCTAACGACCCCGTGTGTGAGCGGTGGGATCATGGTCATCGATATCGCCCAAAGCTCACCACAGAGGTTATTTAAGGCGCTGATCAGTTATACTCGGTTCGCTTTCAACATTTTGAATGATTACGGTGGGTTATGTTAGGTATGCGCAAGTAAGGATCACTCACCCTTGGTCACCTATACCTGCAGTAACCCTCGTAGTCAACCGAAATTTTAAAAACAGACCTCACATGAGTGATTAGCACCTTAAATAACCTTACTGGGCGAAGATGAAAGAAAGAAACCTTTTCACCTCTGGATTTGTGATAGTACAATAGTGCCTACGGATCTGCTTTCCTTTCTGGAAATCTTCTTCGTTACGATTTTACGTAGATTGCTTTGGATGATTGTAGTGCCTCCTTTTGTGCAAAACCCTAAACGGCAGGAGAGTCGAACCACAAACCTCTCCGCGTCACCACGCTGCTCCGCTATCCACTGCGCCGCCAGTGCTCGGCCGCCACCGCTGTTTCCAGCACACATGGTCTCGGTCTCTTGTGGTTGGGGGTCCACAACTCTGTCCCAGATGCGTTTAGCAGATATGGCACACGTTTTTTTTCGTTTTTTTTTTTGGAATCAGCGTTCGAAGTCACATCCCATGACATACATCTCATTTCAGAATGCCAGAGCAACCTGGTATCCTTCCCTTGTTAGAATAATAATGAAACGAACGTGAACATATCCGATAGCGAGTTACACACGAAATTTATACTGTCTAGCTTTTATCTGAAAGCACTTTGTAACGTACAACAATCAAACAACAAGCAATGAACAACTAGTAATCAACACGGAGATTCCACAGATTCATAAGCGCACATGAGGCAGATGAATGGTGAAAAGCAGCTGATAAGGCACAACTTTAACATGTTTGCTCATTTAAAGGCTAATGCGACTACTCCTATAGAGCAAATAAATGACCCGAAAAACGATAGAAAACGATAAGGAGAAAAATAATCTCGGGCACCCAGGAGTGAGCAAACTGGACTGAGGTGAGTGCCGGAATAAAAGTGAGTTGTGATCGAGGTCGGTGGTGGGGCTGACACTCGGATACCTGACCACCACGATGAAGCAGCTGGTTCTAGTGAGGCTGTGACGTGGCCACGATCTAGTGGTGCACTGGCCGGGCCACGTCGACGGTTCGAACCCGCCCCGCTCGTCGTATTGACAGCATTTCTTGGCTATCCTGCAACAGTTTAGCAGTAGCGAGGCCAGCAACAAATAACAGCCGATATAAAAGGATAATTTAAGACTGACGTCATCTGCTACATAAGAAAGAAAAACGTGATCTAACTGAGAAGCGCAGGCAACAAGAGATTCGATCTCCCGAACACTGATACTGGATGCAGTCTACACGATCAGTGATAGGCATTCACTGATCGTGTAGACGGGAGGCCCCCCGTTCAGTCACGACTGAATGCCTTAGGCTTCCTACGAAAGTGAAGAGGACATAAACTTGGTCAAAGAGCTTAGGCCGCTGACCACAAGTATGCAAAGAAGACTACTGGGGTGGATCTCATTGGCGAGCTCAGTTCGCGTTACCAACTGCTCGATGGGCGTGTTCACGCAGCATGGAAGCAGTGTTGCGTGATCAGCATAGCTAAGGGCCTGTTCAAAGTCGACGACGGCAGCGATGCGAGCGGCGGGAGCAACGCGCGCGACTGCGTAGCGCAGTTCAGGTAACTGCACACACGATAGGAGATCTTTAGAAAGAAGATTAGCGACATCTGCCTTGGCTAACCCTCTCCTCCTAATTCTAGTTGTTTTCTGAACATTGAAGCAGACAGCAAACTATTCCGCAGTGTATTACGATTGTTACACTTTGAACAACAGGAGCTCTAAACTGCAGAGTTCCGTTGATCAACATAAAAGTTGAAAATTTTTGAAAGAACATATGTTAGCCACCTAAGCAAAGCTTCGTTTTTTTTTGTTTTTTTTTTTTTGTTCAGCAAGCAATGGCTGATCAGTGATGCTACAATATCTTCCGAGTAACTAGAACTGGCTTCACGGTGGTCGCTCAGCTCTTATAGATGTGGTAGCTATTTCCACCGCCTTTAATTGGCAGTGACTGGATGGCCGAGCGGGTAGCGATGCTGACTTCCAGGAGGAAAGTCGTGGTTTCCACTCCAAAGGTTGGGTCATTATTATGTAGCGTATTATGAATATCATTAATAGCGCACTGTGCACTTTTAGAGCGTAGTTTGATTACAGGATGGTACCGAGTTCGCTTTTCTAACAATGTTTTCACCCGATTTCTGAAGAGGTTAGTGCACGTCACGTAGTATTACGCCAAGCGCATATTTAATGCCGGTCGTCCAGTTTAGGAATTTGACAATTTGGCGCGTATAATGTCGACATGTGTCATCTATGTAATCCATGCATCTATGTTATCTATGAATAGTCATCGTTTTGGAAACGTTTCCCTGCATAGTCATTTCTGAACATGAGCGAAAGTGCTGCGTTGATCCAATATCCTGAACACTCTCTGAAATGTGAACTAATCCGCCAAACTGTTTCCTGTCGGTCTACCCATCGGTTCGTCTGTACAGTTACTTCACAAGAAAACTTGCTGGTCGGTTACCATGGAGTTTTGCTGCGGAGCCCCAGCCTGTAGTCAGACAAGCTGGTGTACGGGGCTTTGAGGCACTGTTTTATCTTCACCATTCTAGAAGACGGAATTTTGTCCATAAACTTCGTCTGTGGGCTTACTTGGGTTGTTGAACAAGAAATTAGCCTCCGCACTACGGCAGATTAACGCGAATTGCGATAAGGTTTATCGGTAAGTGAGAGTGGATCAGGATCAGGATTAATATGGTATTTGTTATTCTTTGATATCAATTTCTTGTGCAATATTTCTCCTCCTTGAGTAGGATTTTGGAAAACAAGTATCGAGTACGAGAGAAAACCGTCCTGCTGGAACGGAGTTGCAGCATTTACGTCTACCGCAGCCTTCTCAAAACGGATAATCGGTAGGCCCGCCTACCAGCCGGTGTGACTGCAGAGTGGGGCTTGTCCGAAGGACTAACCGATCGACTTCGTTTTTTCTGCTGTGAACCGATTGTGCAGACGGATGGATTCTCATTAGCCAATAAAACTCGTCCTTAGCCCACTCGGAGCAGCCAGCACGTGGAGCATACAATACCGCTCAGATTCTTTGCAAAAAAAGACGCTTTGCGACGATTAATCCGTCACAAAGCATCGTATTGCCATCACTCTTTTCAAAGTTGCTTGTTTAAAATCTAATTAACACCATTAGAAGCCCCGTCTCATTTTCTATTCAGCGATCTAAACGTCATCTAAAACGATTGCGCAGTGACCTAGTTATGAAGCTTTTGCTTCCTCGACTCCGTTAGTTGATCTACGACCCCTTCGAGATCCCCAGCGGCATGTCCTTAAGGCTTTTCGTTGCTAGGTTCATCGAAATTCACAAATCCTCTATTGTTTCAGCAGATCTGTATTTGTTATGCATCGAGTGTCATTGTGGTACTAAATAGTGCCAAGTTTGAATAACATAGGCCCGAGTTCAGATAAGCGCAAACGCGCGGAAACCTAAGATTCAGTTAAGAATTACCCAATTATTAGGTTGTAACGAAATAAATGGCACTGAACCACTGTAAATTTAAACAGTTAATATCTCGGCTTGTAGGCAAGTTTATTAATCGAAATAAAAACCTTCTGATTCTACACATCTTTGCCAACGTGACACAAGCTTTTTTATCCCAGTAGCATAAAAATCTGAAGTTCTGAAATTGACGAAATCTTCGAAGGCACTTTCGGCATCCTGTTGGTATTTGAATATTTTCCCTACCAAGAAGTTGCCAAGATGCTTGAAGAAATGGTAGTCTGTTGGTTAGAGGTCGGGAGAAAACGGAGGATGTGGTAGAGTTTCAATGCTCAGCTCATTTTCTGCGTCATTCGTGCTACATGGGGGTGAGCATTGTCGTGCAGAAGGAGAACTCGCCTTCGGTTTACCAAGGCCGGCCGGATATCCTTCAACTTTTTCATCATTTCTTCAATTTCAATGCAGTACTTCTCTGCCGTGATGGATTCACCGGGAGGGAGGAAGCTGTGGTGTATAATTCCCAGCGAACACCACCATACTGTCACCATTACTTTCTTTTGGTGCAATTCCGGCTTCGCAAAAACCTTGGGGCTCTCATTGCTGTCCACCCACTGTGCCGATCGTCGCCTGTTGTCGTACATTATCCATTTCTCGTCACAGGTTATGATGCGATCAAGGAATGGGTCCGTTTCGTTCCGTAGAAGCAGTGCGGACGAGATCTCATATCGTCGGTTTCTTTGCTCCTCAAACAGCTCGTGAGGCACCCATCTTTCCAGCTTTTTGATCTTTCCAATTTCCTTCAGATGCCGGGCAGCTGTGTTGTGACTGACCCCAAGAACCTTCGCTATCTCCCTGGCACCTTTGTGTGGATCCTCCTCTACCACATCTCTCAGCTTGTCCTCATTAACATCACTATGCCTCCCACGACCTTCATGCTCTTCTAAGCTCTCATCTCCATTCCGGAACTTCTGATACCAACGATACGCCGTCCGAATTGTTGAACATCCTTGACCGAATGCGGCGTTGATCTTCTCGTCCGCCTCCTTAGCTGTAGTGCCCAGCTTGAATTCATACAAGTAAATGCCTCGGATTACCCTTTTGTCCATCTGCAAAAAAGTCAATAAAACTCTAAAGTTTTCCCACTTTTACATAGAAAATTTGGTACTCACCGGTAGAGCAAGGTTTGCGCTTCTAAATGATATGCCACATGTTACGGTTTGTTCTTGATCAAACGCGTAAAGACGCGCCAAATAATGGCGCCAGTCAGTGCCATTTAATTCGTTACAACCTAATAGTAGCCTGCTACAGAAGACAGTATTCTACTAATCCACTGTGAGAACGATGGTCTTTAAAAAACATGTAAATGGCTTTGAGAAATGGACAGAAATGACTAGATTTTCTTTTTTTCCAACAAGGGATTGGTCCAGTCTCAATATGCGGCGTATATTTCTCCTATCTTTGAACTTCTGTTGCTCCTGTACAGGATAATTACGAAAGCCGTGTTTTTTGTGGTCCACAGTAGACCACAAGCACATTAGAATCTAAAAAGAATGAAAAGATTTTGGCCGTTCAAAGTAGATTTCTATGCGGCCAAAGTTGACGAAAACAACAGAAAATTTTGTTTCAGTCGCTTACCTCTTTATGGATGAGTTTATTCGAAAATTCAACTGGACAGCATTTCTCAGCTCGTTGCGAGCTTTCCATAGATGTAATATTGTCCGTATTCAAACTGAAAACCATTTTCACCTCTTCGGCCGCCGAAACAAGTTTGGAGCTGTGTTTCGGCCCGAGTTAAGTTAAGTAGATTTTAAACAAATAACTATGAAAAGAGTTATGGCAATGACGGATTAATCCGTCGCACAGCGTCTTCCTTGCAAAGAATTTGCGCGGTATTGTACGTGGAGTTAGGAGTGTGCCACCACCGTTCAAAAGCTTTAAATGCCTTCAATAAGAGGTCGATGAAACGTTCCACGCTTGTAGTCGCATCTCTCTGTTAAGATTCGGTTATTTCTGAAGACTGCCACACAGAACCGCCTCATGGCCTCTGCCGATGTCCTTCGACTTTCTACAGGACCATCTCGTCTCCTGCACCGCACACAGGTCATCCTTCTTCACTCCAGTGCTCTGTCAATTCGCAGGAGCGGCCCGACAACGTTAACACATTCAGCGTTGCCGGTCGGATCCTGCTTGCGTTGCGGAGCATCTGGACTACCATACTTTCCCTTCAATGCCGCCCTTGCAGCGAGGGCTTCCTCACATACTTTTCACACTCCCTGATCTTCGCGTTGGATTCCGCGGAGGCTTGTACATGAGGATTACTTGAGGCGGTGACCACGAAAATGGAATCCCTTTTCGATCCACTTTACGGTAATATCAGAATTAGTTACTTTTACATCCTAACAGCTTAACAAACGCAAAAAACAATTGTCACCAAGTTTTTTGCCCGGACATTTGTTGGAGAAAAAGTCTCATCGATGACAAGTGACAATATGCTAGACTGCGCCACCGCAAAAGACCAGTCGTAAACTAGAATCGAACTATGAACAAACTCTCGCAAATCAAGTACGCTACCACTAAGCCACCTCAACTCTTGGTGAAGCCCTAGCGTTGGAAAAGCCTTAGCTCCTTTGACAACGCAACACTGCGTCATCGCGTCTGCCCAAGAGTGCAATTTAGCGATTTTGGTTCGCATATTTGTAGCCCGCGTTTCAAGCTCAAAATAACAAATAAAAACGCAGAGTTATAGCAAAAACTATGGAACCACGCTAAGGCAGCCGTCTAACATGTCTTCGAAGGAACAGATTGCTTGGAATGGCAACTCTTTGGCCCCTTTTTTCAACTTTTGCCAAAGCAACCCGAGGCAGTCTTGACCGAGAAATAGCGAGCTCGATATTTTGACCTGCTTTTCAGAATTTGGTAAAAACATATCACATCCACTTTGGGCCTTCCGAAGACTGGGATGATTATGAACCTACAGTGGAAGCGTGTGACTGTATACAAAATCTATTTTCTCTGAAGTCCAAAAAAATCGAAACTGGGGTGACGGTTCACATTTGGAAGTAACGGTACGCACTGCTATAGCACATCAAGGTTTACTTCAAAGATAGCTCAGGAGACATTTACAGGAAATAAATATAATATCAGTGGATTTCACGTTCTTCTTTGAGCTTGGTTTTCGAAACTGTGTTAAACAACAAAACCACCTTCCCCGAAGGTGCTTATAAAACACTCGGTCAAAACTAGTGCTCCAAGGTAGGCCTAACAATCGGGTAAGAGTGCCCTTTCCCTATCAAACATGTGGAATTATCAATTTCCAGCCAACAGAGTGGCCTGTCGGCCGCACTGACGGCTTCTCAACGGCTTCGCCGTAGTAATCTTCTCATCATCAATTGTAGCTGCCATCTATGTCATGGCTCGTGCAGGAACAACACCTTAACAACGTCGAGTGGGGCAAGTTAGAAAAGGGCACGAAGAGAGGCTGCTATTCTAGAGATATTGCTCACTACTTAGAAAAGATCTCATTCCCCAACTATAAACCTACACGTAATTGTTCCTCTAATAAGTGATGCCACGCTGAAAAAAACTCCAACATTTTTAAATACTACGAAATATTCAGAGAATCATCATTCAATTATAATCTGGCGAGAATATCAAAATGCTTATACAGACTATATACACCAAACATTCATCGACCTTCAGCGACTTAGATTACTCCCAGGGCTGAAGTCTCGGGCCGCTGACGATCGCCATCATTTGTTAATTACCAGGCTGTCCAATAATTCCTGTCCGAGAATTTCACCATTTTTATTTTTTTTTCAACTTTATTGAAAAACAAGTCTAATCAACAATATAATCACCACAGTTATCCACTACAGTGGCCCATCGATTGGGCAGGTCGCCGATGCCCTTCGCCCAGAACTCCGGGGGCTGCGACTCGAAGAAGTCCGCGATGTCGGATTTGAGGTTGTCGTAGTTGGTGAATTTTCTTCCGGCCAAATGGTGCTTCAGCGGGCGGAACAAGTGGTAGGCGGAGGGGGCGAGGTCCGGGGAATACGGCGGATGGGCAACCGTCTCCCAGCCGAGCGTCGCCAACTTCTGCTGGGTCTCCTTCGCCACGTGGGGGCGCGCGTTGTCATGCAGCAGGTGGACCGAGGCCCGTCGGGGACGCTTTTCTCGGATGGCGGCGGCCAGTTTCTCGAGCTGATCGGTGTAGATGGAGGCGGTGACCGTCCTGCCTTGCGGGAGCAGCTCGAAGTACAGCATGCCCTTGGCGTCCCACCAGCAGCAGAGCATGATCTTCAGCGGGTGCAGGTCGGCTTTCGGCGTCGTCGGCGGCTCTTCTCCGCGCGGGATTCAGTCGGCACGGCGGGCGACGTTGTCGTAGAGGACCCAGCTCTCATCCTCAGTGACCAGGTCCTCGAGAAACTCCTTGCGATGCAGACGAAGGAGGAGGGACTGGCAGACGGCCACGCGGCTCTGCTTGTTGGCGTCCGTTAGACGGTGGGGGATCGAACGGGCCAGAACTTTGTGGTAGCCGAGTAAGATGAGTCGATTGTGGATGGTGGACTTGCTGCAGCCGAGCGTCGTCGCCAGTTCACGGGTGGTGGCTTCCTGCTTCTCCTTGATACAGCGACGGACTTCGTCATCATCCACCGTAGAAGGCCTCCCGCTGTGCTCCCTGTTCTCGAGGCTCGTGTCGCCGCTAACGAAACGATTGAGCCAGCGCCTGACTGTGCGTTGGGACACTGCATCCTCCTTGCACGCTCTGCAGATGTTGGCGACCGCGGTGGCCGTGTCGTTGCCCAGCAGCCACTCGTAGTACACGAACGTACGAATTCGACCTTGGTCCATTTTAGCTTGTACTGGTAGCTAGACGCGGCGACTGCGCCTTATATACCCCTAGCGTGGAACTCTGGAGAACCTTCTAGAAGGTTTTTACATTTGCCTGATATTATAACACTTCTAAGGAAAATTATAGAATTTTGAAAATTGTCGGACAGGAATTATTGGACAGCCTGGTATTACAGTACTCCTCGAGTACCTTCATACCCTTACACGATATGAGATAAACCACATCTACCACTACAGTCATCTGCTGTTGTTGTTGTTCCCTCGAAAGGACAGTCTATATATCGCAGAAAATGAGATTTAGTTTTCTCGCATACTGTCGATTATTCGGAAAAAAGATGTTGTTGTCAAGAAGCGCGGGCACGGAGCTGGGTTTATCAAATAAACATACCTCCATTGCCGAGCCGTGCCTGCGCCTGGTATAAAAATCGCGACACGCATTTTGTAGGCTTTTTCTTGCATCATGATTCTCCTGCTTCGACGCTTACTTTGTTATTCTTAATGTTCCTCAATTTCACCATTGTGTCATCACAAAGATTTTTGGGTAAAAAATTGGTTTAATTACCCCCAAGTTTAAGGTGACGCTGTGTTTCCTGACGCTGTCATCGTTGTCATGACGCTGTTGTGGTTATTGGGAAAAACTTGGTATAACTCATTTGCTGGATCGAACCGCGTGGCTATCGAGAGTCTACCAAGAAATATATTTACTATACATAATGGAGCAATATATGTCCGCTCATACAATCGGTTTGGAAATAATTGTGATCTGAGTTTTTACGTAAAATTTCCACCAGCTCCGCTCTACCGTGCAACTTCACCTGCCGAAGACCACTATGGACCTACTGCTAACTTCGTTTGATATGAATGACAAGCAGAAAAATTTGTTGTCTCTCGCTCTCAGCACAATCTCTTCCACTTTGCTGGAAAACTGTGAACAAAATATCCGTTGGTGTATGCAAATGCAATGGGTGTAAGGAATGTCAGGTATAGTAGGATGGATTAAGGGATAAAGGGATAGAATCTGTTCCGATCTGCACTGCCGCCTTGTCAGCCTGACCCAACAGCCGCTATGTATATAGCGATATCGTACGGAATACAACAGCGGCCCAAGGTCCAGCGGGTTAGACATCCGCCGATAAACCCCATCTGTTATCGGACCACCCGCGCGAGGCCACCCAGTAAAACACCGTCCACGGAATAGAACAAAAGGACACTACACCAGCACCCAGGCCACTTGGCCTTCCGACTTCTCCTCTCGGGCATTCTCTGGCTTGGGACTCACCGCTTTCCTTTACCATTCATGTCCTCCTTCTATTCCTATTAAATAATAAAGTATTCACAATGAAGGTGTTTTGTCATGTACTTGAAATATAGAATAAATTGATAGCGAAGGGAAAGGCTTATATCCGGCTTCCTCAAGTGCCGCGACACTCAAAATTGGTAAGCCAAATCCTGATGGAATCGAAGATATAACATGGAAGTCCCGGACGAGCTTTTTCATAAAAAAGGGTAAAATAATTTCCTTATTCCCCACTTTTGCTTGTTAAGTTTGTACGAACTGATCATTTTTACAAATTTAACAAGCAGAAGTGGGGAAATAAGCTGTAGCTCTCGTAATGTTAATCGTTTTGGTAGAAACCGTTTTAAAAATTTAAAAATTTTAATAGCAACTATTTTTTTTTCTATAACATTTTCTTGGTTACCATATATTACCACTGGGGAGGTTCTTAAGTATAAAACCGCGCATTTTGTATTCATCCCTCCTTTCTATCTGACGTTCAAATTTTAAAAGGAAAATTTTTTCAGATCCATATCATAGTTCTGCCTGACGCTAGTCGTCGTTTCGAAAACTCACTGCCTTAGTCTTTCTGAATACTCTTAGTCCCTTCTCGGACAAGAAAATGGAACAAGCTAAAATAGCAACTCTGAATCCTTTCTCGGATAAGAAAAAGGGACTTGCTAAGGACAAAAAGTGCGCTGGAATTATGAAACACAGAAGAAACGTACGTAGAGAAACGTACTTAAAGGAATCGTACGAAGTCATTGCGCCACAAATCTTTAAAGTAAGCGCTGGCATGTTTCAAAAGCGCCAAGGAAAATAAAGGGCAAAACACCAAATATGATACTGGAATACATCTGATAAAACACTTTCGCTCTCTGTTTTCCTCATATTTCTTCCATGTTCCACAAGGATAGATCGTTTTCTATCCTGCAGTTGTAATGACCTTTAGAGCTAGGTACAAAGTACCCTCATCACCATCAGCCAAGGACGTCAGATCTCAATATCCGAATCTCCCAGCAACGAAGGCAATAACCGAAACTCCGTATCCAACCGTGACATTTGCCTTTTACTTCTTGTTTCTTTTTAAAGGGAAAAACCCCTACTTTTAATATTACAACGATGAACTCCCAACCAGAGAAGTCAGAGGAAGATGTCCTTCTTGACAGTTTTAATGCACTAACACTCCCGATAAAGTCAAGGCATTAGAAAAAGAAGTAGACCTACTTCGAAAACCCTGCATCAAAACCAAGAACTTTGAGCAAACATCTAAGAAAATAAAACGAAAAAATCTGAACACAAACTTCCCCAAAGGTTCTATTACTGTGCACGGATGAACAACCAGCTGCCACCTTTTGCCACACCTGATTGTAGAACAAGACCCTACTGCACTAATTACAGCGCACCACCGCCATTGTTCCCTAGAAATACTCACCACACCCCGGTAATATTTTAATAACCTCATAGCACCAACTCATAACTACTTCCTCCCTACTGTTCCTAACCAACATGAACAATAGGCAGCCACACATAACTTTTTTCTTATCAGTAACGCACCCCCAGTTTATTAATACTAACGTCCCATTTCGAACCAAACGGACTACAAGGAGGGTAATTAGATCTACAGTAAGGCATGACGACCATTTACCAGGCTGTCCAATAATTCGTGTCCGAAAATTTTCAAAATTCTATAATTTTCCTTAGAAGTGTTATAATATCAGGCAAGTGTAAAAACCTTCTAGAAGGTTCTCCAGAGTTCCACGCTAGGGGTATATAAGGCGAAGTCGCCGCGTCTAGCTTCCAGTACAAGCTAAAATGGACCAAGGTCGAATTCGTACATTCGTGTACTACGAGTGTCGTCAGCATCGCAAGGAGTTTCTCGAGGACCTGGTCACTGGGAATGAGAGCTGGATCCTCTATGACAACGTCGCCCGCCGTGCCGTCTGGATCCCGCGCGGAGAAGAGCCGCCGACGACGCCGAGAGCCGACCTGCACCCGCTGAAGATCATGCTCTGCTGCTGGTGGGACGCCAAGGACATGCTGTACTTCAGACTGCTCCCGCAAGGCAGAACGGTCACCGCCTCCATCTACACCGATCAGCTCGAGAAACTAGCCGCCGCCATCCGAGAAAAGCGTCCCCGACGGGCCTCGGTCCACCTGCTGCACGACAACGCGCGCCCCCACGTGGCGAAGGAGACCCAGCAGAAGTTGGTGACGCTCGGGTGGGAGACGGTTGCCCATCCGCCGTATTCCCCGGACCTCGCCCTCTCCGACTACCACTTGTTCCGCCCGCTGAAGCACCATTTGGCCGGAAGAAAATTCACCAACTACGACAACCTCAAATCCGACATCGCGGACTTCTTCGAGTCGCAGCCCCCGGAGTTCTGAGCGAAGGGCATCGGCGACCTGCCCAATCGATGGGCCACTGTTGTGGATAACTGTGGTGATTATATTGTTGATTAATTACACTTGTTTTTCAATAAAGTTGAAAAAAATTAAAAATGGTGAAATTTTCAGACAAGAATTATTGGACAGCCTGGTACAGATAAGTTTATCTGCTTGAAATTAACACCTTACCGAACAGGCACCCGATATCTTTTTTTCTTCGAAAAAGTGTCTATATCGTAGCCCTAATTTTGACCGGATATTGTATACAAATAATTATCTGTAGCGCGCCCTTACTCGACTTTTGCACCTGCTTAAGTGCACCAGGGAAGCAAATGGACGCGGATCGCCTCATATCGGCGTAATCTTTGCAAATATCACTATTTGAGTATCTAATACTCAAATCTCTCCATCTTTAGGCTGCGCATCTAAGCACCCGCTGCGCAAGTTTGCTTTAAAGCGCGCATGCTATAGCGACGTTCCAGAACCAACAGCAACAAAAACTGACAGTGATCAAGGCATTTCGCTAGTACCACTATGGTACAAATATAGCTCTTAAAGTGCGATGTCATTTTTCACATTACGTAACCATCGTTTCTGAAATACTCACTAACTACACACCAGGTTATCCATTCCATGTAGCAATGAGCATGATACCGACAACGTCGTTCCCTTAATCATCAAGCAAAGAAAACTCCTCCTTCTCCCTAATTACACCATATAGGCTTTACAACGAGAAATGCAAAACTCTCGCTCATGAAACAACCGAAGAGGAAAACAATCTTGTACAAACCAGTCGTTGCTCAAAGCACCTGCCAAGGTTGTTCCATGATTCCTACACCAAGGGGAAGAACGACAAAGAAAAAACAAGAAAAAACCACCCGAAACTGGTTAGCTGTTTTCCTTGGTCCGAAGGTTGACTAGCAACGAAGAGTGCTGCATTCCTCACCTCAGCCTTATATCAGCTTTCTCCGGCAGGAGAAGTCTCTTTTTGCACAATATTCCACGTGTTTCTATTCGCGTTCGTCTTTTTTTTCGCATCCACTTGCTTCTCCTACAGACATTGCTTCGTTTTCACTTTATGCTATGCGCAACCCTCTTTGCCTACCGTTAAAGAACGGAATTTTAACAGATACCCTCATTCTATACATTTATTTATTCTTCTCTCGCCTCTAGTAGTGATACACGCGCACAACCTTCAAAACTTCTGCTAATCGATTTACACCTTTCTCCAATTTCTTTCTTCTTTTCTTTCCCCTTGAAAGAATTTTAAAAAATGTTTAATTAAGATTTTTACCACTTCATTTTTAAATAATCGAGTCTATAAATCATTTCCAGAAATCCGATACTCAACAATCAACAATCATCGTCTCAATAACAAGCAATCGTTCACCTATACCTCCGCAGCCGACACCAATGCTGACATCGACACCATCAAACCACCTCAGCTCTTACTCCGGTCTCCACATACTCCACCCTGGAAACATTAATGTCCCGGGGACCGACTCTTAAACGGTGGCGGATGTAACGGGTGTAAGGAATGTAAGGTATAGTAGGATGGATTAAGGGATAAAGGGATAGAATCTGTTCCGATCTGCACTGCCGCCTTGTCAGCCTGACCCAACCGCCGCTATGTGTATAACGATATCGTACGGAATACAACAGCGGCCCAAGGTCAAGCGGGTTAGACATCCGCCGATAAACCCCATCTGTTATCGGACCACCCGCGCGAGGCCACCCAGTAAAACACCGTCCACGGAATAGAACAAAAGGACACTACACCAGCACCCAGGCCACTTGGCCTTCCGACTTCTCCTCTCGGGCATTCTCTGGCTTGGGACTCACCGCTTTCCTTTACCCTTCATTTCCTCCTTCTATTCCTATTAAATAATAAAGTATTCACAATGAAGGTGTTTTGTCATGTACTTGAAATATAGAATAAATTGATAGCGAAGGGAACGGCTTATATCCGGCTTCCTCAAGTACCGCTACACTCAAAATTGGTAAGCCAAATCGTGAGGGAATCGAAGACATAACACAAATTGCTCCAAGTTCCATAAATGCAGATTCCTGTTCATTATACGCCATAGCGCCTTTCGTTCAATGATGTTTGAAAGTTGGTCCTTTTAGTTTTGGATAGGTGAACAGGAAGAAAGTGCAGCTAATCTGAACGTGAACTGTAAACATCTTTCAGATTTCCTGTGTAGAAAAATCCTCACTAAATTCTCGTTCTACGATACCACAAACAAACAGATTGTGCGGCGCAATCCACAAAGTTTGATCATCATCATTACTCCTTATTTGAGCACAACCCGCATTTTCTAGCTAACGGGGACTGAAACTGAGAAGACTGTCATGGCGCCTTTAAGGTAACTAAGAATCGTCCACGCAAGATCACAAAAGATGAGTTTCTAAACTATGGTTCTTGAGTGGCTGCATACTACCACCCATCCGTTAAGGGTTTCTTGAGGCAGAACCCCTCCTCCCCCCCCCCCCGGGAAGTGCAGGATTCACAAATACGTATCTTTTGTGCCGACTAAATCACACGTGATGGTCGTGATGCAGCTGCGGTGCACTGCAATCGAATTGCAAACTGATACTTACGACATTAATGGTGCCTCGAAATCGATTTGAACAGAAAACCGCAATTGGTAAGAGGAAAAGCTACATGTGATACAATGTGTTTGATACAAGGAACATAGCTGGAGCATTTCCCAGGTATTACGAAAACGACGCAAACCGGAAAACTAAAGAAAGGCAGAGCAAAAACTAAAGTAACAAACACGAGGTTGTAGGTGGACTTTATTTCGGCCTAACGTTTCGACTGATCCGTCGTCATCAGAAGCATAAAAGTGGCGCAAGGTTTCTGACGTGAAATCTACGCGACTAACTTCAGTCAAAACATTAGGCCGAAGTAAAATCCACCTACAACCTCGTGTTTGGCACAGTACTAATATACAGCTGAAACTTACCACGCCGAGGTTAAATGAAGAGAAAAGCTGGAGATTAAAAATTAACAAACTTACCGCTCTCCTGATACAACATCCGATCGGGATATACACAGCGATTGACAGAACCAAAATTATTGCAACAATGTTCGACTGAATAACTGGCCCTAAAGTAAAAATGCTTGGACGATAAAGACTAGGAAGGATCATATGCAAAACGCTCCTACATATTCGATTTCGGTCAGTAAGGACATTTAGGTGTCTCGTCACGTAGTCAGCCGCTTCGTTCACACATTTAGACTATAAATAAATATCTCTCAGTCACAGAAAACAATTTTTGCAGATACCCAGAATAAAATTACCTTCCTGCAGTAACCATGAGTGCACCATGTTCCATCTACCAGATCCGCTGCTCCAATTTCAGGCTCACAAAGACCTGTGCCATTGACATCGCGACAACATCGTCGACAGGACAGGTGCACTAAAAAGAATAATACAGCAAATCTAACTGAATAGATGATTAATCGATTATCGATCGTTTATGATCTGCCAAATGGACCGGTAATTCAGCTCCAAATCATCGTACTGGGCTGACAAAATCTGCGACAGCCCATGAAGTATTGGTTCACGGGAAGGAAGATACTTGAGGAAGAACGAGGCAAAATAGGTGACATAGTTCCTTCGTTCTTCAACAAACAATTGACTAGATTGGTCATTATCTCTAAGCTGCGGCCGCTTGTTATTGAGAACTCTAATAGTGAACTGATAAGCCCATGTTCTCGGCTTAATCACGCAAATCCTAGGTACTGAACTAACCAGGATACTATCTCAACGGTCGGTCGGAACGGCGCAAGTGTTGTATATGGGCAGAACCGCCTCTCCCTGGGAAGTAACAAACTGCAGGTATCTCGACCCCAATACAACTCTGCGCAGAGTTAGGGGCGAGGGAACTCGCCTGTTGGCGCCCTGTTGATTCACGTGCTCCACAGCTGACGGGCGCGCGCGGGATGAGGGCTGGTATCGCGGATTGGCGCAGTGCACAGGTGCCGTAGTGGGGGAGAGCTTGGGCTCGTGAACGTGGGGTCAGGGATTGGATCCCGCGGACTGCGTATGTTTTGCACTTTGCAAAATCCATGTTTATCATATAGGTGATCCACCTAGGGTATTATAGTGTGTTTTAGAGCATGTTTACATATACATATATCACGCATACCGTTAACAATGGTGGTCCAGGCAGGGTCACCGATTTCGCTGAAACTTCATTTAGGGGGTTATTTGGGATGATGATCACGAATCTGATATCCGTTCTTCACGATTCCGTCGGAGGCCATCCATACCGTTAACAAGGGTGGTCCAGGCAGGGTTACCGATTTCACTGAAACGTCGTCTAGGGGGTTATTTGGGATGATGATCACGAATCTGATATCCGTTCTTCACGATTCCGTCGGAGGCCATCCATACCGTTAACAAGGGTGGTCCAGGCAGGGTTACCGATTTCGCTGAAACTTCGTCTAGGGGGGGGGGATTATTTGGGGTGCTGATCACGAATCTGATATCCATTCTTCACGATTCGGCTGTATAATATAAATACAGGGAGGCACAGGATTACATTCCTAAAGTTTCTGCCGGTGACGGCAGGTAGAGAAAGAAGTTTCAGCAAAAAAATTTTTTGACTGAAGTCTTGTTGGTGGAGTCGGAACTTTTAACTAGTGCCACAAAATATTTATCGTTACATAACTACAGCTTCATACAAAATAGGCTTAAAATAAGTGACACAGAAGTGAACATTTTAGCTAATCTGTAGTTTGAAGCATATGTTATATGCAAACATCCTCTATAACACACTATAATACCCCTAGGTGGATTACCTATATGATAAACATGGATTTTGCAAAAGTGCAAAGGAAACACAGTCTGCGGGATCCAAACCCCTCACCCCTCGCTCACGAGCCCAAGCTCCTCCCTACTACGCCACCTGTGCATTCCGCTGATCCGCGATACCAGCCCTCATCCCGCGCGCGCCCGTCAGCTGTGGAGCACGTGAATCAACAGGGCGGCAACAGGCGACTTCCGTCGCCCCAAACTCTGCGCAGAGTTGTATTGGGGTCGAGATACCTGCAGTTCGTTACTTCCCAGGGAGAGGCGGTTCTGCCCATATACAACATTTGCGCCGTTCCGACCTACCGTTGAGATAGTATCCTGGTAAGACGACTCACAAGGGATGGGTCTGAAGCGTATGTCTAAACGAGGGGAGCGAGTCATATAGGGAAAATCCTCACCCCTCAATTACTATAAAAATGTGTTTTTTTTGCCAAGTCGCTAAAACCAAGGAGTAGGGGTCCTTGAAGTCACAATGGAATACGGCGCATCACGAGTTTGGGGTCTTGTAAGCCCGCAATGACTCTGCCGGCAAGCGGCTCGTAGCGCAATGAAAGTGGGGTTGCTTCATGCTAGTAAGGTCGGGGGTTTAGTTCTTGTGCGCTGCTGCGTTTTTGCATTTCGACTGACTGGTTGAGATTTGGGGGATTCTGACGTCTATACCATTTTCAGACGTTTGCTGCGCATTTTCGAGCTGTACGCTGTGGAGAGTACCTTCCTTGCGATTTGCTTATTACTGACCGGATTTTTAACCACGACGTCTTCGTCAACTTCAAGTTGATGTTCTGCGAAGTGCTTTAGTACGCTGGTCATCCGTTCGGCCAGCTTTATTTCTTCCCTCGAAGATTCCTTGTCTAAAGATGGGCCACACTTCAACGGGAGCAGGTGGATCACCACTCGAGCACCTTCAGACATTGTTGGTGTTAGGTTTTAGAAAATCTTCAGCAGACCTCTGATTTCCAGGTGACAGTCAAAGATGAGGGAAAGAGTGTATCGATGCCGTTTAGATTAATTTACCGGATCTACAGACCGACCTCGTTCCACATTTTAACCACCTCCGACGTCACATCCTGGTCTCTTTTGAAAATACGAACGGGATGGCTCTTCCCGAGGTCATTGGTCATGTGTGGAAACAGACTGTAAGGAGCCTGTAGCCTTTATACGTTGCCCGTATTGTGCCCAGTGGTGCTTCATACACTTTGTACCTGTGTATCACTGATGTTGAACATTTCTACATCATCATGTTGAATACCACAGCATTCAGCTGGAAAATCAGGCATAAAAACGTCTGAAAATGATATAGACGTTAGAATCCCCAAACCTCATCCAGTCAGTTGAAATGCAAAAATGCAGCAGCGCACAAGAACCAAACCCTCGACCTCCCTCGCATGAAGCAACCCCACTTCCAATGCGCTCCGAGCCGCTTGGCGGCAGAGGCATCGTGGTCGTACAAAACCCCCAAACTCATTATGCGCTGTATTCCATTGTGAGTTCAAGGACCCCCTACTCCTTGGGTTTAACGACAAAAAATACGACAAACAAAAAACGGCAAAAAATAAACACATTTTTATGCTAATTGAGGGGTGAGAATTCTCCCTATATGACTTGTTCCGCTCGGACATGCGCTTCAGGCTCTTCCCTTGTCAGTACCCTTCTCTTTCTCTCTGCTTCAAGGATCCAACCTTAGTCTCAGAAGAGGACTTCGCAGCACAAAAAAAAATCAAACGAGCAATAGAGATCTACAAATCTCTGGTTCACTCAAAACAAATGGAGACCGCTACCATCTCTCGAAATACGAACCAGGCATGTCATCCACATGCGCAATCTTTACCGCTTGACAGTATAAAGGATAAAAGGGTAAACGACGGCATAAACAAATCCCTGTTTTTGCTGCGCCACGCATTCTATCTCTACGTCATATCGTTGAGGTAATTCGAATACATGTTTTGCCTATACAACGAATTGCGGTGGTCATCGGATGGACAAGTCAGTGTTTTTGTTTTCCGGACACGTCTGGTGCCAACCAACTTTGGAAGATGAGAAGGCTTGTTTGGCCTAGGCTGGAAACCCGAAATAAGAACCTGGAATCGGGTGCACGTGAAAGCTGACGCCTCTTCTGACTGCGCTGTCGCGCGCCTACTTCACAGGAAATGGAGATCAACAACACTTTCGATGCGGACGACACCGCTTTATTAGCACGAGCTCGGTATCGACGGAGGTGCTGTTTGGCAGGGACGTTGAAGAAACATGGATAGCTAGGTGGCCAAGAAGAGAGCATCGAGACGATGTAGAAACTCCATTACTTTGGAAATGCTTTATCCTTCGATGTATATGCGGAACAGGAATGGCGGCAGTAGAATGAAGTCGACCTTTCTCAAGCAGGTAAAGTGCACCAAAATCCTATGTGATAAACGACGCCTCGAGGCACTCGCTCTATGAGATAGTGATGAGCCCTTTCTTTTTGTGGTAGAGCATATTGGGCCCTAGTCAAGCAGTAAGGGAGGAACTTGTGCTTATCTGAAATGATCAGACTCAGGACGTGTGGATGGATCCAGCAGGAGGCAAGCGTGATAGATATCAGGAAACTGTTGAAGGTAGCTCCTATTCAGTTAAAACGAGAACAAAGGCTGAAGTCATCGCTAGTGAGACACCTCGAGGCACCTGGAGGAGCAATCCCAGCTTGAGGTGGGACAACACCAACTGTAAGAGTCCGACCTCTCTAGTGTGCCTCACCATCGAAGGAAGCTCTTATACAATGAATCAACGTCTGCGCTCTTGCTCAGATTCAGGGTAGAGTGTAGTGGGACAAAACACCATCCTATTCACCAAACTAGGATTGTACCAACCCGAATAGAGACCACGAGGACCCCAAGGGAAAAAATAGGAGCGTCTAGGGCCGTATGCTATTCTCTCCCCAACCGTCCCCGGCCGGGTATGAGGCGGTCTCCGCCCACCTCCCCGGTATGCACATCTCTCCCCGAGCACTCTCGTGGACGGGTGACGTCATCAAAACCCGGGGACGGCATCCCCCTAGAAAATTGCTCGGGGACAGGCAGAGATGCAGTGGAAATGCGACGCTGGAGCGGGAAACTAGCATCGGGGCGTGATATTTGCGGTCAGCTGCTGCGGCGCGTCTCATCGGTTGCGAATATTTACTACAACAATCGCTCTTCCACATTCAGTTGAACACTAGTCGATGAAGAGAGCACTTCAATGCACCCGTAACAGTGTGGAATATCTAATTGGACACAATAAAGGTTTTGGTAGTTAGTTCGCGATTGGTATACAACTTCCGGAAATCAAAGGAAACGTGATAGGAGGCTGAACTTTTTAGGGTTAATCGGGTTAATTACTATTCTTTTCAGTGAAGAGGAAGCGAGCCACTAAAATAAATATAAGTAAAACTCCCATTTCACACGAACAGTTTCAATCTTTTAGAAATTAGAAAAGATAAGCTGGTAGGAAAATTGAGTTTTTCCCACAAATAGCCTTTTTGCTCATGCAAAACTGTGCTGAAATTTTAAACAAATTGATATTGTGTTCGTTTTACCTAAATGATTATCTGCATTTGTAAAAAAAATGTAGCCTCTGTGAAATGCCAAATTCGCACTCAAAAAGGTTCAAGAATCTTTTTCAGCTCGTGCTCTTAAAACTTGGAATGAACTTTTTTTGTAGCATTTCTCAATTCTTTCGAAAAGGCATTCAGCTACAAATCAGAAAACATTGCTGAACAGACAGGACATTTGAGAAATTAACCACAAATTTGATGAAAAAGGGTACGGGATATTTGGATGAAATATATAATGCCTTCTCAGTGGATGAAATACCAACTCGCTTTGAAAAAAAGAGCACTTTTCACTTCACGTAATTCTTGGAAAAACTCGATTTAGCAAATCCTCGAAGAGCACACTTTTGCGTAATCTTCTGTGTTCAACTGATTTTGTACCACTTTGAGTTCAATAAATTATATGTGTTCTACACAGTGTGGACCCCCTCTGTGAAAATACATCTCTCTAAACACTGCATGGTAAACGCTGTGGTGCAGAATACTCAATTCATCCACTAGCTATGAGGAGCTCACAGCCGTGATAGTTTACTCCAGTCGCAATCCTCTGCTCCTCTACCCTACTCTGTCATCTCTGCCATCCCCGGGGGCGCCCCGGAGATGTGCATAAGGTGGTGTGGGGAGCGTCGAAACTCGGAAACCCGGCGCGAAAAAGCCGGGTACCATCCCGAGTCGGGCGAGAATAGCATACGGCCCCTAGAGACATCTCGTCGAAGTTGGTGCTATGGCACAGAACACGCTCTATAGGACAAGAAGGGCCAGAGGAACATCGGATCTCGTGACTGTGAAGGAGAATAAAAAGGTCTTTTATTCCGCTATGAAGAAAAACTAGCCCAAGAATTCTCATACTGCAGATCGAATGAATTCATCACCTCCACTACCCTTGACCTCCAAAACCATCGGGCAGCATTAAACTCAGGAATTCAAAACTTAAATGAACAGCGTACCGTCGTCACATATGCAACTCTTCTTCGCGATGCTTTGGCGTTCACAATATGGAAGACACACTCCGTCCTGACATTCACCTTCCTCAATACAGGGAGAACCGTTTGGTATCGCTGCGGCAGGTGGACATTCCCCGGAATGCCCTCTGTAATGAGCCAGCCGAGTAACTAAGTGCTGAAACGCAATACCACAAATACTTACGAACAGTAGGACGATGCTTTACACTGTAAAGGATCTCCAGGTAAACACACGTGATCAGCTGGATGGTATGAGCAGGTTGTATTGCAGCAAGGTTGGTTGTGAGGGGAACACTGAGCCAAAGGAGCTAGTTTGCACTCCGTCGTACAGCAGGTTGTACTTCCTAAACACCGACAATTGAAGTTCACGCTTTCAGGGGTCAGGGGGAAGAGGAGGAGAAGAAATATAAAGGGAAATAGAAGGCGTGAGATAAAAGAAAATGTGTTACAACAGTAAGAATTCGAGCACATCATAGCAAACATGAGTCGCGGGCTTTATTCTCTCTCTCTCTCTCTCTCTCTCTCTCTCTCTCTCTCTCTCTCTCTCTCTCTCTCTCTTTCTTTCTTTCTTTCTTTCTCTCTCTCTCTTGCACGAAGAGTTTAGGGAATCTAAACCAACATAAGCTACGAGATGATCAGACCTACCACCTGACATTTAAGGACCCAGACACTAACTGTTCCGATTATCCGATTATGTGCACTTATTGTCCTCTTCCATCATTCCATCAGAACTTTCATCATACGCTTTTCAACCAAGAACACAAATGCACGAAACCCTGGTTGGAATGCCGCCTTCTCATCACTTCCTATTTCCATTCCCATTCCCATTTCACGACCACTGAGTCCTTATCCTCAGTGTTTTCGTTTTAGGCACATAAAGAAGTAAGGACACAGGCCGGTGCTTCGCGGCAGTATAAACCACGCTCAACGAGCGCATGATCGGCATGATTACGGAATTTTTCACGCCGCCCAGCAGTGCCGCACCGCATTTATACCATTTTTACGTCAACGTCTAATCTCCTCTAAGCAAGCTTGACGTTTTTGAAATCAAATTGAACATCTCCAAATTTAAAGGACCCTTTTCCACATTACATTAGAAACATTCTGAGAAAGTTAGAATTATTTGTTGTCCAAGGAAAAAGATAGTGCCGTTTTTGAAATGTTTTAATTTAGCTCAATTTAGTGAACGCAATGTTTGAAATGTTTAAAATTTAATTGTTTTAACCGTACCTCGGAGAGTCTAATTTAATCTAAAAGGCGGTAGTTACGATTTGGAAGCGTTCGCTTTGATTTCAAGTCTTAGGCTAGCTTAGAAGAGTATCTAGTATGACTTGAAAAGTGTCCTGTTTGATTGGAAGAGTCCAATTTGGTTTGAAAAGTACTCAGTTTGATTTGAAAAGTATCCATTCTGATGTGGAAATGATTACACCGTACCATGGGTGTAACTTGTAACTTATGATTTGCGGCGATTTTTGGAAAATATTTTTTACGATTTATGATTTGCGACATTTTGGCTCGTAATTCGTAATTTTTCGTAAATGTGACCTTTGAGCCGCAGTAGTCGCCCACGTGATGTCACGCAGCATAGCCTGTGATGACGGGCCCACTTTTGGAGACTCTACGTCTTGGTGTGCAGTGAATAGCATACAAAGCTTACGACATACTTCAAGGTCGCGCGGCCGTTTTGGTTCTTCAAGCTATTTTGCTATTTTAGAGACGTGACTAAAGATATCACCCTATGTACATCGTTTAGAATGTTGTGCTTTGGCGGGATGGAAACGGTCGCTACAAAATCAGCTAAGGGTAACCCAAACGAAAAGAGGCAAATAGCGGTGATTTTAAAGCTGAGAAATGCCTTTGCTACACAATTAACAGAGCTTCTAAAATCGAGTACATCGCCCCCCCCCCCAACTATTGCTACGTGTCCTCTAATTGATTAATGAACGTTTAACTACCTTCATGTGACCGATTATCTACCACCATCCACTAGTAATGAACTTTTTCAATTCAAATCAAAATTCAAATTGCAGTGTTCCCAGCTCGAATTGGACTTTACTCAATTCAAACCAAGCACATTCCAGACGTTTATGGAATCGAAGTGTACACGTCTGAAGAATTTCATACAATAAAGTTGTATTGAAAAGGCATGTTACAGACATTAGAGATTGTCTAAAAAATGATTGCACAGTCCCAATCCTACCCGTCTGCCACAGGGACATTATTGGACTTGTTTCAAAATGCAGAAAAGACGAGATTTTTCGCTATGTCAGATGAAAGGATTGCGCCATGAGCTCGCTTGGTGCACGACGTTCGCCTGATACTAATGCAATCGCTGTTTTTGCCAGTTGATCTGCTGTCAAAAATCACAAAAACGAACAACAAGTCACTATCAAAACCAAAAATCGAAAAAATATCAAATTGTCTTTTTTATCTTTTGTTTTGATAGTGACTTGTTGTCCTTATTCCGGCATAAATTTCCACGAAAGCTAAAGGGTAGCTAAAAGGATGGTAACTTGCCTTCGCTTGGGCTCCATATATAGGCTCTCTTTCAAGGCATAATTTGTCAATCAACGACTTGTCTAGTTTTTTTTTTTACCAATGCTTACGCAAAAGGGCATACCACTACTTGACAGGAAATTCCCCTCGTCACATTCTTCGCCGTCTTCGACAACTCCGTTGCCACAAAATGACGCCTTCTCCGGTTCGAAACAACGGTGCCACCGTCGCTCAAGCATGCGGCGAATACTTTTCCGCGAACATGGTGAGAAACGCTGAAATGGATCCGCTCGCTGGTCGAACTAAAGAAATTGGCACTGCACTTACTATATTATTAGGATCATAACCATTTTGTGCGTACATATGCATTATGTAGTTGCCACCTTCTGAGTAATCCGGAAGGCATTCTTCACGACCATCCTCGTCACGCTCTAATCCATCATGTTGTGCACCCCAGCTGTGCGCATACTCTGCAACATAAGTTTTTAGAAGCCGTAAGATATAGACAAATTGGGTAAAACGAAACGAAACGAAAAACACAGGGAAGAGAAGAAATCACCATGGGCCACAACAATCTCGGCTTCCTTTGTCACCAATGGGTAGTCGTGCAGCCCAGTATTTCCTATTGCACTCGTGAACACTGTATTATAACTGATCTGTCGATCCAGAACCTCAAGTAGCATAAAGAACAAAAGTTTGCTGCATACAGTCTTGGGCTCCAATTCTTGTCCGTGCTATGTCATAGTCAATGAAGACCGGAAATGCAACAAAAACCGCTTCAGCGCTCACTTAGAGAAAGAAATACAACAAAAATTATGGTTGAACCCTTCCTTTAAGTAACACTTCAAACACCTACAAAACTCGAATCCGAGCAGATTCCACCCGGGCCTCCTCGGGAATCTGCCACGTACGCCAAACCAATATGAGCAGAATCCGCGAAGGATTGAGCAGTTAGAAGATGAACAAGACAAAACGCAGGGGATCCTTCCTCTCGAGTGAACGCCTATAAGCAAAGTGTGGCATATATCAAGAACAAAGAAAACTTAACAACGAAGATACTTACGTCCAGCAGACGATTGGAATTCCATACTCCGTTATTAATTAAATCACGAGAATTGTAATGACCGGGTTGATTTGAAGGCTTGTCCAATATCTTTAACTCTTTGATCGAAAAGCCCATATTCACAAACCTATTAAACAGCTTTGAAACAAATGAAAACGCGTTCATAACGTGAATGATGAACCTATACATACCTGCCTCTGTCCACTTCCGTTTCTTCCTGACCCTCATCCCAATTGACAACAGTATAAATTTCGTTAACCCTAGCAACCATATTCACCTAAGCCGTATTTTCTGAATATTAAGAGAAAGAAAAGACAAGAAAAAGCAGTACTTACAATGTAGCGCGTCGTGAGCGCAGTATTGTTCTTTCCAACAACTGAGAAAAACTTATAATCGGCTACAATTTTTAGAGGACAACGATTCCGGACCTCATTCTCCGTAGGAATAACCTGTCTTCGAATGCGCATACTTCTTTCTAGTGCACCAGGAAGAGAAGCTCCCTAAACAAAAACTTTTAAGGAAAAAGAACGAGGGCTTGCTTTTAGCTCAGCAACAATCCCATTAATAATGCACATGTAGCAAAAACATCAACAACAACAGATTTCGACGCGCCTCCGTCTGCAACTGTGAAACTGTGAGGATGGCTCACATCGTAAACAATGGTATCTCTCAAACGTAGAAAATATAGGTGCTGTAGAAAGCAGGAAAACCGTTGTTACTTCCCTGGATCTTCTACATTCATTCAGAAGTAAACCTAAAGGCTCTACATCTAAAACTCGCTAATTTTTGCCCTTTTCAAAATGTGAACGTTATCAAAATTGTTAATGAAGGTTATCACGACATGAGTAGTAAGACTCCCTCCAAGAAGTGAAAAAGTAATGGAAATGGATAAGAAAGTCACGACAATCTTGTAGCGACGGTCGGCATAACTTCACTGCGTTCCGTAAGTACATGACTGCATGAACAGCAGCGCCAGGCTTGAACACTTGAAAGTGTTGAAAGCCATTTCTGCCTTTGTAAGATAAATTACACGCCTTAAATCCAAGATGCACATGCTTAACATTCTTCTCGCATGTAGACTCCACCTTCTTTTCAAGCTGCGATGAAAACTGAACATGCTGAGGGAAATATTTCAAGAAGTTTGCACGCCTAACAACTATTGTACATCTTTTTTATACAAGATTCCGATTCGTAGGGCGCGCGATCCCCCAAGGGTAGTCCTGAAAGGTTTCGAGTCTCCACTAGACATGGGATCCGAATCATGCATTTTCGGATATCCGGCCGGATTTATCCGGTTTCGGATTATCCGAAATCCGGCTCGGCCGAAAATTGCCCTCATCTGAATCATCCGAAGATCCGGAGTTTCTAAAATTGCCCTCATCTGAATCATCCGAAGATCCGGGGTTTTCAAAATTGCCCTCATCTGAATCATCCGAAGATCCGTGGTCTTGAAAAAAGCAATGATTCGGATAAAAGCGGATAAAAATCGGATAATAGGAGGTTAGCGCGCCTTGATGGCAAACTCTGCGCCGTTAATAACCTGACTGTCTCGAGCAGATTTGCAATCATTTGGCGGGAGTTCTCTCACAAGTAAAGGGTCTGATAGCGTATGTCTGAACGGGGAGTCATCCTATTAAATAGGAATAATCCCCACCCCTCAGTTAGCATAAAATGTGTTTCATTTTTGCCATGTCGTTAAACCCGAGGAGTAGGGGATCCTTGAAGTTACAGTGGAATCGGCGCCTAACGAGTTCGGAGGTCTTGTACGCCCGCGATGCCTCTGAGGGCAATCAGCTCGGAGCGCAGTGGGTAGTGACGTTGCTTCATGGGAAGAAGGTCAGGGATTCGATCCTCATGCGCTGCTGCATTCCTGCTTTTCAGCTGTTGAGATTTCAAGGATTCTGACGTCTATACCGTTTTCAGTGTTTGTTTTCTGCGCATTTACCAGCTGCATGCTGTGGTACTCAACATGATGATGTATAAATATTCAACACGAGGGATACGCAGGTACAACATGCATAAAGCAGCACTGAGCACAATACGGGCAGTGTATAAATGCTACAGGCTCCTCTCAGTCTATCCTGCTCGGATTTTCAAAGGAGACCATGTGACGTCACTGGTTAAAACGTGAAAGTCTGGGGATCCCGCAAATTGACCTGAACGGCATGGATACACTCTTTCTCTCATCTCTGCCTGTCATCTGGAAATCAGAGTTCTGATGGAGGTTCTCTAAAACCCAACATCAACAATGCCGCCGATGCTCGAGTGGTGATCCGCTTGCTCACGCTGAAGTGTGGTCTACCTTTAAGGAGCCTTCAAGAGAGAATGACATCAACCTGACCGAACGTATGGCCAAGGGAATGACACCAACCTGACCGAACGGATGGCCAGCATATTCAAGGACTTCGAAGCACGATAACTTGAAGTTAACAAAGACGAACGGCTGGAAGTGGTGGAAAAACAAGAAGAAGGTTGGGATCCGCAAGATGAACTGATGGACGTGGAAAGGGTGGCAAGCAGTGGGCATATGACAATGCTTTCGGTTGGAACTCTTGTTTCGGAGGAAAGGGAACGTTTTCAATTAGATCTCGTCTATGGAGCCGATCTCATTTGTCCATATATGGAAGCAAACTGTGAGGAGCCAGTAGCATTTATGCGCTGCCCGTATTCTGACCAGTGTTTATGTTTCATGCCCTTTGTGTCTGTGTATCACAGATGTTAAACGTTTATACATCGTTATGTTGAACAGCTTTCCCATTGCGTTTTGGTTTAAAAACCAGTCAGTAATAAACAAGTGGCAACACAGTTGCTCTCTACGGCATACATCTGGGAACACTGCGCAGCAAACATCTAAAATGGTATAGATGTAAGAATCCCTCCAATCAACCAATCAGTTGAAATGCAAAGGTGCAACAGCACAGAAAGTCGACCCTCTACCCCCTCTCATGGAGCAACGTCGCTATCCACTGCGCTGCGAGCCGCTACCCGCCGGCGGCATCGCGGGCGTACAAGACTCCCGAACTCGTGAGGCGCCGATTCCACTGTAACTTCAAGGACGAGAAATTTCTTGCGGGACGTTTCGTAATCGTTTCATTATTGTCCATTACAAGACTTCGCTGTCTATTACCAACTCACTATTGAGTTGGTATTGGTTCTTTGGGGGTCTTAATGCTGTTTTTTGTTTGTTCTGGAAGCGCAAAGTAGCTCTGGGGAGGGGCAGCCAAATACGACATCTTTTACGTAGCGCTGGTGTGTTCCACTCCATTGGTGAACTAAGCTAGGCCAGATATAATGTAACTGGGCATTCATGTGCCTTGCTACCAGGGCATATAAACACTTAATTCAAGGTGAGGCGCTCCAAGCTGCTTTGCGCGCTCGTGACTTTAATTGGTCAATGAAATAAACGCGGAGTTACTGATGTGTTCCGTTTTTCAGAGATTGCGTGCCACTGTTATATCACTTATCCGGTTGTATCCGAATCGGATATCCGAAATCCGGCTCGGCCGAAAATGGCGTTATGTGAATCATCCGAAGATCCGGGGTTTTCGGAATTGCCCTCATCTGAATCATCCGAAGATCCGGGCTTTTCGAAATTGCCCTCATCTGAATCATCCGAAGATCCGGGGTTTGAAAAAAATGGCCTATCCGAATCATCCGATTATCCGGAAAATCGGTGTCGGATCCAATGTCTAGTCTCCACAAACTGTTCATAGTTTCCCAAGCTTTCAATGTCACGGAGCGTGCTTTGACGATACGAGCCGAACTTGAGTGTTGAAGTTTCTGGGTATTTTCATCTTCAGGAAAACATCGAAAGAGCCGTCACAAAAATTATTCAAACTAGAGAGCTGTCATAAGGCAGCCTTACATGAATTTGGACAATTCACTAAGAGAACAAGACAAAACAGATCAACGGACTTCCACTTAGTGAAGTGCCTTCTCGCAGGTAGTTCAGTTCCTATGGCTCAGGTAGTCCCTTGATATTATTATGGAGGTCCTAAGGAGCAATCAGCCTATTTCAGCGACAGTTTTTCAGGGCAAACGTGATGCTCCCGAAAGAAATTATAACCACTTTTATCGTCTTCGTAACAATAAAATGAACCCGAAGAAAGAGAAGAAGCTTCAGATGGGTTCTCTGCCTCGTTCGGCGCTATGGAAGTCGGGGGGGGGGGGGTCACCACTTTTGACCTAAACATTATTGAAACCTTCGAGAACCAGCATTCAAAAATACAAACAACGATGGGAAGCAAACCATCGTTGTGAGTATCTTGAGTCCTCTGTGATGTGTATGGGTTGAACGAAACTATCCAGTACATGTGGACTGGTTCAGACCCGTTGAAGTTTAATTAATTTTAAAGGCGCTCAAACTCAGACTTTCTAAATGAGTAAGCCGAACCTATAATTGCATGCAACCTCTAATTGAACGCCACCTCTACCAGATCGCCACCCCGGTGGAGGGATTGAAAAATAGAGCGCCACGTTCTATGCGAACACCACTCTTAGTACGCTACCACTATCACAAAGTGCCTCCTCTTGGCAATAAGAGCGGCATTTTTAATACAATCCTGATCAAATTGCAAAGTTTAGTGCCATTTCCACCGCCATGCTGGCAAAGGTGTCTTAAATAGAATGTCAAGGAGGTCTATTAGGGGTTTTACAGTACACAGTCAATCCAAATAACGGGGACATATGGTCCGTTAAAAAATTGCCGTATCTTTTTAAAGTGAAATTAAGTAGTTGCTTGGCCAATTTTTACTACTATTTAGTTGCAGTAGCACAGTAAAGAAAAGAACGATAAACGTTAAAAATCGCATGGCGAAGACTGGACCACACTTGCTTCGCCGTACGCTCCATCCCTGCTTAGAGATCGCGTTTACGCTGGCCCTCTCACATTTCCTCACTTGTCAGACATGGTCTGCCTCTCTTTTGATGGGATCTTTTGAAGAGAAGCCTTTCATACCCTCGTTGGGAATTTGTTTACAAAGTGGTTCTAGAACTTACCTTTATGCATATGGGCCTGGATTTTGGGCAAAAGTATGCTGTACTTCAACAATTCAACTCCGGCTATGATGATATGAATACCACCTCCAGCATAAACTGTGTTGAGTCACACCCACGTATCTGTGAACATATTTATTTGTAACAACGTTCCGGCAGTTCAACTTCATATAAACATTACAAGAAAATGTCTTTGTTTCATGACAGAAGTTTGATGCTATCGGTACTGTTTACCACGGATGGTATCCGGGCAACTCTCCCCACGACGTTACTCTTATCATAAAAATATGTTTTGCCACACCAACAACTCCCTTGTTTTTGCCTTGGACCTCCCTCCCTGGCTGCCGTATGATATCAGTAAGAAGGATTTACAGTACAACATAGATTAGAGCAAGAGGCACAACAACGTAGGTACAGAAAACCACTACGGGAAGGAGAAGTAATTTACATGAGTCGGAGGTTCGAGTTGCGAACTAAAGCTCGCTGCTTCTCGAGATACTCGCCGGCACTTACGACGCGCCTGCAACATAGGGGGATTCGTGCCGTTCAAACTGGCGCAGAACTTTCCACATAGGTAGAAAACACTATGCTACTTCGTGGAGGAGTTACAATAGCATGCCATGGCCCGCAAATATGGAGCGCAGCTACATAGACCGAGTGTTAATTCACTCTTATCTCCTCTTTTCGGTTACGGATATAGGGAATTTGAACACTGGTGCGTTTGTCGGGCCAAACTTGGATTCCCCTCCTCTGCTCAATTTTGTGTTCCGTTTTGCGGAGGAGAACAAAAAACACAACAATAGCATTCTTTAATTGTTTTCTTTACAGCCAGTGTGTACCTTACTTCCTTTTTTCTCTGTTACTTGGATTTTTCATAAGGCTACCTCCCATGTGTCACAATGCCAAAGAAAACGGTGTATTTCACAGAAAAGAAACACTCAGAACAGCAATATTAGTTATAAAGTGCTTTAATTCAAAAGATTTCCTCAAAAATGAGGCAGACCACGTCCGACAGGTCAGCGAATGTGAAGGGGCTGGCGTGAAGGCGATCTCTAAACGGGAGGGCGCAAAAAGAAAAAGAGCAGTGGGTAAACCTTCGCCATGCGATGTGTAATTGCACTCGGAGGTAGTACTATAGTTTTCAGTGTATAAGAACATCCAGAGAACATTGTTGAGTTTCGAAATTCGAAACAATAACAAAAGAACTGAAAAAAAAAGAATATCCCATAGACAAAAAAAGAAAAACAAAATGATCTGACCTGTGGAGCTATTAAGTTGTCTTTACGGAGATTACGAAAAACAGTTGAACCATTTACATAACCAGAACGAAACACAAGAACATCTCTGAATTTCAGATTGAACCAAAATCAGTAAAAGAGGAATAAAATATCAAAGCCTTACTTCTCGCTGGATCCACCATGATGAAACGAAGCCGGTTCTATATGTACAGAGGCATTTCCTGCAGAGATCATTCCTATGTAAACACCTGGCATAAGCCGTGACACCAAAACCAAGTGGCGAGGACTTCCTTCAAAAGATGTGAAACAGATGCCAGCGCTACGATAGTGGAGAGCGAACAACAAATGTAGAAAACTGGACATGTGTTTACAAACCTCTAAGGTATCCCCGATAGTGATCAGTCGAATCCAAGCGCTTTGGAACATCATTGTTTATCCTAATTTGTGCATACGAATCCAAAATATCGGTACTTGGACTTAATATGGCAACGTAACGGTTACCTGAAAAAAAAATCAAAAGTGCGCACACTAAAAATTATTAGGAGCAAGTGTTATGGTAGGAGCCTGATAGCATTTGAAAGCACTGAAAAATGCTCCTGAATTTAACCAATATAATTTTCTTCAGGTGTAAAAACGGCAGCTGATGAAATGTTCATTTTGTAAACTCTGCATAACAGCAAGTCATACATGTTCGTAGCGATCGTCTCGACACCCATGCTGTGAAGATTCGCAGTGCACTCCTCGCGACTAAACAGCCAAGGCTCCGCCAGAAATGAATGACTCTTCATATAGTACTCGGGGGTCGTTGCAGGAGCACGCGACAGTACAGTCCGGCACTATTGTACTTTCACAACTCCACGGGTCGAGGAGAGGTCGAAAAAAAATTTTCGCCCAAACTTCGGCTAGGGGGGGGGGGTATTTGGAGTGCTGATCACGAATCTGAGATCCGTTTTTCGTTTTACGCTGGAGTACGGTAGGTTACGGTAGGTACGGGTGACTAAGGCTGCCAAGGTCATGATCGCCGATTTCGCCCAAACTTCGGCTAGGGGGGTTATTTGAAGTGCTGATCACGAATATGACATCCGTTTTTCGTTTTACGCTGGAGTTTGGGCGCAATCGGTGACCATTACCTTACTCACCGGTACCCACCGTAATCTACCGTACTCCAGCGTAAAACGAAAAACGGATGTCATATTCGTGATCAGCACCTCAAATAACCCCCCTAGCCGAAGTTTGGGCGAAATCGGCGATCATGACCTTGGCAGCCTTAGTCACCCGTACCTACCGTACCTACCGTACCTACCGTAATCGGCCGTAATTTTGAAAACGAATCTCAGATTCGTGATCAGCACCCCAAATAACCCCCCTAGCCGAAGTTTGGGCGAAAAAATTTTTTTCGACCTCTCCTCGACTCGTGGAGTTGTGAAAGTACAATAGTGCCTACAGTCCTAGTTCAACCCATTCTTCGCACTGTTTACTACACTGTTGATAATCCCCCAGCTTTCTCTACTCTTCCGTGTTACTGTTACGTTTATTGGCCATTTCCTTTGAGTCTTTCGGATTTAACAACCAAAAAGCATGACGCAGATAACATTGAAGAAACTGGAAAAGACACGCGAAACGCATGTAGTACCACATGCTACGAGTTTTAAGCAGCACCAGGGGCGAGAAAAATCTTCTGGAGCCCCTTGTACTGAACTTTGATGTCACCTATAAATTGTTCAATTTTGGGCAAATTGTAACTTTGACAGCTCATTATTGGCGCTATGATAGTTGGGGGGGGTCACCATGGCCTGCCGCGGCGGGCAGCCGCGGCGAGTAGCTACATACAGCGAATGTGAATACAGTCTTATCTCCGCCTTTCGATTACAGATCTGTGTTTTACGTGCTTCCGAATTTGGCAAGCGAGGGAACTCCAGGATGTAGGCAATTCTAGCACGGGTGCGCCACTCGAGCCACACCCTGGAGTCCCTTCCTCTGCCCAAATCTGTGCTCTCCTCCGCATCAGCGGAGGAGAGCACAGAACAGAGCTATAGCATTGTTTGGTTGTCCTCTTTACTATCAGTGTGTTATCGTTTCTTTTTTTCGTGTTTGTGGCACTTTTTGCAAGGTGACCCCCCCCCCCTCCCAACTACCATAGCGCCTCATTATTTTAACCAGTGGTTTGAAAAACACATCGACTTTCAGTGGCTCCCTATAAGGGCAAAATCTCGAACATCTACAACTTGCCTCAACACATGCCTATGGTATACTCCCTCAGACACTTCCGTGGGCCACCCACGAATCGTGCCAGAACCCGCACTTGACCACTCGTCGCAACCCGCAAAACCCAGGTTGCCGTGGGAGTGTCCGCGAGAGTGTCAACGTCAACAACATCGAATAAATGCAATTTCAACATCTTCCCGACTCGTGTGAAAAATATCGCTTAGAGGCAATGCACAGGATAGCAACAGGACTTGCCTTTAAAAAATGGGACCGATGTTCCCTTGCTGCGTTAGGCTGGGTCCGCGGCAGCCTGGTTCTGCGCTCTTCGAGCGCAGAACCAGACTAGGTAAAGGACTCCAGGGTGTGTGCGATCCAAGCTGCTGGTGTGGAAGCTCCTTTCATCACCCGGGGGAAGTTCGCGGCAGGGTTCTGCGTTCTTCGAGCGGGAAGCTCTCTTCGTAGGTCAGGCGGAGTCCACGGCAGGGTTCTGCTCGAGGGGCGGCGAAGCGCATACGGCTGGAAAAATGCGCAAAAAAAATGCCCCAAAATTGCGTACGCGTCGAAGCCCTCGAGCTCCAAATAGTAAGCTGAAATGCAAGTACGCCACAACGCAGTAGGGTACTATTGTACTTTTGGTACCCCACTTAATCTTGTTCAAAATAGGTCTACTAGGGGTAATCTGCCATGGGAAGAACGAATATCATAGTCGTTTATTGCGGAAATGTCTTATAAGCCCGCTATATTAAGTTGGAGTCGCCCAAGGCCTTGCGAAATAGCGCGCGCTGGTAAGAGACGCAGAGACTCTGCCCCCTACCAGCACGCATTCTCGACCGTCTCCGGAGGGGGGGGGGGTTACCATAGCATGCCGTGGCGCGCATGCTATGGTAACCTGGCTAACCTCTGCTGCAGGCTAGGAACGGCGAAGTAGTGCGCATGGATTGGAGGCGGAGTCTCTGCGTCTCTTACCAGCGCGCGCTATTTCGCAAGGCCTTAGGCAAATAGAAGTTAATATAACGGGCTTATAAAGCATTTCCGCAAAAAACGACTATGATATTCGTTCTTACCATGGCAGACTACCTCTAGTAGACCTATTTTAAACATGATTAAGTGGGGTACCAAAAGTACAATAGTACCCGCAGTAGAACCGAACCCCGACCTCCCTCGCATGATCGACGCCACTTCTTCCACTGCACCACGACCCGCTTGCCCATTGTGCCATCGCGGGCGCACAGGACATTGATCGAATGTCACGTGGACGCCGACGCGCGATCTCTAAGCTAGGAGGGCGCAGACGGCAGGGGATTACGTGCTCCAGCGGCAACGCGCACTTGACTTTCGCGCCAATGGCCGATTGAAACGCCAGCCAACCGTCAAGGCTCAACTTAACCGATTGGGACTCTCGTGGTCTGTTTCTCGCCGCGTAGAGAACGGGCACTTTGAAGAATAAATCGCGTACATGCGATAGAGGGTGGATAGGTTTCACAGGAGCAGTGGAGATTCTGCCCTTCCGTACTCCGCTGCACTAATCTATATAGTAAAACCACTTTTTTACTGTAATAAAAGTAAGAAGGCCTAAAGAAGGAAAGAGGAAGTGTGGTGCTGTTTTATTCTCAAGGTTTGGGGGCAAAGCCCCCAACCAGACGTTAGGCGGCCACTAGGCCGCTGAATGTCTGATATATAAATAAAATGAGACTATCAAAAAGCTCAATTCTCAATAAATACACCAAAACGGTCCGCTGGTCCCTTAAATCTCAGAAGTTTTGCAACACTTTTTGCCAATACATAAGCTTCGCGCACTAGAATAACGGTAAAAAATACCGAAAGCGGTAAACGAAATCCGATGAATATCATCGCTATTCCTTCCGAAGATCTCATCGATACGGACCACTTCATAGTCACCAGCCCTCTCTCGCAGTGATTCATCTGAATAGAAAACAAAACGCTGCAGAAAAAGATGCTCTACGAAACTAAATCATAACATTATTAACCTACCATTATCAGCTCGTGAAAAACAGTAACAAACACTCAGTATTCCTATACATGAGACTAGTTGAGCCATGTCGACATGGATAAGCGCCCGACATCGAATTTGAACAGTAAGTTACCACCCTCACAAAAATCTGCTGACGACAATTCGAACGACAAAACGGCGCCTGCATTTTGTCACCTCGCGGTGTGGCAAATGAAAAACTCAAAACGCGCAGCTTCTTTAGCTGAACCTTTTCTCGAACTAGATGGATGAAATGGACGGGTTTGTGGCTCAGCTTGGGCAGGCTCAAGCGTGAGGTGCGAAAGTCGCAAGGGGAGCGGGGGGGGGGGGTCGTACCTTGGTTCAAGTTGGAGGGGTGGGAATCGTACCTCGATGTGGTTCCTAAGACAATTTCTCAGAGGGATCGTTCCTTCGCAAGTATTGTAAGCAGAGGTCTGTAAATAATAAATTTATGGCACAGTTAACACATTCGCGACCACAGCGGAGAGGGCGCGACGGACGGTGTCCACTCATTTGAGTGGACGGGGGAGTTTTGGGAAGAACTTTGTTTATTGACGTTTTTGTTCGATTTTCTTCTCAAATTCGCAAGTTATAGTAACAAAAAATGTTGGGTTTGCGTAGACAGAAAAAATGATTGGCTTTATCGTAATTAACAAGACAAGAACTTTTTCCATTACTGAAACACAATAAGCGCACATACTTCTAGACCAGAATTAATGCACAAGCTCCAGATGAAATATGAATTGAACTCTTAAATTAAACAACCTAGGCCCTGAGTGATTATGACATTGTACAAACTTTTAGCAAGAACACTTCTTATCGTTGGAGCATCCAAACAAGCACATTTTTCGCAACTGGTACAGCGCGTAAGGACTATACTTTCTTCTTGGCAGTATCTCTTCCCAGGCTGCTACTCAGTTTTTTATAGCAAGCTGTGCAGTTCTTCTGGACTTTTCTTGAGTCTACAGTTTCGTTTTCTAAGACTGTCTTTTTTCAGCGCCTGTCCACGCAAATGAGTGTACACACCGACCGACTTCGCTGAAACTTCGTCTAAGGGGGTTATTTGGGGTGGTGATCACGAATCTGATATCCGTTTTTCGTTTTACGCTGGAGTACGGTAGGCTACGGAAGGTACGGGTGACTAAGGTAATGGTCACCGATTTCGCCCAAACTCTGAAATTTGGTTTTGCATCCTAAAGATAGAGCATTTCCTCCAGTTCTCTGAACGCCGCCCGCATGTGCACATCTTTTAAAAGTGAGTTATGATCGTTTGAGTGCGGGTATCTGCATTCTGCGACTTCGCTGGAAGGGGAGGTCTTACACAGCAGCCGAAACGTAAACGATCATAACTAATTATTTATTATTTATTACATGAATAACATCATGTCAAACAATGCAACCCTGTGAATAACGAACACAAAATATACTAACATTATTGAAAAGAAGAAGAGAAAGTGACTACAAAGGAAACGAACAGCCGAAAATAAATGTAATGTATTATGCTGCTAAAATTGCAGACAAAACTTTACGTCGGACCGAGGTATCTATCCAAAGAGGCCTCTAATAACGTCAAACTGCTGGGGAGCTGATGCTTTTTCGAAATTTTAAGAAATGAGGTCCCAGCCCTAACAGTGAAAAAGTGGTACCTACAATTAAGCCTGGCCTTAGGAAAGCTAATTTTTCGCGAGCCTTATACTGAATTACTTCAGTATCTCTCAATTACACGATAACTCTAATACTGTTCATTTCTCTCAAGAATGTGCTCTGTTCTTTGAAGCCGTGAAGTTACGGTAGTTCTGTTCTCACCGTTATCTGATGAGCCGCTCCGCGGCGGAGAAGTTCCCACCGTTATCTGACATAGCTGCCCTGCGGCAGCGCAGTTTCGCACCGTTATCAGATATGACTCAGGCTCCGCCTCGCCGCATTCCTGCGGGACTAGCGTATAAAAGGCGCGAGCTGCAACTGTGAGCCAGTTCTTCCTGTTCTCGTCTTCTAGTTATTCTTCCTCTTCTCGTCTTCTAGTTATATGGTTACATTAATTCCCTAGGCACACTACAAATACACTATAAGCTATCATCCTCCTCCGCACTGCACAATAAGAAGCCAATAAGAACAAGCCGCCATTATTGTTATTAAGGTAGCCTTTTGATTATTGTTGTAATTATTGGTGTATTTCGTTATTTCGTTATTGTCGGTATATTTGTATGTAAATAAAGTTTAATTACCCAAGTTTGAGGTCGAATATCGAAGTCCCGCGTGGCACGGTATATATATTGAGACTACAGTATCGACTTATCGTTTAACAACTATACTCACATATTCGACTTCAATTGGTGCATCGGCCAAAGGACGACTGGAGAAGGTGCGCACTTATTTTCTGCTATTCACTTCTGCTTCACAACTTCGACACTAAACTGCACCCTCGCACCTTACTGATCGAAGTTTGTGCACTATAACGGGAGACTCCTAAGGTCACACTAGCATTATATCATTGACTTTCCGCGTATTGACCGTAAAATGGCTACAGTGGTTAGAACGCAGAAAGGACTCATGACTAAACGCCTCAACGCGATCTCCGAGTGGCTGCACAATAACGAAACCTTGCTGTATACACCTCCAGACGAGGATAAAAAGAAACGTGCAAGCAAATGTCGTCTAGCACTGAAAATGTGCGATGACTATATCGAACTTTTGGAATCGTCGTTAAGCACGCTGGCAGCAGCGTACGACAACGTCGAAGACCGTTCACAGGAGGAGGACAAGGAGTTTGAAAAATATGTGGATAAAGCCCAAGATACCGTGATGAAGCTGCAGGATCGGAAGGACAATCTGATAAGCACTCTTCACGAGTTGGAAGGCGATCTCAATGGAAAGGATCAAGACGCACAACAAGAGATAGGACGCACGAGCCTACTCTCACTTAGCAAGCTCCCGGCAATTCCCATACCAATATTCAGTGGTAAGCGATGGGAATGGGACAACTTTTGGGCACTGTTCCAGGTGAACGTGCACAACCAGGATTTGACAGATCTGCATAAATTCAACTACCTACTGTCCTCACTCACAGGCGAAGCAAAGCAATCAATCGCACGATTCCAAGTTACCGCAGCTAACTACTTCAAAGCGCTGGAACACTTAAAGAAGCGCTACGGACAAAGAGAAGGAATAGTCCGCGACTTGCACAAATCCTTGAGGAACTGTACGGCATCAGGCCCTCGCACGGAGGATCAGCGTCAATTGTTCGAGAAGGTGTCAGCGATAGCAGCTCAACTGAAGGATCACGGTGAACATCTAGACAGCTACCTCACGATCCACACATTTCTGCAGAAGTTCCATGGCAGAATCCAGAAGGCAGCCATGGAGAAGTGCCTTCGACATGAAGTAAACTCCGCGCACCACGAAGCCGAAGAAGCACCACATCATACCGACTGGACACTGGATTTATGGCTGAATGCCATAGACGATATCATTTCTCAAGAAGAGAAACTGAAGGAGATGATGTCCGCAGATTTCTTAAGGGACACACCTCATCAGAGACCAAATACTATACGCCCAAGCACTATTCGAGCTCCCAATTGTTGTGAATATTGTAAACAAAAGGGACATAGATGGAATTCTTGCCAGGGAATTCCAACACCGTCAGCTAAAAGAGCGTTTCTCATAGAATCAAACAGATGCCTGAACTGTGGTTCGGACACGCACCGTGTCGCATCGTGTTTGAGCGGCAACTGCCGCAACTGTCAGGGCAAGCACCATACCGCAACTTGCACCAAAACAGGACATCCCGTAGACAAGCACCACACCGCGGCTTGCACCAAAACAGGACATCCACGAGCCAAGGATACCAATAGAGGAGAAACGCAACACCAGACGCGTGGAAATAAAGAGGCATCAGCGGACACTCCGAAACGTAAACCGACGAGGCTGTTCAAGCAATTGGCGGTCACAGCAGAAGCAGAACACCCAACTGAGATGCAGCAGGATACAATAGTACTGCAAACCTACAGACAGCAACGGGACAACACAACTCCACGGAACAAGGTTGTTCTTCTAGTGGGTTCCGCACAAGTTCTTGATTCCCAGAATAGGATCCACGAAGCAATCGTACTTCTGGACACTGGATCAGAACTGTCATTCATCAGTAATGAATTCGCGGACGATTTGGAATTACCCATAATCGACAATACGACACTCGTCATTAACACATTTAGCTCGCAGTCGCCTGCATCAAAGGAATATGGCATAACTACACTGCAGCTGTGTGATATTGAAGGTCGCCAACATGACCTACGACTATATAGGAGCGAATACATTACGGGTGCGATTGAGCAAGCAGACCTCGGTCAAGAAGATCTTAACTTCATCGCCCAACATGGCATTGCGTTATCCATGCAAAGGAGAATGTCTGCACTACAACCACAGATCCTGTTAGGATGTGACTACCTGTGGAATTTTATGTTGCCCATAGGGAGATTAATCCTCCCGTCCGGTCTCCAGCTGATACCAACAAAGTTGGGGTATATAGTCAGCGGTTGTCAATCAGAAGTGACAACGGAACCGGCAAGAGCCCTCACGATCACTACTTCCAATGAGGAGAAGGAAACATGGGATCGATATTGGGCACTAGAATCTTCGGGCACAAATGAGTTCACAGGATCCACTCGATCAGAAGTGCAGCAGACCCATGACAAGGTCTTGAAAGAATTTCGTAACAGCATACAACGTAGAGACGACGGTTACTACGTTAGATTGCCATGGAAAGAACACTACGCTTCACTCCCGGACAACAAGTCCATCGCAATGAAACGACTTCACAAGGTTCTAGAAATGCTCTCACACGACAAACCAATGTTGGAGCAGTACGACCGCATATTCAAGGACCAACTTGAAAAAGGCATCATTGAAGAAGTTTCGCAAGATAATTCTACTGAAAGGATGGTAATTCACTATCTTCCACACCAAGCGGTAATAACCCCCGCCAAGGAAACTACCAAGATGCGGATCGTATTTGACGCATCAGCGCACTACAAGGACAAACCGTGTTTGAACGATGTCCTTCATCAAGGACCTCTTATACTCCCAGATATGGTGTCCATTCTGCTACGATTTCGTGCACATAAGATAGCAATTATCTCCGACGTCGAAAAGGCGTTTTTACAAGTACGCCTACAGGAGATCGACCGAGACGCTACGCGCTGTATGTGGGTGAGAGACATAGAACGTCCCCCCACACCCGAGAACATCGTGGTGTATCGTTTCACCAGAGTCACCTTTGGTCTAAATACATCACCCTTCCTCTTGGCGTCCACGATCGAATTTCATTTGGACAATACGACCTCAGGAAGCAGTATGGGCCAAGAAATCAAGGAGAATCTCTACGTTGACAACCTAATCATAGGAGCAGAGTCAAAACAGGAGGCACTAGACAAGTATTACATCGCGAAGGACATCTTTACAGGACTCAATATGAACCTAAGAGAGTTCTTATCAAATGATGAAGACTTCAACAAGACGATAGCGGACGACGACCGATCAAAAACAAGTTGTCCAAAAGTATTGGGAGTCAGCTGGAATCCAAGCAAGGACACAATCGTCCTCCGCGGCACGATGAGCACGACAAGCATCGTGACCAAACGCACTGTGACGATGCAGCTTGCATCTGTCTACGATCCTCTTGGATTACTGGTCCCTGTACTTCTACCGGCTAAAGTGTTTCTTCAGGCACTGTGGAAAGACGAATACAGTTGCGACACACCGTTGTCACCACACTTACGAGAACAGTGGCTAATCATATCGACTGGGATATCTACTTTCTATAAGGAACTACAGCGACAGGCAGTAGATCGTGATCAGCCTTCCACTATGTTCGTCTTTACTGATGCTAGCCAATTCGCTATGGCAGCATGTGTGTATATCGGTACATCTTCGTCAACCAATCTAATTATGGCAAAGTCGAAACTCCCAGCCTTGAAGACAGCTATTACAATTCCGAAGATGGAGATGAATGCCCTAACGCTTGGCGCACGTCTGGCACACTATGTTCACTCATCGTTGAACAAGATACAGGAAATCCAGCAAATTCTATTCTTCACAGACTCCGAGATTGTGCTAGGATGGATTAAAGCTCCACCGGACCGACAAGCTGTAGGAGTCCTAGTATCGAATCGCCTCAAGGAAATTAGGAGAATAGTGAAGGATTTGGAATCAAAAGGAGCTAACTGCTTATTTGGACATATACCAACGAATGAGAATCCCGCAGACTACGGCACACGCGGATTCAATTCCGGATCGTGTGAACCTCAACTATGGTGGAACGGACCGAAGATCATTCGGAATGGCACTATTGCAACGGAAGAATTCAAGCAAATGTTCGCAATCACAACACAAGACGAGGAAGAAAATGACGAGATCACATTCAATGTGGCCGTGACCTCGCTGTCTACAAAACGAGAGAAAACTCTCGATGCGACCACTGCTTTCGACCTATCCCGCTTCCATAGCCTCTACAAAGCCCAGAGAGTGGTAGCATATGTGTTTCGACTTCTAAGAAGAATGCTACACAACTTCCCACCAGCTCGGAAGGAAGCAATTTTCTCCTCCATTCCGGCACTAAGATGTGCATGTTCGAGACACGAACTCTCAAGCTTAGAGCTGCAAGAAGCCAAGAAGGCCATTATTCGCGATCATCAACGAGTATTTGTTGACGAGCATCGCGTCAAATCACAAAAGGACCTTAACATTCAGCAGGACGACGAAGGAATCTTACGCTGTTGCGGTCGTCTCAAACACGCAGATATAGCTGCATCTGCAAGAACACCGATATTCATCGCACCAAAAACGGCATTGGCTCAGCTCATCATTTGGGAAACTCACAACCAGTATCACAAAGGAGTAGCTCACACAATGTCTTCAGTACGAGAGATATACTGGATACCAAAACTGAGACAACAAGTGTCGCAGCTGCTCAGGGAATGCCTTCCATTTCAAAAATTTAACAACCTACCCTACCGCTATCCGGAAATGGAAAGCCTGCCCGAACGACGAGTACAACGAGCACGACCATTCGAACATATAGGATTAGACTACTTTGGTCCACTTACAATTCAGAATACTACAGCGCAGTCGGACAAGGCCTACGGCTGCATCCTCACATGCGCCACAACTCGACTCGTTCATTTGGAACTAGTTGAAGACATGACCACGGAGAAATTTTTGAATGCACTACGAAGGTTTTTCGCAAGGAGAGGCACACCGAAGACCATTACCTGCGACAATGCGCCCACATTTCTACTAGGAGAAAAGATATTACACGAGGCGATACAGCAGATGATGGAACACTCAGACGCGACCGACGCGATTGCAAGAAGAGAGATTGCATGGATCCATATCACCCCTTATGCACCGTGGCAGGGTGGATTCTACGAGAGGCTGATACGGTCCATAAAACAATCCCTATACAAGACGCTGGGTCGACGCAAAGTGTCATACGATGTCCTACGAACGATGCTTGCAGAAATTGAAGCAGTGCTGAACTCAAGACCACTCACACATCAAGAGGAAAATTGGGATCAACAACCCATCATTCGCCCAATAGACTTTATCCAGAGGGATATCATCCTAGACTATCCGTTAGACTACGTTGGTGCGACTTCAGACGACCCTACATACCATACTCCAGAAGAAGCACAACAACTCGCGACTCAACTCCAAGTGGAGAACGCCTTAAAGTCTTCCTTTAAACTAACCGAGGATTTCTGGCACATCTGGAGTACGCAATATCTGACGAGTCTTCGAGAGCACCACAGACGGAATATGGATGCGAAAAGAGGTACCACAACAACTCCACAAGAAGGGGCCGTTGTTCTACTCTGCGATCCAGACCAACCAAGGAATGCCTGGAGCATTGGTCGAATTACAAACATGGACCAAAACCGGGCAAAAACGATTCGCGAAGTCATAATAGAGCTGCCCAGTAAAAGGAAAGTTCGACGTCCAATCAATCGCGTAATTCCGCTGGAAATTGGTTCAACATCGATGGATAGAGTTCAAGACGACAGCGAGCCAGAATCAACTATTTCGGCTACTCCACCTGCAGCTAAGTCACCTGCCACAGCAATGCCCTCTGCTATTCCGTACAATCTTCGCAAACGGAAGCAACACACTTATGCAGAAGACTACGAGACCAACGCCAACGGAAGTCCGGCAAACACCACGCACCTGAATCTGGTCCGCAATATGACATGGATTTTGACACTTCTCCTACTCCTAACCCCCTTCCCCGTTACCAGTTCCGACCCACCCCAAAGTCACCAACTGCTGTGCGTGGAAGGTGGCGCACAACTCACCCAAACCGTCAATACCAATTCGTACGATGTTTGCACGGAGGACTACTGCGTCTTCTTTCCAACACCTCGAGCGGTGGAAGTCGTCAAATTCCCTCCCCAAGCAACTCTACACGACTACACGGTGAAGTGGAAAATAACGAATGGACAACAAATCGACATCATAGAGACTACCTGCAAATCATCGCCTTTCTGCCCGAGTATTGACTGCACATTTTGCGTGGCCAACATCGCCAACCCAGAATGTTGGCCAAGAGCAGCAATCATCGGATTTGGATTGGCACTATACGTCACTCTTCTAATATGCTACGTCTTCTTCGCTGTTCCCATCGTACTTGGAACACCAATGGTCAACTTCGCAAGGCTTGTGGGACTATTCGCCATATTAATTGCGAAGACAATGGTTACTCTCGTCACGCGCCTTTACAACGCACTCCTACATATCTTTGCACGAACAAGCACCGGCGACGACGACGAATTTGGTCAGAGTTAGCGATTTTCGTAACACTGGCAACAGCATCGGATGCAAGAAGTCAGCATACTTCATCAGCAAATGGAATCATGCACTCAATCAAAAATTGGCACGACTTGCTCAGTCGATACCACGAACGTCGTGAAAATCAATCCCTTCAAGAGGGAAGCATGTCTTCGCTTGATGTCAAACGACTCTACCGTAACAGAGATTCGACTACTTTGGAAAACTCTTCAACTGATTTGCGAAAAGGATACCATTTTGTACACACGAAGTACAACATACAAACTACTGGATAGCAAGAGATGCCCACACGCTGGATCATGCACTAGGGATAAATGCAGTTCGGTCAATCGATCAACACTACTACCGGAACTACAGAACGCGAATCACTTCCCAGGAGTTACTGGATGTGTAGAAAGCTGTGGTGGACCAGGATGTGACTGCTTCTATCCTAGCTCAGGATGTTTGTTTTACCGAATCTACTTGGTCCCGGACAACGACGACATCTATGAGTTCTACAAGTGCACAAGATGGAAAGAGAACGCGCAACTTCTCGTAACTATTGCCAGCAACAGGGCTAACTCGAAGACCTTCCTCATTCAAGCCCTACCTAACCAACCGGAAAGCATTTCGTGGCTAACGATCACTTTATCGTCAGTGGGATTACCGCCCACTCCCGTCCTAGCCAACACCTTCATTACGGATGGAAATCAGACCGCCTTCGCTCCATCGCATTACAACCCACCGTTGGTATGCAGCACAAGTCAAGATGCTCAAAATTTGACTTGCGAAGTCATAGAAGACTGCATATGCACGCCAGCAGAAGTGAAGATGAAATGTCACTGCAAAAACGTCAACCTAAGATCCTACATTCGCACTACCGATTCCAGACTACCGCTACTCCGTCCAAATGTGGAATTAAGGACGATTCAGAATCGCTTAGTCGCCAGAATTCCGCAGCTGCCGACCGCTGAAATCATCCTACGAATCCGAGGGACGTTTCAAACTTCAGCAGTGGTTTCGGACGCCATTTGCACGATTGAGAACACTCACTGTCAAGGATGTTATAATTGTGCAAAAGGTGCACTAGCAGAAGTCAACTGTAAGTCTTCATCACCGAAAAAAGAAGCTGAGATCAGATGCGAAGAGAACTCCTTCACAATACCCTGCACCTCAAATGGAACATCTTCGAAAATTCGTCTTTTCGCGGACAAAGCACGATTCCACGCGAAATGCACAGTTCAGTGCGGGAAAACGCACACAAACTTCGAAATAACTGGAATACTTCACTACACTGGAAGCATCGACTTGGCACTTCGACGAATAATCAATGGAGAAAGCGAAATCTTCTCGGAAATCAATATTCCAGACTTTGGACACATGATCGATGTCTTCTTTCAATGGACTGCAACACTATGGTTAACAATAGCAGCTGTAGCTGCAACGTTGCTGCTCACTTACTCCTGTGTCAGCGGCACAATACTCTCTTCACTAATCCGACTAATTTTCCGCCTACTACTAACAGTTGCATGCCTAACCGTTCGCTTCTGCACGATAGTGACATGCACACCAGTAAGGCTGTTTTTTCGTCTTCGACAGAACCATTACTCCCACCACTCAAAACTGGAGGAGAAGCAACTATAACCGCACTATGAGCAACACAACCGCACCATCCAACTACTCTGCCAGCTTACAGCACGACTATCAACTCACTCCATTCGCATTCTCGGACTTACTTCATGGAATCCCTTTCAGAATGGATTCCTCCGACGACTTGGAAAGACGCCTTCAACGAGAGCTCAAACAAAAACTCCGATTTTTGGAACATGCGCCGGCTCGACCATCAGAAGCCATGGTTCAACAAAGGTTGAAAGAATCTGGGAACAAATGCTTTGAGGCGACAGAGATCATCGAGAAAGCACAAAGGGAATTTGTCAATCTCATGACGAGCCAGGACGAGTTTCTCAAAGCAAGAGGGGGAGCCCTTCACTTCTATGTGAAGCTCAAGACACTGCACTATGAACACCAACAGCATAGGAGCGACATAGTGAGAAACGTTGAGAACTTCGTAATGGCGCACGAGTGGTACGAGCTTCTAGTTGCAGCACATGAAACAGACGAGCTGGCACGACTGGGATTCTTAGGCGAACTCAATCGAGAAATCTTCTACGAACCTACTCAGCCAGGACATCCGAAATATCCCGAGATTCTGGAAATACACAGGAACTATGAAAGGAGCAACGTATCCAGAATGGTTCGGTTCCAGTTGATCCAGATTGACGCACTCTTGGAGGAAGAGAGATCAGCAAAGGAAGAGGCAAAATCCCATTCGAAGCTTACGAGAAGGCTAGAGGATGAGGTGCTGACCGATCTACGGCTTGCTATGGAGAACTTGCAACTCGAGGTGCGAGAGGAGATTCAAGAGGTCAAACGTCGCATGGAGAACTTGAAGAATGCCTACAAAAAGCACACGAACTACATCCTAGAGAACCTGAACGACAAGAACGAAAGGATCTTGCACAACATTGAGGAACTCCATGAACGATTCAACGAGATGAGCCTCGAGGATACGCCAAGAAACCGTAATCGACCACTACCAACTCAGCAGCCCACGAACAACCCAAGGAACGCACGAGCAGGCTCCAAGAGAAAGCAACCTGATGAAGACCCCGAGGAGCTCAAGCACGAGTACGAGAAGAAATTAAGGCAGTGCGAAGAAGAACTGCACGAGGTCGACCGATACCTGAACGAGAATATCATGCGCGAACGACACTATGGCGACAGACGGATGAAGGATAGCGAGTACCATTTGATGTGTGTGTACTGCCTAGAAAAGGGAACACACTATTCAGACGCGTGCCCTAAATACCGCACGATTGAGGAACGAACTGATGTCCTCATTGATGAGGATCGATGCCGAGCGTGCCTACAACAACATGAGGGAGAGAAATGTAAAAAGAAGGTAAAGTGTTTCTATTGCAACTACGGCAAACCGGAGTCTCAACACGAGTACTCTGATCATCATGCTAGCATCTGTCCTAAGCCTGAACAGTTTACTAACGCACAACAGCATCGAATAAGGATCAAGGAAGAATACGACCACTACCGCCAACTTCTAACTGAACTGGAAACAAGGAGGTGCCTACCATCATCGTCATCGACGACAGGCCGTGAGACAGTGCGAGGAGGACGTCAATTCGACAGCATGGCTCCAGGACCGTCAAGGAACATCTGATTCATTTAGGTTAGGCCGGAGTATACTGAATTACTTCAGTATCTCTCAATTACACGATAACTCTAATACTGTTCATTTCTCTCAAGAATGTGCTCTGTTCTTTGAAGCCGTGAAGTTACGGTAGTTCTGTTCTCACCGTTATCTGATGAGCCGCTCCGCGGCGGAGAAGTTCCCACCGTTATCTGATATAGCTGCCCTGCGGCAGCGCAGTTTCGCACCGTTATCAGATATGACTCAGGCTCCGCCTCGCCGCATTCCTGCGGGACTAGCGTATAAAAGGCGCGAGCTGCAACTGTGAGCCAGTTCTTCCTGTTCTCGTCTTCTAGTTATTCTTCCTCTTCTCGTCTTCTAGTTATATGGTTACATTAATTCCCTAGGCACACTACAAATACACTATAAGCTATCATCCTCCTCCGCACTGCACAATAAGAAGCCAATAAGAACAAGCCGCCATTATTGTTATTAAGGTAGCCTTTTGATTATTGTTGTAATTATTGGTGTATTTCGTTATTTCGTTATTGTCGGTATATTTGTATGTAAATAAAGTTTAATTACCCAAGTTTGAGGTCGAATATCGAAGTCCCGCGTGGCACGGTATATATATATATTGAGACTACAGTATCGACTTATCGTTTAACAACTATACTCACATATTCGACTTCAAGCCTCCTCTAGTAACAGACCTTCTGAGTACGCAAAACATATCCAAGGGAAGGTCGCATTTGCCGTGCAGGATTTTATGGAACAAGATCAGGTCATGCTTTTTCCTTCTAATTTAATTTTGAGAGATGTCAAATGCAGGTGGCATTCAGAAAACAAGAGGAAATGCTCTTTCTGAGGACCACCACACCGCTTTTCAAAAAAGCATCTTCATGCGCGGCCGGGGGCATGGGACCAAAAAACTTCGCCCGAAATGCAATTATTAGGTTGGAAAAAAAAGTCTCTTCACACTTCGAAATTTTTTTTACCCTTCCCCTTGTAAACGCACTAGCCAATGTTGATTGCTGATTTCGTAATCCTATCACACTTGTCTACCGTTCGCACGCAGACACAGGTTAAGACTCTTCTTGTAATTCGTTATCCATCCAATCTTCCGAACTCAATGCCAGATCTACCTCATGGCCGTTTTCAGCACGGCATTCTTCAAGAATTCATTAAAGAATCCACAGCACGTCAGGCAGCAGACCAAATTAACCACATATATGGCTTGGGATCAGGGATGGGCGGAAATTTTGAAAATTTTCCCAGAAAACAGAAAACAGAAAATCGCTTTCGTCAGAAAACAGAAATCAGAAAACAGAAAAGCCAAAAACGCCAGAAAACAGAAAATCAGAAAACAGAAAACAGAAAATTTCGAAATTATCATACGACCTAATTATTCTACCAAAAGATCCATTTTTTCAGTAGCAAATGCTTTTCTATGTTTAGAAATGTACTCGTGAACCAGCGTTTTAACTTGCAAGCGTTTATAAAAAAAAACTCTAGTACACTCCAGATTCAATACAACCAGCAAATTGTAAATTATGACTGATGGATCCTAGGAATCTCGACATTTAAAGCATGCAACATTACTGATAAGCTCCGTTTCACAGCTAACACCCCAATTAATGGCCCAACTAGTAAGAAAATGGCTTTTCAGAGTATCGAACACAATGAAGCGTTATGAGGAGAAATGGTAATCATATAATGAAGAGGGAGTTTTATGTGACTGTTCGTTTTTTCTACTGCATTGCTTGAGTTCATAGACACCCTCGCAATATACCCTAAAGCTGTGCAGAGATTCCAATTCCCTGATTACTACTGGCTGCGGCAGAGCGTCGAGAATACTTCTCCTTGAATATGATCTAGTTTTCGCGTAGCTGAAAGATTCCAACTCACCAATGCACTTTTCAGCACCTAGGTACTCGTTAGCAGACTAGAGACACTTGTGTACTTGTGCACTGGATTGATATTTCACAGAACAATACGATGTTGTAACTGAAGGAGCTGTCCGCACAACAGTTTGGTGAAAGTTCTATCTTAATGGGAAGAAACTATTGTATAGAATAGGGTCAAGCATATACCATCTCCATCATATTATTATTATTATAATTTCTATTCATATCTACATCTTAGTGGAAGACCAGCAGAGCCTTCTTGCATTACAAGAAGGGTGACGTGCACGACATTGGCAACTATCGCCCAATCTGCAGCCGAACACGACGAAGGACAGCCAGCGTTCCTACTCAGTACCTCAGAGACCTTCGAGAGCAGTACAGTGGATTCACGACCAAGATCTCACCATTCTACAACGACGTCGTCATTGACGTGAAGAGAGGGGTTCGGCAAGGGGATACCATATTCCCGAAGCTCTTCAGCGCCACCCTCGAAAACGTCATGCGCGAACTAGAATGGGAAGACATGGGATTGAAGGTCGACGGCCGGCAACTGCACCATCTTCGCTTCGCTGACGACATCGTGCTCATAACACCGAGCATCAGTCAGGCGGAACGAATGCTGGCCGACTTCGATCGTGTATGTGGAAGCGTTGGACTGCAGCTGAGTCTTACGAAGACGATGTTCATGAAGAACGGATGGGTTTCTGATGCCCCATTCTCGCTCAACGGAACGAACATCTCCGAATGCTCCAGCTACGTGTATTTGGGTCGCGAAGTCAATACGGCCAACGACCTAGCGCCGGAGCTGAGCAGGAGGAAACGAGCGGCTTGGGGAGCTTTCAAGAGCACTCCTTTTCGACTCTACTGTTCTTGCTACACTAATACACGACTCAAAGGCCTGGGCCGTACGAAAGCAGGATGAACACGCGATCAGCGCCGCGCAGCGTGGAATCGAGAGGAGGAGTGACACAACTCACGCAAGTGAGAGGAGGCCTCCAAGATCCGAGCTTCGTCGACGTTTGAAGATCAGAGACGCTGTCGCATTGGCCAAGTCGTCCAAAATTAGGTGGGCCGGCCACATAATGCGCTTCACAGACACCTGCTGGACGAGAGCCGTCACCGACTCGATCCGCTGAATGTCAAAGAACACCAGGACACCCAGCAACTCGCCGGTCGAACTTCTTCGTGAATGCCTTGAACGAGGGATATGACGATTTCCGGGTCCCTCCAGCGCAAAGGATCCATTGGTGCACTCTGGCACGTGACGCGAACGCAGTGAGACGCTACTTGTGCCCGCTTGAACAACTCGATGATGATGATGCAGGTGATTCATGAAAAATTTCACGTATCACTACTGTATCACTGCGTCAGCAAAATCAAAGCTAACCAAGACTTTCTGTCTCTAATTTTTGACAACTAAAAGCTGAGCAATGTCCGGAGTTAGAAAAACTCTTTGCAAAAGGCTTTGCAGAGAGCGTTCATTTAGGATGACCGGCCAACATTTTCAATTTTTAAACCGGAGGTGGAGAATAGCCCTGCCCACAGTAACTCTAGGAGAATTAGTCAATACAAAATTAAATCCTAACAAAACACTAGGTTTATAGTTTTAATATAAAATTTTAAGTGATCGTAGATAATCCATGCTACTGCTAATATCGAAAAGAATACGAAGCCAAATTATGAAAGTGAGAAATGTCCTATGAAGGAACTCCTCAGCAACACTTATACAATCAGTCAAGCAAACAAAGCGGCATGCACATTCAAAAACGTCACATGCTTGCCATTTTAGATGCTCTAGATACACTAATTTAGAATGAAACTTATGGTTCTGTTATGCTCTTGGGTTCTTGTGATAGGATTTCCATGACACAATTTTGTTTGCAGCTATATTTTCTGTTTTCTGGTCAACTTTTGGCCATTTTCCCAGAAAACAGAAAACAGAAAAAAATTGCCCAAAATGGCCAGAAAATCAGAAAACAGAAAACAGAAATCAGAAATTCCGCCCATCCCTGCTTGGGATCTACTACTCATCGCGCCTGTTATGAGTGGTTCGGAAAGTCTTTAAAGGGAAATTATTCACTGAGGGCAAAGCATGGTCAGGAAGGCCAACTGGATTGGACGACAGTGAACTACACCATCTTCTTCGTACCGATAGTTGGCAGACGACACGTCAGCTGGCAGAGAAGCTCGAAGTGTCTCATAGGATAGTGGGGATCCATCTGAAGAATCTTGGCTTTCATGGAAATTTGGAGCTTGGATTCCACATGCCCTGTCAGACACTCAGAAAGGTCGACGGCTCTCCATCGCTGCTTCTCTTCTGTCCAGATAAGGAAGAAAATCGTTTCTTCCGCGGATTGTGACAGGCGAAGAGTCCTGGGTTCTGTGTGCCAACTTCCGAGGAAAAGGCAATGGGTACAAAAGGGAGAGAGCCCTAAGTCTGATCTCAAGCCCAATGTTCACGAACGGAAGATTCTCTTGAGTGTTTGGTGGATATCAGAGGAGTGATTTATCGGCAAACTCTCAGAAGTGGAGAGACACTTACTGCTGCCACATACAGTGGCCAACTCCACAAAGTCGCCGCAGCTTTCCAAGAAAAGAGGCCTGAGAAGTCGAAGGTGATGATCCTGCATGACAACGCAAAGCACATGCTGCAAGACTCACAAGAGAAACAATAAAGAAGCTGGGCTGGGAGGTAATGCCACATCCACCGTATAGCCCTGACCTCGGCCCTCCCGAATGCTATCTCTTCCACGCTCTCAAGCAAGAAATTGGAGAGAAATATTTTGAAACGGACGAGGACCTCAAAAATTGGATTCAGCGGTGATTCGACTTCAGAACTGCAGTCTTTTACGCGAGAGGAATTAGAAAAATTACCACGTCTTTGGAGAAGTGTAGTAGAACAAAATAGAGTTTATCTCAATTGATTTGACTTTGTAGTTGTGAAGTAATAAATCTTTGAAAAAATGAAAAGACTTTTTTTCCAACCTAATACATGAAGAGGCAGTAAAATTTCGAAAGTGGTGCTAAAATGCCAATAATGCAATTTAACGGAAATTTTCGTCTTTACATTTCGTCAAAGACTTTTAACGAAAAGTACCGGTAAATCCGGCAAATCGGTAAATCGTGGAGGACGGTCAGGATGAAAATAGCCACGCCCCTCGCAAGGAGGCATACGATCTTTCCCTCGTCCCCCTGGCGCACCCACTCCCAACCCCCTAGGCTTCCTTGAGAATCTAATGGCTGCCTTACGAAACTTTAAAGACACAAAACAAATTTTCCCGGCCCCTCGGAACGCTAGGATAGAAACTCGTCTTTGCTCCCTCGCCAACTCGGCCGTACATTCCGCCCCGCCGCCCTTGCTAAAAGCATTAATCGTGTACAAGTTTACTGCTGTGGTCACGCAAGCATATAATAATGGGATAACGACCCGATGAGGGAAAAAAACTATGGTGACACCGGGGGTCGAACCGTAAAACCCATTTGGTCCGGCCGAAAGGCGACCTCACTACCACGCCAGCCGACCACATTCGTTACGGTGGCAGCAGGGCGTAATGAACTTCGCGCTCGCGCTTCGACTCGCCTTTTTTCGACTACAGAAGAGCATTCGGAAAAAATCAACTACGGTTTTGAACTCCCCACACGGGACCCTACGTCTTGTAAAAATTGCGTCGCAAAAGTTTACCGCCACTTTGGAGGCTCTCCTTGTTAGGCATCGATAAGAGGAAGTCAGATCACACAATGCTTCTTGGTTATGCTCTTCTTGGTATTGGATTGGCTGTCCAGAATCCGAAAGTACTTGTCCATTTCACCTTATGTCGCATATAATATGTGTTGTTGTTCAAATATCGGCAGTACAACAAAAAAGCGACACCACTGTTCTTCAGTCCTTGATATGAATTAATGGCGAAAATATTGGTGCCTATAATATAGTAGATATCCGTCACGCCTATCGGCGTGTCTCGCACTTGTGCGCTTCGCGCGATTTTGCAGTATCACTAAGCTAAGGACAGTCACACTAGCTGCTCTAGTTATGCAGCTTTCTTTTCTCCCTAGCGGTACGAAGGGCAAAACTTGACAACCTTATTATGTTCTAACCTTGCTCTACCTTCCTTAAGACCAGGTGATTAGGGAATACATTCGAAAATCGCGTTTTTTGAGCATTCGAATTCTAATACATTCGAAAATTGCGTTTTTTCGAGCATTCGATTTCGAATGCTCGAATATTCAACCTGCGTTTTGGGAATGAGGATCATTTTGTCAAAGCAAACACAGGGCGTTTCAAAAAATGTACACTCTGATTGAAAGGTGACAAGTTGCCCAAGGTAAGGATACTGAATAAGTTAAGGATTCATATAAAGCTTAATAAAATAGAAATTTTCTGACATATTAGCGCTGTGGATTGTTTCATGCATGCATCTGAGTTCTTGCATTCTACATTCTATTGATAGTGTTTCACTTGAATACTTAACTGGGTTTCTTATAATGTTTAAAGCTTAAAAACACACTATGGCATGCAGAAAATGCAGGGTATCCTAATGCAGGTACTAATTGAAAGGTTCTAACATTGCTTTTAGTAAAGCTTTTGGAGCTGTTTAAAACTCTACAGGGTAACGAGATTTCTGTGGCGTGCAAATAGTCAAGATTGCGCCATGCCCCCGCTTGAAAACTTGCAATTCAGACTCAATTGATTGTTCATGGGTGACGCGAGTGGTGATGCTTTGGAGTAGTCGCTAAATCGCCTCTACACTCCGGCGATTTTTTCGATTGTGCAGTAGCAATTCAAGACAAACTTCTTTTCCTCGAAAGTTGTTATGGGCTCAGTTATGTAGAAAGCGTTATTAGAGCAACAGCAAGAACGGTAAATTGAGGAATCAATAAACTCACATGTTACGTGTCTTTCACTTGATTGTCTGGTTCTAAATGTTACAAGAAGCTCAGCACAGGTTAATGTGGCCAAGCAGTAGCAAGATTGTAACAAGCGTTTCACCCATGCACTATTAATCGAGTCTCAAATGTAAGGTTTCAGACCAGTGCATGGCGCGATCTTGAACATTTGCACGTCACAGAATTTTCGCTATTCTGTGCTTTGCAAACCTCAAACAGCTCCAAATGTCTTACCAGCAGCGATGTTAGAGCCTTTAAAACACAATATTAGGTTATCCGGAAAGTTCTCAGCGTTGTGTGTTACTATTTTTCATTCGTCTATTATTAAGAAAAAGTTCAACTTACATTATACATTGCACATTATTACTACTTTTTGTGCAGAATTTTTCACTCTATCCGACCAAATAATTTATGTTTCAACTCTGTTTTATATTTCTGTTCTTGGAGGGCTTATTGAAGTATGTCGAAGAGCAATTCCGAACGATGTTTTATTTTGACTTCAAATTGGGACAATCCATTGCCGAGACAGGTCGACAAAATCCATCGAGTGTGGGGCCTAATAGTGTTGGAGAAAGCACAGTGTGCCAGTGGCTCAGTAAATTTCGGACTGCAGGTTTCAGCGTCGAAAATGATCCCCGTAGCGGTCGAAGTAGAGCAATCCTGGACGAGTTGGAGGAATTGGTGGAAGCTGAACCATCCAAACCAGTTCATCGGATCGCGAAAGAACTAGACGTCAGGAAAACCGCTGCAGCGGATGCTTTGAAACACCTTGGGGAGGTGAAAAAGCTCGAAAAGTAGGTGCTCCACGAGTTGAGTGAGCGGCAAAAATCGTCATGTTTCGAGATTTGCTCTACTTTTACGCAACAAATTACCCGTTTTTTTTTTTGAATCGAATAATCGGTTGTGATAAAAAGTGTCTTCTGCATGATAACAGGAAGCGATCCGGACAGCGGTGGGACGCCAACGAACCCCTAGGCATTTTCCAAAGGCGAACCTCCTCCAAAAAGGTAATGGTCACTGCGTGGTGGTCGGCGGCTGGTGTTATCCGTTACAACTTTTTGGCACCAGGCCAAGCAATCAGGGCCGAACCATCCAAAACAGTTCGCGGGATCGCGAAAGGACTAGACGTCAGTAAAACTGCTGTGGCGGATGCTTTGAAACGCCTTGGAAAGGTGAAAAACCCGAAAAGTGGAAAAAATTGTCACGTTTCGAGAATTGTTCTTCTCCCTAGGCATTTTCCAAAGGCAAACCTGACCAAAAAAGGTAGTGACCACTGTGTGGTGGTCGGCGGCTGGTGTGATCCATTACAACTTTTTGGCACCAGGCCAAACGACTACAGCAGAGTCCTACTGTAACAAAATCGACAAAATGCATCGAAAATTCTGTCAACTTCGGCAAGCATTGGTCAACAGAAGGGTCCCAATTCCTTTGCACGATAGCACCCGCCCCGTCGCTTCACAAATCACTATTCGAAAATGGATCGAGATAAGGGTTGAAGTTCCGCCTCACTCGCCATATTCTCCAGACCTCTCACCAACCACTACCACCACTTCAAACACTTTCAGAACTTTCTCGCTGGTAAGACCTTCATCAAACACGACCAAGCCAAAACAGCTTTCGTGGTCGACCACCTAATTTTTTCGCTGATGAAATAAGTCGACCGGCAGCCCGTTGGCAAAAGTGTGGCGATTCGAACGTTACTAAATTCGAGTGAATCCGATAAGATTTGAGAAAGTTATGGTAGTTCAAAGTGACGCACTCAAAACGTTGAGAACGTAGCGTACAACTTATTAGTACCTGCATTTTTTAAGGAAACCCTCCCTTTTTCGCAAGTTGTGGTGTGTTTTTAAATTTTAAACTTTATAAAAAGTACAAATTAATCAACACGGCTCCTTTAAGGAGAAATTACAACAAGTATTTTGGTGAAACACGAGTGTAAAACGGTAGAATTCAGACGAGTGCTTGGCGCAATCCACACCATTCACATGTCAGAAAATTCCTGTTTTTAAAATATACTATATATATATATACTTGCCAAATATAAAAAACCAGACGTTCAGCGGCCTAATGGCCGCCGAACGTCTGGTTGGGGGCTTCGCCCCCAAACCCGGAGAATGGAACACCCCGACCGTCTTCTTGCCCTCTTTAGGCCTTTTCTCATTCATTAGAGTAAAGAAATTGGTTTTGCTATATAGAATAGTATTGCGGGATACGGTAGGACAGAATCTTCAAAACTGCTCCTATGGGGCCATCCCACCCTCTACCGTACCGAACTTCTTGTTCTTCGGAAACACAAATGAAATCAATTGGTATTGGTAGACCGCTCGATGCAGTTCACAGTCCGACCGGAATAACATTACTCCCATTCCTTTACTCATTCTCCCTACCCCCCTCCCCCCTCCCCTCACCCTCACCCACTCCATCAATATCCCCTACCCATGTGCCGGCAGAAAGGGGAAGTGAGAATCAAGTACGCGCACACTCGTTGTTGCACGAAGCCTTTAAAAAGTCATCTGAAAATCTCACGGATGCTTTACAAAGTCTTATCTGTGGCACGTCTTCTGGATCCGAATGCGCATTGGATAACGACTGTGACACATTTGATGAGTCCGGACGCATATGTCACGACGTCTAAAAAACGTCTTTAGCACCCGACACACGTGGTACGACGTCTGTAGCACGTTTTCTGACGCCAGGTTGGACGACACTGAGAGAAAATACTGGTCCCCTTATTGGTCCCTTTCACTGATCCCCTTCACTAGTTTCCTCTACTGGTCCCCCTTTAATGGTTCTACTAATGGACCCTTTACTGAACCCCTTAAATGGTCTTCGCTTTATTGGCTCCCTTACTGGTCCCCTTCTTACTGGTAATTCACTGTACCCCATTTATTGGTCCCCCTTCACTGGACCTCCTCCCCCTTTATCGCTCCCCATTACTGGTCCCACCTTTAATGGTCCCTCTTCACTGGTTCCCTTTTATTGTCAGCCCTTTTCCGGTTCACCCTTCACTGGTCCCCCTCCCTTAATCGGCCCCTACTACTGCTCCCACCTTCACTGGACCTCCCTTTACTGGTCCCCCTATCCTTCACCGATCCCCATTACTGGTCCTCACTGGTCCCCTTTTATTCGCCAACCCCTTTCCGTTCTCCCCCCCCCCCCCTTCACTGGACCCCTCCACCCCCATTCACCCGTCTAAATTGCTGGTACCTTCCTCACCGGTCCCCCTTCACCTGGTTCCCTCTTCACTGGTCAACCTTCTATCGGTCCCCCTTTACTGGACATTTTCCCTCCAAATTCACCGGTCCCCATTACTGGTCCCTTTCTTGCCGGTCCCCCTTCACTGGTCAACCTTCTACCGGTCCCCCTTCACTGGACCCTCCCCCTTCACCGGTCCCCATTACTGGTCCCTTTCACCGGTCCTCCTTTCACCCGGTCCCCTTTTCACTGGTCAACCTTCGACCGGTCCCCCTTCACTGGACCCCTCCCCCCTCCTTCACCGGTCCCCCTTCATTGGACCCTTCCCCCCTTCACCGGTCCCCCCTTCACCGGTCTCCCTTTCACCTGGTCCCTCTTCACTGGTCAACCTTCGACCGGTCCCCCTTCACTAGATCCCTCCCCCTCCTTCACCGGCCCCCCTGATTGGACCCTTTCCCCCTTCACCGGTCCCCCTTCACTTGGTCCCCTCTTCACTGTCAACCTTTTACCGATCCCCCCTTCACTGGACCCCTCCCCCCTCCTTCACCGGCCCCCTCATTGGACCCCTCCCCCTCCTTCACCGGTCCCCCTTCACTGGACCCTCCCCCACCCTTCACCTGTCCCCCATTACTGGTCCCACCTTCACTGGTAACACGTCGTGTGAATCCGGAACCTTGGCGCGACATCAGTGACACCTCTCCTGAATCCGTACGCCTGTTGAACAACGTCGGTGATATGTGCTCTCAACCCGAACGTGCGTTGCGATATCAGTGACACGTCTTGTGAATCTGGAACCCCTCGCGCGACATCGGTGACATTCGTCTGAATCCGGACAGCCCTTTCGCGACATTGGTGACGCCTCTTCTGAACCCAGATACCTGATAAACGACGTCGGTAACATGTCCTTTCAAGCCGGACGTGTTTGCGCGACATCGTTGACACGTCTTGTGAATCCGGAACCCCTGGCGCGACATCGGTGACATTCGTCTGAATCCGGACAGTCCTTTCGCGACATTGGTGACGCCTCTTCTGAACCCAGATTCCTGATAAACGACGTCGGTAACATGTCCTTTCAAGCCGGAGGTGTTTGCGCGACATCGTTGACACGTCTTGTGAATCTGGAACCCCTCGCGCGACATCGGTGACATTCGTCTGAATTTGGACTGGCCTTTCGCGACATTGGTGACATGTGCTCTGAACCCATACGCCTGTTGAACGACGTCGGTGACACCTCTTCTGAACTCGGACGCTCGCCTTCACGACGTCGATGACAATGTTCGGAACTCGGATGCCCTTTGCGTGACATCGGCGACATGTCTTCTGACCCTCCTCAACACGACGTAGGTGACACCTCGCCTGAACCAGGATGGCTACTACTCGACTTTTAAAAAAGGCCAGATGGGCAGACGGACGGACAGACGGACGGACAGACGGAAGGACAGACACAACCGCTTACTCTTTTATATATACTAGGATATACTATAATACACTGTAAATAATTAGGTTGGTGAAAAAGTCTTGCACCAAAAATTTTGAAAATTTTGAAAATTTAACAGGAACTTCCAAGCACTGTGATTCCGTGACTCGGACAAGGCTTCGCGACTGACTGTCGCTCAGTCTCTCCTTGTTCGTTTTCGTAATAAGGACTTTCTTGAGAATGTGTCACGGGAGATGAATCCTGGGTCTTCCTCGATAACCATACTCGGAAGGCCCAGCGGCTCCCTCAAGGTGAACCACAGCCTCAGAGCCGACTTCCACCTAAGGAAGAATTCTCGACGAACGCTCTATCGTGAGCTTCCTGACGATGGCATCGCAGTAGCAGCAAGCATCTACGCTACACAGCTGCAGAAGCTGAGCGAGGCCATGCAGTGCAAACGGCGGGGGAGGAGGGATGTTTACCTTCTTTACGACAATGCTCGGCCCCTACATTGCAAGGTCGTCTCGCCAGAAGTCGCAGGTGCTTAGATGGGAGGTGTTGTCCGCCCACCGTATTCGCCAGATCTTGCGCCATCGGACCTCTTTCGAGCTGTCAAGCAACACCTAAGGGATAGCTGCTTCACCGACCGAACCGAACTGGAATCCAAGGTGGAGCACTTCTTCGAGTCACAGCTGACTTCATTCCAGAAGAAAGCATTTCGCGACCTCTCCATCAGATGGCAGAAGGTCGTAGATGTAAATGGTAACTACTTTGTAGACTAAAGTCGCTCACAAAAGAAACAATAAAATTTTGAAACAAAATTACGCTGTGGTGCAGGACTTTTTCACCAACCTAATACTATAATATACTTGCCCTTAACATCTTCAGTACCTTCACTGTGGGAGAGGTTATCACTTTTCAAGCAGTGTATGCGTTTTTTGAGATACCCTGTTATGTGGGCTTCGCATTTCCCGCCTCACTTGATGTCCGACTTTCTCGCTTTGCTAATCCATATATATATATATATATATATATATATATATATATATATATATATATAGATAGATAGATAGATAGATAGATAGATAGATAGATAGAGAGAGAGGATGTAGAGGAGGTTTTTTGTCTGATCGTAAGTCTGCGAAACTTCGTAGTCATTCACGACGTCCTAATCCCACCATATATAATAGAGGAGGGTTTTTTGTCTCAACATGACCGTGGGAAACTTCGCAAACTTTGCGGGCTCGACGGTTCAATCACCCAAGTTTGAGGCGCGATCTCGACTTCTCTCTGGGCAGGAAAGTGCCGGGAGGTGAGCAATCGCCGCTGTCGAGGTGGACACGTGAGGCGTTGCGATATAGGCCAGCGCCGCGGCTGTGTCCGCGCATGTGTTAGGTGGCTACTGCCTCGAAATGGCCTCCTGAAGGGGCCTGCCCTGCTTGCTACCTTTCAATTAGTGGACATGCAATAACCTGTGGTGCTGCTGCAGTTGTGTTGCCGCGGGGTATTGCTCTGCCGCCTGTGTTCTCCGGCCGAGGTCATAGCTTACGCCTGTTGGTGCTATCTGTGCAGTGTCCGGCATTAACCTTTTGATGTGTACAACGCTTCCGCCTTCACTTTCTGGCAACAGCTTCTACTGTGTTCATTCGTACTACCGCTGTTCGTTAATGTGTACACCACCGCTTAGCTGCGCCGGTCCAACTGCCTTGCGAGTTTCCACTTTGTTTGTTTCTTTTCGAGAGCCCTATTAAGTTGATGACAGTGTTGCGATGAATATTTGCGGTCCTACCCTAGTGCTCGTCACTCTACATGTTAGAGTATTCGCCTTGGTAGGAAGGCACATGTATGCCCATTCACAGCAGAAGTGGCCTAACTCCGTTCACCATAGGGCTAGAACGCACCAGCGCTGCTTAAAATTTTGAATTTCGTATAATACAAAACATCGTATTGGGCGATCCTACATAGAGAACCTCCCGCCGTAGCCCATTTGGGCCAAATTCAGTAGTTGTAGTACTTATATCCTCACTCGTGTGCTTCTTGTCAAGGCTGACAACCATTCAACACGATAAGTATCCCCGCGAGCCGTTTTGAGCCTGATTTTTTAGGCAATAATTAAGATTCTCCGTTCGTTGGGTCATGCGCATTAGTTTCTCCCGCCCACCATGCTACCTATTTGTCACTTGGATCCCCACTTTGGTGGCCCATGTAAGTGGTATTTACACTATCAATCATATAAAATCTGTGGTAAACTTTTGGAATGCATGGCGCGATCTCATATTTTATTGCGCTATATGCCTGCTTTTTAGCTGTGAGCTGTAATTTGGATTCTCCCCGAGGTTCGTTGTGTTGAGCGCATCACTTTATCCCGCCCACCCATGCTTCCTACTTATCGCTTGGGCACTTTTCCAAAACGTTGCGATTTTTATTCGATTGATTGCAGAGGACGAACAACAAATACAACAGTGAGGAACACACATATCCCCACTTTGGTGGTTCATGTAAGTGGCACTTACACTACCAATCAAATAAAAGCTGCGGTAAACTTTTGGAGTACATGGTGCCATCGCTGGCCGCCTGCTGCCCAAACATCTCCCGATTCGAAACCGTAAGCAGATGGGGGTCTACTGTACCATCTAGTTGTTAAGCTGAGGGTCCCGCCTCCGAATTTGAGAGGGAGGTTAGTAGTTGGTGTTAGTCCGGCTCGCCAGGCTGGTGAATGTTACCTTCCTCCTGGCCTTATTTATGTATTGTATAAGTGTAGTAAAGGTATGTAAGACTTTGAGTTTTGTTCTGTAGGCATAAACTAATCACATATCTACAGCTAGTATCTTCGAACGCCCCACCGCTACACTAAAATTACTCAGTGGGAGTTCGAAGATATTACATGGAGGTCCCGGCGTGTAATATCTTCGATCTCCCACTGATTTATTTTAGTGTAGCGGTGGGGACGTTCGAGGAAATTAGCTGTAGGTATATGAATAGTTTATAACTAAAGAACAAAACTCAAGAAGCTTTACATACTTCTATTAACACATATACTATTCTATCATAATTAAGTTTTGGAAGACTTTGTTTAATCCACTCACGCATTCAATTATATTTCGTTTGGAATTCATCCCACTGGTGTAATATGTGGAAATTGTTGCATTGAAAATACGCTAGTGTTAACAATAGTCCAATAAAGCAGGAAGGAATGGATTTTCATTGGAATGCAAGAGAGAGAAATGTCGACCTACTAGCTTATAAGGCATTACTAGGCGTAAAAACGCAAAATTTTGCTTGATATGCAACTATCCGAATCCTGAAACAGCCGACCAGGTAGTGGTTTGTTTTCCCCCTGGTGTTGGGATCATGGAACAAGAGTGGGGGTACGATGTTGTGTATAATAAAACAACTTTTGGTCGATGTTGAGCTGCTTTCCTCTTCTAACTGATAAAAGCAGTGGTTTTGAATTTTTCATTATGCGCCTTTTTAACGATAATTAGGAGTTCATTTCTTTCACACTATGAAAAATGGACGACGGTTCTCGTTTGTAACTGCTTTAGTACGACGATAGATTGACATCTGCACGTCAAATTGTTGAAACTTTTCCTTTGGATGGAGCGGTGGCATTCCAAGTCTAATATACTTGCTAATGTGTGTGATAAATGTGTGGGAGAGGTTTACGAGAAAGAATTGCACTATGCAATGAGCAGTGATATTTGGTAGGATTACGCCGATGCATGGCATTCACGTTCATTTGCTTCACCTGGTGTACTCAGGCAGGTGCGAAATGCCAAGTAGGGGGGGGGGGGCTATAGATATTTTCTGCATATAATGGGTGGTCAAAATTAAAGCTACGAACACTTTTTCGCAAAAATATTGGGCACCTGTTCGGTAAGGTGTTAATTTAATACAGATAAAACTTCTCTATAAATGGTTGCCGTGCCGTATTGCATACCCAATTACTCTCCTTCTAGTCCGTTTGGTGCGAAATGGAATGGTAGTATTTATAAAATGAGGGTGCGTTGTTGATGTGAAGAAATTTATTTGCGGTTGCCTATTGTCTAGGGGATATTGGTTAGGGAAAGCCGGGAGGAAGTAGCTATGAGGTGGTCGCATGAAGTAATAAAAATTGTTTGCCGGGGTATGATAAGTACTTACGGGAAAGAATGGCGGTGGTGAATGGCAGTGGTGAGGTGGCGATGTCCGTTCCTCCACGTGGTGCCACTGGAAACTGCCCGCTCTGCGTGCTAAGCTAAGCACGGACAATCGACTGCAGGCGACCGGCCCTTGTGACAGGGCGGCCTACGAAGACCATGTCACATCACATGGTTCATGTCAGTACACGTTTTTCGAGATAGTGCTACGGCGTCCGCGGGAGCCGACGCGCACTTGCAAAGCCCGGCGAGTGTGGGAAGCATGCGAGGGTCCCTGATGCGAGGACGGCATAGGGGGGCAACTGAGCTAGTCCGAAAGTCCCGTAACGTAAGCAGGACCCTAGTGACAACGCTGAATGTGGGTCCGTTGACGGGCCGCTCGTGCGAGTTGGTTAAAGCACAGAAGCGTAGAAGAGTTGATTTCTGTGCAGTGCAGGAGACGAGGTGGTCCTGCAGTAAGTCAAGGGACATAGGACGTGGCTTCAAGGCCGTTCTATGTGGAAGTCCCAGCACCGCCAGTGGTGTCAGAATAATCGTCTCCGAACGATTTGGTGTCTCGTTTGTAAGTGTCGAGCGCTCTAACGATCGATTAACGAGGATCGTTGTCGCCGTAAGGAGCGACTCTATCACTTCTTCTCTGCGTATGCTCCGCAGACTGGCTGCTCCGATCAAGCCAAGGATGAGTTTTGGAACCTGCTCGATGAGAAGACAGCAGAGGTAGCGCCCAAAGATGTCATCATAGTCGCTGGTGACCTTAATGGGCACGTAGGTGCTGGGAGAGACGGGTACAGCTGTCATGGTAGTTTTGGATGCAGGTCTCGCAACGCCGATGGTGAGCGTGCTCCTGAGTATGCGGAATCGCACAGCTTCACCATTGTGAACACCGTTTTCCAAAAACACGACTCGCAGCTTATCTCATAGCTCAGTGGTAGTACCAAACCCCAGATAGACTTTGTCCTTGTGAGAGATCGCGATGTAAGGACACTGAAAGTACACCACAGAACAGCCGCCGCTCACTAGCCTCAAGTAACCATAAATCAACGAAGCTAAGAGGACAACAAGAACCAAGTGATGTCCACTCGCCGAAAACAACAGTAAATCAAGGGAGTTCAAGTGATGACTGTGCAGCCGCTCCCAAATGCAAAGAACAACTGAACCGGGAAACCAGAACCCCAAAGGTCGATTTATGACACGCCAGGCTGCAACAGTTGACCTCGGACCACGGAAAACATCATAGGAAAGTAAGAGGGAAGATTCCTGACAATTGTTAGGTTCAGTGCTTCTAAAACCGAATAAAAGGAGCTCCTAGAACACCAGAGGATAGAGGATCGCCGCCACCAAGGTGAAGCCACCGGCCTCCACCTTCTCCTTCCTACCATTTCTCTCTCTCTCCTCTTATTATTGTTTCACTTTACATTCACGATGATGCTCTTTCTCTCTCCTCCGGTCCCTACTTGTACTGTCCTCTTTCTTTAAGACTTCGACGATGCTTTATCATCCAGTCTCTTTAAATATTCTCTCATTAATCGGCGAATGAATTCCTTTTTTCTTTGGAGATATGTAATACGTTAGCATAATAAACAGTCGTGAATAAAAGACTATCTCACCAGTCCTGCCAAAATTAAATCGGTCACAGCAGACCCTCGATACGCACTAAGAAACATCCGTAGAACTGAGGCTCTTTGCACTTCGTCACTGCTAAAGCGCAGCACTGTGGTACATAGCTACCAACTAAATCACTTTAAATCCGGATCCCCGAGGCTGCGACTTTACATTGAGGTCCCAGTCGAACTCCGATAAGAAGTTTTCTTACATGGAGGTCCCGGATGGACTCTAAAACCATAGATAAAATAAGCAAACTGCTTCTTCTTCTTCTTCTTCAGCGTTTGTCCCGCTTCGTAGCGGGGTCCGCTCTTCTGGTGTCGTGACGCCACCTTTCTCGATCCTGTGCTTCATCAGGGTGGACGCCAGTTACTTTCATGTCCATGTGTAACGTATCGGAACAACGGTGTCTTGAGCGTCCTCTAGGTCGCTTTCCTGACACTTCCAACTCAAGGCGTATCTTGCGGACGCTGTCTTTTTTCCCGCGAAGAACGTGGCCGTACCATCGCAAGCAAGCTTCGCGCATCTTGTCCTCTATCGGCGCAACACCGAACTTCTGCCGAATAGCATCATTTCGGATGAAGTAAACGCGCGTGACTCCAGCCGTTCAGCGCAGCATCTTCGTCTCCATGACACTGAGGCGCGCTTCAACTTCCTTAGTCGTAGGCCAACACTCAGCGCCGCACATCGCTACTGGCCGCACGACTGCTCTGTAGATCTTCCACTTCATGTGCTCTGGTATCTTCCTATCGCCGAGCACGCCAGTCAGGGAACGCCACTTGGACCACGCTGCACTCGCGCGTCAGTTCACTTCAACCATCAAACGCTATTGCTAATCCCAGGTATTTAAACACCGAAGTGCGTGTAAGCTCAGTGCCGTCAATCTTAATGGAGCCGGACTCGTTTACGTCAGTCGTTAGGTAGTCGGTCTTCTTGACATTCAATTTGAGTCCGAACATCGCCAGGCGGTCGCACCAAACTTGCACCTGCCGCTCGAGCTCATTCTTATCTTGGCTAGCGAGCATCACGTCATCAGCATAAAGCAACGTCCATGGGACAGGCTTCTGAAGGTCTCTCGTACTGGCATCCATGACGACAACAAAGAGGAGTGGGGAAAGCACAGAACCACCCCAACAGAGATGGGAAACTCCATTGAGGTTCCAGCTGCAGCCTGCACTCTACTCTTTGGGCAAGAGTAGAGCATCCGCACCCATTCTACGAGTTCCTCAGGTACGTTGTGTTGTCGTAAGGCGTACCATATAACCTCACGCGGTACGCGGTCGAAAGCCTTCTACAAGTCGAGAAAGGCTATGTGCACCGGCTTCTGTTTCTCGCGATGCTCCTTCACCAGGGTCGGGCGGCGTGTATAGCATCAATGTTCCCACAACCAGACGCAAAACCGCACTGATTAGCGGAGAGCGTGACGATTTCACGAATTCCTCTATCGAGGATTCGCTCGAAGATCTTCATGCTGTGCGAAAGCAAGCGAATCGGACGGTAATTGGAGCAGTCTGCAGGACTGCCCTTCTTCTTCCAAATCGGAATCGTCGTACTGTTGTGCCAACACTCCGGTACTTTCTTCTCCTTTAGTACCTGGTTGAAGAATTCAGCCAACCACTCAGAAGGATACCAGAGCTTCCACTTCCAAACATCGGCTGTCAGATCATCCGGTCCTGTTGCCTTGCATGGCTTCATCTTCTTCAGATCCGCTTCTGTTTCCTCCACGGTGATCTTGTGAACGGGACCGTGAACAGAACCCACAGAGGGGATGGCTGGGTGAGGAAATTCCATAGTGGAAATTTCCTCAAAGTAGTCACGCCATCGCTTCAGCGCCTTTTTGCGGTCTGTCAGAAGATGGCCGTTCTCATCATTGATGCCAAAGAACTTTTCAATATACTCGGTTTGGCGATGGCGGGTTTTAGCAAGTCGGTACAAATACCGCTCACCATTGCGCGCTGCGAGCTTTTCGTTGGCATCAATATAATGAGTGGCTTCCGCAACAGTCACGGCTTTCTTTGCAGCTTTCTTCGCCTTCTGATACTTCTTCCAGTTGTCGGCTGTCTTTTCGCCGAGAAACACGTGATAAAGCACCTTCTTCTCTCGCATTTTTGCTTTCACGTCGTCTGTCCACAGCCATGTCTGCTTGTCGACTTTGCGTCGTCCAGGCTTCGTAGTGCCGAGTTCCAATCTTGCCGCTTGGCGTATCGCGTCGGTTGCTCTCTTCCAAGTTTCGTCGACAGTCGTGACTGTCGGCAACCGTACGCGGGAAATCACAGCTGCTTCCTTCTCTTTCATTCGCCACCACTTGATTCTCGCAGCACCGCATCGCTCGATCTGCTTCAGCCTCGGAGGGGCGACCTTTAGGGTGCAGATCAGCGGTCGATGCTGCGGGGCGACCGTCTCATACGGCACGATCTTCACGTCTGTGACAATGCTCCGGTCGCGATCCTTCACAAGGACAAAGTCTATCTGATACTTGGGGCTCCCACTATAGTACGAGATGAGGTGGGAGTCGTGTTTTCGAAAAACGGTGTTCACAATGGTGAGATTATGCGATTCCGCATACTCAAGAATACGCTCACCATCGGCGTTACGCGACCCGTATCCGAAACCAGCATGACAGCTGTATCCGTCCTTCGCAGCACCTACGTGCCCGTTAAGGTCACCAGCGACTATGATGACATCTTTGGGAGCTACCTCTGCTGTCTTCTCATCGAGCAGGTTCCAAAACTCATCCTTGGCTTGATCGGAGCAGCCAGTCTGCGGAGCATACGCAGAGAAGAAGTGATAGAGTCGCTCCTTAGCGGCGACAACGATCTTCATCAACCGATCATTAAAGCGCTCGACACTTACAATCGAGTCACGAAATCGTTCGGAGACGATTATTCCGACACCACTGGTGGTCCTGGGACTTCTACATAGAACGACCTTGAAGGCGCGTCCTATGTCCCTTGACTTCCTGCAGAACCACCTCGTCTCCTGCACCGCACATAAATCAACTCTTCTTCGCTCCAGTGCTTCAACCAACTCGCACGAGCGGCCCGTTAACGTACCCACATTCAGCGTTGCTACGCGGGTCCTGCTTACGTTACGGGACCTTCGGACTAGCTCAGTTGCCCCCCGATGCCGTCCTCGCATCAGGGACCCTCGCATGCTTCTCACACTCGCCGGGCTTTGCAAGTGCGCGTCGGCGCGGGTCCTGCTTACGTTACGGGACTTTCCGGGACGGAAAATAAGTAAACGCTTATATGGGCTTATTTCGCTAATTCTCTCCTACCGCACTTACTAATCTTCGCTCAATCTTTCCGGGACGATTTTTTAAAGGTAGTAGTCTTTTGTAGGCGCAATACATGTTGTCGCACAACCCGCAGTAAATATGAGAGAATTTAGATATAAAAGTATACTATTGGCGTGACGGGGACATTTTTCTAATGCAATTGTCCCGACTGGTAACGGTTTTTCTGGCGAGTCAAATACGAGTGGAAATCCTGGCCAGGTGTACTCGCTCCCACACCATAGCAAAAAGTAATACGAGCAAATCTAAACAGCGAAGTAGGCAATCGTCCTGAAGTAATTTGCTTTAATCTCTCACACCTCTTTCTTCACCTTCTTCCATCCGCGAATACGCCGAACAAATAATCTGTTCACTCGAATGTTTCCAAAAAACGAGGAAGCGTACGACTACCTCATCTACGACGTCTATTCCTACCATACGTCCTACAGCTACTTCATCAACAACCTCAATTCCTACCATCCGTACTTCGACCACCTGATCTACTACGTCCATCCCTATCATCCGTTCTACAACTACTTCATCTACGACCCCTGTTCCTACTATCCAGCATGTGATGCATCCAAACTGTTCGTGTAGAAGCCGCCCTCGTCGTGGAGTCCACAGCATTTCCAGATGTTTAGCAACCTGTGAGCCGAAAACTTGCTATTTGGGGTTTTAAACAGGACTTTCCTATTGTCCCTATTGTAACGCAACTAATATAGTAAAAGATGACACCAATCAAGGTTCGGAAAAACTGGGATCACTGAGAGAATATTTTTTATTGCGAATTTCCAAATGTATAAAGTGATGACGGTTCATGTGATAGCTTCGAACATTTTACTACACACATCAAAGCAGCAACAGGCTTGTTTCCAAAACGTCAATGACCAAAATGCCAATCTCAAATGTATAAAATGTCTCCAGAAATAAACTCGACTTTACACTTTTTAGCGACCACCATATGAAGCGATAAAGTCATTTGCTCTGTCACATATGATTCGTTGAAAATGGATACCCATTGTATAGAACAGAAGTGGCCACAGTCATTCCACACCCCGTTTCCAACGTTTGTTAAACAACTTGATTCACTATTGTTTTCTTTCCAGTTTTCCGTTAAACAGTTCCCTCCGTTCTTTGGCCTTTCCTCTCTGTCCGCCACAATCTGCTTTCTTAAACAGAAATCGCCGGTAACCATTGCTCGGCAAACAAAATTCCTGGACTCAGCTTGACTGCAATATTGCGAGAGAGAAACTGTGTTTTCGCCGTGTCTGGGAGGAAGTTTTCACCCTACCAAAGCGACTTATCGTGGTCAAAGATCGCCAAAAAAGAGGACGGCTCCGTGGCTCCGGACCATGGTTGATCATCGACCGGTAAAGACTCCCCATTGCTGCGACCATTCGTGCATAATGTCCCCCAGTCCAATACGAGTTGAGCTAATCCTGGTAGGCTTGGATGTTTTCGATATAGAGGCTGCGGTATTTTGCTTTCCTAGTGGAAGCTCACCGTACGCCAGGATTCTGCTGCAATAGAAAACCCAAGTACAAAAAAGGCCAAAAGACCATAACTCCACCCCCTCACCCCTCCAGCCCGTATTGCGCCTAAAAGTGCATCGAAATAGGCTTTCGGAGCGATAGTCAGTAGATATCCCCGCGACGCTCGGCTACGAGTGCTTAAATTAGGCGTGGAGTACGATATCATGAGGCAGATGTGTATAGCAGGTTGTGGCGGAGAAGAAAGTGCCTGAGTGTTGGCGCCAAAGTACGACGATTCCGATTTGGAAGAAGAAGGGCAGTCATGAAGACTGCTCCTGTTACCATCCGAAACACTTGCTTTCGCACAGCATGAAGATCTTTAGGCGAATTGTCGATGGACGAATTCGGAACACCGTCCAGCTTTCCAGCAATCAGTGCGGCTTCGTGGCTGGCTGTGGGACCGTTGATGCCATACACGCCGCCCGCCTCCTGGTGGAAAGCAGAAGCAGAAGCCAGTGCATATCACCTTCCTCGACTTGGAAGCCTTTGACAGCGTACCGCGTGAAGTGATAATCCGCGTGCACACTTTGCAGCGGGGCAACGGGCAGTGGAATGTGGGCGGAGCTGTTCTCGCACACTGCGGCACTGTTGGACTGCGCTACGACCGCACGCAGCGACATTGAGGAATACCCGGTCATTCCTCGCTGCCACTGCCGCTGTGGAAGTGTGCACACCCACCCCCCCCCCCCCTCACTTCGGTCTCCGCTGCCGCAGTGTGAATCCGCCCCTCCGCGCTCTGCTTCAGCGTGGCTGCCGCATTGACGCAGTGGGGTGTGCACGCGGCTATATGGTACGCCTTACGACAACACAATGTACCTGAGGAACTCATAGAGTGGGTGCGAATTCTCTATCTTGTCCAAAGAGTAGAGTTCAAGCTGCAGCTGGTACCTCGATGGAGTTCCCCATCTCTGTCGGGGTACACCAGGGTTCTGCGCTTTCCCCACTCCTCTTTGTTATCGTCATGGATGCCATCACACGAGATCTTCAGAAGCCCGTTCCCTGGACGTTGCCTTATGCCGATGACGTGATACTCGCTAGCGAAGATAAAGATGAACTCGAGCGAGCTGCAACCTTAATGTGAACGCTTGGAGCGGTTTGGACTCAAACTGAACATGAAGAAGACCGAATATCTAACGAGGACGTTACTGAGTCCAACTCCATCAAGGTTAATGGCATCGAGTTTCCACGCACTACGGTTTTTAAGTACCTTGGATCAACAGTCGCGTCTGACAGCAATCTGTTGGTTGAAGTGAACTGACGCGCGAGTGCAGCGTGGTCCAAGTGGCGTTCCCGGACTGGCGTGCTCGGCGATAGGAAGATACCAGAGCACATGAAGTCGAAGATCTACAGAGCAGTCGTGCGGCCAGTAGCGATGTGCGGCGCTGAGTGTTGGCCTGCGACTAAGGAAGTTGAAACGCGCCTCAGCGTCATGGAGACGAAGTTGCTGCGCTGGACGGCTGGAGTCACGCGCATGGACCGCATCCGAAACGATGTCATTCGGCAGAAGTTCGGTGCCGCGCCGATCGCTGACAAGGTGCGCGAAGCTCGATTGCGATGGTGCGGCCACGTTCTTCGAGGGAAAAAAGACAGCGTCCGCAAGATAGGCCTTAACTTCGAGGTAATAGGAAAGCGGCCTAGAGGGCGCCCGAAGCAGCGCTGAGCTGATACGTTGCACAAGGACTTTAAAGTAGCTGGTGCCCACCCTGATCTAGCGCTGGATCGGGAAAGGTGGCGTCATGACACCAGATTGGCGGACCCCGCTACGAAGCGGGACAAACGCTGAAGAAGAAGAATAAGTAAAAAAATAGCGGTGGTGAGCAGTTTTTGGTGGGATAGGGTTTTCTTTTATAATTAGATGTGGCAAAAGGTGGCAGTTGGGTGTTGATCCGTGCACAATAATACAACCTTTGGGAAAAGTGTGTTCAAAGTTTTTCCTTTTTTCCTTTTGGATGTTTGCTCGGATCTATTGTTTTTGGTGCTTAGTTTGGTACAAGATTTTTAGAGTTGGTCTACTTCTTTTTCTTATGCCTTGATTTTATCGGTAAGTGTTAGTGCATCAAAACTGCCGCGAAGGGTTTCCTCGTCTGCCTTCTCTAGTTGAGAGCTGATCGTTGCAATATTAGAAGTAGGTTTTTTGAAAGAAGAAAAACAGTGAAAATTCTGTTGCAAATAAAAAAAGAGGTAAAAAGGTAAACGTCACCGTTGGTTTTGGTGATTGCTTTGTTGGTAGATTCGGTTATTGAAATCTGATGTCCTTTGTTGATGGTGTTGAGGGTACTTATGCACCTGGCTCTAAAGGTTATTAGTATACCTGTGAAGAATGGGAGAGAAACGAGGACAATCGAGAGTGGAAGTTTTTTATTAGATGTGTTCTGGTATTATATTTTAGTGTTCGCGGCACTTTTGGAATATGCCGGCGCTTACTTTGCAGCTTTGTGGCGCAATGACTACGTATGTAGGTTTATTTTCTGATTCATAATTCTAGCGCACTTATTTTTGTCTTTAGCGTGTTAGTGGAAAGTGTGGCTTCGATATAAGAAAAAAAGACCAAAACCTGGAATAGTTCAACAGAAGTTACAGAAACATTTATTTAAAATGGCAGGATAATGAATCAATGTAGTGAGGGTTCTAAAAGAAAAGAGATGCAAAGAAATGTGGGCAGGGATGTGGGTTTCCAGCCCTGGCCTCCTCTGGAAAAACCGTCCTTCGATATGACGTCGATCGCTATGACGTCGTTGGATCTCTGCAAAAGAACTTGGAACCAACGCGCGGGAACCCGCGCGCCCGCAAGATCAGTATCTTCGATATCTACCATGATGTGATCTGTACGCCAAACAACTTTCTGCTTCTTTACCGAGAGAGGATTAAGATTTGCTATTTTAGGTTGTTCCCTTTTCCTAACCGAGAGGGAACTCAGAGTATTCAACCAGAATAAGGCGGTGAGTTTTCTAAACGACGACTAGGCGAAAGTATGATATGGATTTGAAAAAATTTTCCTTCTAAAATTTGAACGTCAGAGAAAGGAACGAGGTATGAATATAAAATGCATACTGTTTTATATTTAACAAGTGCTCCGTCACGCCTATCGGCGTTCCTCGCACTTGCGCGCTTCGCGCGATTTTGCAGTATCACTAAGCTAAAGACAATCACATCTAGCTAGCTGCTCTACTTGCACAGCTTTCTTCCCTACCTAGGAGTACAAAAGGCTCGCAGTACGTATAGTATATAGTATATGGTGTGGTAGGGCGATCTATTGGTTCCCCACTACTGGTCTTCCCCTATTGAAACGGTCCCCATTACTGCTACTGGTCCTCCTCACTGATGCATCCTCAGCGGACGACGTTTTCGGCACGTCTATCTGAATCCCCAAACACGCTGAGCGAAGCCTTTGGCACGTCCTTTGAGTCCCAGGCACGTCACGCGACGTATTTCGCACGTCTTCTAAATCCCTGGCACGTAGAAGACGTCTGAGTATTTTCCGCTATTTTCGCGCTCGGTAACTTGATCAGTATCGATTGATGGTAATCAATACTTCAAAAACGAATTTCAGATTCGTGTTGAGTGACCTCGACTGCCTCCAGGGCTAAAGTTTTAAACCGCCTAGACGACATCCACAAAAAATCTATAGCTTGATCAATATCCATTGATGGCGATCGATACTTCAAAAGCGAATTTCAGATTTGTGTTTAGAGACTTCGACCAACTCCAGGGCAGAAGTTCCCAGGCAGGGAGAAGACGTCTGGGTATTTTTCGCTATTTTCGTGTTGTCGTGCCGTAATTCACTCCCCCCCCCCCCCTATTTCCCTCCGCCCACTAACTAAATCCACACAAAAAATCGATAATATGGCCCAAATGGATTGATGGCGATGGACACCTCAAATGTGGACTTCACGCTTGCCTTCAGCGACATCGACTACCCCAGGACGGAAGTACCGGACCGCAAGAAAGATATCCACAGAAAAATCGATATTCAGCCATGATTTTCGAAACTTCACGCACCAAGGCACACTGCACCTTAAAGAGTGTAACTGCACATGGCGCGTTATTCAAACCTGGATTTTGGTAGGGTAACAGCACCTTTACTACACAAAAAACGGTAATACCGGTCGATATCGATTGATAGCGACCGATACTTCAAAAATGAACTTCAGATTCGAGTTCAGTGACGTCGATTAGCCCGGGGGCGAGGAGATCGGACCGCAAGAAAGACATCCACAAACAAATCGTAAATGCGGCTCAAAATGGAATGAAGGCACTCGACACTTCAATAACGGGATTCAGAGTTGTGTTCGGCGACCTCGATTACCCCAGGGCTGATGTTTCAGGGCGCTTGCACGACATCCACAGAAAAATCGATAATATCGATCGATATCGATTGCAGATCGAAGAAAGATATCCACAAAGTCGATACGGCTCAATCTGTATTGGTGGCGCTCGACACTTCAATAACGGGATTCAGAGTCGTGCACACCAACCACGATACCCCTAGGACTGAAATTTCCGATCGCCAGAACGACATCCACAAACAAATTGATAAAACGGCTCAAACTGAATTGATGGCGATCGACACTTCGACTCGACTACCCCGGGAGGAAAGTTTCGGACCGAAAGAAAGATATCCGCAAAAAATTGATAATACGGCTCAAAATGGATTGATGGCGATCGACAGTTCAAAAAGGGGATTCAGAGTCGCGTTCACCAACAACGATACCCCTAGGAGTGAAATTTCCGATCGCCAAAAAGACATCCACAGAAAATCGATATCGATCGACATCGATTGGTCGACTTCAGATTCGTGTTCAGCGACCTCGATTATCCCCAGGGCTGATGTTTCAAGGCGCTTTCACGACATCCACAGAAAAATAGATAATATCGATCGATATCGATTGGTCGACTTCAGATTCGTGTTCAGCGACCTCGATTACCCCCAGGGATGATGTTTCAGGGCGCTTGCACGACCTCCACAGAAAAATCGATAATATCGATCGATATCGATTGCCTCCCCTGCTGTGAACGCCTCCCGTCGATGATCATCTAAATGCCCAGGCACGGTCGCCGACGTGTTCGGCACGTCTACGGCTCGCCATGCACTGTCGCCGACGTGATCGGCACGTGTACGGCTCGCCATGCACGGTTGCCGACGTGTTCGGCACGTCGACGGCATCGCCAAGCACGGTTGCCGACGTGTTCGGCACGTCAACGGCGTAGCCAGGCACGGTTGCCGACGTGTTCGGCACGTCAACGGCATCGCCAGGCATGCTTGCCGACGTGTTCGATGCATCTACGGCATCGCCAGGCACGTAGAAGACGTCTGGGTATTTTCTGCTATTTTCGCGCCGCTGATGCTTCCGCCCCTGATGTTTCAGCCCCTGATGTGTCCATCCCTGATGTTTCCGCCCCTATTTTTTGACGTGCTCTATGGCTAATCGCTTAGCCCGTTATTATAGAGTATGATAACCTCCTGTTGGGAATATGGTGAAGAAGGAAATGTTGTAGAACGAGAAAAGTTACTATCAAATTTTTTTAGTTTTAGGGCGGTTTCTACTAAAACGATAAAAATTACGGAGCTAATGCAATGCGAAGTTGTAAAAAATAGTCAACTCCTACAAACTTAACAAGCAAAAGTGGGGACAAACTAAACAAGAGGGGTTAAAAGGCTAATTAAACAAGTTGTGACTTCGATGTTATGTTCTGGACCATGAAAAAGTTCGAGCGGGATCTCCATGTAATATCTTCGAACTTCCACTGATTTATTTTAGTGTAGCGGTGGGGACGTTCGAGGACATTAGCTGTAGGTATATGATTAGTTTATAACTACTGAACAAAACTCGGAAAGTCTTACATACATATAACACTTATACAATACATGAATTAAGCCAGGAGGAAGGAAACATTCACCAGCCTGGCGAGCCGGACCAATACCCACTACTAACCTCCCTCTCAGCTCCGGAGGCGCGACTCTCAGCTTAACAGCTAGATGGTACCGTAAGGGTACCGAAAGTTAATGAAAGGACAGTCCTTCCATCTGCCTAAAATAAGCTCAGATCGAAGAAGTTAAGGACACTAAAAGTGAAACAGTAGCCCAGGAAACAGTAGCCGTCCACTTGCTCCGAATAAGCATAGATCAAAGTAGCTAAAAGGACACTAGGAAGCAGCTGCCGTCCACTTTCTGAAAACAACCGTAAATCAAGGGAGTTCAAGCGATGACTGTGAAGCCGCTTCCAAATACAAAGGACAACTGAAAAGGGAGACCAGAACCGCAAAGGACGATTGATGACACACTAGCCTGCAACAATTGGCCGTGGTCCACAGGAAAGACCATAGGAAAGTAGAAGAAAAGACTCCGGACAACTGCTAGGCCAGCGCTCCTACAACCGTATAAAAGGAGCTCTCAAAACGCCAACGCGACATACAGGATGTTCGCCGCTGAGGTGAGGCCACCGGCCTCCACCTTCTCCTCCTTTGCATCCTCCTTACCTCTCCTTTTTTTTCTCTTTTTTCTTTCTATCTTTCCTCATACTTCCATGATGCTCCCTCTTCTCGCTCTTATATTATCCTCTTTTACTCTAGCATCATATTACTTATTACTCTGATATTATTTCCTTCTAGAAAGACTAACGCTTCAATCGGTGAACTGATCCTTTCGTGTTTGAAATGCTTAGTATATCGTTGCAATAAACAGATCATAAACCGAAGTCTTTCTCTTCCATTCTGCTGAGATTAGATCGGTCGTACCAAGCATTCGTCAGTCGATAACACGTAGTCGTGAAGATGATAACTTCAGAGTTTCGTCACCGCTAAAGCACAGATTCGGGGCTATATTGCGCACCTGAGATACCTTCGATCCGAAGCCCCGAGGCTGCGACTTTACAGTACAGAGGCCCCCATCTGCCTACGGTTTCGAATCGGGAGATGCTTGAGCAGCAGGCGATCAGCTGTTATACGGCGGTTCTAGAGGGCAGCGCGGAGCGTATTAAATGCAGCGAGAGCTGTCCTATGACCACCAGTCTTCACCCTAGGATCTACAGTAACCCTATCCTCAAATCCACTACACTATCAATCAAATAAAAACTGCGGTAAAGTTTTGGAGTGCATGGCGCTATCTCATTTTTTATTGCGCTATATGCTTGCTCTTGGATGTGGACTGTCTTTATTGAAACGACGTACTTTCCATTTTCATGTCCAATTGGACACTTTTCGAATCAAACTGAACACTCTTCTAAACAAGCCTACAACTATTGAAATCAATGCGAACTCCCCAAGTCGAACTGACCTTCCAGGCGGGTCAAACCACTGACTCAATAAAATGTGTAGCATACTGTTTTGTTCAAGGAAAAGGTATTCAAGGCATATATTATTCTTTGAAACGTTTTAGTTTACCAGCCCCAATAAGTGTAATCATTCTATAAAACTTTATTTGTGAGAAAAAATGATAAGTTAAAGTTTGCCTTGAACCACAGCTAACAAACAAGCATGTATTGCATTAAAAGGTCAGATCGCACCATGCACTCTAAAACGTTAACGCAGTTCTTATTTTATTGATAGTACGTCAGAACAATGCATTTGACAACAAAATCGGTTCCTCCATGCCCCTCAACCCTGTGCTTGCCTAGCGGACTAAATAAGGTTTTTATGGACGAAGGAGTAAAAATAATCAAGATGTGTACCGACGGGACATCTTTAAGGCCGCGGCACTTCAGCAGTGCCCAGTGGACGTTTCAACAAGACTCAACCCCTGCACACAGGGCGAAAAGCACGCAAACATGGTACAAGGCCAATTTTTCGCACTTTGTCACGTCTGTGGAATGGCCACCGCACTCCTCGGACCTGAACCCTGCGGACTACAGCGCGTGGTTCATTTTGAAGGCGAGGGTCCCTGCCAAGCTCCTCCACAGCCTAGAGGCACAGAAGGAATCTCTGCGTCGGGAGTAGGAACGACTGTCTCCAGAGGACTTGCGGCCAAAAACCTCTCCAAGCGTTTCGACTTCTGTATTCGCGCCAAGGGGGCCAATTCGAATCTGGTCTAATATAGTGTTGCCCAGTGTCTATATTGTTGTTATTTATGTATTGTTTTGTAAACTTTTCAGTTGTTTTATAGTTACAAGTGCTTCGACACGCCTAACGGCGTGTCTCGCACTTGCGCGCTTCACGCGACTTTGTAGCATCACTGACCTATGGAAAGTAGTTATTGTGAAACACTAAATTCGCTAGCATCTAGGACTTGGTGCGTACTTTATCGGCATCAAGCCCTTCACCACTTCGGTACCTTCATCATAGACGGTCTTTCCTGACCGGCCAGTAATGTCATTGGTTTGTGCTGCGTAGTGCTACTGTTCCTCAGGTTGTTCCTCCGCAATCGTTCTCATGCTCAACAGCTAGCGTTTCAAGTTGTCGTTGACATGTCTTTCGAAGCCAGGTTCGCCTCTCTCGTTTCTTCTTACTGGATCTAATTTCTAGTCCACCTTTACAGGTCTTCCCTCCCCTCTTTAGCCCCCCACCTTCCTGGTCCCAACTACTGGCCCACTTCTTTGTTTCCACTATTGACACCTACTGGTCTCTTCTTGCTGGTTTCCCCGTCCTGCCCTCTCCTCCAGGTTATTCCTTTCCTTCCTGATCGCTCTCTAGGTCCACCATAGAGGTCCCCCTTACCGCCTTTCTCCATTACCCCCTTAGTGGTCCTCCCATGCTCACGGCACGGTCGGTCAGAATCAGGATGCTTGCTGCGCGACGTAGGGGGCCCGCTTTCTGGATCAAGAAGCTCAGAAGCACGTGCAGTCACCGCTGTGTCGAGCATGAAGAGGCTATGCATATGACAGATTCCTTCTTCTCCGCATGAATTCCCTTACGGCTCCCTTCTTGTTGGTTCCTCGTCCTAGTCCCGCCTCGAGGTCCCTTCTTTAAGGTATATCCCTCATCACCCCCTCGGGATCCTCCCTACTACTCTAACCCAATTAAGTAGGCCTCCCACGCTCACGATACGATGACGGCGAGCGAACGCCCATTGTGTGACATCGGTGTCACATCCTATAATCCGGTCTCTCTTATGGTAATGGATCCCCTTGCTGATCCTCCTTACTGTCCCCCTCCCCTGATTGGTAACTCCCTAATGATCCCTACATATTGCCTAAACTCTTCCTGGCGCCACCTCTTGGCCTGCTTCATTGCTCTCCCCATCGACCATCACGATGCTCTTCCTGGTCGCTGCCTCCTTATCGCCGTCGGTTCTCCACCCTCAAAGTCCCCCTTCTACCCTTACCCCTTTAGTAGTCTTCTAGTGCTAATGGCACGAAGTCGGCATCTGAATCTGGACGCCCAGAAACACGCGTAGGTGCTGTTGTGTTAAGCAGTAAAGGGCTGCGTTTCCCCTGCTGCAGCAACATCCCACGTTCAATAGCAAATTTCGCCCGCGCTGTGGATGATGCGGCGTACCTCACTTAGGTTAGATTACTCGACAGCTCTCGCTGTGGATGATGCGGCGTACCTCACTTAGGTTAGATCACTCGACAGATCTCGCTGTGGATGATGCGGCGTACCTCACTTGGGTTAGATCACTCGACCGCTCTCGCTGTGAATGATGCGGCGTACCTCACTTAGGTTAGATCACTCGACCGCTCTCGCTGTGAATGATGCGGCGTACTTAGGTTAGATCACTCCACCGACAAACTCTTTTATATATAGTTGGTGATAATTAAAAACCTTCATCACGTTATTTTGGAATACGCTCTCCAAGCGTTTCGACTTCTGTATTCGTGCCAAGGTGGACAATTCGAATCCGGTCGAATATGTAATAGCCCACGTACAATAGCCCACGTACAAGTGGTTCAGGGCACTTGTCATCAACATACGAAGTGTCTCAAAAAAAATGTATACATTGTTTGAAAGATGACAACTTTGCTCACAATGAAGGTACTGAAGAGGTCAAGAGCAAATGTGAAAGCTTTAAAAATGGAAATTTTCTGAGATATGAACGGTGTGGATTACGCCATGCATACGTCTGAATTCTTCCATTTTACACTCGATTGATTGAGTTTTACTTAAAACTTGTTGTAATTTTTCCTCAAGGAAGCCTTGTTGACCAATTTGTGCTTTTTTGAAGTTTAAAATTTAAAAGCACACTACGGCTTGCGAAAATAGAGGGTATCCTAAAAAATGCAAGTAGTAAATATTTTCATAGCGCTAACATTGCTACTAGTGAAACATTTGGAGCTGTTTGAGACTTATCTGTAAGCACAGGATAGCGAAAATTCTGTGACATGCAAATGTTCAAGATCGCGCCATGCACTAGTCCGAAACCTTACATTTCAAACTCAATTGAAAGTGCATGTGCCGAATGCTAGCTGCAGTCTTGTTACTACTTAGCAATTGAAAGTGCATGTGCCGAATGCTAGCTGCAGTCTTGTTACTACTTAGCCACATTAACCTGTGCTGTGCTCCTTTTAACCTTTAGAACCTGACGTGACAGCCACACGTAAAAGACACGTAACACAAGAGTTTACTGGCTGCACAATTTCGCATTCTCGCTACCGCTCTAATTACGCTTTCTTCATATCTGACCCCATAAAACGAGTCATGCCCGGCTCTAGGCTTTCCTTCGAGGAAGAAGTCGAAGAAGTTTATCCTGAAGTGCTACTGGAAAATCGAAAACATCGTCGAAGTGCAGAGGCGAATCAGCGACTGCTTCTAAGCACCACCCACTCGCGTCACCCATACACAATCAATCGAGTCTGAAATGGAGGGTTTCAGGCGGGGAACATGGCGCAATCTTTACTGTTTGCACTCCACAGAAATCTCGTTACTCCGCGCTTTATTATGAGTATCAAACAGCTCCGAAAGCTGTTTGAGTAGAAGTAGGTGCAGGGTAGAAAGAACATTTCAGTTAGTGCCTGCATTTTTTTAGCATACCCTGAATTTTTGGAAAGCCATAGTGTGTTTTTAAGTTTTAAACATTAAGAGAAGCACAAATCAAACAATAAGGCTCCTTTAAAGAGAAATTGCAACAAATGTTTAGGTGAAAATCAGTCAATCGAGTGTAAAATGGAAGAATGCAGACGAATTCAGACATGACGCAATCCATACCGCTTATGTGTCATAACATTTCTAATTTCCTAAGCTTTCATATTAACCCCTAACTTCTTTAGTACCCTTACCGTGAGTAACGTTATCACTTTCAAACCGTGTGTACATTTTTTGACACACCCTGTATTTGCTTTGATGAAATGATCTTCCATCCCAAAACGCTAGTTGCGCCCAAATGATAATTCGAACACTCGAATTCGAATGCTCGAAAAAAACGCGTTCGAACGTACTCGGATTCGAATGCTCGAAAAAAACGCGATTTTCGAATGTTATTCGAATTCGAATTCTCGAAAATCGTCGGTATTCGAACATATTCGGTTATTCGACATTTTTGGGAAAGCACAACTATACTGTATAGATAGTCAAGGAATAGCCTAGTGTTAGTCAGCTGCGAGGGAACCGTGGTCAACAAGTGGCTCACAATTCTGTTGAGAAACCAGGATTTTCTGTCGGTTGGTCCTCCCACGCAACTTATGATACTAGGTCTCATTCTGAATGTCTCCGGTGGCATCGACAACATCTTGCGAGATTGTGAGTTTTAAGTAGGCTATAGAAAACTGGACAGGTTGGATTGTCCAGTTCAAGTCTACTGAGCAGTTTTCTGTCAGTCCTTGCTGAAGCGCCAACGGTCATCCAAGCATGGTTAAGAGGTCAGCATTGTGACCAAAACTCATCCGCAGTGGCGTGTCGGCAGACCTACGAATCCCTTAGGTGGAGTTCTGTTATCTCGCAATCCGACGACTGGCATAATTACAAACTCTCCACCTTTATCACTCACAGATCACTCACTACGGATCGTACCATTCGATCTTAACCCTCGCAATTCTTGTAACCCTCTCCATTGCTCGTATGTCAAGTTGTTATAGTTGTGCTGCTCGTGATTTATCATAATAGCCAACACATCAGATGCCAAAATTCTCAACTTCACATCGACTTCTGGAACGGGAGGTGGTTCCTTATAGAATGTACGTGGAAATGGTACCGATACTGATGTGCCCTGATTTAAAGCCTGCGGCTTGATTTCGCGCCTTCTCTTTGTGTTCAGTAAATCTCTTAGCCTTTGCAAACTACCCACAACTTTGCGAATGTAACCGCATTGACGTTTCGTGCAGAAGAAAGGACGGACCGAGACTGAAAAAATTGATAGCGTTGGTGAAATGTTAGTGTTCCCGACGATAGTAACTCTCACCATTCCGTTTTCATTTTCATTGTGAGCTTCGTCATAGCGGTGTTCACGGGAGAGTTGTTCTCAATGACATTAGAATTTTCACGTGTTCCCGGATATTGCTGACAGGTCTTTCGAAGCCACACGCCAGGTTCTCCCTCACTCGTTTCTTCTTACTGGATGTAGTTACTGGTCTTTCCCTTCTCCTCTTTCCCCCCCCCCCTCACCTTCCTGGTCCCAACTCTGGCCCACTTCCTTGTTTCGGCTATTGAACCCCCCCCCCCCCCTACTGGTCTCTTCTTGCTGGCTCCCCCCGTCCTGGTCCCTCCTCCAGATTGTTCTTTTCCTTCCTGGTCATTCACCTGGTCCACGTTAAAGTTTCCCTTACTTCCCTTCTTCACCACCTCTTTTTAGTAGTCCTCCCATGCTCACGGCAGACGTCGGTGAGGAGGCAGAGGTGTATCTCGCTCGGGTAACATTTTCCGTTCAACATGGGATAATGCTGAATTCTGAAGGGGGCCGTCGTCACACGATGTCGGTGACACTTCTCGTCACTCTAGACGCTTGTTGCGCGATGTAGAGGATCCGTCTGTCTTCTATATAGTGGTTGATTTTTCCGCCTAGAGAACGAGTTGAAACCTAAAAGAAGCCAAAAACGAACAAACAAAAAATAAAAAATCGCAGCGGTTTACAACCGTCTCGGCGGGCAAAGAACGACGGAATGGAGGCATGGCGCGTGCTGACCGCCGGCTGACATGTTATGACCAGGATCTAACATGGTGAGAAGGACAGACAACTTTGCCGGCTTACAACCACAACAAATG
>OX377206.1:68422899-68613581 GCA_947396885.1 Heligmosomoides polygyrus polygyrus | reverse complement strand
CCTGTCTCGAATGTATTTGAATTCGAATATTCAAAAAATCGCGTTTTTCGAATCTATTCGAATTCGAATATTCAAAAAATCGCGTTTTTCGAATGTATTCGAATTCGAGTATTCAGAAAAACCGCCTTTTTCGAATGTTCGAAATTTGTGAGCATTCGAAACCATTCAAATATTCGGAAAATTTTCGGGAGCACAACTATAGGGCAAACTTTCATTTATTTGTTTATTCTGTACATTGATAACGATGCAAAAAGCAAAACAAAGCAAATGAATATAAACCAAGGTCATTGTAAGCAGAAGAAAACGAAACAAGCAACAAGAACCAACCTAGTAAAGAGGAAAATGATGACGACGGGTTTTTCTTGCCTTTTTTGGCGGTATGGTAGTTTTGGGGCGGGGTGGAGGTCAACAAAGCATGCCGTGGAGCGCAGACCCGAAGCGTACCTCCACTCGGAGAATTTTAATGCACTACTAGGGAACATTTGGGCCTCTTCATACTTCGCGACAAGAGCGACTTGTTCCCCTGCAAGACATGCATATCGATTAAAACCAAGCGCGTGCTGCCGAAAAGTGTTCATACTCGAATGCCAGCGCTGTCGCTCCAGTCGCTCTTGTCCTGCGCACGCCGCACACGCCACGTGCGGTATCCGCGCTGCGCTTTTGTCGCTCTCGTCGCCCGTGCAAAACATGCAGATCGATTAAAACCGCACGCGCCGTCAGAAAGTGTTCATACCCAAGCGCCGGCGTTGTCGCTCTAAAGTAATTAATTAATTAATTAAATGAATAAATTAAACAAATACTTACTTACTTTGATACTTTGATGGTCCCTTGTCGGCTGGAGGTCTTCTCAGCGGGGACCACAACTCTTCCAGACCGCTCGATCTCTGGCTGCTTGCATCCAGTGAGACAGACTCCGCTCTCTGAAAGATCTTGAGAATGAGTCTGCCCATCGCGTTGGCGGTCGTCCCATTGGTCTCTTATGGTCTCTCGGGAGCCATTCTGTGACACGGAGACTCCATCTATCGTCCTTTCGTCAAAGCAGGTGTCCGGCCCAGCGATATTTGGACTTCTTCATGAACTGTATCGGGTCTGCTAATTGCGACTTCTCCCGTAGCTTCGAGCTTCGTAGGCCTTCTTGCCATTGCTGACGAAGGCTTGTCCTCAGAAGACATCTCTCCAGTGCACGATGCGTAGTTTGCATCGCTCTGGAGATTGTCATGTTGTCGGGCCAGGTTTCCGTCGCGTAACACATCGCAAGCAGTACAGAGGCGTTGAATATCGAGGCCCTGAGGCCGGGATCCTTGGGCTGATCGGTGACTTCGCGAATCGAACTGAAGGCTGCCCATGCTTCGCGTCTCCTGCAGGCGATTTCAGGAGCGAGCTCGTTATCCATGTTCAGCTCTCTTCCCAGATAGACGTAGGAGTCGACCTGTTGTAGAGCGACTCCATTTAACCTTACGAGTCCCGTGTCACACCACTGGTTGACCATAAATTGTGTTTTGGACATATTCATGTCCAATCCAATCTTCATACCTGCCACATTGAGCTCGTTTAGCATTTCCTCGACTTCTGCCGTGCTGTTAGAGATGAGAACAATATCGTCGGCGAAGCGAAGGTTGCTGATCCGTTTACCGTCGACAAGGTAGCCTTTATCGTCCCAGTTCAAGTCTTTCATGGCATCCTGGAGTGCTGCTGTGAATAGCTTGGGAGAAATCGTGTCTCCCTGCCGTACTCCTTTCCCGATAGGAATTTTAAGCTTTCGATCGAACAGCTGGATGGTAGTCGATGTGTTCGAGAAGCATTCGTCGAGAAGTCGGATGTAGGGCGATGATATACCAGCGTGCACAAGTGCGTTCAAAACGGCGTTGATTTCCACAGAGTCGAACGCTTTCCGGTAATCCACGAAGACAAGGACAAGTGGGAGGTGGTATTCGCGGCTCCTCTCGATGAGCTGTGAGACAGTCTGAATATGGTCCATGCAGGAGAAATCCTTGCGAAACCCTGCTGGCTCCACTGGCTGATATTCATCCAAGCAACGCTCCATGCGGTTAAGCAGTATCTTGGTGAAGATCTTGTACACAACCGAGAGAAGACTGGTGGGTCGATAGTTGTTGATATCCTCCTGCTGACCTTTTTTGAAAATTAAAACTGTTTTCGACTCCTTCCATGAGTCCGGAATCCTACCAAGTTGAAGGTAGTGGTTGAAGTGCTTGGCAAGAAGTGAGCAGAGGGCACTGCCACCCGCACGAAATAGATCAGCAGAAATGCCGTCCGGTCCGGGAGCAGTGCCCGGCTTCATCCTTCTGATGGCATGAGCAACTTCTGATTCCAGAATGGGAGGTACTTCCTCAGCTGGTGGCATCAAACATTTCGAGACAATGATGGAAGAACGGAACGATCTGTGTAGAATTCTTGAACGATAGCCTCCATCGCTCTCCGAGACGTTTGCGTTGTTCCATCCTTATCCACAAAGGCTGACATGATTGCCTTCTGATCGCAGACACCTCGTTTGCAGCGCTTTATGCTTGAACCTTTCCCAGCGGCTTCTAACAGCTTCAATCTTCTGTAGGCTTGCATGGACTCCTTCGCTGCAATTCGACAGGCCTTCGAGATGGTGACTTTTTCCAGATGGGAAGCATTAGGATCCAGTTTAACAGCTCTTCTTTGCTCCAAGAGTTTAATCGCATGTGCGTTGAGTCTTGAAGCAGACGGTGATGTGGCTCCGCAAGAGCTGCTAGCACATTTCAACAGTCTTATGGAGAGAAGGTCGTAGTCTTCCGATGGATCTTCAAGAACATTCCAATCATACGACTTTATTGCATATTCCAACTCCTGAGACTTGAATGTGGGGATCCTCACCGGTGCCGGTTTATGAGTGTCACGCTCGAACATCCTCTTTTTGAGAGTCAGCTTCGCACGGACAAGACGGTGATCCGAGCCGGTGTCAAATGAAGGCAGCACGGAGACGTCGAACAGACTCCAGCGTCTGTTTGTAAGAACATGGTCGATCTCCGAACGTGTTTCTCCATTTGGGCTTTCCCAGGTCCATCGTCGGTTTGAAGGCTTCTTAAACATAGAATTTCCATGGTAGAGACGGCACGCGGATAGGAAGTCTACCAGGCGCTCTCCGTTTTCGTTCCTTGAGGAAGTTCCATGTGGTCCTAGCCTCCATTCGTCGCGATCATTCGTACCGACGATGGCGTTAAAGTCACCAACGACAACTTTGTAGTAGCTCTTCTCGTCGTTGACAGTCCTTTCGAACAGCTTGTAGAATTCCTCCTTTTCTTCATCTGTGGCCGCAGATGTTAGAGCGTATCCATTTATGATGGAGATGGTTCCTTGATCTTTGGTTTCCAGACGAAGAACAGCTACTCGCGGACTGATAATCTTGTAAGAGTCTACTAGGTGGTACACTGTCTAATTGACGAGAAATCCAACTCCGCCAATATTCTTTCTGTCCACCTTTGCTTGATCCAATAATGAGAAGTTCGTTGTGGTCGGTCCTTCTTATGGTTTCCGTTCTGCCTTTCGTTTCCTGCAGGGCGATAACATCGTATTTGATGTTGCGGCTTCTGTAAAGCAGTGTCCGAAGATCCTGCTCAGATGCGATCGAACGACAGTTATAAGTGCAGACGAATAGGCAGTTTCCGTGTCGTGTTCACATGTTCCTGGCCAGGGATACATGAGAGCCGCCCATACACGACAAAGCGTCACGTACTGCGTGACCGTTTGTGCCGTTAGCCATCACAAAGTGATGTTCACCCCTTCACCGCGATGAGGTGGCACATGAAGGGGATTAAATAAATAAGTAAATAATATATATACAAACTTTTCCTTTCTGCGTGCGCAGCATATGCACTCATCTATCAACTGTACAAAACCCCAACTGTTTCATGCTTTTGAAGATGTTTGAGGCTCGTATGAAAGCACAGGCAATGAGGCAATACAGTTCTATGCGCTCGCCTGAAACCTTGCATTTCAGACTCGATTTATTGTGCTGTGCATGGACTGAATGCCTGTTATAATTTTGTTACTACTTGGCTACTTTAACCTGTGTTGCGCCTCTTTTGACGTTATGCGTTGCCCAGTAGCTGCAATTATGCCGATTAACCTCTCCATTAGCTTCAATGCACTTGATCAGTCCACAGAATCCGTCTTATAAAATGGGCCCCGCGATTGTGCGATTAAAAAAATCCATGTCACGTGTTTTTCACGTGACTTTCAAGTACTAAACGTTATTAAAGGAAGCAGAATACAGGTTAATCTGGCCAAATGATAACAAGATTGCAACAGGCATTCAGCCCATGTACAATCAGTCGAGTCTGAAATGCAAGGTTTCAGGCGGAGCATGCGCAATCTTCACTATTTGCACGCCACAGTAATCTCGTTACCCTGCGCTTTCATATGAGTCTCAAGCCTCTTCAAGTGCTTCACTAGCAGCAATGTTAGAACGTTTCAAATACTCCCGCATTTTTAAGACACCCTGCACTTTCCAAAAGCTATAGTGTCTTTTTAAGTTTTAAACCCTAAAACTAGACGGTCACCTTGTGAAGAAATTATTACATGTATTCAAGCGAAACACAATCAATCGAGTGTAAAATGCGAAATTTCAAACGAGTGCATGGCGCATTCCATGCCGCTCATACGTCTTAAAGTTTCTATCTTCTTAAGCTTTCATATGAACACTTGACTTCTTCAGTACCACTACCCTGAGCAACGTTATCAGCTTTCAATCAGTGTATACATTTTTTGAGACACCCTGTATTTGCTTTGATGAAATGATCCTCATTCCCATAACGCTAGTTACGCCCGAATGAACATTCGGACATTCGAATTCGAATGCTCGAAAAAACCATAGTTGTGCTTTCTCGACTATTCCAATCATTATTCGAAACAATCTTTTCGAATGAATCCAGGTTTTCGAATACTCGAAACGTACTGATTTTCGATTTCCATTCGAGATCAGATATTCGAAAACCAGGAAGTCTCGAATTCGTATGATACAATATAATAAGTTGTTACAGGATGTTTTGTTGCGATTAAAACTCTTGCGCTTGGAGGGACTCGAACCCGCATCTTCTGTTTTCCGGGCAGCGACGTTCGCCTTACACCACCGGCGTAGTTTGACCGCACGTAACATCCGCGATATCCTCGAGCTCTGCCAGCGCCCACCCGTGATACGGCATGAGCCGACCGCTGATATCAGCATGGAACCGATTAAGCTGAAGACCTTACTAGTAACAATGTTTTAAGTGTATTCAATGTATGCATTCAAATCGCCTCCACGACATCCAATAGAAGTAGAATGCCGACGCATCCCAAAAAGGGGTTGACTAACACCGTCCTTTATCCTTTTTATACCTTCATCTTAGAAGGTCACTAAAATGGTGCGCGAAAGCACATCGGAGGAGGCACCAGTCGCCTTCTTTCCTATCCCGCGCCGAGGAAACGCAGACTTCCATCCCTCTAGGTCGGTGAATTAGTACAAAACCTGTCAGTGAACGACAAAGCACTAGCACTTACATCTGTTGGCTACCGCAAGGCATTGTGTGGGCCAAATATTATACGTCCTCCGAGACATTCCGTTAAAAAAAGATGCATGGCGTATCCCGAACAAAGCGCTGATTAACACTGTTCCTTAAACCAAGCAAGAACAAGAAACTACTTACTTGATAGCAGTAGGGACAACTTTTAAGATCATGCCAAGAATGTTCTCAGAACTATGAAGCAACATTAAGCCTTCACATCATCTAGCGGTTGAAATCATCTTTTTCAGCACACGTGCGATACGAAATTCAACGAAAGTTTCCTTAGTAGGGCGAGGTAAATTCGTTTTCAAGTGTTCCTGGAGGGAGAACAAAACCACTTTAGAACCAGTAGGGCCAGGTTAGGGTAGGCAAATCTCCTAAACGGATTACCGCAGCGTTTCAGTAGATTTGCGGCTTTGTTCTGGGCCTCAGAGTAGAACTTTCCCAATTCCTAAATAGCTGTTTTTTTTCCTGAATGTAGTTAGCTCACAATAAGATGACATAGAATGCCAAGAAGTAAAAAATCATACCATAAATACATAAATATCAAAAATTTTGAGTATTAGTATTAGTAAAGCCCTCTATCCACCTTCACGAGACACACACAAGCATAAGCGGTAAGCCTGCTAAATAACAAGAATTATGTGAAACTATCTTCGTGTCTGTGTTCGACGCCGTCGCGGTTTTCCGAAGCTCATACTCCACTTGCTTGCGATAGCTCCAGCAGCGACACGGTTCTTCGCTGTGGACCCCATACCGAACAAAGTCAGTGTGATAAGCGATATCTCTCAAAATCCCGTTGAGGCAATTTAACTGTAACCACCACGCTAGATTAGTTTAACGAAAAATGCAGCCGGTAAATCGCTAGCCATTAAATGCACAAACCTATTCAGAAGCCTTATAGAAATCCGTCTAAACAACGCTCCAGCTTCACTTCATGTGTCCTAAACATTCCGACCTTGCACGACACCTTCACCAGCATCACTTGACAAATGGTAGCAAAAAGGATACGCTTGTGCTCCTAGGTTCCGAGCCAACTCCATGATGTTGCGAAAGGAATATGCTTAGCTGCTTTTTAGATCAACATCAATTACCAGCTCGGCTCCTTTCTCCAAAGCGTAAATCGGCAAGCTCTACGCATCTAAACTAAAATGCAAATACATGCCCAAAGCCCATGAGGAAAGAGACATTACTGCAAATCTTGACGAAAACACACAGCAAAAAGAAGGATTTTATGTAACAACAATTTATGATTTCAACAATAATCAGGAGAGATTTATTTCTTGCGGTGCATTGTTCGCTTTACCTTGGGCTTCGGAGGTAGGATGATACCATCGTACTAAACAATAGTAAGGTAATAACCAAAAGATGAAGCACAAATGAAACCCATTTACCTTCTGTTGGAACCACTTCACCGACTCTTCACGGAACACTCGGTGAGACGGTCCAACACGCCCTGGAGCGCGTCTTCTTCTCGCTACACGACGACCTGCACGATCGAGGACGACGTAGAAGTCCATACCATAAATGCCGATTCCGGGGTCGTACTTGATCCCAAGGTCAATGTGCTCCTACAATGAAAAATATCGAAAATTGGAAGGGTCGAAATCTGTACAGCGCCTCGAAGAAGACACTAGTCTTTAAATAGTAATGAAAAACTCTACCTGCCATCTACCCTTTTTTCAAAACAATTAGATAATCCGGGGTCTTACTGAATGCCGGTTGTGATTCTAGGTGTGAAGAACGAGAGCAAACCAATAATGTCCAATTCAACTGTTGTAATTTAGATAACGGGAAGCGAAGTAAAGATACTAGGCGTTTAACTATTCAGCACTTGTCACCTCATCATCCGCAAAAAAAATCGTCCATTTTTGAAATAACTTTTTGGTGAACTGCATTTTTCTAAATCCCACTAGTGCGATGGGAATAAAAATACGAAATTAAACTATTATCCCTGCTGCATCTAGAGAGAAATAGAATAGAGCTTCCTGTTCTTTAAACAGCCATTTGCACCGCACAGGCCATAGATCCACCTTTAAATCAAAATGTTTGCGGCACGAATGGGCTCACAGGTGAATGGTCAGCACGGTGTTTCGAACCTACGAAAAGAAACATTGCTCTGAGACTTCCCGACACTAAATCACTAAACACACAAGATCGGAGTTGCCCAGCGCCAGTCCGAATAAAAATACGCGTGATACATAAGAGGCGGTCTGCGACCTTTGCCCTTTTTGCTAGCTGCCACGAGCTGAATAATGACACTACAACATGCTATCAGCTCTCATGGCACCAATATATGCACCATTTTCACGTTAAGATTGGACAATTTTCAAATCGAATCAAACCGAACACTTCAAACCAAATTGCACACTTCTCAGATCAAAATTGGTAAATGACGCTCTTCTATGCAAGTTTGACGCCTGTGAAATCAATCTGAGCATCCTCCAAATCAAAACCAGCTTTTTCCACATTAAATTCCTCTCCGAGGCGGTTAAAATAGCCTAATGCTATAGAAAAATTAGATCGACTTTCTTTGAAATTTTACATTCACCCCATCTATTTATTGAACACAATGTTTGAAATTTTATGAGAACAACGAAAAAACGGTGAAAAAACAATGAGCTAAATTCTGGTTTAAGGCGCAGAAAGGCAGCAATCATCTATTGTATTACAAGAAGAGATCGCCCACTGCACTCGACTAGTTATTGTCGCCACCAGGGATGGGCGGAATTTCTGTTTTCTGATTTTCTGGCCTTTTTTGCAAATTTTTCCTTTTTTGGGCAAATGGCCAAAAATTTGGTCAGAAAACAAAAAAATAAAGCTGCGTCGTAAATCTAACATTGTAATCCAATAACAGGAAATCATGGAATACCATAGAATATAAGAATAATGAATAAGATTGGACACTTAAAATATCAAGATCGCCTAAGATTTTTAAGGTCTAATTACCAAATTGTTAATTTGAATGAATTTACAATGCAGTAGGAACTTAGATAAACACTAGCAAGTAAAGCCGCTGGTCTACGACAAAACTAGTAGCCATTTGCTTGTAGAAAGCATTTGTAACTGCCAAAATGCCCTTTGAATAGAACAGATAGCACAGACGATAACTCCGAAATTTTCTGTTTTCTGACATTCTTGACTTTCCTGTTTTCTGACGAACGCGATTTTCTGTTTTTTGGGAAAATGCTTTAAATTTCCGATCATCCCTGTTCGCCGCTTTTAGTTGAATGATAGCAAAAAATTTGATTGCTTGATATGTGAACGGTACAACAAAAAGTTGTACAAAACACACGCTGCCACGGCCATCTAGTCGGAAGCAGGAAGCGATCTCTTCCTTCAATACAATAAATAATTAGTGCCCTCTCGCCCTTTAAAACCAACTTTAAATCATTATTTTATCTCAAAAATACAAATTTTACAAAATTTCACAGTGAGCTCACTAACTGAAGCAGGGGAATATTGGACAAAACATTATTCTAACCGTCTCGTAGAACCTCTAATTTAAATACGCAAGAACGCTATTTTGGAAGACGTTCAGTTTGATTTCTAAAACATCAAGCTTGCTGTAAACAAGGAAACAAGGAAAAATTGGTATAACTTTCCTCGAATTTTTAGTCCAGGTGCTCGAATGAATGTAACAATTTTATACGGAGGACGTGTCGGCTGTCACGTGCATCCAATGCCAGGTTCCTGGTTCGGATTTCCTGTCCAGGCCAACCAAGCCTTCTATCCCTCCGGGAACGATGGACTGCTGCCAGGCTTGTCTGGTAAGGAGAAAGCAGCGAATTCCTCATCGGCAGACCACCGCGAGTATTTCACAGGAAACTCTACTAATAGTCTCCATGTCCGACGTTCATAAAACCTGGGCATGCTATAACAATATATTTCATCCTTCTCTGCCACGCAGGTTTGTTATGGTGGTATAACTTTTATTTCGGCCGACGTTTCGATACAACTCGTCTTTTTCAAAGGCCTGAAAGTACTTCGAAACCTTAGATCCATAAACTCATTCCGTCAAAGGCGCACTTTTTCACAACTCTAGTTACAATGGGTTCCCACGAATGTCGAGGAGTGCCCGTCTAAAGCATACCAAACTCACCGTTGTTCCACCAGCGCTGAGAGAGGGCTCAGCTATAGGACCATCAATGAGCAACTGGGACCTACCATGCAGATCTACACTAATAAGTATAGACTGCGCAGCATCAGAGCTCACATAACGGGATGAAGGGCAAGAAGTCGCTGGTTATTGAAATGCACTCGTTTCGGTTGTTCATTGCTGGATTACGCTCCCGAATCCAGAAAACCTCAAGAGTCTTTCTGGTACCGATTTCACTTTTATATAGCAACATAGTGCACTTAATGTCAAGGTCGTTTCCGCCGTGGGCTTCTTGTCGATGTTTACCCAGTGGGGTTAGCAAGCTTCGTTTCAATTTTCCAGCTAGGTGTTCATTGATGCGAACACTAAGTACCCTTCTTGTCTCACCTATATATAGCTCGCCACAGCTTAAGCACTGGATTTGGTATACAACACCTTTTTGTGCTCAATCTCCATCTCTCCCAATTGGGCAGATAACACAATTTCTCATCACACAAGTACGGTCGTAACACCTATTTCGAACAAGAAGCCGTTTGATGTTGTTTCCCGGTATGATAACCAGGACAACATTGTCGTTCAGGTTTGCTCGCAATAGGCAACGGCGCACTTCTGCCGTGACGTCATCAGAGATGAAGGGCAGTTGAAGACAAGTTTTGTCTTCGCGCAGTTGTTCATCATTGCAGTGTCGTATTCGATCACCTCGTCATCGTGGTTCGTAGCCGTTAAGACGTGCGATATTAAAGGCTAACATACGTAGTTCCTCTCGCTCCTCGTGCTCCGTGCATACACCTATTGCCGTTCTGTACATGTTACGGAGTACGGCACGCTTTATTGCTGTAAGATGAGCAGATCTTGTATGGATTGTGATTTTTTTGGAGCTGCCTTTACGATACCATTTCACATTAAAGACTGCATTTGATACCCTAACTTGAGTATTCAGGTAGGGCAGCCAACCTTCGGACGGAATTTCACGAGTGAACTTTATGTACTGAGATTGTGTATTGAGAATGGCAAACAGTTCATCCATGTCGGATTGCGCTGCCGTTATAATACAACAGTCATCGATGTACCGACAGTACATTATGGGAAGGCGCTCCAGTGCCGGTCGTTCAATTCTTCTCATGAAGCAGATCGCTAAGGTTGGAGCTAATCGCTGTCCCATCGCAAGTCCTCTTTGCTGTGAGAAATAGTTTCCAGACCACTTGAAAACATTGCAGTTCAGGCATGCTTGTACTAGAGTCATTATGTGTAGCTTGTTCAAACCAAACGTAATAATATTTCTTTCGTGCTCGTCTAGCATCTCTGATAGAGCTTGTAAAGCAGCGTTATTATCTACGTTGGTATAAAGTGCCGTTACGTCAAATGACTCTATCACGCAGTCTTCCTGTAGCGTGCTAGAAGGCGGTCTAGAAACTGCTCCGTATGAGCCAAATGTGAAGGTATAAAGCTGAGAAGTTGACCGAAAATCTTGCTAAGGAGCCATGAGATTCGATCGGTCGGTCCATCCACGCAGCTTATTAGGGCCGGATTTTGTATGTGCTTGCAGTCAACGAGCTTTCAATAACCAGCGACTTCTTGCCCTTCATCCCGTTATGTGAGCTCTGATGCTGCGCAGTCTATACTTATTAGTATAGATCTGCATGGTAGGTCCCAGTTGCTCACTGATGGTCTTATAGCTGAGCCCCCCTCTCAGCGCTGGTGGAACAACGGTGAGTTTGGTATGCTTTAGACGGGCACTCCTCGACATTCGTGGGAACCCATTGTAACTAGAGTTGTGAAGAAGTATGCCTTTGACGGAATGAGTTTATGGATCTAAGGTTTCGAAGTACTTTCAGGCCTTTGAAAAAGACGAGTTGTGTCGAAACGTCGGCCGAAGTAAAAGTTATACCACCATAACAAACCTGCGTGGCAGAGAAGGATCAAATATACTCTACTAATACTATGCCGCCTCCATAGTAAAATTTGAGGACCACTAACTCACTGGGCTCAAGGACTTTGCAAAAATGCAACCTACGTTTCTATCATTTAAAGGGTGAAGATTCTCGCTGCGGTATTCACTTTTGCCGTTCAGACATACGAACGAAACACTCCCCTTGTTAGCTTGGCCTTCGTATAAGGCCCGGGTGAAACAAAAACCAAACTAATTCATATCATTTTTTATCTGCGCTTGATTTTCAGTTCTTATTTCTTCCTACAAAACATCTCATTGAACAAATCTAACTGTGCTTTTCATAGACTAAGCTACCTGACCTTTTCCACCAACTCTCCTAGGGACGCGACGTTACAAGAAGACGCTACAACGATGGAGGTGGTTGAAACACGACGACTATGGAAAGCCTGATAGTTTTACCACACAGTCGGTGTCCACAATAAAACAGTTGGTGATGGAATCAGGCATAATCAAAAGAGAACCAACTAAAACTGAAAATGAGGCCAAAAGGCTTGAAATCAATCAGCTTTCAAACACAATATAAAGTTCGAAGGTGCAATGTTAGTCCAGCGAGGAGGGGTCACCCCTATACAAGGTTGTGTTGCACGAAATTAAAAACTTCAGGCAGCATTGGTGCGTTCTACCCCTGTGGTGAACTGAGCTCGGTCACATCTGATGTTAATGGCAGGGAGGTGCGAATTTTTCTAAAGCGGAAGACGAAAGACAGAACGAAAGGCCCCAAAATGGGCGGAAACCAGAATACGAAATACGAAAAGGGACAGAAAACATACTCGCTCTTTGTTCAAAACTGTATCTAAAACGGAGCCAGAAGCAAGGATTCTTCCTTCTGCAGAACTTCCAGAGCAACCAATACTTTCACACATTGGTGCATATCGTCAGGTTATTTTTCGTTCAGGAAACACCCTTCTTAACTTAAATAGTTCCAAAGTTTTCTGGGCCTGGATCGGAATAAACACCTCGCTACCTAACTTTAGCAAATATTCCAATCCCCAAAACTGATACTCAAATTCCATTCTGGGATCGAAGATCGATACGTGGGTGATGGCTGTTCATGGTGGCTCCATAGTTTCGCAACAAAAAAAACATCCAGGCTGTATGAGCGTGGGAACTTCTTCCTCATAAGAAGACGTCATGGAAAGACAATTCCTAGATGCTCCTTGAAATACTAGTTTTTGTTTCAGAATTGTATAAGTACCAACAGTCAATTAAAATAAGGACTGACGAAGCGTCAACAAAAACTTCTGCATTTCTATTGCACTCAGTTGAGTTTGCCTCAACAATTAAGAACAATAATGTGGTCGTCAGGAGGGCGAGCGCATGGCGCAACTCTCACTGAACCCTTTGCTTCACGGCGATGAAGTACATGCTTATAAAATTTTGGAACCTATTCGTAGTTACTCGAAAAAATTTTTTACCATATCTCTTCCTGGCACATTAATTTTGCCTTCGCGCGCAGCTGTAACCATTTTTTACTTATAATTTAACCAATTTCAAGAATAAGAATACTGGAATTGTCAAACAGTATTCCTCTTAATTGTATGGAGAACAACTTTTTCTCCACTTTTCAATTTCAATTAAAGAGGATTAGTCTTTAGTACAAGACTAGAGCTGAACAGTGACCATATTCGTTTCAGCCTTTCGGATCAAAACAATCGGAACACGGAAACGGAGCTGAAGGGCTAAAACGTCCGGAACGCAAACACACACCCCTGCTTATTGGGCATTCATGCCTTCGTACCAAGGCAGATAACCTATAAGGTGACCCCCCGTACCGTATTTGTGCCGAAAACTACAGTAATCTTATCTTAATATCACTTTCTACTTGTAAAACAACCTCTTAGTGTTGTGACTCGACGTTTCGGTAATGCGTGAATGCTACAGCGCATATCGCGCAGTCAAGATTTCCCGGTCAAAAATGAGATTCTGTGATAGCAGAGAAAGCGCGTGCTCTTCGCATAGTTAGCGACTGTCCGTCTATCCGTCCACCTGACCGAGACCTCTCATAGACATGTGCAATGAGTGTCAGAAGACGTGTCACAGATGTCGCGCAACGGGCGTCCGGATTCAGAAGAAGCATCACCGTCGTGCAGCAGGCGTCCGGAATCAGAAGGCGTGTTATCGACGTTGCACAACAGGCGTTCGGGATCAGAAGACGTGTCACCGCCATCGTGCAAAAAGACCAGAACGGAGGACCCAGTAAAGAAGAATAAGGGGGATCAATAGGGGGGGGGGGGGGGGGGAGGGACCAGGAAGGGAGGACTGATACGGGGGACCAGCAAGAAGGCACCAGTCATCCAGATTCAGAAGACGTTTCAGGTTTCGCCGACGACGTGCCGGGTGGAGGATGAGGAAGGGGGACCTCAAGGGAGAACCAGGACCGAACCAGTAAAAAGGGACCAGTAAGGGGTCAATAGGGGAAACATGATATAGCTAGGAGGTAGGAACAGGAAAGAAGGGCCGAAAGATTGACCCGAAGGGTGGCTGTTGGCAACATTCTCAGCGACGCACGCGACGCAGCCGCCTGCACTCCATTTTGGCGATGGAGCGCGGAAGCCGTGCGATTTGTGCCTCTTTTACGCCCGCGATGGCACCTTCTCAGACCGGCTCGTGGTGCAGTGGTTAATGGGCCTCGTCCTGGCGATGGAGGGGTTGGGGGTTCGGATCCAATGCATGGTAGCGTTTTTGCATTTCAACTGACTGGATGAGATCTCAGGAGTTTTAACGTCTACTCAATTTTCAGGCGTTTTCTGCCCATTTTTCCAGCTGTATGCGGTTTTGCAGAACTCAACGCGGAATCCCCGAGTGACGAAAGCAGTTTAAACACGAGCAGCTTTGATGGCACCCACCCTGGAGTACCTTCCCTAGGCTGGTCCTACGCTCGAAGAGCGCAGAACCGAGCTGCGGACTCCCCCCCCCTGAGCGACGAACGCAGTTTCCACACGAGCAGCTTGGATGGCACCCACCCTGGAGTCCCTTACAGGGAAGTCCCCAGCCTGGTCCTGCGCTCGAAGAGCGCAGAACCCAGCTGGGGACTTCCCTGTAAGCGATTTCGCGCTCCATCGCGAACGCATGTGGGGCCGCTGCGCTGCTGGCAAATTACCAACCTACGCCCTTTGCCCAACTAATGCGGCCAAAGAGAAGGGGGAGCAATAAGCAAGAGAAATTAGGAGTTAAGACCAGAAAGTGAAGGACCACTGATGGGAGACGGCGCAAATAGGGTCCGGGGGGGGGGGGGATCTCACCAACACCAAGAAAACAAGATAAGGCACACTGGTAGTAAAGAAAACAAACAAATAATGCCGTAGCTGTGTTCTGTGGCCTCCTCCGCTGAGGCGTAGGAGAGCACAGATTTAGGCAGGGGAAGAGACTCCAGGGTGTGGCTCAAGTGACGCATCCGTGTTAAAACCGCCTACATCCTGGAGTTCCCTCCCTTGTCCAATTAGAAAGCACATAAGACGCGGATCTATCTAAACGAAGAGATAAGACTGCATTTACATTCACTGTATGTAGCTACTCGCCACTCCGGCCCGCTGCGCCATGCTGTGGTGACCCCCCCCCCCCGGACCCTATTTGCGCCTGGGAGGCTAATAAATCGAGACCAGTGAACGCGGACCAAGATCGTACACCGGCTTATGCGCGAAACGCAGTCAATAAAGGCCTCGAGCTTTAGGATATCAGATCAATCGTCATCGGTTTGTCATAACCGAGTACGGTAGCGGTTACTTTGGTGTTGTGCAATCACGACACGCCCTGTTTCACGGTGAACGCTTAGAGAAAGTACTCCACAACAGCTCTTACGAAATTGCGAGACAGTAAATGCCAAGGAAATGCACTTTGGAACTGCTCCTAGGAACCGGGGTTGTGAAATTCAGTTCCTTATTGAGTTTATGTGTCACGCAGGTTTTCTTCATGCAGCTCTCCTAGAATCTACATTTCCTTAAGGAATCGCTTCCACTTCAACGTTATTGTTCTATTAGTTTGATGGAAGGCTGCCGGATTTAAGCCGTTACATTCAAATTGAATATATATATATATATAATATATATCACAGCGCACATATATGTGCATTGTAATAAATAATAAATAAATAAATAATAAAGGAGGACTAGGAAAAACGTTTGCCTGATTTTACACAAGCAATTCTATGGTTCACTGACGTTAACCTTAAGATACTCACAATTAAGTGCTTTTCCTCGAATAAAACTGGTTTTATACTAAATATCTGGACAATTCCGCACTATTTTTTATCTTTAATCAGCTGGGTAATTATTCCCAAGGCATGCCCCTTGTACATCGCGTGAAAATCCGGGGCCGTATGCTATTCTCGCCCGACTCGGGGACGGGGACTGCGCGAAAAATCGATGGTGCATGATGTGCATACCCGGGATGTGTGCGGAGACCGCCTAATACCCGGCCGGGGACGGTGATGGGCACTATTCGGTATCACCGGCTGCGACGCGGACGCGCCGCGGCACAGCTTCGGCGACCTGATCTGTTCCGTGACTCGCTCAAGTATGGACATGCAGGTTCCTTACTAGGCAGTAGAGGCAGGACATGGCCCCATAAGTGTTACTAGAAATGACCGCGGAGAGTACTATAAAGTGAATGCTGAATGTGAAGACCAGGAACGCGAATATTTTCACCATGGACTTCCCGTGTGCTGCAAGTATAATGGCTATATGTCAACATTTGTTGGGACTGAATTTTAAATGAAGTGGTCAGCGGAGGTAAATATAATACTCATACACCTATAAGGTCTTCTATCTGGGAGGTGACGCCAAGTAGACCTATGATCCTTTTGTTCCATCAAGGGAGAGATAGGGACTTATTAAAGGGGACTAACCAGGATACTATCTCAACGGTAGGTCGGAACGGCGCAAGTGTTGTATATGGGCAGAACCGCCTCTCTCTGGGTAGTAACAAACTGCAGGTATCTCGACCCTAATACAACTCTGCACAGAGTTAGGGGCGACGGAAGTCGCGGGTTGGCGCCTTGTTGATTCACGTGCTCCACAGCTGACGGGCGCGCGCGGGATGAGGACTCGTATCGCGGCTAAGCGCAGTGCTCAGGTAGCGTAGTAGGGAAGAGCTCGGGCTCGTAAACGCGGGGTCGGGGGTTTGGATCCTGCAGACTGTTTGTTTTGCACTTTTGCAAAATCCATGTTTATCATATAAGTAATCCACCTAGGGGTACTATAGTGTGTTATAGAGCATGTTTACATATAACATACCACTCATACCGTTAACAAGGGTGGTCAAGGCAGGGTCACCGATTTCGCTAAAACTTTGTCTAGGGGGTTATTTGGAGTGCTGGTCACGAACCTGATATCCGTTCTTCACGATTCGGCTGATAATATAGATACAGGAAGGCACAGGATTACATTCTTAAAGTTTCTGCCGGTGACGGCAGATAGAGACAGAATCGTGAAAAACGGATGTCAGATTCGTGATCAGCACCCCAAATAACCTCACTAGAAAAAGTATCAGCGAAAAATTTTTTTTGACCGAGTCTTGTCGGTGGAGTCGGAACTTTTAACTAGTGCCACAAAATATCTATCGTTACATAACTATAGCTTCACACAAAATAGGCTTAAAATAAGTGACACACAGAAGTGAACATTTCAGCTAATCTGTAGTTTGAAGCATATGTTATATGTAAACATGCTATATAACACACTATAGTACCCCAAGGAGGATTACTATATGATAAACATGGATTTTGCAGAGGTGCAAAACAAGCGCAGCCTGTGGGATCCAAACCCCTGACCCCTCGATCACGGGCCCGAGCTCTTCCCTACTACGCCACCTGCGCACTGTGACCATTCGCGATACGAGTCCTCATCCCGCGGACGCCTGTCAACTGTGGAGCACGTGAATCAACTGGGCGCCAACCAAACTTCGCCCATAACACTGCGCAGAGTTGTAGAGTTGTAGAGTTCTGTGCTCTCCTCCGCTGACGCGGAGGAGAGCACAGAACAGAGCTTTCAAGGTTTTTCGAGATTTCAAGGCTTATGCTCTGGCTAACCTCTGCTGCAGACTAGAGACGGCGAAATGGTGCGCATCGGTAGGAGGCGCACACTCTGCGTCTCTTACCAGCGCGCGCTATTTCGCAAGGCCCTGGGCGATTTTAACTTAAGGCGCAATGTGGCTCAGGGGGGGTCACCCCCCTACACAACGGTTTGTGCATTTTGAAATCGGATTTTTTTGCAGCACTGGTATGTTCTACCCCTACAGTGAACTGAGGTAGGCCATTTCCGATGTAATTTCACACACACGTATCCTTTACTAAGGCGGACAACAACTGAGTAGGGGGGTGACCCCCCCTGAGCCACATTGCGCCTAACTTAATATAACACGCTTATAAGGCATTTCCGCAAAAAACGACTACGATATTCGTTCTTCCCATGGCAGATTACCCCTAGTAGACCTATTTTGAACAAGATTTAGTGCGGTACAAAAAGTACACTCGTACCCTTATAACCAATGAACTTTAGGAAATATCCCTATACTAGTACCCTTATAACCAATGAACTTTAGGAAATATCCCTATATCATTTGTTACAGATGGTAATTGTTAGAAAACAAAAAAAAATGAAGAAAAGGAAACTGCTGAAGGGATGGGCTACCTGAATTCCGAAACCGAAGTTGCCTGAGTCCGAGAAGTTCTCCTTGTACAGCTCGAATTCCTTGACTTTAAGGCCCTTCTCGAGAATCTCCTCGGCCTTCGGTCCACGAACAGTGCAATGCACTGCGATCTTCTCATTTCTTCGGATGCCGAAGGATCTCACGGTGTACCTCGCCTTTGAGAACACTGGGGTCTGACCAGTGAGTTGTTCCAACACCTAAACAGGGAAGTACTGAGATGGTACGACCACAGCACTAGGGAACGCTCACTTTAGCTGCCCGAGTCAATCTGTCACCAGATTCCCCCACACAGATGTTGAGGCAGAGCTTCTGGATCTTCAGCTCTCTCATGATGTTCTTCGCCTTTTTTTCGCGGGTTTCCGCGATTTTCTCAGCGTCACCCATGTCTGAAATGTACATTATCCGGCGACCACGTCACGTCACGCAGTGTTCGCTTGAAAGTGCAATGTAGAAAAACGAACACAACGCGGAGGCGTACACAAAAAAAAGTTGGAAAAATGCCAACTGCAATTCAATTTGTGCCAATTGTTCAATTGTGAACGTAGAAATCGCCCAATTGACCAACGACAGAAGCCATGCCATCGGAGATGCTCGAGTATTACAACGCCAAAGATAGGGTGCTACATACCACAAGTAAATCAGAAAGATCACGAATGCTAAATCCAATACCTCATAAAGGTTCATGAGGAAAAAGTAGGCCTTTCGCGATTTTGCACAAATCGAAATTTTGCACTGATTACGGTATTTAACTATTCTGCAACCTGCACATCTAACGAGGTATTTCTGATTGGAGCGTTATTATCATCACGGAAGTGCTTTCGTCATCCGAGTTCCGTGAGAAGATGTAGTTAGCTCAAATTTTGTAATTAATCTAGTGCAGCTAGAGTAGTAGTGTTGAAAAGGGAAACGTCCTTTGCGCAAGCAGCGTGTAGAGGTTCTCGCTATCATCCGGGCATCGTTCTGGCGATATTCCAAAATTGCTAAAATGTGATTGCTGGGCACAGCTACGTTTCCTTAATTAGATATGCGAACAAAGGGCACTAGTTAAAAGTTCCGACTCCACCGACACGACTTCGGGGCGCAATGTGGCTCGGGGGGGGGGTCACCCCCCTACACAACGGTTTGTGCCTTTTGAAACCGGAATTTTTTTGCAGCACTGGTGTGTTCTACCCCTACAGTGAACTGAGGTAGGCCATTTCCAATGTAATTTCACACACACGTATCCTTTACTAAGGCGGACAACCACTGAGTAGGGGGGTGACCCCCCCCCCCGAGCCACATTGCGCCGACTTCGGTCGAAAAAAATTTCGCTTAAACTTTGTCTGGGGGGGGGGGGGTTATTTGGATGCTGACCACGAATCTGGCATCCGTCTTTCACGATTCGGCTGGATAATATTGATACAGGAAGGCAAAGGATTACATTCTTAAAGTTTTTGCCGGTGACGGCAGGTAGTGGTTGGTGTGGGTAAGGACGGTGACCCTGCCTGGACCACCCTTGTTAACGGTATGGTTCGCCTCCGACCGAATCGTGAAAAACGGATGTCAGATTGGTGATCAGCACCCCAAACAACCAGCCTAGTCGAAGTTTCAGCGAAATTTTTTTCGCCCGAAGTCGCTTCGCTGGAGTCGGAACTTTTAACTAGTGCCGAACAAAGATTTGTGTGATGACACAATGCATGCACTGTGCATAACGTAGCTCAACCGAAATTCCCCTGAGTCTCTTTGTGGAGGTGGCGAGCAAGTCTGTGTTGAAATTCTGAAATCAGCTAGCTGCTGCTTGTCCCACATCGCCCGTGGCACCATTGCTTGCTGCGGTGCGACGCAGTCGCAGTCACTTCCATAGTTGTTGTATTGCTTAAACTAACTTGTAGGGAGTATCTTCTGAAAATTCCGTTTCTCTTGTCGACTCGACGTTTCAAAGTTTCTACTCCACGATTGTTTAAATCTTTTCTAAATTCGCATACAACGTGCCGGTTTAGCAGAGTACCAATGCGGATTCCCTCAGTGAATTTTGCACGAACGTTTTCGACGACGGCTGAGAAAGTATCGTTTATTTTGTTTGGGCTGAAAATCTGTATAATTCTCTTAGTCCTCCTTTTTTCAAGAAACGGGTCTTCAAAGTTGTTGAAGTTGGTGCTCGTGATGGTCTACAGAATGAGAAGGTATATTACTCTATTTGTAAAGTGTTTGCACATTGTTGCATAAATGATTGCTACTTTAATATATCACCTCCCTTAAGAAAATAATTTCGTCTGCGGACAAAATTGCTCTGATCAACAAACTGAGTGCTTGTGGTTTAAAGGTAACTTTTTTGCACGGATTGTTATCAGATTCAACAAAAATTTCCACCTTTTTAGAGTATCGAAGCTACAAGTTTTGTGTCTCCAAAATGGGTTCCTCAAATGGCAGATCACCAGGAAGTTATAGAGAAGATTACAAAATTTCCTGGCGTCTCATATCCCGTACTCGTCCCTAATCTTGCAGGACTGAATAATGTGGTAAGCGCCCATGATCTATTGATTTTTTTGGGCTAGTACTGATTATTGTTATGGCGAGCTTTATAAATCGTAATGTAATCGATATCGACCGGATGCACCAAGCAATTCATACGGCGAAGTTTTGCATTCCTAATGTTTTGTCTGGAAATGTGAGCTTGCTTTTCACGATATTTTTGCTATCTGTTCCAGCTTAAAAATGGCCACGTCAAGGAGATCGCCGTTTTCGGTGCAGCATCTGACTCGTTCTCTATGTAGGTGCGGCTTCTCCTTCAAATTCTTCTTGACTGTAATAGGATTCGTTCTCTTCAGGAAGAATGTGAACGCTAACGTGAGTGACAGTCTCAGGAGGCTTCAGGAGGTCACCAGAGCAGCTCTGAAGAGCGGGTTGGAAGTGAGAGGGTATGGCTTGCTTAACCTCACCTCGATCTACTTCTTTCAACTTCTGTTGAATCTAGATACGTATCCTGCGTGATTGCTTGCCCTTATGAGGGGAGGACTGATAATAGTGTTGTGGCTCGGGTTACCGAGGCCTTATTGGACGCTGGTTGTTATGAAGGTAACCGTTATTTGCCTGTGAGGGTTCACACAGGATTATCTGCACGTGCAATTCTTCATTTTCAAAAGCGTTGACGTTTAGTGTCGTTGGGTGATACCATCGGTGTTGGAAGTGCTGGCTCAGTAAGCTCAATGCTCGATACGGTGTTAAAGTGTGCTCCTGCTGACAAACTAGCTGTTCATTTTCATGACACCTATGGTCAGGCTCTAGCCAATGTCGTGACTGCAATTGAAGTGAGTTCATTCATTTTCCCGTTAATCTCTTCATGCAATAGTTCTCCTTTCTAGAAAGGTATTCGAGTAGCTGACTCTTCGATCGCTGGTCTAGGAGGGTGCCCCTATGCTAAAGGTGCCACCGGTAACGTCGCTACTGAGGATCTGGTGTACATGTTGCATGATCTGGGATTCGACACCGTGAGTGAATTATGGACTTGGATATAGGGATTCTAAATGCGAGATTGAATTTGAATACTACCCGGTGCTCGCACCGGTGACTGTCGCACCGCAATAGGGTCTAGCTGGCGGTCCACCACAGTATTATGAAAATCTGACTCCTGATTTTGCTACTGTAACACAACGTTACTGAATTATAGAAATCAACCAGAATTTGCTGTCACCGTAACCCGGTGCACGATTTGCACGCGTCCGGTCATTTAAACTATCCTCATCACCCCAGGTGTCCGTGGCGGGTTTGCGAAGAAACGATGGCAACAGGTTGAATAGAGTGGAATCAGTTTTATGTGTTAGTCTCAGCCTCAACTCCGCCAGAGCGTCAGTCCTAATTTCTGCCTAAGTAGGTTCAACTTTTCTTCACGCATACTTGGTTAAGCAGTTCAAATTTCTGAGGGAACTGCGCAGTCTAAATTGATTTTCGTGGACATTACACCACAAACTTTATTTTGGCGCTCCTTCCAATCCTCATTCACCTTTTTCTGCTAGAGTACATCTAATTTCTCCGGGAATGAGGTTTGGAACGGCAGCAAAATCATTTAGGTGCGTGATATTTGCTCAAGTGCATTTTCTTTCAGTGACGCATTTACGTCTTTATTTAAATACGAGTGGTGCCACCGTGTGTAAACATGATACAAGACCATTGAAACATAAAACATACCAGTGTGACATTCATTAAAAGGCTATAGAATGCTAAAATGCTAAAACGAGTCAAACAGGAACCGAAAAAAGTAGAAAAAAACTAGACTTGAAGTAGAACAGTAGAGAGAACCAACATACAAAACTGTCACTTCCTTCGGAGACCCGGACTAGACGGACAGGACAGCGTTGGAATATCTTTTCGCCGTGTAGGTTTCATGCTCAGAAGACCTTTGGCGGCTAAGCGATTGAAGGTGGATAGGACTCTGTTGGTGAAGAACCGAGACCTGGTACGTGTTCTAGCAAATGAATGTCTAAGTTTAATAGAGCCACCATGAGTGACGGAGGAATTAGTTACATCAAAAAAGTCATTGGGATTTAACTGCACCAAACCGCTCTTGATCTTATATGCCATTAGGACGTCGTGAATGTCTTACTACTCTCAAGGCTAGTAAGATTGAATAACTTCCAATGTTCGGCCCCTCAAGGCATAGATCTATAGTCCAACTTGAGGCAACGGATTGCGAATTTTCTTGTAAAATTATTTTGAACGCTTTCCAATAAAAGATTATCCTTCTTAGATAGAGAGTTAATCACCGTAGTACCGGACTCCATAACAGGACGAACATACGTTTTGTATTCCCTTATTAAAGTGTCCACGGATCTCCCTCGATAGAGAGCCTTCGGGCTCTCTTGTTAAGAGGGATCTCGGGCCGCTTGTCGCAGGGCCACGTGGCGCGTCCCCGAGTGGTGGATAGGAGAATTAAACGCGAACCAAATGCGACCGTGTACTGCCCAGAGACGCTGGTGGGATGCAGGGGATGGACTCCTTGCTCCTGCTGTGTCGGGTCGACGCGTTCCTTGTGCGTGGGAGCGGCATGTTCGTGCACAGTGTGCGCGGATGTGTCCGTAACTGTGCGGATTGTAACTGTGTCGGCTCGGCCAAAAGCTTGCACTCGGTAGACTGGAAGTACATGTAGGGCGATTCGAGGCCGCCTTAAGTCTCGCCCCGTCCCTTCGGGCAGGCCGGTTGGCTACCCGGAGTTCTTCGCCGCACGACAGAGCCTGACTAGCTACCCGTGTTGTATTGTAATCAAACACAGCAGCACTAAAGGGCCTCATTCCCTGACCCCGAAAGAGCCCCCATTTCTGCAGCGATGGGAAGGACGAGTACGGAGTGGCTGCTAAAATCTCAGTACCTAACCAATCTGAGCAAATTGAGAACGACTAGGATGACGATCTGTACTTACAAGGATCGGAATCATCCGTCGAGGACCTGATGATGCAAGCCAGGAAGATCAAGTACGACGTCATCGGACAGACCGAGACGAGAACACACCACCCCCTACACGCCGCCTACGACTCCGGAGAAGAACTGTTCCTCGGAACATGCGACAGCAGGGGAGTAGGCGGCGTTGGTGTCCTCGTCAACACGCACTTGGCCATGTACATCGATTCATACGAGTCTCTGACAACCCGAATCGGGCGCCTGCGACTGAAGCGATGTGGCTCCGTGCCAGCTTTGACTGTGTTCGTCGCGTGTGCCTAACATCCGACTACGACGACGAAGAGGTCGAAGTCTTCTACGTGGAGCTGGAGAAGTTCTACAAGGAAGATCACACCTTCTACAAGGTGATCGTTGGCGACTTCAACGCCAAGATGGGACCGCGAAGGTCGCCGGATAAACTTCACATCGGAACCCACGGTTTGGAGTGGAACGAGCAAGGTGAAAGGCTGTCTGAGTTTATCATGTCGACCAAGACCATACATGGAATCTCACAGTTCCAGAAGCCTCCCTCCCTACGATGGACCTGGGATTCCCCCGGTGGCCAGTTCCACAACGAGATGGACCACATCATCTTCAATCGCAAGTATTGCCTGACCGACGTTTCCGTTGTCCCCAAGTTCTACACGGGATCGGACCACCGCCTCCTTCGCGTGAGGTTTCGCTTTCCGCGTCAAGGAGAGAAGGCCGTGAAGTTCAAGAAGAGGAGTCGCAGAACGACCACCAACTGGGACCTCTACACCTCTCTTGTCGGCCTTTGGGAAGATGCCGTCATGGACAACGTCGACGAGGAATACGACCGCTTCGTGCACCATCTCCACGATAGTGCTAATGAAGCCGAGAGCTTTAAGACCACCAAGAGACGCCTGTCTCCGGAAACTCTCGAGCTTATACGCCAGCGTGGAGCAGCACGAGAGACAGGCAACTACCAGCTGACGTCCGAGCTTGCGAAGCTATGCAGAGCGGTGATAAAGGTAGATCTCAAGGAGAGAAGGGCGGAAGTGTTGGCTGAAGCAGCAGAGGCAGGGTTGAGCATCCGCAATGCCCGCCGAAACTTCGCCAACTTCAAGACCAAGATGACCGCTCTCCGACGTCCTGACGGAACCGTCACCTCTTCCAGAAGGACCATGGAGAAGGTCATCCACGACTTCTACTCCGATCTCTTCGATAGCCACGTCCACCTGCCCCCATGCCATCTTCCGCAGGATGGATACGTCGTTCCCTCTGTTCTCCCTTCCGAGATCCGACACGCCATCTCGTCGGTGAAGAAACGTACAGCACCCGGCCCTGACAGGATCAGACCCGAACACCTGAAGAACCTCCCGCCAACGCTCATCAACACCCTGGCGCGGCTCTTCACACGATACCTGTCGGAGTGCAAGGTTCCACCTCAGTGGAAGACCAGCAAGACCGTCTTGCTGTACAAGAAGGGAGACGTGCACGACATTGGCAACTATCGCCCGATCTGCCTGCTGTCCGTAGTCTACAAGCTGTTCACTCGAGTCATCCTGAATAGGATCAGCAGAACGCTGGACGAAGGACAGCCACGCGAACAAGCAGGATTTCGGAGAGGATTCAGCACGATCGACCACATACACACCATTGCGAAGCTCATCGAAGTGTCGCGAGAGTATAAGCTGCCGCTGTGCCTTAAGGCCCCGCAGAGTTCTGCGGCAGCGCCGCGGCCCTATGCTTAACCATAGGGCGGAGACGCAGAGCTCGCCGCCGGCGGCGTCCCTGATCTATCCTTAACCATTGCGGCGAGCGGCGTTGCCGCAGAACTCTATGGGGGCCTTTACGTTCATCGACCTGAAGAAGGCATTCGACTCCGTCGAGACAAGTGGTCCTCGAAGCCCTGCTCACTCAGGGCGTTCCTACTCAGTACATCAGAGTCCTTCGAGAGCTGTACAGTGGATTCACGACCAAGATCTCTCCATTCTACAACGACGTCGTCATCGACGTGAAAAGGGGTCGGCAAGGGGATACCAAATCCCCGAAGCTCTTCAGCGCCACCCTCGAAAACGTTATGCGCGAACTAGAATGGGAAGACATGGGAGTGAAGGTCGACGGCCAGCAGCTGCACCATCTTCGTTTCGCTGACGACATCGTGCTCATAACACTGAGCATCAGCCAGGCGGAGCGAATGCTGGCCAGCTTCGATCGTGTATGTGGGAATGTTGGACTGCAGCTGAATCTTACGAAGACGATGTTCATGAGGAACGGACAAGTTTCTGATGCCCCATTCTCGCTCAACGGAACGAACATCTCCGAATGCTCCAGCTATGTGTATCTGGGTCGCGAAGTCAATATGGCCAACGACCTAGCGCCAGAGCTGAGCAGGAGGAAACTAGCGGCTTGGGGAGCTTTCAAGAGGATCGAAAAAGTCGCGAAGAAGACGAAGAACGTCCGACTCTCTGCCCACCTATTCGACTCCACTGTTCTTCCTGCCCTAACATACGCCTCAGAGACCTGGGCTACACGAAAGCAGGATGAACACGCGATTACCGTCGCGCAGCGTGGAATCGAGAGGACGATGCTCGGAGTGATACGACTCACGCAAGTGAGAGAAGGCTTCCGGAGTTCCGAGCTTCGCCGACGTTCGAAGATCAGAGACGCTGTCGCGTGGGCCAAGTTGTCGAAAATTAGGTGGGCCGGCCACGTAATGCGCTTCGCAGACACCCGCTGGACGAGAGCCGTTACCGACTGGATTCCGCGGGATGTCAAGAGAACACCGGTACGCCCACCAACACGTTGGTCGGACTTCTTCGTGAAAGCCCTGAACGACCGATATGACGCTCTTTGTGTCCCTCGAGCGAGGAGGATCCATTGGACCACTGTGGCACGCGACAGGGACGAATGGAGACGCTGCTGGCGCCCGCTCGAGCAAGTCAATGATCAACGGGACGACAGGTGATACAGGTGATTAAAGTGTGGACATCACTAGTCCTCAGTGCTTTGATAAGATTATAAATCCGAGCGTTAGCTTTATCAACGATGTTTTTGCAATGAGAGGAGGAGGAAAGGTTATCAGAAATGATGAATCCCAAGTCTGGAACATTCTTTAACTACTTTGAGTTCGACCTCATTAATTTTATAATTGGGACAATTTCAATCAGAAATTTTAAAGCTGAAAGCTTATCTTGCGGATTCGTTACTTAACCCATTGACGACCGCGCGGCAAATCGCGTGCCTGGCGCGTGGGACCGCGCGCTGGGACGCCTTGAGGCTCGAATCTCGTGCACTCACTACTTCACGGTATTCCAAATGAAGCTCCCTCTCCAATGGGTGAGCCACATGTTGGAAAAGGCCGGAACAGGTTCGAAGCAAAACGTAGAAGATGTATTTGCTGCTACAAAAAGGTCAGCACAGAAAAGGGCGCACGTTCGTCACGAATCGTGCAAATAAGGTGACCACATAATGTAGCAAGTGTTTGAAATATTTTTTCTAAATTGGGTTCAAGTTTTTCGCAAGAAATTTGACTAGATGTCTTAACCATGATCATTTTTGTAAGATATACGTAGCTGCTCGTGAGTAGTATCTATTTATTTGAGGTTTGAATAGTGTGTTGTGCTGATTTTTTTAATCAAAGCTTTCGTTAGAAGTAAATGATTCTCGGACCACTGTGCAGGTAGCATTGGTAGGATCCAACGAATCTAATGAATACTAGTAAACTATGAAAAATCGAGGAAGTGCGCCGCAGCGAACATTTTTTCAACCGCGAGCTAAAATTGGGCCGCGCGGTCGTCAATGGGTTAATTACAGCGGGACAACCGAGAGCGGATACAAAAGTGGAGCTAGGGCTATCGTTAGGGAAGTAAGGCCGAATGAAATTATTTGCAGATTTCTATGAAATCTTAGTCTCCATATCCACTCTTCTTAAAAGTTTCCGTACTGTCTAAATAGGAAGCTGATAATCGCGTTGTGCTTGAAAAAATGACAGGCCTTGAGTCTCACAGAATGTTGCGAACATCCGAGGGAACACTAGAAGTCCTGAAGGCTACCCGTTATGAACGTGGCTGTGCCAACCGCGCCCCAGTCAGGCACTAGACTACGGTGACAGCAGATTCTGGTTGAGCTTTATAATTCAGTTCCAGCCTTCGATATGAGCGCAGATGTTCGATCTCGACCCGTGCAGATACACTTTGGAGCGTATTCTTGGTGAATAAATATGCAATCTTGGACACGTGCCAACTTATATTGATTCAGGGTTTTTGAAGCGAGGAGCATATAGTGGTTTCCCAGAAAATTTTCACGGTGTTACGATGAAAAGATCATCGAAACACAATAATGAAAGCATACGTTTGATTCTTCTCACATACGACAATATGCTAACATTCAAGGCTCTCGCACACTTCTGCGGCGTTTGCCACTGCCCTATCCTTAACCAAAGGGCAGCGACGCAGAGCGCGCCGCCGGCGGCGTCCCTTCCCTACCCTCCACTATAGCGGCTAGCGGCGTTGCCGCAGAAGTGTGTGGGGACCTTTAGGTCAACATTTAGGTTCCCATCCAACCAGGTAATAACGCCGCCGTAGTGTGCCGCCTACATGGATTCAAATAGCCTCGCGCGGAAATATAATTTGAATTGAACACTGTGCTATGGCTTGCTTTGTGCAAGGAGAGCGTTTGTGCCAATGTGTTTATTACTGAGCATACAAAATGGATCACTGGCGTATTGGGGACGGCACCACGACAGGTCGACATCTGGACCACCCGGAAAGCCTGAGCATGACTCTGGAACCGTTGCCATTTTGCAATTTCTGCATGGCATGGCGTGCCGGACATCACATGAGATGATATCACAAACCGATAACCGTCTGTGATGTCTACCTCTCCGCTCACCTCGTGCGGTGTGAGTATATCCCCTTTCGTGTCTTCGGGTGTGCTATGATTCAGAATTCGCTTGGCTTCCGAAGAATTGTTGAACCCCTTCTCAGCTTGGGAGATCCTGCCGGCTATTGGAAACCTCCGCTGTTCATTGCAGTTCGACACCCATTGACACCCCCACGCTACATTGAGGCGCTGAACCATGTGGGAGACGTAAGATCGACACATGCCAGGACGAATTGAGATGTCTGGACTAAGATGCTGGACAATAGCGCCTTGCATTCGAAGACTTGGTGTAGACTGTGCTTGGTAGTGCTCACCCAGTGCTGTACTAAGACTGGAGATTATGAATTACGAATTCTAGCGGCAATGGTAGCTAAGGGCTATGGTAGCTACTTAAAGCGGTCAAGAACCGTCCACTCAAAACCCTGTTGTTTGGCTTTGCCGGATTTTTTAGTTCCTGTTTATGTGTTTAAGTGGTAATTTAGTCACGGCCTAGCTTGTGAAAACCCAGTGTCCTCATTTATGCTCCTGGTATGTGCATCACATCCCCTGAATTTTGTTATTCTCGTGAAGGCGTGTAAAATGTGCAATTAACTAAAGTGTTCAGGGTATCGACTTGGACAAGCTGATCGAGACATCGATGTGGATCTGCTCCAGAATGGGCCGATTGAACGCATCTCGAGTCACGACTGCTGTCTTAGCTAAACGAGCAAGCAATAATCTGTTGTGATATCAGTTGAGATCTTGTATTAGCGTGGAATTGCTCGAGAAACAGGATTTCAATTGAGGAACAATGTTAGAACTTCCTTTGATTCATCGCACCTATAACCTCGTTCCCCAATAAATGACACCATTTGCCGATATCTGGTACGAGTACGGTTTCGTCGCCACAAACGAATTTAAAGAGTTGGACTTGAATATTCTGAACGTCGGCTTTCTTCATGTTGGGGACCATATTTTACACACTTCGAGTATCCGTGTTCAACAACATACGTAAGCCACAAACATTTCCCGGCAAAGTTTTGGCTCAGCACCGATCTCGCTTGGGGATTTGGAGTGACGTGTGTTGGGCGGTTGCGATTTTCGTTTCAGGACCTCGCCTGAGCATTCGACGTCTGCTGCAGCCAATTGTCGAGCTCGCCCTTTGAAAATCTATTCGATCGTTTCCTTTTCCCGGGGAGCGAGGGGCACGAAGTTGTGTGCTAAGCTAGTTTGTGCTTTTCGAGTTTACCTGGAGTGTCGTTTAAGCTCATTTTGTGCGTAGGAGTCGATGTGTCCTAGCTTCGAACCGTCTATCGATTTGGTCGAATTTGTCTTTTTACTCTGCTGTCGTCGAGTTGTCTGGGCAGGCAGTCAGATCCCCAGCCTCAAGTGACACGTTTTCACACTGCAATACTCTGTAATGCGTTTTTCCTTATTACATGAAGGGTATGGGTCATTAGTTTTATTAATTTCTATAGTGTTGCTATAGAAGAGGGAGAAGGAAATACTAACGTCTTGTTAGTGGCAGAGACGTGCTAAAAGAGAGAGGAAAATATCTTTGCGTAGCCAACTTCAACCACTTTTAATTGAAGTTAATTTAAGCTTTCCTGGCTTCGATACGACATTCATCTAGAGATTAAGGGTATGTTGCTCATAGCTAGGGATTGCATTGGTCTGACTTGTTGGTCAACTAGAGTGAAGTCAGCTGGCCAGGCAAACGCTTTCTCCTCGTTCTTGTTTTCCACGATTTCTTAGTGGCAGACTCAGTTTCTTGGGGCTAAGTAAAAACCTCCAATGAAGAATTAAATATACGCCAAATGCGCATTTAAAGTGCCTCCACGACATCCTGTAGAAGTAGAATGCGTGATTGAATTCTGGAAATCAACCATGTTTTGTTGCCACCGTAACTCGTTCGATTGGCGCGGACCTGGCCTTTTGAACCCACTCAGGAGAGCTTGCTTTTGCTACTGCTCTCCTTTCAATCCCCATTCACCTTTTTTGCTAGAGTACATGTGATTTCCACCGTAGTGTGAGGTTTGGGAGCAAAAAAGTCATTTATGTGAGCGACAATTGGCTCTGTTGCTTTTCCAGTGGCCAGTTACGTGTTCCTTGTATTACAACAGGACATCAGACGGATAATATAAAAGTTGAGCTAAGACTACTGCGACAGAAGGAAGACAGATTGGAGGTGCTTCTATGAAGTTTCTAAGCCATCAGCCTTACTATCCACTCATAAAGTTGCCGTGCCGTACTGCCTCATTTAAAATCTCGGCACTATTGTACTTTCACAACTCCACGGGTCGAGGAAAGGTCGAAAAACAAATTTCGCCCAAACTTCGGCTAGGGGGGTTATTTGGGGTGCTGATCACGAATCTGACATCCGTTTTTCACGATTCGGCCGGAGACCACCCATACCGTTAACATGGGTGGTCCAGGCAGGGTCACCGATTTCGCTGAAACTTTGTCTAGGGGGGGGGGTTATTTGGGGTGCTGATCACGAATCTGACATCCGTTTTCAAAATTACGGCCGATTACGGTAGGTTACGGTAGGTACGGGTGACTAAGGCTGTCGAGGTCATGATCGCCGATTTCGCCCAAACTTCGGCTCGGGGGGTTATTTGAGGTGCTGATCACGAATATGACATCCGTTTTTCGTTTTACGGTAGGTTACGGTAGGTACCGGTGAGTAAGGTAATGGTCACCGATTGCGCCCAAACTCCAGCGTAAAACGAAAAACGGATGTCATATTCGTGATCAGCACCTCAAATAACCCACCTAGCCGAAGTTTGGGCGAAATCGGCGATCATGACCTTGGCAGCCTTAGTCACCCGTACCTACCGTAACCTACCGTAATCGGCCGTAATTTTGAAAACGGATCTCAGATTCGTGATCAGCACCCCAAATAACCCCCCCCCCCCCCTAGACAAAGTTTCAGCGAAAAATTTTTTTTCGACCGAAGTCTTGTCGGTGGAGTCGGAACTTTTAACTAGTGCCGGAAATTGTGATAATCGCATGCAGTGCTTGAACAATAGCATTCCTTGTTCCACCTTTCAACAAAAGTAGATGTGATTCAGCTACGGCAGTTGGGTACTCAAATGTACTCAAACAGGGCCCGGATTCATCAACGCGCATACCCATGGGTATGCTGGGTATAGGGGTAGACATACCCGCGATGTGGATATACCCACGATTCATGATAAACCTTACCCGCCAAATCGTGGGTATATCAGTGGGTAGAGAAAACCCGCCGATCGTTGTGGGTACATCCGTATACCCGCGACTCATTCGCGCCCCATTGACAAAACTCCAGTGAGATCATCGCTCCAGTGAGATCATCTGTTTTCGCGAAAGGCCTAGTTGTACCTTACCCTTGATTCCTTTCATGAATACGATTCGTAGGCACTACCCATTGCTGGTAGTGGGTATGATTCCCTTACGGTATCTCTACCTATACCATTGCTTGAAGAATCCGGGCCCAGGAGTAGCATAGAATGTGATGAACATGGCAACAGGCAAACTGTAAGTCTGACAACATTCCACTATAAGCAGGGGGATTGCATCGCGGGAGCGCAGCAATTGCATCTAAATTGGACAGTTGATTCCGGCCTGTTCATACTCCGCAACAGGAGCCCGTGTAAAAAATGCAAATCGGTTGAGACCAAGCGACCGCCGCGAAAACTTCATACTCAAGCGCTGTCATTGTCGTCCCTCGTTTTGTCGCTGCCGTCGCTCCAGTCGCCGATTTATAATTGTAGAGGTCAACGCTTAACGTTTGAACGCGTAGTCTGAAACCGCTAAAGATCGTATGAGCTCGAAATTTGCGCATGTTTTCGTATAATTCATTTCAATTTCAGTTCATTTTATTTCAATTCTACCATCCCGAAAGTATCTTCAATGAGTTTTAGCTTGATCGACAGAAAGTCGACCCGCCCTTCTGGTGAGCATGCGTTTTCCTAGGTTCTTACAGATTTTCATGCCGTTTAAGAAATTTCGCACTGCCTCCGGGATTTCTGCCGTTGAAACCGTTAGGGTTATCGTATACCGTAGGGAAGCGGGCGATTGCTTCAACTGATGTCTAGAAAAGATTACAATGTGCAGGAAGTTCGGATTTCAGTTGTCCTTTTTCTCGTGGGCTTCTGTTGTGTAGTTCCGCTGTAGCTGTTGTCACTATCGTCGCTCCTGTCGCCTTTTGGTACCTCTTTGCTGTCGCTCTTGTCGTGCGCTTGTGTTGTAGCCGTCGTAAAGTAGGAACAGGCCCTTACGGTGGCAGCTAATTCTGGTTGATTTCTATCACCTAGGAATGCGCGGCGCATCCCGAAGGGGAGTGGTTAACGCTTTCCTTTAGTTTTTGTCTTTTATACTCTCTGGCTTGTTTCGTTGATCAGTGTTGCTCATGATTTCCAGTTGGTTAATGTTTTTGTGGAATTCTTGCCCTCACCTGCAGCGCGTTTTGAATGAATTTGGATGGTAAATATGATGCAGTGCAGATCGCAGTTGTTTGCAGGGTATGGGTCTAGTAAAAGTCGTCAAGAACAAGGCTTACTTCAAGCGGTACCAAGTGAAGTTAAAGCGACGACGACAGGGAAAGACCGACTACTACGCAAGGAAAAGGCTGACCGTTCAGGATAAGAACAAGTACAATACACCGAAGTACCGCCTGATCGTACGTTTCACCAACAAGGATGTCATTGCACAGGTATGGAGATTTTCACTTTATTTAGTGTTCAGTCCGTATTTGTCCAAGTTCCGTACGGGTTAAGGGGTACACTCTTGTCACAATCAGTTTTTCACTCTCTCCTAGTAGAGTTTGCTAAGCTATCGCAGTTCTGGTGATGGTGTGGTCGACGGGCAACTCGCTCCCGTTCATCCCCGCTTGGGCTGCCGCCACAGTTTCACAGCGCGTCTGTAGTCTCTTGCAGCGGACTTTATCTTTCGCTTGAACTCACCATCTCCTGTGGCAACATGCGCTCTCACCTGGTGTCTTCGCAAGCAACGTCTGATCATAGAGCATTGTCTCTTCAGTGCAGAACTAATGTATTGATGAGGAGTGATGGGACTGTGCACGACATCAGAATTTACTGTCCGAGTGGTGGAATTCTTGGGTACAATTTGACGGTGAGCCAGAATGCAGTTCTGATGAGACAATGTTCTAACAATGGAGCAAAATAGATCTTTCTTCACGCAGTCTCGGCCATATAGTTTTTAATGATATACTATGATGTCGCTTAACAATTGTGAGGATTCCACCCCCCCCCCCCCCTCCCGCCCTTATGAAGCATGTCATCTTGCGCATTTCATGTTGCCTTATTGCCTTATCTCATTCAGTAAAATGAGTTCAGCTCTATATACAGGACATGCTATGTGACTGAAGACAGTTGAGATGTAAATGTATACAACGTGTGACAGGGAAGATCTTATGAAGCTCACTATTAGGAGTGAATCCCGTTCAAGCTTCGCTCCTACTGGAGAAATCTTTCCTCAGACCATGGCAAGAGAAGGATACTAGCTGACAATGGGACTTTGAGATGAGATGTATATCACCAGATGCGGCTCCGAAGACTGATTCCAAATACATGTTCCGTTTTTGCTGAATCCATTTGTTAACGGAGTTATGAACCATTTTCAGTTTGGCTCTTCCTTCTGCCTTTTAACTGCACGCCGAGCCGGCCAATCACAAGAGAGCGAGCTCAAGTATGGTAGAAACTGCGCTGGCCACCGAGCAGTGGTGGCACAAGAGACAGGGGAGCGGCGTAGTGAGACGGAGTGGGGGTGGTTTGTGGTTCGGCTCTCCTGTGATACAAGATTTTCGCACTTCCTATAAAAGATCTGCCACAACCAACCAAGGCTCTGTCAATTCGCAACGGAAAAGGTCACCAGAAAGGAGACGTTTCATCGGTACTTGGTGTTTTCTTCCAAAAGGGGTTATGACCTGTTTGTCTAGCAACTAGTATAATCCTAGTATAACTGGTATCTGAACAGAGTTAAAATATTCAGGGCTCTCAATTCTTTTGTAAATCTGAATGTCGCCTGTGAAACTTTGTGCATTAGGTCCCCAGATTCACGAGTTAACCATAAACAACCGTGAACATAATACAATACATAATCATATAGGCTTGGAAATCCCCAAGCAGATCGTCCCCGTCTCCTAAACGTTGTTCTACCGAATACATTTCATCAGCCTTTGATACTCAGGCGAGCTTCTAGGTTGCGTTCCTTTTCTTGCAGAGGCGTGTACATATGGCCCTCGCTTACCAGAGAAGAAAGGGAGCGCAATAGGGAAGCCAGACTATCGCGTCGGATGTCGCATGATGTGTCAAACTTAAAAAGTCAGTCTACCCAACTTAACGTCTCTTCGGTAAACCAGTAAGCACTCCTCGGATACCTGTCGCTGATCTAAAATGCCTTTATTGTAATGTGCGATCTCTCCAAAAGAATTCTTTGGCGCTTCAGCTTTCGATAAAAAGCCTGAACAGCGATATAATCGTTATCACAGAATCTTGCCTAAATGAGTCAGTGGATATCGCACCTCTTTTGGGTAGTTTGTGTAGCAAATTCTCCTATGCAAGGTGCGACAGATCATAAAAGAGGAGGCGGAACACTCGTTCCTTTCAGGCTTCCAATTCTTTTTGAAACTGTGTGGTCTAAATCCTTCGCTGATGGCTTTAAAATACTTTGCTGTGACGTAAAGCTACCTCAATCCATCTTGAGAATTATTGCGTATACAGAGCTCCCAATTCTCTGAACAGTACTATCCAACTCATTAAAGTATTAAGTGATGTTTCTTCTTGCGACGCGCAATGTGTTATGGTGGGCGACCTCAATCTGCCTGACCAATCAGGTCGCCCCTTCTAGTGTTACCATGGTGTTAAGGCGTTTTGTAGAGATGTGCCAATCATGTAAACTTCCTCAAAATGTTCTGACACCGACTCGCGATCGCAGTGTCCTAGACCTCATTCTCACAAATCATTCATGTCTTGTGAAAAACATTATCCGGTCACCAATAGGTTCTAATGACCACTCGAGCATCACCTTCAGCATCAAGTCTTTCATAACGAAACCAACCTATCGACTTCGCAAATCCTTTTACAAGGCCGATTATGATCGAATCTGCCAATTCCTATTGCCCCTAGTTGGAGAGTATGAGTATTTCTTACCTATTCTGCGCGCATGTATTCCATTGAGTTACTGGAAGTTTTCACCAAATCTTACAAGGCTTTCAGAGAGGAAAATGTGGTTGAATTATTACTACTGCTCTAATAATTTCGATTGTTTTAAAAATTTATGCCATAGATTTGAACGTCTTTTAAGCAGATACCAAAAATACTTGAGAGGAAAATTCTTGAAAGTCCAAGAAAATCAAAGTTGTACACATTACAAAATTCCGTACTGAAGGGACTAGAAAGGACCCCTACTTTAAAGGACGAAGCAGGTCTTTCTGCAATAACTGAGTTATCAAATTCATCGATGCTAGCTAAGCATTTCCAAAAATTATTTTCGGATTGCGCAGCCAGTGATGATCACTTGGAGAGTGAGGCACCTCCATACCTTATGGAAAGTTCAATCTGGTTTTACAAGGAGATCTTCAACGAACTATCTACTTTGCCCGCGAACTACACCATCACTCCAGATGATGTACCATCATATTTTATTCGAGATGGAGACCTTTTTTCATATATTTTTAGATCGCCTACTCTAAGATCGAAGGAGACGTTATTGTCGCCTCTGCGTACTCACACGAACTTCCTGCATATGGCATCAAGGTAAGCCAAGCGTCTGTGTTCCTTACGGTGTTTTTCTCATGTACTTTCATACTCATAGGTTGGTCTTACCAACTATGCTGCCGGATATGCTACAGGCCTGTTGCTTGCTCGCCGCCACTTGAAGAACCTTCAGCTGGATCAAACTTTCAAGGGTCAAGAGGAGGTAAATACTCTCAAGTGGTGATTTCGCTGCATCGGAATATCTACCTACTGCTTCCTAGGTTAACGGCGAGTTCTACACCGTTGAGGAGGAGGGTGGTCGCAATCCCTTCAAAGCTGTGCTCGACGTTGGATTGGCCCGTACCACCACGGGATGTAAAGTCTTCGCGGTTATGAAGGGAGTGGCTGATGGTGGCATCGACGTACCCCACAGGTCAGCACAGCTTCCTGAGTTTTCATGTTCTGCATGGCCCAAAACGATGCCAAGGTATCTTATAATATATTATATGAATAACTGGCTTCCAGTGAGAACCGATTCTTTGGCTACGATTCCGAGTCCAAGAAGTACGACGCAGAGGCTCACCGCGACCGCATCTTCGGAAAGCACGTGGCTGAGTACATGCGCAACCTTAAGGAGGAGGACGAGGATGCCTACAAGAGACAATTCTCGAAGTTCATCGCCAACGGTGTTTCCGCAGACAACCTTGAGGAGGTCTGCCAATCCGTTTCCGATTTTCACTTGCTTAGGGCTATGTATGCCATCGTTGTGTTTTACTCTTCTGTTTAGATGTACAAGAAAGGTCATGAAGCCATCCGAGCCAACCCGGACCGCAAGCCGAAGCCAGCCAAGAAGACCGGAGAGCAGAAGAGGTAAGAGACACTTGTTTATGTAATTGATGATGGAGCAGTTGTTAACCAATGTTGATATTTGTTCAGGTTTACGGCGAAGAAGATCACGCTGGAGAAGAGAAGGGAGCGCGTCGCAGAGAAAAAGGCCCTTTTACTTCAACTGAAGGCTCAGCAAGAGGCGATGTAAGCCGTCCAATATGTTATATAATGATAAAGTTGTTGTTGTTGTTGTTGTTGTTGTCGCAGCTTGTAATTGAATAGACTGTCGTGAATCATCATGCAGATGTATTCAGGTGGAAGGAAGTTAAACCTCTTTCAGTATGTGCAGTAGAGTTGGTTGTGTACCACCAATGTGCGTGGGTTGCCGGTTCGTCGTCACCCGACATTGGGCAGGGGAGCAACGTTAGGGTAGCTGGCGTAGAGTCTGGTGATTCTCAGTAAGCACGGCTCTGCACCTTAGAAACGCCTTCCGACAGAGCGTAGTGAACTAGTGTAGTGGTGTGGAGCAAACCCAAGACGCTAGGTTGGGAAACAAGTTTTTGAACCTGAACTAAAGCTTATTATTTGGCTGTTACTCTTTGTATCTGTGCACCAAGTATTGTCAACGATTCTGCGCACAATTTCTGTGCAGTGTCGAGCTCGTCAGGCCATGCCCCCAGTGCATGACAATTCTCCTCAATCGTCGGTGTTAATCCCACGGTCGCTAGTTCTGGGGCCGGATTCATCAACATTAAACCCGTGGATATGCGGGTTCGAGATAAGGTAAGAGTCAGAGACGTAGGCTTTGTCGTGGGTATCTCTACCCCTTATACCCACGGGTAAATCGTTGTTGGATCCGGCTCCAGGTCAACCCAGGTTATGGTTTGCTAAGAAATGGATAACACGACGTCAGTAATTGAAAGCTACGTGTAAGGTAATGGGAAAAAGTAGATGCGAAGTACCGATCCAACAGCGCGATGGAACCAAGCATAGACCGTGCATCTCTGCTCATGGTCGTGACCCAATTTGAGACTTAATGCTCTAATACACAATGCAGGTGAGTATTCAACAACATAGCGCAAAGTGGAAGTTCTGGCCCAATCCATTATTGATCGTGTCGTTACTAGAACTTTTGCACTCACAAGGAAAGTCACTCAACTTTCCGCGGAGACTTCCCAAGGGGCCTATTGAGAGTTGTAGAGGCTTGTATGTGGAGTACCGTAGTGGTTTTCAAGTTTCCTGTAGGCATCTGGGTATCTCAAAATGCCCAAAACTGGTGCGAACTTGGAAAGCAAAAGTGACGCACTGAGTGACCTTGTGGTGCTCAGAAATTAACCTGCAAAAGGTTTGGAGCTTTAATTGTAGCCAGATCATAGCAAACTGACAAGTTCCCAGGTTTTCTCCCAAGAAAGCCGCAGGGTGCATTCAGGTGAATCATTCACAGCTCCGACGGCAGCGATTGGGCGACCGAGTAGATAGTGATGCAGAACTGCAAGAGAGTAGCGTAGGGTCTGATTCTGGGGTGGGGTTTGGCGGTCCTGGGTAGACATTTTTTGGTTTTGTAACTTCATTGGTGACCTCGGGAAGTCCTAGTTATGGGGGACTTGCACCCTCACTACTCTGAGGATGGAAAACAAATTTCTCCCAAATTTCGTCTAGAGCGCTAATTGAGGTGCTGATTACAAATCTGGCAAACGCTTTCGCAGGTTCGTTTACATAAACGTCTCCTCCAAATTGAATACAATCAATGAATTGCAAATCTTGACCCAAAAATTCTAGGAGTCTCTACATTTATTTTTTTATTTAAATGCAGTCGAAGGTGCACTACAACGTTAACGAAAATCTGGAACAAACAGGTAGCCGTCACATACAACAGCAAAATGAACATTAAACCAAATTAAAAAGGGAAACTAAACTACTTCATTAATTACCATCTGGCTATTTTTCGGCAACTCCCGTAGCAACGAGCCTTTACTAAGTAATGTTTAGAACGTTAGAAGTCAAAAAAGAAGTTAATCGTAGGAATATATAAAGCTATCATAAACCTATCTAGGATCAAGCATAGTTCACGAAAACAGAGCGCATATCGATATTTCAAATGACAATGTAAATAATAGAAAAAAGTGCTTTCCATGTTATTGAAGCAGACGTTAGATCGGAGAGGTCAGCCTAGGCAACGCAACTAACAAAAGTTATTCTGGGGCGGCCGATAATGCAGGCGCCTCTTTGATCTGATCGAACCCCAGGCGTAAGACCTAGGCCCAAGTGACCAGTGGTAAAGCCAAGTCACTTGCTGACCTCTCCTTGCAGTAGAAGAAATAACGTGTGAAATACTGCTAATCAGCTTCCTTTTATAGTAAACGCTAGCGATTACATAATTAATCGCAATACTGCGAGCGCTTAACAAATGCGGGCGCAAAGCGGCTCGGAGGGGGGGGGGGGGGTCACCTCATAAACACGCGAAAAAGAAACGGTGGCACACTGGTAGTAAAGAAAACAAACAAGCAATGCTATAGCTCTCTTCTGTGTTCTCCTCGCGTCAGCGGAGGAGAGCACAGACTTGGGCAGGGGAAGGGACTCCAGGGTGCGGCTCTAGTGACGCACCCGTGTTAAAATTGTCTACATTCTAGAGTTTCCTCGCTTGCCCAAATCGGAAGTAGATAAAACACTGATCTGTAAGCGAAACGAGGAAATAACAGTGTATTAACATTCGTTGTATACAGAGACGCACAATGAGTGCGCGCCACGGCGGAGCATGCTGCTGCTGCTGCTGCTGCTCCCCCCCCCCCCCCCTTTCGCCTAGCCGCTTTGCGCCCAAATGCGTTGGTCCTTCAAAGGTTGGGCTAAAAAGAGGTACAAAAAAGAATTGCTTATCATGTTTCAACTCAATCGCTTAGGGCTATAGACACACTCTTCCCAGTTCGTCTCGTTCTTCGCGAGTGCCATTACTAGTAAGTGGCCTGCATTCCGCATAGCTGCCTTCCAGGTTAACTCACCAATGCTACTTAGAATACCCAATCACTAACAGATCCTCAGCAGACTGAAGATGTTGTACGCTGGCTAGGTAGTTCACAGAACAACACGAGATTGTGGCTGAAAAGGCTTTCAGGATAACATTTTTGGTGAAAGTGTTTTATTGAATGCTGCAGCTAAAGAATATAGATCAGGCATATTCTCTCCATCATCATCATATTATCATTCTTTACGTGAAATATTTCATATTTCACTACATGAGCGAAACCAAAGGTGAATGAAACCTTACTGCTCTTAATCATTTTGTACCAAAATCGCTCAAGGCTCGGCAGAAAGCGATCTTTGGGACTAACCGACCTTCAACGTTTCGGGAAATAATCCCATCCACGGGTAACCGTCGAGACTCCTAGGATCAACGAGTCAAGATCTAATTTTGTTTACTGATTGTATTGCATTAGTAGTGTAGCGAAAATTCAAATAATCGCTTGCAAGTGAAACCGCATGTCCTAGGATGATTCTGGGTACGATTAGTCTCCGCCTCGGGTTTGAAAATGGTTGTTGGCAGGTTAGCACCAATGATCGTTTCCTACAGAGTATACATTGGATCCGATCGAAAAGCTTTGGATGATTGGATGATTCGGATAATGACAATTTCGCGGACACCGGATTTTTGGATGATTCGAATCGGGAGATCCGAATCGGATATTCGAAAATGATTCATCGATACAATGGATCCTATCGAAAATCTACGGATAATTGGATGATTCGGATAACTGAGATTTTGCAGAACTCGGATTTTTAAATGATTCGGATAACGGCAATTTCGCGGTTCACGGATTTTGGATGATTCGGATTGGGTTATCCGAAACGGATATCTGAAAATGATTCATTCGGATCCAATGTGCACGTCAGACCTGGAGCTGCTTTTCTAACCCTGAGTCTTTCTCGGCTTTGGTTTCCAAAATTTAGTAAGAGATAGAGAAGTTTCAATCACTTTTGAATCCGCTAATGTAGTGCATCGCTAATATCCTTAACGGAGTGCTCTCACGTCGGTTTGGTTAAGGGCGTCTGTAACATTATGCTCTTCAAAACTACTCGGGAATCATTTCATTTCTGTCTTTATTCTTTGTGATCACCTGGATACGGAACACATGAGTTCTGAGAGCTCTGATTTCGTTCTAGATCCAAAGAAATGAGCACAATACGAGTACAGTATAAGTGTGAGGGTATGAACGGATTTTAGATTCATTTATGCCTTAGCTCTGTCGCAAAACATTTGTAACAGCTTCAGTGGTCTGACACTGTTCTCTGTTCGGAATTTATGTGATTAAACAGTCGAAGGCACGTAAAAGGAAATAGTTAAAAGCGAGAAATGTCATTGAAGGGACTCTATGTCAGCAGCACCTACGTAATCAACAAAACAAAGCGGCATGAATTATGAGTGCATGGCGCAGTTTCTACACGAACACATCCTAAAAAGCCACATGCTTACAATTTAAAATACTCTAAAAGCATTAACATTAACTTTCCAAGCACATTGTTTTGTCATGAGTCTCATGATTCTATGATACTTTTTGAATTCATTTAATTGGATTTCTATGACATAATTTTGGCCACAGCTCTATTTTGTGTTTTCTAGCTCAATTTTTGGCCATTCTCCCAGAAAACAGAAAAAATTTGCCCAAAACAGTCAGAAAATCAGAAAACAGAAATTCCACCCATCCCTCGCCCCAATGCTTAAGCACTGGTCCCCGCCACTGTCGCTGCTGCCGAGTGTGCCAGGGCCAATACTTGTGCTCGAATAATTTATTCGAATTTGATAATCGATTATTAGATTATTCGAGGGATCGTAAATTTGAATAATTATCCGGATTCGGTTACTCGAGGGGTCGCAAATTCGAATAATGTTCGCATTTTGGATAGGTGGTTGTTTCGAGTGTGATATAATGATTTATTAGTAGATTGGCTCTTCTCGACTGAAACCGAGATTTCCTATCTCAAGCCGCCTCAGAGCTTGAAGCACTGCAGAGAATCATTAATGTGCAACGATTTAATAACTATCCTTGCTCCCTGTCTTCAATCTAATGGTCGCATCCTCGACTGTATGCACGCTATACGCGAATTCTTGGCTGATTGTGAAGTAATACCTTTCAATCGCAACTAAATTTTGGAGCGAATCGGAGCTGCCTTTGAGCAGCTCCTTGAAGAATTTCCGTATTTTCTGGGATTCATCACAAAGTAGCGATCATCGATTCGAAGTGCACCATGCAATTCTCACTTTCCTACGTTTGAGGTATTTGCATGCCGTTTCGGCCTGCGTAATGCATTTTCTCCCACCGAATAAATGTTAGTCCTTTATCCGTTGTAAGCAAATTTGGTGTTAAAGGACCCACAGATGGTTGAAGGAGCCAGGAGTCGAACTATACCTTGTTCGAACACATATATGCAGTTCCGCTCATCTATTCTTCAAAAACTGAGAAAACAAAGACTGATTACTCCACACACAGATTCTGAACACCTGCGGGAGGTGCCTACTGTCAAAAATTAGCTAAAAGCATATTCAAAATATGGCGCGCTAGATGTGTGTCTGGTGATCAAGGATCACATTTACGAAATTTTATGATTTACGACCTAAGATGTCGTAAATCTTAAAAGCTCCGAAAAAATCGAAGTAAACCGTAAGTCGTAAATTGTAATCATGCACACTTCTTGATGTGAAGCCACTTCTCCATGTTCGCTTCCTTTAATCTAACATTATCATTTGCTACTGGTTACCTCAGCAGTGTTGGAAGGGACTGTCGAAGCATCCAAACGGGGTTGTATGTACATAATGTTCAAGAACATCGAGAACATCCACACTGTGCTCTTCAAACCGGAATGCTTCGCTTTCCTAGTATGCGGGCACATATTTGTGCCCTTCAGGGGAATATACCATTTCCACGTCAAACTGGACAGTTTTCGGATTAAACTGAACACCTTCCAAATCAACACATACGTCTTCCAATTAAAGTAAATACTCTAAGACGGTTAAAATACATTCTCGGTGTAAACGACTGTAAGGTCTTTCATTATTTTCATCTAACAACTTCGACACGATCGCGATAGGTATTTCCATCCTTACAATTAGACTGGCAAATGTTTAATTAAACCTATCCGACCCTGTACGTTCTTTGACGCTCACGTTGATCATAGCACTGGTCCATCTTTTACAGTATGCCTTGCTTGGGATAACCCTGAGGTTTCAAATGTCTTCAGTAGCACTCAGTGGTATTCTCGTTAGCATTTCAAGTGGCGACTTCTCAGCCTTGGGTGGTAAGACTGGGAAGTGCTATTCTATATACTTATGCTCGAATGACCCATTCGAATAGGTATTCGAATGATCTTCACTCGAATTTGAAAATTCGAATTCGATTATTCGAAAAATCGTTTTCAGAATGTATTCGAATTCGAATATTCAAAAAATCGCGTTTTTCGGATGTATTCGAATTCGAATATTCAAAAAATCGCGTTTTTCGAATGCATTCGACTTTGAATGCTCGAAAATTTTCGGCATTCTAATATTCAACATTTCCCAGGAAGCCAAAATTATTCGAGTACTCGAAAAGTGTCATTCGAATGCCCAATGAGAATTTGTGTAACGGCGTATTTTGAGAAGGCTTGTCAGATTTTTCGGGTAGTTAGGATCTCCAAAACGGTTCTTTCTGTGAATCAAAGCTCTGGTGCGATAGTGGCTCGGTGCCAGGATACTGAGCGCCTCATCGATTCTGGTCACTCCACGAAAAGCCTTTCTGTCAAAAGGGAGAACTTCTACAACGTCTCACATTGTTGAGCGGCAAAGATTTTCCCACGCAGAATCGGTGCAGTAGTGAATGACCGATCGTGGACGCCTAATCGTCCCCGACAGAAAAATTATAAAATGATCGTCAGATCGATCTGTTACACTTGTGATTGTATACTGAATGAAAGGTGACACATTTGCTCACAGTAAAGGTCTTGAAGCAGTTAAGGGCTCATATGAAAGCTTTAAAAAAATATAAATTTTCTAGTACATGAGCGGTATGGATTGCGCCATGCATTCCTCTCATTTCTTGCATTCTACACTCGACTGATTGTTTTCGCTTGAATACTTTCTGTAATTTCTCCACAAAGTGGCCGTATCGATAGATCTATGCTTCTTTTAAGGTTGAAAACTTCACTACCAGGTACTATTTGAAAGGTTCTAACATTGGTGATAGTTGGCTCGCTCCGCGTCACCTGGACGAAGGGATTGTCCCTCCCCGGCGATCAGGAGAGCGCCGGTATAAAAGCCGGTGATCTGATTGATAGGGGCTCGTTGTGCACATTAGCTGATAAAGCGTTTCATGCGAGTGATCGATCTTACGTCTAAGTATTTCCCCACAACGGGAATAATAGTAAAGTTTTGGAAGATATTTGAAACTATTATGAAAGCACAGGATAACGAGATTTCTGCGGCGTGCAATCCCCCCATATATAAAAGAGGAAGGGTTTTTTGTCCGCCGCCCGGCCAGAGTGGGGACCCTAGCGGGCTCGAGGTTGGGTTGGGTTTCTGACTCCACATGGCTCACCACACACGACGCCGGCGAAGCCGGCTAGCCTAGCGTGGCCCGCCCGGCCAGAGTGGGGATCCTAGCGGGCTCGAGGTTGGGTTGGGTTTCTGACCCCACATGGCTCACCACACACGACGCCGGCGAAGCCGGCTAGCCTAGCGTGGCCCGCCCGGCCAGAGTGGGGACCATAGCGGGCGCTAATTTGGGTTGGGTTTCTGACCCAACATGGCTCACCACACACGACGCCGGCGAAGCCGGCTAGCCTAGCGTGGCCCGCCCGAACAGAGTCGGGTGCGGGCGAAGCCCGCAACCGACGCTGGGTTGTGGGGACCCTAGCGGGCTCGAGGTTGGGTTGGGTTTCTGACCCCACATGGCTCACCACACACGACGACGGCGAAGCCGGCTAGCCTAGCGTGGCCCGCCCGGACAGAGTGGGGACCCTAGCGGGCTCGAGGTTGGGTTGGGTTTCTGACCCCACATGGCTCACCACACACGACGCCGGCGAAGCCGGCTAGCCTAGCGTGGCCCGCCCGGCCAGAGTGGGGACCCTAGCGGGCTCTAGGTTGGGTTGGGTTTCTGACCCCACATGGCTCACCACACACGACGCCGGCGAAGCCGGCTAGCCTAGCGTGGCCCGCCCGGCCAGAGTGGGGACCCTAGCGGGCTCTAGGTTGGGTTGGGTTTCTGACCCCACATGGCTCACCACACACGACGCCGGCGAAGCCGGCTAGCCTAGCGTGGCCCGCCCGGCCAGAGTGGGGACCCTAGCGGGCTCTAGGTTGGGTTGGGTTTCTGACCCCACATGGCTCACCACACACGACGCCGGCGAAGCCGGCTAGCCTAGCGTGGCCCGCCCGGCCAGAGTGGGGACCCTAGCGGGCTCTAGGTTGGGTTGGGTTTCTGACCCCACATGGCTCACCACACACGACGCCGGCGAAGCCGGCTAGCCTAGCGTGGCCCGCCCGGCCAGAGTCGGGTGCGGGCGAAGCCCGCAACCGACGCTGGGTTGTGGGGACCCTAGCGGGCTCGAGGTTGGGTTGGGTTTCTGACCCCACATGGCTCACCACACACGACGACGGCGAAGCCGGCTAGCCTAGCGTGGCCCTCCCGGACAGAGTGGGGACCCTAGCGGGCTCTAGGTTGGGTTGGGTTTCTGACCCCACATGGCTCACCACACACGACGACGGCTAGCCTAGCGTGACCCGCCCGGACAGAGTCGGGTGCGGGCGAAGCCCGCAACCGACGCTGGGTTGTGGGGACCCTAGCGGGCTCGAGGTTGGGTTGGGTTTCTGACCCCACATGGCTCACCACACACGACGACGGCGAAGCCGGCTAGCCTAGCGTGGCCCTCCCGGACAGAGTGGGGACCCTAGCGGGCTCGAGGTTGGGTTGGGTTTCTGACCCCACATGGCTCACCACACACGACGCCGGCGAAGCCGGCTAGCCTAGCGTGGCCAGCCCGGCCAGAGTCGGGTGCGGGCGAAGCCCGCAACCGACGCTGGGTTGTGGGGACCCTAGCGGGCTCGAGGTTGGGTTGGGTTTCTGACCCCACATGGCTCACCACACACGACGCCGGCGAAGCCGGCTAGCCTAGCGTGGCCCGCCCGGCCAGAGTGGGGACCCTAGCGGGCTCGAAGTTGGGTTGGGTTTCTGACCCCACATGGCTCACCACACACGACGCCGGCGAAGCCGGCTAGCCTAGCGTGGCCCGCCCGGCCAGAGTGGGGACCAGGGTCAAGCGTGGGGTTCGATTTTTGCCGAAAATTTACGACCCCCCCCCCTCCCAGAGCGGATCTGGTACGACCCTCCCCCCTGTGTAGACCACCGTTTTATTTCCTATCCGCGTTGATTTTTTAAAATTTTCTATGCAATTTTTGTACCCTTTAATAGGTCCTTCTTTCCAGGTGCAGCGTCGACTGTATCAGATTAGCTCAAGAAAGAGGACAACTGTTTGATTTAGTAATTTGTTAGAAAAAACGCTGATAAAGGTTTTGTTTATGTAATCTTCTGATAATAATATTTTGTTTGTTTACAGTTGAAAATAAAGCACTTTTGAGAGCAGTTGTCGAATTAATCACAACGAGTTCAACTTTTCAGGCTTTCTGAGCATCTCGTGAACACGGAACATTTTTGTACGTGAAGGAGCAACATCTGCATTCGAAATTGTACTCTATACAATGAAGAGTGTTAATTGCTGAAGCTGACTTAAGTGCTTTATCCACAACATTTTTTAGACACCCTCGGAAGCGATGACGGAATGGCAACCGGAGGATGGACTTGTCACGGAACTAGTTTTCTCTCTTCTGCTGGAAACAGCATCAGAAAGTGAACTTGTACCCAATAAAATTTTAAGCCCCCGTTTGACACATGGCAATAAAACCTGTTTTTCTGAAACGATCCTTTGTATGAACAGACGCTCCGATTTGTGTCATTTGCCGAAAATTTTCGACACCGTTAATCACATGGAAGCATGGATCCTGCTTTTTAAAGCGTAGAATCCACACTTCTTGTTGTTTTAAAAACTCTGTAAAATTTTCAGAGACGTTGAACAAACTCCGAAATATGGTAGGTTACGTGGAGCCATTGCGTTCGCCGATATCATCGATGGAGACTGAGGGTGGCCTTCTCGCGGAAAATTTTTCAATCTTCTCAAGGAAAGAACACGCGAGAGTGAAATTGTGCCTCATGGATTTTTCAGTCATGAGTATTACACAGTAAAAATCTTAGCTTCTTCGCAGCGATCTCCGATATATAATAGGTAACCCTAATTATTATTTTATTATTTAATTTTCCTATTATTTTTATTCACTTTAAGTTATAAAAGAGAGAACAAACAGAGGGAACAAAAAAAGAAATGAAAACAAAATCCGATACAATATAGACCAATTTATACAATATGTTAGTAACAATGAAAATATAGAAGTTATTGAAGTGTACAACAAGATCAAGATGCTAAGTAAACAAAATTTGAAATCACTCGTCAACCTTAGTTTAAGCAATGACTTTCTTTGCAATACCAATCACAAAGCTAAACTCGTTGTACTCTGCTTACTGACACATATAAAATACAATACAAGTAATAACGTGTTGAATTGTTTGTTCGTGGAGCTGTGCACCGAGATTGTTACAACACTTTATTCTAGCAATTGGCCAGCGCTTAGCCCCTGTCCTAGCAGTGGCATTCATGTCTAAAGTGGAAGCTCCAGTGTTGGAGCGCGGGCCAATCTTTTACAGTCGGTATATCGACGACTGCTTTGTGGTGTGTTCAATACAAGTTGAAATGGATGCCTGTTTCGAACTGCTAAACATGCAGTCCGAGTATATCCGTCTTACCAGGGAAACACCTAGCAATGATTGGCTCCCGTTCCTCAATGTGCAGGTTAGCCTATCTAGGAGGTTGATCAAAACGAAGTGATATCGCAAACCTAGCAACAGGAACATACTGCTCCACTTCAGGTCTGCACATCCATCCAACATGAAAAGGGCCATAGTCACCATGTTTCGAACAGCGGTCGCAGTGTCGTCTGACTGCACTCAGAAGAGCTTGCAAGGCACATTGCTTCCTTGAATGGGAACTCCTCTATAGGGATTTATACCAAACGCAGCAAAACAAAATTCCCTTCTGCATACCGTTCATTTCGGATGAGGTCAGCAGGGAAATCCGCGGTTGCCTTCGAAAGGCAGACCTACATGAACTGGTGAGGGTGGTAGAAGTCCCTCCTATGAATTTGAAGGGACAACTAGTTCGAAACCGATTGTACGACCGCAGCTGTCCTACCCCCTCGTGTGTAGTGTGTCCTTTTGGGAAACAAGGTGATTGCATGACCTCGGGGGTGGTGTACCTTATGTCATGCAGGGAATGCAGAGAGGAGTATGTCGGGGAAACGGGAAGGCCGCTGTGTATAAGGGTCAAGAAGCACCTAGACGGCCTTAGGAGGTCGCAAAGATCGACTCCAATGGGTGAGCACAGGGTAGACTGCCATGGCGGCGCAATGGCTCAGGTGGCTGTCACGATCCTTGCACGTGAGAGCGACGTGTCCGCGCGGAAAACGCTAGAGGCATTCTGGATCGCATCGCGAAACCCCAAGATCAATCGCAGTAACGAGTGTGTGGCGGTGACGCAAGAACTGGCACCCTTTGTCGGCCTCTGTGGGTTTTGACCTACAGGGTCATGCCCCTGGAGGTCCTTAGGGTAGGTGGTCTCTAGAGCTTAAGTCATTCACCAACGTTCACCTCCATCTTACGGTGACTGGTGGAGCTCCTCGGCTTCCACCACAAAGGTTAGCCCTTCGTCGTTTCTGCGCATCGTTTTCTTCACTCCATTGACCTTTGAATTTCTTTCTGTAGAATGAAATGACCTTTGGGGGAGTAGTTCTTCAAATGTTATTTGGACTCTTCCAGGCTCCGACGAAGGCGAAACCGCCGAAACGTAAGCCGAATAAAGTGTTGTAACAATCTCGGTGCACAGCTCCACGAATAAACAATTCAACACGAAATATCATGCCGAGATTCATGGAAAGTCGGACATGGAGTCACATCAAACAGCAAGAAAAGAAGTCATTTAAATATATAGACATGGAATATAAAGGTGACATTTTTGAACGTATAAACTTTAACAAGGTATTTAACAACTACAGAGTTAGAGATATTATAGGAAATTCGTCTACAAAAGAATTCATTCCTTTTAGAGTAGTTTATACGTATAAACGACCAATATCTAGTACTATTTTCAATTACCACCAATTTCTTAAAAACATAGATCTTGAAAGTTACACGTTTACAAATATGCTAAGTAGAGATTGTATATGTACAAGAGAAAAAAGTAAGTATAAATCTTTTATTGACACCTCACATAACCATATTATCACAGGAAATTTGAACATTATAGAGCATTATCAGTTGAAAGAAATTTTGAAAAAAGGTACGAAATATAGGCCAGTAATGGGCTGCAACAGAGATACAATACACCTACATACAGTTCCGCTGTTGGAAAAGTTGTTGGTCACATAAGTAGATACTACAGAATTTCACAAGATCAAGTGAACCAGTTAAGGAATCTTTTTAATGCGGAATACAGAAACAAAATAAAACCATTACTTAGCCATGAAATATTCGTAATAAAGTTCATATACCGCACCAAACAATTCAAATGGTACAAAATGATTTTATATTTTGCCCACTAGATAAAGCAAACAACAATTACGGTATTATTGGCAAAAAGTTTTAACTACTTAACCTTGTGAAAGAAATGGGGATTAATTATGAAAATGAAAACGAGACCTTTAGTAACAGTAACAGTAACAGTACGCCACTAGCTCTCCTGCGGTTATTGAACCGGCCAGCTTGCAGCTGGAAAGGGCAAAGCTTGGCCCTCTTTTCACTGACGGAAAATCCTGGCCACGGCTTTTTAATTGGGCGTGTAGCATATGACTCTCATCCGGCACTTTAACTTCCAGCTCCGGCCTGAAATAATTATTCTCTGTTTTGATGCAAATAACCTTAAAAGTTTTCTTCACTCTTCTCCTCCTCGTTCTCACATTCACGGGCTCATTAGATACTTCATCGGGATATTTAAGCAACAGATCGTACTGGACCTTTGTGGGTTCTTCGTCAACCACTATTCTTGAAATAAGACCAGAAGTATCAGTAACATCCCGTATTGTATAAGGCCCATCATAATCTATAGTCAACTTCGGATGTTTTCTTTGTGTTTTCTCCCTAGGGAGCTTCACGGCTACTCTCTCCTGCGGTTGGAAGTGAAAGGACGTCCGCGTCCTTACGATTGTCGTAGACCTCTTTCATCTTAGACCTGCGAACAGTGTTGTGTTCTACTACTTCCTCCTGTATTGCCTGCATTCCTCTTAGAATCTCGGTTTTGTAATCATCTACGTTGATTTTGTACTTCGAGACACGCCACTGGGAATGGTACTGGACGGAATCACGGGATCAAATCCATGTAATATGAAGAACGGACTTTCGCCTATTGCCTCATGAGGGATTACATTGCAGGCATACACTACATTTGGCAACATTAAGTCCCACTTATCGGGAAATTCAACTTTCTTCTTCAACATCCGCTGAATCGTGCCAATTGCTCGTTCAGCAACTCCGTTTTCCCTTGAATTATATCCTTTCGTTATGGAGTGCCTAACACCCGCTACTGTCACTAGCTCATCCATCACGGAGTTAAAAAATTCCGTCAGTGTGTATTTGCTTAGGCCAACGCCCGCTTTCGTAAATCCATCTGTGAAAGAAGGTAGTGGCTACTGTGGCTGCGCTTTTATCCGGGATGGCATATGCTTCTACCCATTTTGGAAAAATGATCCACGGCCTCTAATATTAACTTCACTCCATTCAAACTTAGGCCCATTTCCAGTATGTCAGCCGCAGCGATTTCGTAGGACATTCCCGTCATAAAGGGCTTTAACGGAGGCGTGAGACGTTTACGAGGGTTTGTAAGTAGACATTTTGAACATGACTTAACCCATAGAAATATGTCTCGATGCATACCGTTCCAATAAACAGTCTTTTTCAACTGACTGAACATTTTCTTTGCGGAATGATGTCCGGCCGTAGGGCCGTATGGTTCCTCGAACACTGCTTTCCTATGTTCTTTTGGAACTACTAACGCTGCGGTGCCATCTTCAAGGAGGATTTTCAATTGACCTTCATCTACTACGAAGTGCGCAACTTTTAGCGCCTTAGACGTTCCTGACAGCCTTACTTCTTTATCTCCTCTGTTCAACGCCTTTATTACTGGTGCATAGTCGGAATCTGACCTTAGAGCAGTCAGCCATTCTGATTCTTCTCTTATACTGACACTACAATCTACCTTCTCATCTTCCCCACACGTTCCTTGAGCGTCATCTTTTGAAATCGGAATCCCTCGTGACAAAGCGTCAGCCACCGGGTTCGCTTTACCTTTGACATACTCAATGGTAACTCGGTACTGTTGGATCTCCAGTGCCCAGCGAAGTACCTTCGCAGACACGTTAGCTCGGCGGAACAGGGACGTCAGTGGTGAATGATCTGTCTTTGCGACCACGCTCATTCCATAGATAAAGAAGTGGAACTTTTTAAGCGCAAACATTAGCGCAAGTGCTTCGAGATCCGTGGTATTATAGTTTTTTCCGCTTTTGACAAGCGCTTTGAGGCGAAATATATGGGGTGCAGGTACCCATCTTCCCCTTCTGGCTTAATACAGCACCCACGCCTCGTTGCAACGCATCCGTATAAATTAGGTAGGGCTTTTTCCAGATTGTGCACCTCCTACGTCTGGTTGTGCCAAGACGGGATTACTCATAAGCACTTCTTTTAGCTTGTTGAATGCTGAATCATGAGCAGCTGTCCACTGCCATGACGACTTCACACTCGTAAGCTATAATGGTGCAGCTATCTACGAAAAGCTGAGTACAAACCTTCTATAGTAGCAACATGGACCTAGGAAGGTGTGCAATTCCACAAGGTTGGATGGTTTCGGGAATTCTTTAAACTTGACGAACTTATCAGGATCAGCACGCACACCGTCCTTATCTATGCAATGACCTAGAAAGGTTACCTGGTCCTCTAGTAACACACATTTTTGCGGTTTAAGGCGTAAGTTAGCTTCCAAAAGTGCCTCGATGACCAACTGCAGTACTTCATAATGTCTTTCTATGGAGTCCGTGGCTATCGAAATGTCGTCTATATAGACGAAGCTTTTCTATTTTTCAAGTCACGTAATAGTCCATAAGGAAACACGGCCGAGGATGTTGTTACTCCAAAAGGAAGGACAGTGAATTGGAAAAGACCCCAAGTATTGTGAATGCAGTATTTTGGATACGCATCATGCTTGGTGCACTTGTTTAATTGCCGGTAGTCGACGCAGAGCCGTATAGTTCCATCTTTCTTCCTTACTAGGACTGCCGGTGACGCCCACTCAGAGTTAGAATGCTCAATTATTCCCCTCCGCAGTAAATTTTCCAAAATCTCTTTCAACTCCTTACGCGCACCAATCGGAAACGGGTCGCGTTTTCTGCCGGATGGGTTTAGTATTTCCCGTATCTATGTCATTCGATACTAGCGAAGTCTGAGTTAACTCGCTCTCCTCTAAGGCAAAGACGACAATTATCATTTGCTTTATTTTTGGTGGAAGCTCTGCCCTCTTCTTTTATGAACCAAGTAGTCAAACAGAGTATGCAATCTTTCTTCACTAGTCAGTCCTTCCTTCACATTACATAGCATGTCGGTAGGCATATCCCTCATGGAAGGCTCTTCGCAACATGCATCCTCCTAATTTCCGACTTTTTCACCCTTACGAAATATCATAGGTTCAATTGAGGCATTGAGAACGGCTACTTTGGCTTCGCCATTATAGCCTACGGCGCATACACTGGATGGAATTCTTTCGTCACTTGATGTAAGCACCGCTGTCGACTGCTCAGTTGCACCTTTAATTTCAACCAGACCAGCTTTCCCTGGGGATATACACTCTTTCGGATACCACAGCCATCGAATGCTTACCCAATTCTGGTTGCTTTATGCGTTTTGAAAAGTTATAGCCCATCGCCGCTATTGCATTAGTGCCTAATATAGCCATGTCATGCTTTTTTAACGGCACGAACATCTGCACTTCCCAGGCTTGCTTACTACTGTTATCCATAACAGATAATTCAACTGCCGTTAAGAATTCCATTTTTGCGCCCGACGCATCGGTGACTGTTACCGCTTCGGGCAACGGCAACTCCTTCACCTCAGTATCAATATCTATCCCATCACTAAAAGCCTGCTGCAGCACTCCAACCGGGAGAATAGACACTTCGGAACTTGTGTCCAGAAGAGCCGTTACTTTCCTTCCAAGAGCTGTTATTTCGAGTTCAGTTCTTTTACCGAATAGAGATGCTGCTTCCTTGGCTCTCCCACATTTCACCGTTTGAGATGTGATAGCACCGCAGCCTTTGCGGAGAGCGGTGTCGACGCTGCTCTTGGTTCTTCCTTTCGGTTGCTGCGTCTGGTTTCGTACAGTCCCTTTTTTTGTGCCCAACCTCCCCACAGTTGAACTACTTGCCACCCTGTATTTCCTCTGCATGTTCTTCAAAAGCAGCAGCAGGGCGTGTCGCAAGTCGATGGCCCCAGTGCAGCGGCTGTGCCGTCAACACGTGGGACACCACCAACCTGCCCCATGGTTCACCCGAAGCTGCCAAGGCCTAGTATCCCGGGGAGATGAATTGGTCCCATGCCCTGAAGTGCACTTCCGCAGTATGGATTCCCCGGGTCCATCCCTTCACTCCCAACTTTAATGTATCCTTCCAGCTCTGGGCTGCAGCCAATTAGCGTACCGGGGGAGGCAATATCCAAAGTATGAATTGTTTGCCTGGATTACGATGACACTGCTCTCGCGACGTCCATGCAGAGGACCAGATCCTCTGCACGGACCCCGCGAGGGACTCCACAGGCACATACCGACAACCCAACAATAATACACAGCAATACCGACAATACCGAATAACTGTGATATACGAACGGACTTACCGCATTCTCTCGATCAGCACACCAAGGACAAGGACAGATTTATTGCACATTGTTCAAATTTCGAAGACGGCGAAAAATCAGGTTGTTCGATTGTTTGATTATTGAAGACGGCGAAAAATCGAGGAATTGGATTGTTCGAATTTCGAAGACGACGAAACATCGAGTTATTCGATTGTTCGAATTTGGAAGGCGGCGAAAAATCGAGTTATTCGATTGCTTGATTTTCGAAGTCAGTGAAAAATCGAGTTAATCGATTGTTCGACTTTCAGAAAAAAATGTCGAAAAGCTCAACTTTAGTGAACACCAGTAATCTTCAAGTCTGTATTAACGTATCTAAGCAGCACTGCTTCGAGCGCTCTCTGGCAGCTTTCCTATTACAGCGAAATTATGGTCTATCTTGCGGTCGCTGTCTTCCTTTCCACGCAGAACGTGGCTGTACCATCGTAAGCGAGCTTCGCGCATCTTGTCAGCTATCGGAGCGACGCAAAACTTCTGCCGAATAGCATCATTTCGGATGCAATCCAAGCGCGTAACTCCTACCATCCAGCGCAGCATCTTCGTTTCCATTACGCTGAGGCGGCTTTCCGTTTCCTTTGTTGCAAGCCAACACTTAGCTCCGTACATCGCTACCGGCCAGACGACGGCTCTATATATTTTCGACTTCCAGCGCTTCGGTACCTTCCTATCGCAGAGTACAATACCAGTCCTATCTTTTGTCCATTCGGCGCAAAACCGCGACTTTTGCGCCGTCTTGTTATAACTTTCTTCAAAAGCACCCATTTTTGAAAAGAATGTCATATTCGCAATGGCGATCGGATTTCCTATAAGATGATGTGCAAAATAGGCGTCTAACATTTGAGTGAAAATCGTGTAAACTGATGGTTACTGTATTGGCCCAAGGAGTACGGCCGGTTTACGACCTCTCCCTGCTCCCTCGAGTTAATTACCTCCTGAGGACCTTTTTGCTTTGGGGGCAGTCTGGTGGAAGATTCTACTGTATTCTACCGAATCTACTGATCGTAGTCAGCACCCAACAGACGCCTTTCCAACGATTTCGCAGGACTCAACACTAGGGAGAAGACCAGTACCAGGCCTAAACATTCCCAGACGACTGTCAGTACTCTGAAGTGGAATCTCTTCAAAAATCATGAAGATCGGTTTTGATCAGGACATTCGTCTGTCCGTGGAGCCCAATTACAGAATGACAACACGGTTTGAAACTCAAGAAAAGGGAAGTTTGTCTTCGGAAAATCAGCGTGAATAAACTATGAACTCTGACGCTGATGAGAGCTTGAGCTTCTCTATTTGCATAGAACTTTTTCCAGTTTTCTCCATCCAATTCCAATCTTTCCAATCAATCGCTTTTGATTGATTTTTGATTTGCAAGGGCAATCTTCCGGCGTAAAGCTTTGATGTGACCTGTTTTGCTCGACTGCTCTTTCTACTAGGTAATTTTGATTCTAAATAAGCCTACAGAGACTTTGCCACCACAAAATAAGCCTTTTGTGGTAGCGGAGTCATATTAAATAAATATTTGACCCGTAGAACGATTTCCGGTGGCCAGTCGATGGGCAAGTCAGATTTTTAACTTTTTCAGACAAGTCCGCTACCAATTCATCGATCCCTGATCGATGGAAGGTTTGGTAAGCCTAAACTTGAGGTCCGAACCAGGAACATGGAGTCGGATTTACGCGGCACATGGCACCTCCTCCAACTATTCTCCACCCAGCTCTGTAGGGATGCAACTCTGACGAAGCTTGCCCTTGAAGGAAGAGCGACACAACGGGCCAATGTTTTAGATCACCTGGAAACACTGGTTCTAACCCCTGAGATGACCTGGAAGCACGAGGTTTTACGAAAGTACAGGAACTTGTCTCAATTGGTATCCTAGAACCATTGGAAAACATAATGTCACCCCCCCCCCCCCCCCCCAAGAATAATTTTAGGAATTTGATGTTCTATTGCTAGAATTTGTTGAAATCGCAAAAATTAGAAAATTATCTACTTCTTTCTACTTTTCTTAACAAATATGAATTCAGCTTGTGGTGCTCATTCTTGTGACATTAAACAGCGCCTGCTATTCTTAATTTTGAAGCCTTTGCACTAATGATCCAAATTGAGGGATTGTTCCATTTCAGGACTTCATGAAGTCACCCAGGGCCCCTTTCCATGATGAAGTTTGGTGTTGCTGAATTGGCTGAAAAAAAGCTCTTCTTATTTTGACAAACAATGCTTTAGAACTAAGAAAATAACCCATCTATTCGTCCAAAAGTCTGCCACTTTTCATTTTCGGCAAGCGATTTCCCTCATGTTAAATGGGTTGTAGCAACACTGTCATAGCGGAGAAAGTGTTCCCACTTTTTCCACAGGTTAGTATACTTAGTCGGATTTTAAGAACTAGCAATATACAATACTAGATCGTCCGTGATGATCACTATAAAGTGATTACAATGGCATAATTTTGTCATTTTTCCAGCTTTCTTTAACTTGTTCTTCGGGTGGTTCCAACCTAAGAAAATGGTTAAGGAGGTGATGTCGGCGGCATCAACAGCTTTCTTATAGTGTAATCCTGTTAAAATCCGAGTTGGTCGACATTTTCACCATTTCTGGACCAACTCCAATTTGGAGCTGAGACCGAATTGACCAGAGCCCTGCGCATATCGGCCGGATCGCCGGCGACCCTTGCTCGGCTCGCACTGGCAGTGCACCGAGGTGCGAACCGAGTAAGGGTCGCCGGCAATCCGGCTGCTGAACGCGGGGCTCTGCTCAGTCCGGTCCCAGTTCCAAATTGGAGTTGGTCCAAAAATGATGAAAGTGTCACATGTCAGTTAGTTAAGTACTTTTATCGACTTTAGCCCCATGTTTCCCGCTTAGCAATGTGTTTGTCTTCCAGTAGAAATAAATTCCACACAGCTGATAGAGGTAATGTTCCTTCGAAATGTCACTAAGCATCTTCACCTCTAATTCCATTTATGTCTCAGTTCCATCTGCTGCGTTGCATTTCTTCATTTTCGAAGGGACTAAAACCATTTTGCGCAAATAGGCAGGAAGCCCGGCTTTCTCCGGTCCGCAGTAGACTTGTAGCAGCTCATCAAAGTGGCGAAAGGACAGAGCGTGTTGCTTCGGAGCAGGTTCAACGCTTCTCCCAAGTGACACTTTCCGCAATTTTTTTTAAAGATATAGTTATTTGACATTGGCGCCTTCAAATCATCCTCTTTCGAAAAACTAATGCGACAGATGTTTTTCGCGAACAAGGAGCCTTCCAATGGCATATTCTTATGTTGATCCGAAATGATCGATATTTTGTAATTTTACAGAGATCCCAACGAGCTCAGTCGAGTCTGAGACCACTACTCGACCTGAGTCTGACCCCTCTCGTTGGGTCACCGACCTTCTTTCCTCGCACATTGGTGTGAGGCCCAGCGAAAATGCGCCGTTGCCACGAAGCAATAGAGCGTCGGCGATCTGGGAATCGATTTAAAAATGGTTTCTTTGGCACCGTCATCATATTTATGATTTTTTTTGCTTTTTTTATATTTTCAATATTTTGTTCCCGAGTGCAAGTTCCTCCACTCTCTTTGGAATGTCTAGCTGGCTAGCGTCCAAATGTGTGACTAAGTGTTATTATTAGCAATGCTATTTATTTCCGAATTAGAATTTATTTCTAATTAAGTTTTGGAGGCGTCTGTTGTGCAGTCGGAGAAGGCATAGATTCTCGCATGCATCCCGTATTAGTGGTTAAACGTTGGCGCGTCTGTCGGGCCAACTGGGCCACCTTCCATCCCTCGTGGGCTGATAAATTGGTGTAAAACTTCCCTGTGTATGATTGAACATCGACTCATCATATGGCCACCGCAAACCATAGTTAGGTTGAATAAACACTCAAGTTGTCTCCACGATGTCCTATTGAAGTAGAATGCATGGCGAATCCTACTAATAAATTAATGAAGCTCTCTATCCTCTATCTTTTATGAAATTTTAGCTGTGTAGGTGGTGTTGATTAGAAGAGGATATGAAGCAGAGAGCTTTAGACATTACTTAGTCATACCGCGAGGCAGATTGTGTATGTATGTGTCACGCGATTTGCCTCGCGGTTGACTGCCCAGGATTGAGATCTGCGCAGGAAGCTCAAGTCCTAATACAATCTAAACACTTATGAAGAAGCTGATCCGTCCGAATGTAGATATTCCAATCAATCGTCGGTCCGAACAAAATTACGAGTTTTAATTTATTATTTTCCCATTTTTTATACAATTTTCACATTTATTGGGGCATATGAGCTAAAAAAATTCAAAAGAAGTAATACCAAATTTGCATATAATACCAAACCAAGGAGATCAGGATTATTATTGTTCAAAACTTTAAAAAGATTGTAGATACGAAAATTTGCCATTTTGACCTACGATTTGTAACGAGTATCAAAAGTTAGGCTCCTGTCTATAAAAGTCGTCTTTCATACGACTGCTCACAACTGATGGTATGGTTCCGACCGCCACTCGAACTTCCCCACGATGGCCTTTTAGAGGTGGCCTAAGTGTATTCCTTGAAATTTTGTAAAATTCTCATTTTTGAGGAAAAATAATGGTTGAAAGCCTGTTATAAAGAGAAGGAAGGTGGCTATTTTTAGTACCTAAAGAAAGAGATTACGCCATGTTCTCTTCTAAGACATCGCGATTTTCATTCAATTGATAGCAGAATTTCTGCTTGCATGGAGTTCGACACCTGTTAACGGTACAACAAATACTTTATTGAGTCTGCAGTTTATCTGCCTGAAGGCAATTTCGATTTGGAAGGGTTCGCTTTGATTTTAAAAATCCTAAAACTAGCTTAGGATGGTGTCCAGTTTGATTTGAAAACAATTCAATTCGACGTGAAAATGGTATAACAACCCTCATACCAAGTGGAAGTATAGACCGGTTACAATGTGTTATATTTCAGGGACGAATTTTCACACATCACACAAGCCAACATCTAAGTATAAGCTAGCTGACTACCAGCAAAGGAATAAAAGTCGGCCTAATCAAATCTCTTCCTAGTGTAAACACGGCCTTTATTTGTACGGAATGTCATGGAGAAATGGAATCCATATTCGTCCCTCGAATGCAATTTCATACAGTATAAACCCTTTGGCAGTCGTTCACACGATCACTGAGGATATGCTTGTTCGCCTTTATATCTTTGAAGGTCCTTCGTATAAAACTGGTAATGAAGCTCTTCCACATTGCTAATAATAACACTTAATCACACGTTTGGACGCTAGCCAGTTGGACATCCCAAAGAAAGTGGAGGAACTTGCACTCGGAAACAAAATATTGAAACTAAAAAAAAAATGCTAAAAAAATCATAAATATGATGACGGTGCCAAAGAAACCTTCTTTATATCGATTCCAAGATTGCCGACGCTCTATTGCTTCGTAGCAACGGCGCATTTCCGCTGGGCCTCACACCATGGCGCGAGGAAGAAAGGTCTGTGACCCAACGAGAGGCGTCGGGCTCAGGTCGAGTAGCGGTATCAGACTCGAATGAGCTCGCTTCATATCTCAGTAAAATGTCAAAATATCGATCATTTCGGATCGACATAAGAATATATCGTTGAAAAGCTCCTTGTTTGAGAAGCACTTCTGCCGCGTTAGTTTTTTAAAGGAGGATGATGCGAAGGCGCAAATGCTAAAAAACTAAAGCCTTAAAATTTTTTGCGAAAGTGCGAACTTGGGAGAAGCCTTCAACCTGATCCGAAGCAATTCGTTCTGTACAATTACCCCTGTGATGAGCTCCTACAAGTCTAATGTGGATCGGTGAGGGCCGGGCTTTTACCTGTTTGCACAAAATGGTTTAGTACCTTCGAAAGTGAAGAAAATGCAACGCTGCAGATGAAGCTTTGACATGGAGCGGATTCGTGGTGACGAATTACGCCTGTTTTTCTAATATTCAAGCTTATGGCTTAGCAAAATTTCGAAGGAACATTATTTCTATCAACTCTGTGGAATTTATTCTAAGTGGAAGACAGACACATTTCTAACCGGGAAACATGGGACTAAAGTCGATAAAAGTGCTTAACTAACTGACATGTGTGTTCAGCTTTATTAGGACACAATCTGCTCACTTCTAAAACAGGTAAGGAAAGAGTTCAGGATACGTTTGTTTAAAAAAGTACAAAAGCCCGAATAGTATTGTAGTATCGGTTTAGTGCTGTTTTTTCGACATTATAGGTTGGCTCGGATTCGAGTTGGTCGACATTTTCACCATTTTGGACTAACTCCCATTTAGAGCTGGGACCGAACTGAGCAGAGCCCCTCGTTCAGCTGCCGGATCTCCGGCAACCCTTGCTCGATTCGTGAAACATAGGCCTAAGTGTGTGCTCAAGTGATGGGTCAAACGTGTAAAAAAACGAAGAACCCGGATCTACACACTATTATACCCCAAAATGCTTATTTGTGGTAGCGAAGTCTCTGTAGGTTTATTTAGAATCAAGATTACCTAGTAGAAAGACCACTCGAGCAGAACGGGGCGCATCGAAACTTTATGCCGGAATTGGGCACGTAAAACGATTGCCCTTGCAAATCAAAAATCAATCAAAAGTGATTGATTGGAAAGATTGGAATTGGATGGGAAAAACTGGAAAAAGTTCTATGCAAATAGAGAAGCTCAAGCTCCCATCAGCGTCAGAATTCATAGTTTATTCACGTTGATTTTCCGAAGACAAACTTCCCTTTTCTTGAGTTTCAAACCGTGTTGTCATTCTGTAATTGGGCTCCACGAACAGACGAATGTCCTGATCAAAACCGATCTTCATGATTTTTGAAGAGATTCCACTTCAGAGTACTGACAGTCGTCTGGGAATGTTTAGGCCTGGTACTGGTCTTCTCCCTAGTGTTGAGTCCTGCGAAATCGTTGGAAAGGCGTCTGTTGGGTGCTGACTACGATCAGTAGATTCAGTAGAATACAGTAGAATCTTCCACCAGACTGCCCCCAAAGCAAAAAGGTCCTCAGGAGGTAATTAACTCGAGGGAGCAGGGAGAGGCCGTAAACCGGCCGTACTCCTTGGGCCAATACAGTAACCATCAGTTTACACGATTTTCACTCAAAAGTTAGACGCCTATTTTGCACATCATCTGATAGGAAATCCGATCGCCATTGCGAATATGACATTCTTTTCAAAAATGGGTGCTTTTGAAGAAAGTTATAACAAAACGGCGCTTTCTCGCCCAGAACGACGCAAAAGTCGCGGTTTTGCGCCGAATGGACAAAAGATAGGGCTGGTATTGTATATCTACGTCCTAAATTGCACTCTATACATTTGAAGTGTCAATTACTAAGGAGAATTAAGTGCTTTCATTACAAGATTTTTGCAAGCGCTCTTCGAATCGGGGACGGAATGGTAACCGGAGGATGGACTTGTCACGGTATTAATTTCCTCTCTTCTGCAGAAAACAGCATCAGAAAGTGAAGTTGTACCCTATAAAGTTTTAACCCACAGTTTGACACACGGTAATAAAACCTGTTTTTCTGAAACGATCCTCTGTATGAACAGACGTTCCGATCTGTATCATTTGCCGAAAAATTCCGACACCGTTAATCACATGGAATCCGCTATTTTGACAAACTGCATTTTGAAGCGTAGAATCCACCCTTCTTATAGTTTTAAAAGCTCTGTGAATTTTCAGAAAGGTCGAACAAGCTCCGAAATATGGTAGGTTACGTGGGGTCTCCGATATCATCAATCGCCACTGAAGATGGTCTTCTCGCTGAAAATTTTCTTTTTTCTGAAGGAAAGAACACGCGAGAGTGAATAATGCTTCATGGAATTTCAAGTCATGAGTAATATACAGTGAAAAGCTAAGCTTCTTCGCAGCCATCTCCGATATAATTAGGGTGGATCGTATTTAAGTTTTTTCGTTTTTCAAGAAAAATTAATTAATTTTTACCTGAAGCAGATCACCCACACAGTTGAAATCTTGCCACAAAAAATTTCAACTCTTGACCCACGCACAATGAAAAAACATGGTTTTCTGAAACGAATAGACCCCTGGTCGATATGGTACCGACGTTATAGGAGCTACGAAATTCGACGTTCACAAAAACGACTATAACTCGATATGCTTTCCAAAATTTGAAAAAGCCAATGGTTTTTTAGAAACTAAGAGAAACGAGCTTTCATACAGTATAAGAATCGGTTTTCAAAGAAGAGGTCTTCGTACGGGGTCAGGCCTTTGATTTTTGTGCGAAAGAAATTGAAGAGATTTTATATAAATGTTCATAAGTTCATATACGAAAAGTTTTCAGAAGAAAAAAATTCATACGGTGCGGTGGAGGTTTGATTTCTGAACAATTGTTGCTGAAAAAAAAAGCCAAAATCCAAAAAAAAAATCGCCAAAAATATGCCAAAAATCGCCCCGCACGTCTCGTATGAAAACCTCTTTTTTGAAAACTGGTTTCTATATAGTTACTTACTTTGATACTTTGATGGTCCTTTTGTTGGCTGGAAGTCTTGTCAGCGGGGACCACAACTCTTCCAGACCGCTCGATCTCTGGCACCTTGCCTCCAGTGGGGCGGACTCCGCTCTCTGAAAGATCTTGAGAATGAGTCAGCCCATCGCGTTGGCGGTCGTCCCAGTGGTCTCTTATGGCCTCTCGGGAGCCATTCTGTGACACGGAGACTCCATCTATCGTCATTTCGTCGAAACAGGTGTCCGGCCCAGCAATATTTGGACTTCTCCATGTACTGCAGCGGATCTGCTAATTGCACCTAAACCCCGTGCAAGACGAAAACTTCTGATTCCAGAATGGGAGGTACTTCATCAGCTGGTGGCATCAAGCATTTCGGGACAGTGATGGAAGAACGAAACAGATGTGTAGAATTCTTGAACGATGGCTTCCATCGCTCTTTGAGACATTTGCGTTGTTCCATTTCCTACATGATCAGTAAGCATTTTTTCTCTACTTTTCAAAAGTCTATTGGCATTTTTGAATTCCAAAAAATGAACCAAGTTATGATCAGTTTTGTGAAGAACTTCTCATAGACTCTGCACCGATGACATTGGAGTGATTTCACAAAATTGATCGTAACTCGGTTTCTTTTTGAAATTCAAAAATCCCAATAGCTTTTTTGAAAAATAGAAGAAACATGCTAACTTACCATATATGAATAGTTTTTCAAAAGAGACCTTCATAGAGGCGGTAGGGGTTCGATTTCTGGTCGATTTTTGGCAAAAATCGACCAGAAACCGAACCCCAACTGCCCCTATGAAGACCTCCCTGTTGAAAGAAGTTTCTGGTATGGTTGGAAAGCGCTTTTTCTCTATTTTTTGAAAGCTGTTGGCTTCTTTTTTTGAAATTCGAAAAAAGAACCGAGTCATGAACATTTTTAGTGAAATCACTCCAGCGACTCCGGTGAAGAATCGACCAACTCCTCTACCCACGACTTCACAAAATTGATCATAACTCGGTTTATTTTTTGAAATTCAAAAATCCCAACAGCTATTTTTGAAAAATAGAGAAAAATGCTTTCTAATCGTGCAGGAAGCAGTTTGCAGAAAAGGGATCTATATACGGTGCGGGGGGGGGGTTCAATTTTTGGCACCTATTTCTGCAACAGCGGACCTGAAATCGAGCCCCCACCGTCCCCTATGAAGACCTCCCTGTTGAAAGCAGTTTCTGGAATGGTTGAAAAGCACTTTTTCCCTAGTTTTCAAAAAACCAAAAAAAAAAAGAAATTTGACTTTTCCAAATTTCAAAAAACTTACCGAGATATAACTATTTATACAAAACCACTTCGTTTTTTCCGCACAAAAATCGAAGGCCTTTGCCCCGTATGAAGAACTAGTTTTTGAAATACGATTTTTATACTGTATGAAAGCTTTTTCTTCTAGTTTCTAAAACGCCATCGGCTTTTTCAAATTTAAAAAAAAACCTCGCCGGGATATAGTCATTTTTGTGAACTTTTTCGCTCCTATAGCGTCAGTGCCATATCGACCAGGGGTCGATCCAATCTATTCGTTTCAGAAAACCATGATTTTTACACTGTGCATGGGTCAAGAGTTGAAATTTTTTGTGGTGAGATTTCAATTGTGTGAGTGACCTGCTTCAGGTAAGAATTAATTAGTTAATTATTCTTGAAAAACGAAAAATTTTAGTACGATCCATTCTACTCATATCGATTTCTTATTGTACATTAATCACATTTTGTACTTTAAGATGGCACAATTTTCGCTCTCTGATGTACTTCCTTCCAAAGGCAAAGTTTTTGCCGTGAGAACTCTATCCTTCAGCTGCGTCGCCGTCATCGATTCCAAGATTGTCTCAGAAATTAGTGGAGAGAGCACTTAAGTCACACTGGGCATTTTAGAGTACAATTTCGAATGCAGATGTTGCTTCTTCAGGTAAAAAAAATGTGTCGTGTGCACGAGATGCTCGGAAAGTCTGAAAAGTTGAGCTCATTGTGATTAATTCGACAACTGCTCACAAAGTTCTTTATTTTCAACTGTAGAATAATCAAAATATTATTATCAAAATATTACATACTCAAGACGCTTTTCAGCGTTTTTCATAACAAATTACTAGATTAAGCAGTTACTCAGCAGCACTCTTTCTTGAAGTAATCTGACACAGTCGATGCTGCACCTGGAAGGAAGAACCTAATAAAGGGTACAAAAATCGCATAAAATTTTTTAAAAAATTTAATGCAATAGGAAATAAGACGGTAGCCTACACAAGAGGGGGGATCCGCACCAGATCCGCTCTGGGAGGGAGGGGTCGTAAATTTTCTGCAAAAATCGAACCCTTTGCTTGACCCTGGCCCAATCGCAAAGAGTCTGTGGATTTCAAGGACATGTAAAAATATGTATGTGCAGGTTCCTTTTCAGCTAGCAGAAGCAGGACATGGTTCCAATAAATGGGGTTATTTGTAGAAATGACCGCCGAGAGTGCTATAAAATGATAAACCAGGAACGTGCAGATTTTTACCTTTGTGTTGGATCCTTGACCCTGCGCTTGACTGGTTGACTGCCCGGGTGGCCTATAGATCTTGCACTACCCGATCTGGACCGCCCCTTTTCCGTGTATATAAACCGGCCCTTGTACTCATATTGTCTATGTGGTATTCGTTCTAATAAAGTGTTCTATTCTTCGTCTCCGGTCTCCGACGACATAACACTGGCGATCAGGACGCTCGAGGACTCTCAATGATGGACGCTCTTCCCGCTCCCTTGCAAGCCGTTCAGAAGCAGCTCGACCTCCAAGCACGCCGCATGGACGAACTCAAGGGCCTACGTAAGACTGAGACACAGCCTGTTGCGGATTTCTGTGTAGAGCTTGAGCGTCTGACAAGGAGGGCTTACCCATAACTGAATGAGCAGGCCTTATCTGTTGTACGCGCAGAGCTCTTGTACGAGCTGCTAATGCACTGGGACGATTCATGCAAGCTGCAAGAGGTACTAGAGGGGCAAGGTGAAGGTATGTATGAAAGGCTGAAAGAGGTAGCCATGCTAGTTGAAAGAAGGCGTCTTTCGCAGAGAAATAGACTATCCGAGCGTAGCAAAGTTGGATTTCAAGACAAACGGAAATCGGAAGGAACACAGGATGTAGCATTAAGTGATGCCAGGGAAAATCATCAGAGAGAGTATATCGCGCCCTGGTACGGTTGAGGAACATGCACAGGAAATACAGGGTGTCAAGTGGTTCAACTTTGGGGATGTTGGGCACAAAAAGAGGGACTGTACGAAACCTAGGCGCAGCAACCGAAAGGAAGAACCAACAGCAGCGTCGACACCGCTCTCTCCAAAGGTTCGAAGGGTAGGGTGTGGTGCTATCACATCTCGAACGGTGAGATGTAGGAGAGCCAAGGAAGCAGCATCTCTATTCGGTAAAAGAACTGAGCTGGAAATAACACTACTTAGAAAGAAAGTAACGGCCCTTCTGGAAACAGATTCTGAAGTGTCTACCCTTCCGGTAGGAGTGCTGCAGCAGGCTCTTAGTGATGGGATAGATATTGATACTGAGGTAAAGGGGTTGCCGTTACCCGAAGCGGTAACAGTCACCAATGCGTCGGGCGCAAAAATGGAATTCCTAACTGCAGCTGAATTATCTGTTATGGATAACAGTAGTAAGCAAGCCTGGGAAGTGCAGATGTTCGTGCCGTTAAAAAAGCATGACATGAACTGACGAAAGAATTCCACACAGTGTATGCGTCGTAGGCTATAATGGCGAAGCCAAAGTAGCCGTTCTCAATGCCTCAAAGGACGTGGTCGTCCTTTCACCTCCAACCGCGGGAGAGAGAGTAGTCGTGAAGCTCCCGACGGAGAAAACACAAGGAAAGCATCCGAAGTTGACTATTGATTATGATGGGCCCTATACAATATGGGATGTTACTGATAGTTATGGTCTTATTTCAAGAATACGGGTTGACGAAGAACCCATAAAGGTCCAATGCGATCTGTTGCTTAAATACCCGATGAAGTATCTAATGAGCCCGTGAATGTGAGAACGAGGAGGAAAAGAGTGAAGAAAACTTTTAAGGTTTGTTGCATCAGGACAGAGAATAATTATTTCAGGCCGGAGCTGGAATTTAAAGTGCCGAATGAGAGTCATATGCTGCACGCCCAATTCAGATGCCGTGGCCAGGATTTTCCGTCAGTGAAAGGAGGGTCAAGCTTTGCCCTTTCCAGCTGCAAGGTGGTCGGTTCAATGACCGCAGGAGAGCTAGTGGCGTCGTTACCACATCCGGCGAAGGACTTCCCGATCGAGTGTGTGCTGGACGCGGCACGAGTATTTTCCATCTGGTCGCAGCCTGGCTCGATGGCGATGAAGTGTAAGAGGATTCTGGACGTCGGCGACAGGATCGTGGATCTTCGCTCGATCGGTCTCGCTTATGCGGTGTTGAAAAGCCGCTGTGCGCGCGTGTGCAACACGGCACGTGTGCTGGAGCCAGCCACCATCATGCGCCATGGAAGTCTGTCTGACGGATGGCCTGAGGTGCCAAAAAGACTGTTTGAGCTTGGATGGCTCGCAGCACGACGGCTGGAATGGGATGAGGTTAAAAAGTATTTGATCCTATACCGAATCCATAACAGAATCCTGCTTGTCCCGATAGTGCGCCGTGTCGCATGGATGACTGGAAGGTCTCGGACCCAAGTGTTCTATTATCCGGATTTCGCCGCCATCTGCACAAAAATCGACAGCATCTTCACGAGCGACCTCGGTTATGTAGTGCTGGTTATGCCACCAGAGGAACTGCGCAAAGTCACTGCCTGGCTGGCGGTCATATCCGCAATAAACTTGTGGGTTTCATGTGACATTCGGGTGTTCCTGGTTTCCCATTTCCCATTTCCCACCATATATAAAGGAGGAAGGCATTAGTCACTGTCTGAAGCGCTTTGCTAGTGTCTGAATCGGTTTACCTTGAACCCATATCTGAACGTTCGTCGTATCGCCACCGTCCACGATAAGCACCACAACATGGCAGCATGGCATGCAGAGGTTTCGAACCGGTGTTGACTGCGACGACGCCTGCACTTGCAAGCGGCCGGCGGTGTTGACTGCGACGGCGCTCGCACTTCCGGACGACCGTCGGACAATTGCCAACCCACACTATGAGGTCTTGGACTAGCGGCTCGAACCACGACGACTGGACAGAAATGTGAGACATTTCTCTAGGCTTGACGAGCTGTAATAGGCTGTGAATAGGCTGTGAACACAACGATAGACGAAGGAATGCTGAGGACATTCTTCTGCGTGCTATACTGAGATGTGAGTGGTACCAAGCTAGGAATCAATCTGGAGTAGGCGCAAGTTTCAACGTAGTTTTAACGACGCTACGGATGCTTCATTACCCAGCGTTGGTTGTCGGCGAAGCCGGCGACCGACGCTGGGTGAGGAAGCATCCATAGCTAGGTTTGGGCTACGTCCCTAGCGTGGCCCGTCATACCCGATACCGGCGGAGTTGGCTAGCCCTGCGTGGCCCGCGGATGCGATGCCGGCGAAGCCGGCTAGCCTAGCGTGGCCCGCACACTCTATCACCGACTCCGGTGATGCTCATACGGTAGTAAAGGGGCGGGGCCTCGCTGCACCCCAGCTGGGTGTACCTGGCCCTGGCGGACGTTCACCTGTACGCTTAGAGGAGCGACGTTCCTCAATAAAGCCAATCCATCCACTCTTCTGTTATCCTTGTATATTTCCGCAACCCACTGAACCACCCATAACGGTGAAAGAGGAAGAAGTAATCCTCACGTCTCAAGCGCCCATAACCCACTCCAGCATTGGCGCCGGCGAAGCCGGCGCCGACGCTGGAGTGGGTTATGGGCGCTTGAGACGGAAAATTTTTAACTTAGCGACCTTTCTTCTTTTGAATGAAGGTGCCTGCGACCTTGTGGGGCACAATAACATATTGTATCTCTGGTCGCATATCGCACATCTGAAGCCGCAGTCCTCATCGTGCTTTTGTTGCAAGCATTTATTATAGAGTTGAAGGACGCTGGCTTGAACTGCTCGAGCCACAGCATCAGGGAATCGGCAACAGCGACCGGTCGGGTGCCCATCCTTGTTGTCCTCATGCGAGCAGAAAACGCAGTTGGATTTCGGCTGGGTTCGCTGCAAAAGGGTCTCGAAGACCCGTTCGTACGACTGCAGCTTGAAGTTGAGCATTTCGATTCCTTGCTGATGAACCATTCCCAGCTGCTCGATCTTCTTTTCCAATTTATTGATGGCGTTCTGCAGCGGCTCGATTTGCATAGAGAGGTCAACTTCGTCCAGCATGATGTTGAGTAGAATTATGCTTACTTGGGTGGGGAGGGGGTTTATAAAGGATTTTGTTATCGACAGGTCAAGAATCTTATCTTTGGTACTATCAAGTTAAAGGTCAATTACTCCTTACTTGAGGGTAGGGAGTTCCCTTCTTGTATGATAACATAAGGCTAGATTATATCTTTATTATATGAATAGGGTTGCGGTAGCGGACACGGAGACAGACAGGTAACGGGCTGACGAGGCCGGGCCGAGCCGCCGAGGGCGAGCCGAAGTCGAGACTGACGAAGCCAGGCGTGGCTTCGTCTTCGTAGACGAGGCGCGGGTGTAACGTGACAGCTGGGTGTACCGACAGCTGTCTGTGACCCGACAGCTGTCTGTGACCCGACATCTCCATTCCTCGGTAAAGCTCGCCCTCGAGCTTAGGAGCATCGCTATCGAGTTGACATATGACTCATATCCGAGAGAAAGCATATTCTGCATATTTACAGAAGAAGGAAAAATAGGAACTAAAAGTAGTTACGCTATTATCTTCTACTGTATGATGGAAGTTGAGGATAGTCAAAATGTGGTGATGTTGGTTGGATGCCTATCAGGAGGAGCAGGATTTTCATATATCTCTTCACCTCCAAAGACTGTATTTCAGTCTATGTTTCTTACTGCAAACACTTAACAGTTTCACTGTACTTTATATTGTTTAGTAAATAAACATATTGGTCCCTGGACTGCGTTATCAGGATATTTTCCTGGGGCAAGAGGATATGCCGCGAGGTGTCTGCGTACATGATGAACGGCGGGCAACGGTGGTGCCATGTCGCCAGCGCTATAAGCGGATTATGTAGGAGACTTCTGAGGTGAAGAAGTACACAGTGGTGTCTCTGGTGTAATGTTTTTCATAGTTCCCAGAGTGGCTACTACCAGGAATGCTGCGGCACATTGTAAGTTGGCTAGGCTGCAAATTGGTGGGTGCCGTGTAGTACGAAGTGTAAGACTCCATTATCGGGATTGACATGTTGTCATCTTGTGTGGCCAGATTAATCTGCCGTCTTCTTGGTCAGTGTAAAGACAGTGTCTGTCCTAATAATTTATTATCTGCGGCCAGTTGGTAGGTCAGTTGGTCGGACAGTTGGTTGGTCAGTTGGTCGGACAGTTGGTCGGACAGTTGGTCGGTCGCCTCTGCACGCTGTAATCTATGTGACGAGGAAATTTATGGGGTCGCGCTGTAGTAGTACGACTGCCAGGACCACCGATAGTACGACTCTGTCGTTTTAGAAGAGCCGTCCCTGATTCCACCTGGCCTTGCAACATGCGTGATTACGCGGGGACGGGGTGACAAGTCGCCAGCGCACTCTAATTAAACAGCAGACGTCTGATATGTATAGGGTCCGCTAGATGGGTTCTGCTAACCAGGTGCATCGGAACCTTGCGCTATTTAAAGCTGGATAACTTTATGAACTCCTTCGAATAAGTTTCGATTGCAGGAAAGACTTACTGGATTGAAATTCGATATCCTTTTTTTCTACCTTGTGCACAGGCGTGTTTTATTATTTTATTTAGAGTCATGACTATATGGCGAACGAGTCCTTATTTCACAGTCGGCGGAAATATGTGTAATGCAATGAAGCAAATAACGTAGGCGCGATCCATGAAGCTAAAAAATGAGCGAAAAACTAATATTATGGGAAGGACTGAGATTGCAGGCAGAGAAGCCTTAGTCTCAGTCCGGTTGGTGAAGGAAAACTCCGGAGATGACGCTGTCATCCCTCTCAGGAGCGAACCTTCTTTGGATAAGCTGATCCGTTTTTCTCCCTAGAGCACCTTCGGGGGGAAGATCTCTTCCGGCTTCTCGGAGTCTCGGATCTCGGCACGGCTAAGCAAAAACCATCAAAAATGATCCCGTGAATTGCATAAAAGGCCCACATCAGGACGTAGCCTGATGTGGGCCGAAAATTGAAACCTACACCTGCCCGTGCAAGCCATGTGGTCTGGTCGTTCTCTTGAACAGAGACAACCAGGCCTTTAACGTGAGCTTCATGTCAGGAGTCTGGTGGTCGCTAGGTGGAAAGCGAGCTTTGCCGCAATTCCCAGGCCTCCTCGTCAAGACAATCGATTCTCACCTAGGTTCCAAATAAAGAAGATTCACCAAAATAACAATAACAATGAATTATGCGAAGTACCAACCTAGATAGAAAGGGAGCCGTTGAAATGTGGGATCTCGTCGCCAGGACTATTAAAGAAATGAGAAGGATTACTATGCATACTAATGTCCTTTGGTATTTCCCTGTGTACAGATCTTTAGTACAATATCCATTTGTGGGACAAACGTAGATAACCCCTTCCTGTATGGGAATACCCCTAGCCGCCTCTGAAACGGGAGTGCGTAGCCCACAGTGTACGGTCAAGCTATTATTTACGCCCGCCCACGCTGATCCTAGAGCAGGATCTTAGCCGATGGCCATCGTTAAGACTATATTGCTCTCAGCTTAAGGAATGGATTTGTATGATGTTACGCGCGCTTTAGCTTTGAATTTAATATACATATTAAATTTTTTTTTCAAATACGATCTACGCCGCGCGGGGCAATAGAAAGAGTCGATCGACAACGGAAGTCGCTCACCTGCAAGGGTCTGGCGGTCCTCTGGGTCGGCAGTCGTCAGGTCGTCCGAAGTGGGGTCAGGGTGGGGAGGGTGTTAATTAAATTACTGGGTAACTAGGTTGTTATTAAGTAGGAAGAAAAAAACTTTTTGACTATTCTTACAAAGGAAATTTAATTAAAATAAAAACTTTAAATTAATTATGTATCACAAGAATCTCCCCGGGACCTCCATATCAAGTTAAAGGTCAATTACTCCTTACTTGAGGGTAGGGAGTTCCCTTCTTGTATGATAACATAAGGCTAGATTATATCTTTATTATATGAATAGGGTTGCGGTAGCGGACACGGAGACAGACAGGTAACGGGCTGACGAGGCCGGGCCGAGCCGCCGAGGGCGAGCCGAAGTCGAGACTGACGAAGCCAGGCGTGGCTTCGTCTTCGTAGACGAGGCGCGGGTGTAACGTGACAGCTGGGTGTACCGACAGCTGTCTGTGACCCGACAGCTGTCTGTGACCCGACAGTACGGTCCTTTTTTGTTTGCCTATGTACAGTAGTTTTTGTCGTTCGTAACTAGCGACGGCATAGTTCGGTTAGCCCTCCGATAGTTGCAAGGGCGATGCGGATAAGAGATTGGATTATAACAATTGTGGTTTTCACGAGATAAATTATGACTCTTGGACCAAACGCGTATGCTAAAATCGTTACTACGATTGAGAAACCGAAGGCAGTCAGTATAAACTTCCAATGAGCTTTTATCGTATTAATAATCGGTGTTAAATCTGGTAAACTGAATTCTTTCCAGTCCTTACCAGTCGAACCTTTCTTTCCATTCCCAGGTCTCGGGATCATGGATCTCGAAAAGAGACATCTTGTGGTATAAATACCAGAGTACCTTCTATCTTAAGAGCTGGGGACTGGTTTCCACATGTTGTTTGGCATATTTCCGATATCATTGCCTTTCTAAAATCAAGAATAACTTTTGATTTCTTCGAGATAGGTCCACATTCTAAAGCGAATGTGTTTTTACCACACATGACTGTTATCCATGCAGATTTTTGTGCGTGGCATGATACTTCTATATGGGTTCCTTCTTGACACTTGTAACACCCTTCCAGTTTTGAAAGGAATTCCTCACATTCTTGTTGTAGTACGAATCTGAAATCTGCTGAATCTAGCATCATTTTTGAATTGATGGATAATGTGATTTCGGATTCGTCCGTTGTAAGGAATATGTCCTCACCCTCACTATGAAGCCTGTAGAAGGGTAAGCTCGGCTATCTTGCCATAACACCAGCTCCCTCTGGGGATAAATTCTCTTTCTATGAGAACTATTTCGTCCACGACCGGGTTTCTGAGTGATATGCGGCGAGGCTATGCCAAATCTATGCGCTGCATATCCCTTAGCTTGGTGAGATATTCTGAATTCCATTCCTCCCAGAATCGATTAGTTATACGTTCAGAGTGCTCAAGCGCTTGGATTGCTTGCCTCGAAGTTTGGATGAGGTCTGGTTCATATGAACCGTCTTCATAATCGCCTAGATCTGTGAACTGCACTGCATATTCCAGATTTCCTTGAAGGAAATCCACAGGGCGCAATGGTATCTTCGATAGATCAGAAGAGGATGATTTTGCAAGAGGTCTTGTGTTTATGATCGCTTCAATTTGAGCCATTGCTGTGTAAAGTTGCGTGTATGTGAGCTTACGTCTACCGATGGCTTTGTGAAGGGCCTTTTTTACGGTTCCTACCATTCTTTCCCAAGCTCCTCCCATCCATGGGGCTCCCAGTGGATTGAAAAGCCACCGAATTCCAGCGTTTGCGCTGTAGGACATTATGGAAGGTTCTGATTCGTCTGGTGAATGAAGCATGGAATTGATTATGCGTTCTCCTAGTTTAAAGTTTGATCAGCAATCAGTGCGCATAACTTTTGGTACTCCTCTACGTGAAACGAATCGTATTAGGCATTCTAGGAAGGCTCCTGTAGACATATTTTCTACTACTTCGAGATGAATAGCACGTGTTGTTAGGCACGTGTAGAGGCAAACATACATCATGTCATTATTTTTGAGTGAATTGGTCCAAAAAATCGCAACCAGTATTTTGAAAAGGTCTGGACCGAATTACTCTATCAATCGGTAGTGATGGCATGTTAGGTGCGCCGAATGGTAGGCCCTGATATCTTTTGCACGTAGTGCACTTCCTAAGATATTTGCTATACGAAACAGACGGCTTTGGTAGCCAGAAACGTCTCAAAATGCATAGAGTTTGGTCCTTACCGCAATGTGCGTTTTCATTGTGTATTTTTTGTAGAATGAGTCTTGCTAACTCAGAGTTACCATTTAGGTAAATAAGGGATCGTGTATCATTCTCCATGGCCGAGTTTTGCATTCGCGATTCATGCCTAATTATGCCTCTTCCGTCTCGCACCATGTGCTTGTGAGGGAAGCGCTTCTGAAGGTCTGATATCAGCAGGCTTCTGTGTTCTTGCTGTAGCACGATGGACTCTGCTAGAATAATATCCTGAGCTGTTATATTTTCACTGTTAGAAATTGTACAATGTTTTGAAGCGCTATGTTGACACTGCTGCCGTTATTATTGACTGCGTTTGTCCACTGGCAGATGAGTTTTCCGCATCTTGTAATTGTTCTAAGCGCGGTGCTGAGTCTTGAGAATCTGCTCAGATCGATTAGGTTTGTTCCCTCAGTTATTTGAGTGATCATTGGATGCACTATCTCTGTATGGTTAACTCCCATGGTTTCGTCGTGGTTATCATCGACATATACTATTTGCTTGAGCTGTGATAGCGCGTTGGGTGATGCAAGCCAGCGTGGCCCTTTGACCCAACCGATATCAGTGGCCTCTTGATGAGATACTCCGCGTGTTCATGCATCAGCTGGATTAAGAGTCGTGGGAACATGAAAGAATGAAGTAGGTATCTCATTGGATTGGAATAGTCGTTTGAGTTTTAGCACGTGGTTTCGCTGGTTGTCCACAAAGATCGGCACTTTCTCTGATGTTTTTAGCCAAGACAGCGCTATTTCGCTATCACTGGCAACGTTAATTTGGCCAATTTGGTTTTTGAAACGTCGAATATGGTTTTTGCCATATGCAGTTCCTATTTTAAGCGACACAATGTTGCTTTGAAACATTTCGGTGTGGCCTCCGATACCTGACATGACGCATGTTTCGGTTTTTAGATTGGGTAGCTACCTAGCTTATTAGCCAATTCTTCGTTTATTATTGTTTTTTTGGGCACCTGTGTCAAAGAAGAACAACAATTTTTGAAATTCGCAGGTGTTATAGTTCCAAATGTTTCCTTCGGCTGTCATTAGTATGACTTGTTCTTGATTAGCGGTTGGAGAAGGCGTTTTATGTATCTCGGCATTTATATGATGAACACCGCTAGGTGCTGGTTGGTAAGGTCTTCTCCTTGGATCATTTGTTGGCGAATTTCTTGGAGGTCGGTTGAAACCAACGTTTTGCTGATTGCGGTTGTTGTTGTTCGATATGCGAGGATCTTCTTTCGTGCTGAATCCCCTGGGTGAATTTGGGTGATTATCACGGTTGTTTGTTTTTTCATAGCAAACGGTTGAGTGATGTTTACGGCCACAGAGAGGGCAGTCTGATTTTTCGCATTGATTGCTAGAGTGGGAAGTTGTGAAACACTTCCAACATGTTCTTTTGTCGACTAAGGTTTTCCGTTTCTGCTGCATGCTAATATCAGCTTGGCACTGTGAGGAGTAGTGCCCTGAATTTTCGCAAAATATGCATTTTTTAGAAACTTTTGTCGAATGCGTGGTATCGTCCTGAATGGATCTTCCGTTATTGAAGCGATTAGGGTAAGAGTTCGCTGGTTTGACATGTTTTTGTGGTTGATATTGTATTCGGGATTCAACATATGATTTTGACAAATTTCTGATTCGATTTCGTGCATAAGATCTTCGATATGAACATCGTCTCTGTCTTTAATCGCTATGAGAACGTTTTTAATAATTCCGTAGGGAAACTTCTGTAATATAGCTTCTGTCCACATAGCGTCTTTTGTTTTTCGAATATCATGACCCGTGGATACCATTTGGTTTATGAACACACTGATTTTGTCGAACGTATACGTGCAGCTTTTCGCTTGATTTGTTCCGGCTTTAAGAAATTGAGTTTCTGAATAATCCGTGACCTGTTTATTGGTTTGTTCTCGTTTTAGAGAATTAATCATCCAGTTGTAGTTTTGGGGAATGATTTGTATTCCCTTAATGGCGTTGTCCGAAATAGCATCATTTTTTCAATTGTGCTAAGGCTTGAATTTTGATGAACTAGGGTATCGTAGGTAGCCCGAAATTCAGAAAAGTCTTCCTCTATCCCAAAGAATTTCGGTAGAGTGAGGTTAGGTTTTTCCGAAGTGTCGGTAGAGTTATCCTCTGTTAGCCATTCGGATTGGATACTGTCGAATTAGTCGCTGTTGCTACTGTTGGTGTTTTGTTTGTTATTATCGTCACCGAAATGCATGTCGCTTGCTGATGTGGCTGGTCCTTTCGCTATGGACAGCCTTCTTGCAAGTTTGCTTCTTGTTCTTTTTGCTTCCGTTAACCGGGCTTCCAATATGCATAGTACTTCATCTACTTTTCCTATCACATCGTTGAAATTTGTTTCTTTTTCGATGTCTTCAAGCATGTTTATAAGAGCTTTTTTCTCTTCTTTCGTTGTGGCAGTATTGTATTCCTTTTTTAGCTCCGAAATCTGACTCTTGAGATCTTGTCTTGCTCGGTTTATCTGCCGAGTTCCTCCGTTTATAAGATCTATTGCTGTTTGAGCTTCCTCAAGCTGCGCTTTTTCGTCTTCCGAGTATTTTACTGGCTCAATGTACTGCCTGATATTGTCCTTCAGTGTGTTGAGTATATTAACACTGATTATTATGAGCTTTGTGTGGAGAATTGTATCCATTTTTGTAGATGGAGGTTCGCAGTTGTGTGCTGCGTTCTTGAGGCCTGAGTACTACCCTGTTATAGTACTATTTGTATTTTCTCCAGAAGTTTCGTTCCGGGTTAGGCCGGCAGCAGAGTCTTGCGGGTGCCGCGGACCCGCCATGACAGCGGCGGGTGGTGCGGCGCCGCGAGGGTCACTGTACGCAATACTGCGTACTTTTGCCGTAGTTGCGGCTTCTAAGAATGTCAGAGAAGCAAAACGCTTTTTCTTTTGTGAAGAAGTGTTTTCTATGCCAAGTTAGGAGTTCTTGAATGTAAGCCCCGAAATCTAATAGAACACTCCTTATAACTCAACAGTTCTGTACCATTTTGTGTTTGCTCTCACTTTTGTCATTCTAACTCCACTAAAAGTTCCTCGGTTGAAAAGAAGCTCGGAGATAACGTGGTAGCCCTTGTGATGACAGCATTCCCTTCGATGCCTTGTTGAGTTCGGGCGGTCTGTCCGATTCATTTATAGCTGATACGGTCTGCTTTATTGTTGCATTTCTGTGCAAGGGTTTTCCCTAAACCTCACACGGTCACTTGTGGCTGGAAGGCAACGAAGGTTTTCCGTGCAATTAAGGTTACCTAATATCGTGCTAAGGCTTTTTTTGCGTTACGTTTTGAGTGCAGGATTCCATACGCCTCCATTTGTCGACACTAGCGGTGATTATATTTTTGGTTGTCAAGCCCTTTTATGGACAGAAATTACGCACCAACCTATTACATTCCTAGCATGTAAATTCGTTTAAAAAATGTTTCCAAGTAAATAAACCATTATCGACACCCATCTATCACGTCCCCGGCGGGTCTCACCCGCAGCTCCTGGCGCTGCGGGTGAGAGCCGCCGTGAATTGCGGCAGCCCTCGGGGACCTTTGCGTGCAGGGGTGCACACAAAAATCTGTGCGTTAAATTTTTTAAACGAAATTTTTTAACGGGAAATTTTCGTTAAATTTCCGGTAAATCGTTCAATTTCGTTAAAAAGTACAATTAGCTGCAAACCGTTCTTTTAAGTGAAAAAATCAAGGAAAACCTTATACGTTCCAACTTCAAGAGGTCAACAGCTAAAGTTCAAGGGATGGAGTGTAACTTTGCAATGTAAAATAACAGTTCATCATCATCAAGCACAGGAAAATAAATAAGCGTTCAGTAGCAAATTATCTACAGGGTGTGGAACAAGAGAGGTATGGAATTACCATGCAGGATACTCACCGACAAGGCAACTTAAAATGTGCGATCAGGCAAAACCCGGACTTCCCCTTTCTTAGTTGTTGTTTTTTTTTCGAAACGGTTTCGAGTGACTGCGCTACGAGCATATACAATCTCGATGCCGGTATTAATTACAGAAATGATTTAATAACGGTACAATTAAAAGCCTATCAGTGGAATGTGAACACGTTGTCGAACGCACAATTTTCGAGTGCCCGGTGTGTGGGACCAATCCAGTTTTTGCAATGTCGAGACTGTGACACGACATCGAGCCACACGGTTCTACACTTCCGAAAACGTGTGATACGTCGTCAACGTGTTAACGTTCAAAAAAGTAGCTTTCCTAATTTTTGTTATTCGCGTTTCCTTAAACCGTTTAAAATACGACCAGCAAGCGAAAACCTTCTCTCCGTCAGGACTGTTCCAGGTGGTGAACAAAAGTGTTCTGGGATAAGCATTACCAGGTGAGGATAGGCATATCTTACGAGGAGGTTAGACCAGTATCTTTGTGGAATCGTTGGAGTACTTGTGGGCTCGGCGAAGAAACTTCTAGGTCCAAAATGCATCAAAGGATAGGAGAATGAAGGGCGACATTACTCAATCACTATCCCCGCCACGCATTCTACTTCTACGGGTTGTGGAGTCGGGTTGAATGCGTATTTGGGCATACAATGACTTGCGGTGGCCAACAAGAGACAAGTCTGGTACCCATTCATCTCGGAGGGATGGAAGGCTTGGTTGGCCTAGGCGGGAAATCCGAACCAGGAACCTCGTATCGGGGCACGCGACAGCCGGCATCTCCTCCAACTGCGCTACTCGCGCACCCGAAATGCATCTAATTTTTCTAGATCCAAAACATTCATGATAACATTAAAATATTCTTGCTGATCTCAGTAGTTTATTTAGGAACAGTCCTAATAGGGAGGATGAGGCCTGAAAAATTAGTGAAGACTAAGACTAAGATGTGGTAAACTCACTGGGAAAAAAGTCCGTTAAAAATTCCGTTAAATTTCTAAAAATTTCCGTTAAGTCGTTAAGCCAAATTTTAACGAAAAATGCCGTTAATTCGTTAAATCCGTTAAATTGTTAACCGTTAAATGTGCACCCCTGTTTGCGTGCGGCGGCTCCGCGACAACTCGTCCGCGCCACGGCTTCCACCACAGTGACAGCGTGGGTCCCACTGCGGCGGGAGCGATATGGACGAGTTCTCGTGGTGCTGCCGCGAGACTCTGTAGAGGCCCTTACTGAACAGATCGCTCGGGATCTGTTATAGCTTCCACTCGGGGTAACCTTTTTGACGGCTCGGGGTCGATTTGCAGATCGCTCGGGATCTGGTTGAGGTTCCACTCGGGGTAACCTTTTTGACGGCTCGGGGTCGATTTGCAGATCGCTCGGGATCTGGTTGAGGTTCCACTCGGGGTAACCTTTTTGACCGCTCGGGGTCGATTTGCAGATCGCTCGGGATCTGGTTGAGGTTCCACTCGGGGTAACCTCTTTGACCGCTCGGGGTCAATTTGCAAATCGCTCAGGATCTGACTTGAATACCACTCAGGGTATTTTTAACACGTGTATATGTTTTTAAAATTCTTCGGTCGTTGCACCAAAATGTGTGCACCGTAGGTGGTTCAGTGGTTTTTGCCTGTTCTTCTGCAGGACAACAATGTTCGGAGCAACCTTTTATTGCGGATGCTCGTTTTACGTCTGACATTAGTGCTCGCCCTCTTATCAGCGAGGGCGAGCCGGACAAATTAGGGTGAACAAATATTGGAGAGTCCGGTCGCATCGATCAGGCTGCGACACCCTCTACCCTCACTAATTGATGTCTGTCGTGCCATCCAAAACGTAGCAGCTTCCAGACGACTGTTTCGTGACCTTTAGGAAGTCTGTAAGCTACGAAATTTGCAATTCTCCTCCTCGAAACTCAGTCTTCTTGCATTGCACGCCTCCGCGACTGCTAGCGATTATGAAGAAGCAGGCGCCGAGAGGGTACTCTCACCCGCGCGCTGAGGCAGCTCACTCGGCCGGCAGCCGTCGGATCGCAGCCGAAGAGTCACTTTCTCTGCGCTCTCACCTTTCCGCTCGTCTGGTTGACTCGTGTCCTTAGACGAATCGCTAAGGGCGCTGCGACGTCGCGCGCGGCAGTAGGCACGCCGCGAAGCGGCGCCGGCGGTATCGAATAGTGCCAATCGTGAACCTTGGCAATTGTCTCTTGTGCTAGCCTAATGTTGCTTTCAATCACAAGGTTAATCCATCCCAGCATCCTTCTTTGTTACCAATTCTGTTTGTGTTCTCTCGTGCATCGTGTTTGCCTTTTTTTTGTGGGCACTGGAAAATTGTCGAAAAATATGGGCCGCATGAAGGAAGCCATATAAATGGAACGATAACGCCGGTGAAAGGGTAATGCTGGATTGGCACACCCAGACAATAAGGTCTGAAATTGGTCAGATACGAAGACAGATGCTAGGGAGTCAAGACTACGAGGTGTGTCGAAGGCATCAAAAAGACGGATGGTGGTGGAGATTGGCACACTTTTACATGGAAGGCCTTAACAAAGCAAGGTATTATCAAGAATTTAACTAGAACTAAGGCCCACATTGCCAAGTTTTTCACTTTTACCCAGAGTTGGGTCGAGCCTAGGACGGATTCATCAGCGGTTAAATTCGCTGTTGTAGGGCGGAGACATACCTACGGTGAGACAGTCATGAATGATGCGGAGGAATCTGAGATCCTTTCGTGCCGAAGGGGCGGGCAAAAATGTTTGCGTCTCCACGATTTCGTAAGGCAGCCGCTAACTCTCGAACAAGCCGAGGGGTGGTGGATGGGTGAGACAACCCGAACAAATAGCGAAATGTGTCTACGATAGTAGGAAGACTGACGATGGTGAGAAGTGGCCACACGCTTTTGATGATAGAGGCAGCGCGAGGTATTATGAAGATTTTGACCTAAAAGTAACAACCATATTGACAAGTTTTCCACACATCTATCCACAGTTAGATTAAATCATGAATGAAATGTTGCTGTCTAGAACTCAACCATGCAACACATCGTTCTCTTCTGATGCTGTAAGATTAGCGCAACACCGAAAAGTTCAGCAGCGAGCGAGTATATCGCAGAGGGGTATTATTCGGTTATCCGGAGGAGTATGATTCGTTGGTGAGTTATTAGCATTGGTGGAATCATGACTAATCATCCTTATTATGAGATGATTTGAGGGAACTGTCGCTTCATGTTGTTCTATGTAAGTCACCGCGTGCATAGTTCAATGTCATCGTGGAAAACAAGTATTTCTTCCCACACTTGGTCGGAAACTATAGCGCAGCTGCCGGATATTTTCCTTCACCTAGCAGTTTGAAGTCTCCGTTGCAGCTCTCGTTGAATTATTTGTTGGACTGTAAACTTTACAACATGGTGACCTTTACTGTCTAAAAGCGTACTGACGCTTACAGTCATCGTCACTCATGTGGTTGAGAGAAGGACTGTTTGGGTGGTGAATTGGGCGGTTAAAGAGAGGGTCCCGCAACGATAGCCTGCAGGCGGTAGAGAAAAAAGCCCGCCCGCGTTGCATAAATCTGTAGCCGGATTCATGAAGCGGCAGGAGCGGGAGATATGCGATATCATCTCTCGCCTCTCTCTCCCGCCTCGCTCTCTCACCTGCTCGCTTCCCGTGGGAAGCCGGGAACGTTACCGGGAACGTTCATGAATCCGGCTGCTGGTCCGATTGCTGCCGACAGGGACGGCCAGTAACGTCATACGCGCGCGGCCGCCGCGTCTTGCTCCTGGACGCGCTAGAGCGCGAAAGTGTGTGCAGGCGGCCGTCGACGTCGATCTTTTTGTTGGAGCGGAAGAAAAGAAGCAGTTGGGAAAGCAGTAGGGAACTTTCGCCGGCGTTTGGAAGATGAAAGATTTTACTTTGAATACATGGCCTTGTTATCGAGCCTTGGAAAATTTCTCAGGGATTGGTGAAACGTGAGCCTTTTGCTGAGCTTCAAAGACTCTTCAGTTCCACATTTCCGTAACTTTCCTCAAATTGTAGTTCTTCTCACCACTTGATCGTCATCTTTCGCCGATTCGCTTGTAATAGTTCAAGTACCGCGCCATTCGCAGTCAGCCATCTAACAAACCTAACAAACGCTAAGACAGCTTCGTATTTCTTCAGTCTGAAGCCGAAGCGAAGGTATTTCGCTTTTTCCTTTTCCTTTCGCAAGTCGAAAGAGCGTAGCCAATAGCCGGTGGTGCACACTTTCGCGACCTAGCGCGCCCAGCAGAACAACGCGGCGACCGCGCGCGTAGGACGTCACTAGCCGTCCCTGTCGGCAGCAGTCGAACTCATAAATCTTCCGCGGAGAAATATTCCGTACTTGTTTTTAGCGTGCTTGTAACGGTGAGTGGCAGCATGAACGATCAAGAGCCTCTAATCCGTGATGTAACTCATAATTCCACCAGCACTCCAATCTCAAGACGCCCGAGGTCCCTCTCATCAAGTAGGTGAGTCAGTTTGCTGATTGACAAGCATTTTCGTCTGTGATAGTAAAGTGTTTGCAGTCTTGATCCATACGAAGACCCAGCTGTGGGTCTTGAGAGAGTGGCTTCATCTCCCAGCATTAGCAATCTAAGTCGCCGAAGGAGGGAGGTAAATTTCGTGGTTCGGTTTTTGAGGGACCTCACAGCGGTGTTTCCGTTCAGGACGAAGAACGACTAAGAATGCGATCTCAGACACATACGGAACAGGGGCAAGAGCATGCGCTGTCATCAAAATATGAGAGCCTGAACTATGAAATATCGGAGAACCAATTATATCGTGAGGAAGAGGCTGACCCTCACCATCACGTGTGTTCCTTGCTTCTTTTCTAGTCGTCGATTGCTGTACAAGCTTCACGCTTTAGATGAGGTTATGGAGGCGCTCCCGTAATCGCTGGATTGTCTGCTTCTTCATCGGCGTATTTACGGCTGTTGTAGCTGCTGCTATCGACATAATGGTACACTACAGCCAAGAGATCAAATTTGGGATAATTATCAAGACACGTACGTGTTTCTCACTCTTATGTTGACGCACGTTCTTCTCGAAGAAATTTTGACACTATTGTATTTACTTTCAGGACTCCAGAGGTCGAGGAAAGGTCGAGAAAAAATTGTCACCCAAACTTCGCCTAGGGAGGTTATTTAGGGTGCTAATCACGAATCTGACATCAGTCTTTGAAATTTCGGCAGATTACGGTAGGTCACAATAGGTACGGGTGAATAAAATCATGGTCACCGATTTCGCTCAAATTTCGCTCAGGGGGGGGGGTATCTTGGGCGCTGGTCATGAATCTAGCATCCGTTCTTCGCATTTTGCCGGAGTACGGTAGGTACGGGTGACTAAGGCCAAGATCGTTGATTTCGCCCAAATTACCTGACCGACCTTAGTCACCCGTACCTACCGTAGCCTACAGTATTCCAGCGTAATACGAAAATGGATGTGAGATTGGTGATCAGCACCCCAGATAACCCCAGGGTGAAATCGGTGACCATGACCTTAGACATCCGTACCTACCGTAACATACCATACTCCAGAGTAATACGAAAAACGGAGGTCAGATCGGCACCCTAAATAATCCACCTGGGCGAAGTTACAAGTCGTTCTTACTAGGGTACCACGTTTTCAAAACGGTTATCGTAACAACAATCGTTGCGGGACCATCACGTCTCTGACGCAGCGCTGGCGTCGTGCCAGCTCCACGGTAATTAATGATGGAGCTACTGTACTACAGAAAGGAGGGATTTCATACTCCTTGCACAGGTTCTGGGTGAGAAAATTTATGAAAAAAGTGCTATTTGTCGATTCTACAGAGCTAACCTGTAAAGGTGCTCAAGCAGTGTCACCTAAGAACAATCTTCACGACGTTTATGGATTATGCAAAGTCGTGCCGAATTACCCTACAAGCAGCTGATTGCCTAAATGTTAAAAAAGGAGTTGCGTGCGGATTTAGACTGCTAAGAAAGCAGATCAAATATTGGTGCAAGCCTAGAGGGGGGCGGGGAATATAAATAGCTGTCCTTCCAATACCAGAATCGGTTTTCTAAATTGCTATTCTAGTTGGGGGGGGGGGGGGGAGTAATAAAAACACAGTAAATTGAACAGAAACCTGGAACAATTACAATACTATAAAGCCGCTAAAATTCGTTAAAGCAACCTTATTACCTTAATCAATTAGTGGATAGCGTTTTGCGATTTCTTTCCAAAGCAAATAGTGTTTTGGATCACAACCGTAGCCTGTCCATACATCAATAGTGAAATCTTTTTATATTTCAGCGTAAATCTCGGACATTTCCAAGGGAGGGCATTAGGTAAGTTAAGGCATTGACATGTTGCATTGCATGTTGTATTTATTGTATTCATTGCGTAGCTACCATTAACAATTCATAATAGACTGCCCCTCTAGGATTGCTCCCAAATATCTTAGACCTTTGTAAGGAAACGAATAGCAAATGATAAGAATCAGGTCATCATGTTTTTGGCATTCCTTTCGGTGAATCATTCTTACTTCTGCTGGTTACACAGAGAGAAGTTCTCAAAACGGTGCAGTAACCGTTTCCCCGGTAGACCGTAAAACAGTCATTGAAACAGTTTCTTTCCCTTTGCTAGAACTGCTGAGCATATTTTTTTTTACTGGGAAGAGACCTAAGTTCAAGCCGAATAAAGAAGTATACCAATCTTGGCTCAACAGCTTCCCGAGATCCTACAACACAAAGAAAAAAAGCAGTAAGTGTTTTATTCTTTAGGAATATAATGCAAGATGTAATCATACATATGTGGCGAATATATTGCTTGAACATCTTAGCTCTACAATGCTCAACGATCTAGTAGACGTTCAAGGAGAAGGTGACTGATTCGAGGCAGACCTATCGCGTGGGTGGCCATCTAACCAGATTGCTTCGCTCCTATGGGTTACAGAATTCGGACACACTCTTGCAGCTGTTATGATGATCTGTTCCACCTAACATGCCGTCAAACACACCGAAGTGAGTTTTGAAGATACAACGTGGGCACTCTTGCAGTGCCGCATTAGAGAACCGCTGAGTAGTAATTCTTCCCAAAATGCTCCATCCAAAACTTCGAACGATATAAAACGTTCTCATTCCGTCATTGCGCAGCGCAGGTATATTATTAATTACTGTGCAGTTGGCATAGCGCCAGCGCTGAACCAGAGACGTAATGGTCCCGCAACGATTGTTGTTACGGTAACCGCTTTGAAAGCGTGGTACCCTAGTAAGTGCGTCTTGTGGCGAAGTTTGGACGCAAAAATTTTGATCTCTCCTCGACCTTTGGAGTCCTGAAAGTACAATAGTGCCGAAGTTTTCAGTGCTCACAAATTGCGATAAGCAGACTGAACTCACCGGTGATGGATGCATGTGGACTGTCGAAGCAGCTTGGATGTGTTATAACTGTCTCCTAGTTGGAATCGCTGGTTGTCTGGTACGTTTTCGTATTTTTTTCTTCAAAGTCTTGGTTTGATTGTGAAGTATTGGTGGGTAATTGAGGTGCGCTTCTTTTCGTTAAGAAATATATCCTACAACGAAACCGGTCTTGTATACGTTGTTTTACCTTGTTGTGGAGAAAACAGCCGTGCTAAGGTGGAGGCTCCTGACTAAATCGCCAAGGGCAGCAACGGGTTGTCCTCCAGGGGCCGTATGCTCGTCTACCCCGAGTCTCCCCCAATGGTGGATTGGGGCGTGATATAATATGCTGATATTGATTGATTCTCCCCCAACGGGGGAACACGAGCATACGGCCCCAGGAATCGGACGAGTTGTCTAACAGTATCCAGGAGGTCGTTGCGGGACCACTTGCTTCATCAGCTCGTCAGTCGATAGGGTGCGCTCGGTGGTGAGACCGTCGATATCTTTTTATTTTTTCTTTGTTTTTTGGCACTAGTTAAAAGTTGCGCCGCAAATATGGTCCGGGGGATCACCTTATAAAAAGTGTCACCAACACCAAGAGAACGAGACAAGGCACACTGATAGTAAAGAAAACAAATAAATAATGCTGTAGCTGTGCTCTGTGCTTTCCTCCGCTGACGCGGAGCACAGATTTAGGCAGGGGAAGGGACTCCAGGGTGTGGCTCAAGTGACGCATCCGTGTTAAAATTGCCTACATCCTGGAATTCCCTTCCTTGTCCAATTAGGAAGCACATAAGACGCGGATCTATATTCGAAATGAAGAGGTGAGACTGCATTTCCAGTCACTGTATGTAGCTACTCCGGCCCGCCGCGCCATGCTGTGGTGACCCTTCCCCTCGGACTCTATTTGCGCCAAAGTTGCGACTCCACCGACACGACTTCGGTCGAAAAAAATTTTATCGCTAAAACTTTGTCTAGGTGGTGGGAGGGGGTTATTTGGGGTGCTGGTGACGAATCTGACATCCGTTTCATATGTATCAATATCTTATGAAGGAATTCTCACCTTGAAAGAAAAGCTGGAAGAGGTACGGTGGTGAGAACGATGCAATGAGAACGAAACAATGACAACTTTTTATTGATAAATATTGCGCCTAAAAATGACAAAACTACCTGAAATGTATCAGCGGAGGAAAACATAACATACCTCAAGGAATACTCTACCAAAAAAGGAGGTTAGCAGCAGGGGTGTGCGTAAATGAAATCCGAAATTTCGTAAATCGTAAATCGTAATTACGAAAAAATCGCCGTAAATCGTAAATCGTAAACCGTAAACCGTAAGAGGTACCTGACTTATAACACATTTAATTTCCTTGTTTTTTTTTGCATTATGTTGAACCTAATCGAAGCTACGTTTTGTTGGGATATTTTCAGCTCGAGCTGGACACTTTTCTAATTAAGATGGAAGCCAATAAAATCAAACAGCACCTTTCAAATCAAGCTGGACAAGTTTTTGGAGGAGCAAAAACCGCTTGTTCAAAAACGCTATCTTAAAAGGCGCCTATACAGGGTGCCCGAATGAAAAGCTTACACTGCCTGGACGATCAAAAATGTTCATCATTCTACTTGCCATTGGCTTGCATATAAAACCATGACTTTGTAGAAACAACCGCAACAACTCCGAATAAATTAACAAAAACCATTATATCCAAAAACAAAAAAAAATTGATCGCTGGCCAACTCGACGAAAACAGTATTTGCACAAATAATCCAACAAGCATCCCCTACTGAGTGAACGCATGGCACATTTCTATGGTATGACACACCTGAAGTTCTAAGCCTTCCCACGTCTTGAATTGCACCCAACAGCATTTTTGTAGCGGACGGGAAGGAATTGTGTGACGATTGAAAGAGTCTGGTCACATTTTTGGACACTCATCACAGTCGGATTTTTGACTTGAAACTATAAAAGAAGATATTTTTGTGGCATTCTTTAGGAGTAAAGTAGAGAAGAAAGGTGCAGGTTGAATTGAATGTGGTTTAACTGATTTGTACAAGGTGCATTTTAAACGCATAGGGGGACACATGGTAGGGAAGTCGGAGGAGGATGGCTATTGCATGTTCCAGAATAGGAGTTCTTGATTACAGTTCTACCACGGGCAGTCAAGTTTTCCATACCTGCTGGGTTGTGAAGTGGTACCTGATTTGTGTGGGGAAGGATAAAGCACTGACCTCTACATCGGCGGCAACCGCAATTCATTCTATAAGGCAAACCCACGCTCAAATAACCTCTGCGATATCCCACAGAGGTAGAAAGGATGGATGGCGCATCTCAAACAGGGACTATTTAACGTAGTGCTTTGTCCTTTATCATTTTTGAAGGCAACCACAACTTCTGGAATGTTCGACGATACCAGGTAATTACTTTCGGCATTTACTTCGCTCGCAGGTTTGTCTGCACTGGTCAAATTTCGGAAACTCCAAAATATTGCATTACTAATTAATGGCTGCTTGCATTCGCCAGTCCTGCTCTCCGCTACCTTTGTAACAAACGCCATCGTATCTTTTGCCCAGTCTTTAGGATTCTGAACGGATCGCATAGGGCGAACACAACAGCCTCAATCAAACCACTGAAAACGAGGCCAAAAGTGCCAAACTTTTTCATTTTCATCACGAGAATGTCAGACGTTTTGCTTAAGTTGCACCTTAAATGTGAATACACTCCGCGTCATGACGTGCAGTGATAATCAGATTGAAACGTGATTGTTTTACTCTTTCCAACAGTTTAGCTGTTACTCCACAGCCTCCAATCAAGTCCAATATTCCTTGACGGCTTTGCATGACTTCTACTGGTGTGCATTGGAAAGAGTCGTCTATGTGGTGAACAAGTGAAAAAGATACAAGTTGACGAGGCGGTGGTTGCAGCATAGAACATGGTTCAGCAAGTGATCATCTCCATTCCAGTGCCATGATTATTTTCATGTTTTCCTGTGGACTGGAACGAAATTCAGGCCATTCGAGCATGAGATGTTGTGCTAGAGTGCGACCAGAAAATTAGGCTAGCCCAGTTCCATTGCCAGGAATTAACTAGAGCGACCTATCCACAATGCTGCGTTTTTCTGTCACAGCGCCACAGCAAAACATAAAAAAGTAAATAGGTAATAGCAACGAGCTATGAGGAAAGTCTTTGAAAGTGGGTACATCGTCATAATCCGAATTATATCACGTTATGTGGACGTTTCTCATCCGTGGACCGAAGATCACATTTACGAAAATTTACGATTTACGACCCAAAATGTCGTAAATCGTAAATCGTAAAAAATTTGCCAAAAATCACCGTAAATCGTAAAATCGTAAATCGTAAATCGTAATTACGCACACCCCTGGTTAGCAGGGATACAATGACGCGATCTGACTCCAGAAATTGGACACTGCCTCTTTTCGATCCTCAAATGGTCTCGTCCAGAGGAACTCGCTCAAATCGTTTCTATATCTACGGTTGTTGATATTCTTTCTTCCCGCTAATATCGCGGATTTCGCAACTCGATGAACCGATCACTTACCCATAGAAACCTCTACCTGCCGTCACCGGCAGAAACTTTAAGAATGTAATCCTGTGCCTTCCTGTATCTATACTATGCAGCCGAAGTGTGAAAACGGATGTTAGATTCGTGATCAGCACCCCAAATAACTCCCAGCAAAGTTTCAACGAAACCAGTGACTCTGCCTGGACCACCCTTGTTAACGGTATGGGTAGTATCCGGCCGAATCGTGAAAAACGGATGTCAGATTCGTGATCAGCACCCTAAATAACCCCCCTAGACAACGTTTCAACAAAAAATTTTTCGACCGAAGTCATGTCGGTGGAGTCGGAACTTTTAACTAGTGCCGTTTTTATTCGTATATCTCTTGCTAGTCGTGCACATCTTCTTTGTTTCTTCGCCGTTTCCGCGTTTCTTATACCGTTCCGCAATTTCTTTTGCAGCTTCACGTTCCTTGCTGAACTTTTTTTTCTTGCATGTTTCGTTCGCCACATTTTTAAAATGTTTTTCGATTATTTTTGTGCCGTATATCCTTCTCCTTTATAACTGGGTAACGCGAAAAAACGGTGAAGAAACAAAAAGGATGTGTACGACTAGCACGAGAAACAGATATGCGAAGGAAACATAAAATGAACACGACACAACAGCTTAATATGAAAAAACATTGTTGGAGCCGTGACCGTGTGCTCACCAGTTAACTCACTTGGCACCGGCCCAATGCCAACTCATCAACTTCACAGTATATAAACCGGTTCATTTCGTTCATAAGTGCTTCGTCTGTTATCCCGTGTTCCCGAATAAAGACTTCTACTCCGACTGCCTCTCCACAGTCTACAACAATGGCGATCAGGCAACTTCGACTACCGCGACTGCCGACCCCAGCCCACTGAAACCGCAGGATGCCCATCTCGCCCGAGCAAGCTCCAGCCTGGCTGGCCGATATTCTTTCTGCTCAGTCTCAGCAACTACAACTTCTGGAACAACTAATGCTTCGCATCATGGACCAGAAGCCAGCTACAGCGACAGTTCCAGCTCCCGTTCCCATGGTCTACGATCCGTATGGTGATCTCGTTCGAGATCTGCCCGTCTTCAATTACGAGGATTACGAGTCTGCGTTCGATGCCTGGTTTCAACGATACGGTCCTGTCATCAACGACCGTGGATCAACACTGTCTGACGAGCGGAAGAGAAACCTCGTGGATAAACTCGACAACACCGCCTATAAGACGTACGCCGAACACGTCCTGCCTCTGAAGCCGGCAGACATCGACCTGCCGACTACGATCCAGAATCTCGTGCAGCTTTTTGGCCCGAAACGGACACTCATTCGCCGCCGATTCGAGTTCCTACAGTCGACGTGCCCGCCGCTGACGTGCTCCAACGTGCCGTACCGTGAGTTTGGCAACACAATAAAGAAGAAGTTCGAGGATGCATCTATGAAGGACGTCGATGCCGACTCCCCAAAATGCCTCGTCTTCGTCGCTGGCCTCACGGACCCATCCCACTCCGAGATGCGTCTACGCCTTCTCAACCACTTCAACCGCATAAAGGAAGGTGAGCCATCTCCAATTTTGGGTGACTTTATAAATGAATGGGAGACGTTCGTCACCCTGAGGTCCGATAACAGCCGAATGGAACAGAAGGACGTGAAGGCTACATACCGGATGATTTCAAATAAGAAGCGACGTCCATCGCGGAACGTGGCATTCCAAAAGCGTCCTCCGTCTCGGGAACCACAACCGCGTTCGGACACCACCAGCAGCAACGAAGTTTCTGATTCCACGCAATCTCGGCTCGGGAATCGACGCAATCGGAGGAACTTCCGTTGCAAGAACGTTGCGGTGCCGACGCACGATGCCCGCACCTACCTGAAAGTGCGAATCAACGGACGAACCATTCACCTCCAGCTTGATACGGGAGCCGACATCACAATGATATCCAGCCGCACATGGAAAGCCATCGGATCGCCAACCACTGCTGACTCAACGATTCCAGTAAAAACGGCAGATGGTTCACCGATGAAAATCCTTGGATGCTTCAGTGCCCACTTCACTGTCTATGACCGACATCAAAGGCCGACAAATGGACACGGAACGTGTTACGTTACAGAGTCCACAGACCTCCTAGGACTTGACTGGTGCATCCAGATGCCGCAGTATCGTCAATTCAAGGAGCAATATCACTGCAGAATGGCGACCAGTACTCTAGAGATCCTACGCGACGACACCGTATCCCATTTAAAAGCCAAGTTCGCCGATGTCTTCAGCCCGGGACTTGGACATTGTACGAGAACAAAGGCACAACTGTTTCTCAAGACTGATGCTCGTCCTGTTTATAAGCAGAGGAGACCAGTGCCGTTCGCTTCTCAACCTGCAGTGAACGCCGAGATCGACCGCCTGATTAGCGAGAAAGTGCTAAAAGCCGTCGACCACTCAAATTGGGCCGCACCGATTGTCGTAGTGAAGAAAAGCAACGGTACTATTCCGATCTGTGCGGATTTCTCAACAGGGCTTAACGACGCCCTTATGTCGCATCCACATCCACTACCTACGATTGAAGACGTTTTCACGAAGCTCAATGGCGGACAATTCTTTTCGCAAGTGGATCTAGCAGACGCCTACCTGCAAATCGAAGTGGATGATAAATCAAAGGAACTGCTAACGATCAACACCCATCGCGGTTTATTCCGTTATAATCGACTGCCGTTTGGAGTAAAATCTGCCCCAGGAATTTTCCAGCAAATCATTGATACCATGATTGCCGGTCTTCCTGGAGTCGCTGCTTACTTGGACGATGTCATTGTTACCGGCAGTACTACCGACGAACACCGCCACAATTTGGAAGCATTATTCGAAAGGATCTCCAGCTACGGTTTCCGGGTCAGGATCGAAAAATGCCACTTGATGATGCCTGAAATCAAGTACCTCGGCAACATAATCGACAAGAACGGCCGACGACCGGATCCTGAGAAAATCCGAGCTATCGTTGAAATGCCTCCACCAAAGGACCTTACTCAGTTGCGCTCTCTGCTCGGATTGATCAATTACTACGGAGCATTTGTCGAAGATATACGTCTAATCCGAGCACCACTTGACGCTTTGCTAAAGAAGGATGTCCCATTCCAATGGTCTATGGAATGTCAGAAAGCTTTCGAGAAAGCAAAGGACATTCTGAAGTCACCACTACTGCTCACCCACTATGATCCAAAATTGGAACTCATCGTCGCAGCTGATGCCTGCGACTATGGACTAGGAGCAGTAATTCTGCATCGTTTTCCTGATGGAACCGAAAAGGCAATAAGCCATGCCAGCCGTAGCCTCACGAATGCAGAAAGGAAGTATGGACAAATCGAAAAGGAAGGATTGGCACTCGTCTATGCGGTACGCAAGTTCCACCGATATCTTCTTGGGAGACAATTCACCCTCCTTACCGACCATAAGCCACTTGTCGCCATTTTCGGGAATAAAAATGGAATTCCCACCTACAGTGCAAATCGACTTCTTCGATGGTCACTTATACTTCGTGCGTACGACTTCAAAATTGAGTATCGCAAGACCACGGAATTTGGACAAGTCGATGCGCTCTCACGGCTGATAGCAGAAAAGGAGACTACGACGGAAGACATCGTAATTGCTGAAGCTGTCCAGGACGTTGAAGCAAACTGTCAAGCGATCACTGCCAGTCTACCTATTACACTCCAAATAATAGCAGATGAAAGCGCTGAAGACGAAGCCATACAAAGGATTATGGGATATGTTCGTCAGGACAAATGGCCACACAAGCCTTCCAGCGACGTCACACGTTTTTATGCAGTCCGTCATTCGCTTTCGCTACAGCACAACTGTCTTTTTTTTGGGCCACGCGTCGTCATTCCGTCAAATCTTCGTTCTCAAGTGCTGCGCCTCTTACACGACGGACATCCAGGAGCTACGCGAATGAAAATGCTGGCTCGATCCTATGTTTACTGGATCAACATCACAAAGGACATTGAAGACTATGTGCGAAATTGCCAAGACTGCCAGGAAACAGCAAACACACCTGTCAAGTCGAAGCTTTTTTCCTGGACGATCGAGGAACGGCCATGGCACCGGATTCACATTGATTACGCTGGACCACTCTTCGGAAAGATGTTCCTCGTGGTCGTCGATGCATATTCCAAATGGCCGGAAATCATCGAGATGTCTTCTACCTCCAGCAAGGCCACTAGCAAGGGGAACTCACGAGACTATTCGCACAGTTTGGCAACCCAGAAATCGTCGTGTCAGACAACGGCAGCCAATTTACATCGCAAGAGTTCTCTAACTTCTGCAGGTGCAATGGAATTGAACACGTCCGGTCGCCTCCATACCACCCTCAGTCCAATGGACAAGCCGAGCGATTCGTAGACACATTCAAGAAGGCAATGCAGAAGCTTAAGGACTCTGAGACGGCATCGGGCGCACTACAGAAATTCCTATTCACTTATCGTCGTACACCTTGTCTGTCTTCTCCTCAAGGACGGTCTCCGGCAGAAAACTTTCTTGGCCGATAGTTACGTTCAGAGCTGTCGCTGCTGTCCGCCCCTCCGAGCGATCGCAAGAGTCGAAAAAAGATGGAAAAGCAGTTCAATCGCCACAATGGAGCTCGCATAAGAGAATTCAAACCAAACGACATGGTTTGGGTGCGAGACTTTCGACCAGGCCGACGATGGACCACTGGAAAAATATTAAGCCGTCAGGGTAACGTGCTCTATGAAGTGCTACTAGACGGATGTGTGCACCGTCGTCATGTTAACCAGATACGACCATATGGAAAGGCATCTGTCACCACGACGGCGTTTGATCTCTTCGACATACCGAGTGACATTCTGGACCGCACACTGTCGTCGACCTAAGCCGACACGCCCGATTCCACAACGACTTCCACGATGGCACACCAGGATGCTACAACCTGTACTACACTGTTGCCCGACGTATCAACGACGCAGATGGAACCACGTCCACAGCGGAATCGTCAGCAGCCAGTTCGCCTACGAATGGATCCATCGCTGAAGTCATATGTGTAGATTATTGAAAGAACTAGCTCGATTGTTTTTTTCAGATGAAAGTAGGCCTGATTGAATGATTTGTTCGTATTTTTTTCAAACCTACTGTTCATCTTGAGAAGGGAGGTGTTGGAGCCGTGACCGTGTGCTCACCAGTTAACTCACGTGGCACCGGCCCAATGCCAACTCATCAACTTCACAGTATATAAACCGGTTCATTTCGTTCATGAGTGTTTCGTCTGTTATCCCGTGTTCCCGAATAAAGACTTCTACTCCGACTGCCTCTCCACAGTCTACAACAAACATAAAACACTAAAAACCACCAGCCTGTCGATTGACGAGCTGTCTTTGCTGGGCTGCGCATTGCTGAGCTGGAGCAAGTGGTCCTCCAACGACCGCCTGGATATTGTGAAACAGCTCGTTCAATTCTTTACGCACATCTCGTCGGTACCTTTGGCGATTGAGTCGCGAGTGAAGCTGTGTTTTTGTTTGTTAGGTGAACTTGTATGAGAAGGGGCGCTATTCATTGCATTCATTTATTCCATGCGCTTGAGGTGAAAATGTGAAGAACAACAAACAATGACATAAGAAGATGAGGTAAGAAGGTAGAGCAAGATGAAAGAACAACATTATATTCATAAGAAGACAAGGAATCGTGGAAAATAATCAAATTTAGTGCCAAGTCTACCTTCCACCAGTTTTCTGAATGGCGAAGGAAGATGAGGCACTGAATGCCGTCTGCAAATATGAGTTGTTCCTTTCCTTCCTGGACGTTCACATGGTTCATCCTAGAGGCCCCTTACTTCCCTTCTCCACCACACCCTAGTGGTCCTCCCATGCTCACGGCAGACGTTGGTGACACGTAATGAATCGGGATGCTCAGAAACGCACACAGTTGCCGCTGAGTCAAGCAGGAGAGGGCTGCGTTTTTCCCCTGCTGCAGCAACACCCCACGTTGAACGGCAAACGTTGATCGCGCGAGGTACGCAGAGGCGTATCTCGCGAGGGTAACATTTTCCGTTCAACGTGAGATAACGCTGAATTCAGAATACGGCCGCTCGTACGATGACGGTGTCGACGACCTCTTTTGACTCCAGATGCTTGTTGCGTGACGAAGAGGACCTGTCTTCTGGATCCAGACGCTGAAGCGCGAAGCGAAGAAGCGCGCGCAGATGTCGCTGCGTCAAGCAGGAAGTTGTGCTTCCTCGGTTGCAGCAGTAAAGTTTTCCGTTCAACATGGGATAACGCTGAGTTCTGAATGCGGCCGACCGTCGTACGACGACGGTGTGACCTCTGCTTCCTTTCTTTTCGCTTCTTTTGACTCCAGACGGTTGTTGGGCAACGAAAGGGTCTTGTCTTCTTGATGAGGCGCTCAGAAACGCGCGCAGACGCCGTTGAGTCAAGCAGGAGAAGGCTGCGCTCCCACTGCTGCAGCAGCATCTCATGTTCAATTCTGAATGCGATCCCTCGTCGTAGCACGACGGTGTCTCCTCTTCTGACTCCAGACAGTTGTGATGCGACGAAAGACCCGTCTTCTGGATTCAGGCGCTCAGAAACGCTCGCAAACGCCGTTGTGTCAAGCAGGAGGAGGTAACGCGTCCTCTGCTGCAACAACATCCCATGTTGAACGGCAAACGTTGCCCGCGCGATGTACGCAGAGGCGTCACAAGGGGTTCCATGAGATTGCTCGCGGTTCCATCAGGCGTATCTCAGCCAGGTTTCTAACCTGAGTGATGTACGCCATCATCATGTACAGGGCGGGGAGCTAACTCAATTATATATTGGTAGATAGATCGGACGTTGGCTACGGCACAAGATAAAGGAGGAAAGAAGCCCATCCGGAGGTGCCCTACACGTTTCCCATAGGTACAGTAACAGGCAAATTAGTTGGGGAGAACTGTGACTCTAGCAAGATACTTACCTAGTAGTGGCACTGATAGGGTTACTCTGCACAATGCACGGAGAGCTTTTACGACCTGCAACCAATTGTTGTTGCCTTTGCTCTTTGGTAACAGAAGGCCAGTTCCAAGTCCCATTGATAGAGTAAAACCATAGGTTGGGTGCTTTACAAAACACGATGCTTTGGAAAAAACATGACGGCAAGACAACCTTAATTAGACGATTCCTATCATTCATAAGTCGATCAGTCTATAGATCGTTATCGGCATACAACTAATGTCTAAACATTGTAGCAGATTCTAATACAATCCAGATCATGGGAGTCGCGGGCTGTAGGGTTTGGATCACGAGACTCCAACCCCAGCCACCATAACGGACCCAATCTTTCGTGCTCTTCGAAAGTACAGTTATGCGGGATGCGTGTTCTCACTAGGGAAGGGTTTCGACCTCCCATGGAACTTCAAGATGAGACCAGCATCATTAGAAAGAGCGCGGAATGCTGATTACGAATATGGGTGTTAAAATTGCAATATGAAATTCCTGAGCGAGTTATGGCCTGCCGAATGCGACGGGCCTCGTCACAGGCAGGCCGTGCGATGCACCTGGCGCGAGAATGATGAGGCATCGGGGGCCCATAAGAGGGGACCGCCAGCTGCGGCGGTGGCGTAGGGGTAGTGCTCCTCCTCGTCAGGTGCGACGTCGTTGGTTCGGTCCCCATTGCTTCCGGTTTTTTTTGCACACCATAATTTATCTTCGAAATGATCTTTTGTTCTGAATTATGACACGTATTTGATTAAATAGCGAGGAAAACTACCATACACGCTTGTAAAAATGCTTGAAGGCAAGAAACTGGTACGGTCAAATTTTTATTTACTATTTTGCGCAAGTAGAGTCCAAATCATATATTGAACAACTAGAGGTGTTTCTAACAACCTTGGCATTCGTGGAACAAAGCAAAAAAATGTGTGAAGCAAAAAGGGAAGTGGTAGGTGTAGGATGAGGAAGTGGGCAGGAGTAGCGTTGTCCTTCTGCAGGCTATCAATGGATATCAATGAATTTAATAAGCTTAGGCTAGCCAGTTGGCAGCCATCGATTGAATCGGTGACGGCTCTGGGATTGGCCTGGCTCGTTTCTTCCTCTGAGCAAAAGCAACGGGCCGAGGAGGATTTGTGCCAGTAATGAGCATGCCGCCTGTATAGCTGGCAACCAGTAAATAGTGACGGTGCTGTACTGCTCCGACAACTTATGCCGATCAAATTGTGGTCGTGTTGACCAGGGAACAGTATTGAAGATAACCAAATACAGGGTGCGTAAAAAGTATTGACGCATTAAACAGAAACGTTAGAAATAACAACACATCATAAAATTTAACAAGTTTATATACAAAATGTCAACAATGGTCTAACGAACAGAATAGCATCGCTTGTATTTTACACGGGCTTCTTTGCTGCGAATGCAGGGGCGAAGACGCCGAGGAAAGACATCGACGGTGCGCTGCAAGTAATCCACGTCGATTTCGATCTATGCTTTGACTTTCAGTGTCTTGATACTTTTGTGCGTTCAACTTGCAAAAGTGTTACATACTCTTCAAGGACCTCCTTCCCAGTCTTACGCGTGGGAAGGAACTACGGGATCTGGCTGGTCTAACTTAGGGCACCAGCCCACTTAGGACCAGCGTTATTGTTTGTTTTCCTTCTTATTTTACAGGGTGCGTCAAAAGTATTGACGCACTAAACGTATATACAAAATGTCAACAATGATCTAGCGAACAGAATAGCATCACTTGTATTTTATATGGGCTTCTTTGCTGCGAATGCAGGGGCGAAGACGCCGAGGAAAGGCGTCTACGGTGCGCCGCAAGTAGTCCACGTCGATTTCGTTCTATGCTTTGACCAGATCAACATTCACTGACGTCATACTTTTGTGGGAAGTAGCACAAGCCTTGTTCTCCAAAACTCCCCATATAGAGTAATTCAGCGGACTCAAATCTGGTCCATACTGAGGTCATTCCTCTGTCGAAATGAAGTCATTCAAGTTAGCGCGGCACCAGTTCTGAACAATCCTCGACTCTGCACAGGAGTCTAATTCTGCTGGAAGACATATGGCTTACTCTCGAGGTGGGATTCGAGCCAAGGAACCAGTTGCTTCTTTTGGACATCCATACAGATAGTTCTACTGATTTATCTTCACTCCTGTATCCACGAAAACGAGAGACGCTTGTGATGAATGCACAAACCATGATACTGCCCGGATGCGCCTCCCTTGCAGCGAGCCTTCCGCCAGAATTAGCACTTTGGAGGTCCTTGAAGAGTGTGTAACACTTTTACGGATTGAATGCACAAACGTATCAAGACACTGAAGGTCAAAGCATAGAACGAAATCGACGTGGACCACTTGCGGCGCACCGTCGATGCCCTTTCTTGTCTCTGGCCCCCTGCATTCGCGGCAGAGTAGCCCATACAAAATAAAGTGATGTTATTCTGTTTGCTATGTCATTGCTGACATTTTGTATATGAACTTATTAAATTTTATGATGTTTTCGAGTAGCTCCCAACTTCTCTCTTCTTGAAACCTCGGCATTGTAAGTTGTTTCTGTTAGTATAATTGTGCCACACGAGGTTCTTAGGTGGACAATTTTATTCAGCAGGACCTGACGTTTCGACGTTCCGTCGTCTTCAGAGGCCAATGTCCACCGTTGAGAGCATGTGTTCGCCCTGTGACCAGTACCAGTACCGAACTTTCGCCTCTACTGGTCACAGGGCGAACACATGCTCTCAACGGTGGACATTGGCCTCTGAAGACGACGGAACGTCGAAACGTCAGGCCCTGCTGAATAAAATTGTCCACCTAAGAACCTCGTGTGGCACAATTATACTAACAGAAACAACTTATGATGTTTTGTTATTTATAACGTTTGCCATTAGTGCGTCAATACTTTTTACGCACCCTGTAGAAGTGACAGAGTTGGGCTGGGGTTTCGATCGTTTAGCAGTGTTCCCAGCCCCAAGGGTAGTGAGTAGTCCTTGAACTCCGCAGCGAAAGACGTTTGACAGAATAGTAGCTGGCAGATAGGTGTAAGGACGCCCCCTCTCGCTGTGAAAGCCCGACGCGTTTTTTTCTTCATTTTGAGTTTTATGACGAAAATGCGAAGCACAGTTCGAACAGGATTTGTCCGGCTTGTTTGCAATTCACTGCTTAAATTTAGGTGATCTTTTGGGCGCCGATCGCCGGTGGATCAGGAATACCTCAAATCAAGTGCTATTTGAACGGAATTCAAATACCGGAGGTCGTCAAGCTGAAAACCTTAATTTCCAAAGCAATTGGAGTAGCATGTGCCGTTGGTGGAGGACTTTCGGCTGGAAAGGTACGCCTTTTTTATTGTTATTATTACTATTATATTTATTTATTATATAATATATATAGGGGATTATTATTAATTATTTATTACGGTGTTTAAGACACACGTCATGAAAGCGAACAAACATAACAAACATAGAAAAAACACACAAATACCCTTAGGAACGTGTTCATCATTAAAGACTAATAACATAACCATTTCTTTTTCGCAAGTCGGATGAAGAAACTATGGACTTTCTCAGTTAATTCAAAATAGTGTTTTAGAGCTAGGTATGAGGAGACGGTCCTGCATGTAAAAGCAAAAACCTTACGGTTGTCTTAGGAGTGCGGTAGGATATCTCCTTAGGATTACCTTTCGTTACCGATGCCAAAATCTTATAAATTGCGAAACATCAACGTCCACGATCCCTGATAACATTTTGAAGATAACACAAACGTCTCTCAGCTTCCTACGCGAGTCCATCGCCTCGAGTTTAGGGCGGTATCCTAGAATAGGGGAAGCTTCCAGATCTAAGCAGTATTTTCCTCGTGTAACTATTTTGAACCTTTTCAATATGATTGATGTCCTCCGTTCTGAGCGGGAAAACAGCAGAACCAGCCGCGACAAAACAGTGGAGCCAGTCTCGGTCTAACGTATGTTTTATATGCCTGTAGCAACATAGCGTTGTCGCAAATGGACATCCCCTTAAAGATCTGTTAAATGCGAGATTGCGCCTTTCTCTTTACTACCTTTAAATCCTCAGGAAAATCCCGCTTTTCATCATAGTAGAATCCCAAGTCACTTACCGCTCTAACTCTGGAGATGGGTAGTCACCTATATCATAATCTAAGGAAGCAGGTGAAGATCCCATTCTCATAAACATTGTTTTTTCTAGGGCTAAATGTAGACTCCATGTGCTGGACCACTCCTGCAATATATTAATAGCGGTCTGCAAAGAGATTTGGTCCTCAGATGTTATAACTTCTCGATAAATCTTGATATCATCAGCAAACTGTTTAATTACAACACCACTGCCCATCAGGAAGTAAGGAATATCAACTGTATAGATGATAAATAACAGTGGAGAAAGTGCTTCTCCTGAGGAACCCCGCTTTTCTTTTTTCTTCCCCGAGAATTACGTTCGTTATATGTGTTGTGTTCCTGTTGTAGGAAGGGCCGATGATTCACTCGGGTGCAGTTGTCGGTGCAGGCATTTCGCAGGGCAGGTGTCAGTCGTTACCGTTTGATACAGGATTATTCAAGGAGTTCAGAAACGACAGGTAAATGGTAATAATTGGAGCTTTTTTAAATTGTCATGATCTATATTGTTGTTTGCAAAGGGCCGCCTAAATGCCATCACAATTTTGCCTCCTTTTCTCAGGGAGCGTCGGGATTTCGTTTCTGCTGGAGCTGCTGCAGGCGTTGCAGCAGCTTTTGGCGCTCCAATAGGTGGCGTCCTTTTCTCATTGGAGGAAGGTGCTAGCTTCTGGAATCAGAACCTTACGTGGAGAATGGTCAGTTGAGTTCTTTGCTTACTATGTTTGCTTGTTCCTTCTTCAGCGTAGTTGAGCTCGAACAATCCTGATCGATCTTTTGCGCGATTACTTGGAAGTTATAAATTGCTGTCGTTTGGACATTGCTCGATTTCGAAAATGGTGACGAAGCATTGTTTGAATTCGAACCCATGTTCTGTTTGATCATAGCTCATACGATTCTCACGTTCTTTGCCGTGAGGAACTCAACTGTCATAGTGATTTTTGCAATGAACCGCTACCACCACTACCACTTTCATGCAGAAATTGAACTTGAAGTTCATGTTTCGACACAGCGCTCCCTAGAGCCATTATTTGTATTTCGCAGTATTCAGCAGATACCGAAGTAACATAACAGCCGCCGCTTTAGATGTATTGGGAAACAGTATGAAGAACAGTGAGTTCAGTAGAGCACTTAAGGCCCCCACAGAGTTCTGCGGCAGCGCCGCGGCCCTATACTTAACCATAGGGCAGAGACGCAGAGCTCGCCGCCGGCGGCGTCCCTGCCCTATCCTTAACCATTGCGGCGAGCGGCGTTGCCGCAGAACTCTGTGGGGGCCTTTACGCAACAAGAACTTTACGGTGTTTGATCAGGCGAACAAGCTCAACATTTCGTGGAATGTCCTGAGCATAAATAGAACTGGCAGCAACAGGCAACTGGCGTACCCTTACGAGGAAGGTCAAAGAGGTGGCCGTGGAGTTTCATAAAGCGACCTAAATAGGGTTGTAGGGCTTTGTCTGGGAAGCACCTTAGTGGTTTCCAAATTTCCTGCAGACATCTTGGTAGGTCAAAAATGGCAAAAAAAAACTGTAGCGCTTCGTGCAGCCTGGTAACGTAAAACTGACACCTTGAATACCCTTGCCGTGCGCAGAAATGATCCTGTAAAAGGTTTGGAGCTTCAATCATTGCTGGCACGTTAGATTTGGCAAATTCCTAATAGAAGCGAAAAAGCACATTCAGAGGAGGCATCCATCAAGAAGCCTTTACCGTTGGGATGGCCGAGTGGATAACGCGGTGGACTTGCAGGAGGGCGACCAAGGGATCGATTCCGGGGCTTGTGCTTATTTTACCATTTATTTCATGTGAAATCACATGCATAAACTAAACTCAAGTGAACACAACAAAACATAGTATAGTAGTGAACGACCCAAACGACTCAGATCAAGGAAGTGGAATGCAATAGAGAGAAGGAAACCACATTTCTAGCGTCGGTAGTGGAGAACAGTCGTTTCGAAGTTCTGACGGAATGTGATTCGATTTACTTAGTTTCGCAAACTCCAAGCTGGCACGACACGTAAAGCCATTGCGCCTAAGAGACGTTTTTGAACAGGTGAAACATAGCCTAAACCCAGCTCCTCTCGTCGAAGACTGAACTATTTTGAAAAAGTCGTCAAAGTCTTATGCATGGGTAGTGGCATTTCTCTGCATTTTTATCAACGTAAAGTGGATTTTAGCCCTAGCAGGGTACCGTATTCGCTTTTCTAATCCGTCCTTAATCCCTTGCAAGATATGGTCCAGCTAGCTTTCGTTGAATAGAGATGCGCCGCTGGCCATTAAACCATGCTTGTCTTGTTATTTTTTATTTATTTATTTAGGAGTGTCAAGTACCGACACACAATGGAATTAATAAATAAAACTAAAACCAAACAGAACAGAACAGAATAGAGACTTGGGATTTTAATGCCACAAACAATGAGAGATTAAGTGATGAACTCAGCAACGCGCATTTTGAACGTATTATAACTCGATGAGAAATGAGGAGAACGAAGGACACGGTTGAAGGCAGTACGAACTCTGGAAGAGAAAAACTTTGACCTGATCTGTGTATTGGCCGATGAGGTTGTAAATTTTAAGGCTGCTCCTCTGGTGTGGGAAGTTATTGGAATGAAGAAATCAGAAATTTGGAGATCAATTAATCCCTTAAAAATCTTAAACGCCATGAGGAGATCAAAGCGCTTTTTTCTCCATTCCAAAGAGGGAATACCTAAGGCATGGTTTCTAGCAGTAGAATTTGGGAAATCGCTATAGGGAAGCCTGAAGCTAAGCAGGAACAGTTTCTGGGTGAAAGTGTTTTGGACTCTCTCCAGTGCAAGGATATCCTTATTTTTGAAGGGAGAAAAGATGGTGGTACTGCTCTCCAGTATAGGGCGAATGTATAACTTATACGCCTTAAGTAGGGTGTTTTGATCCGAAGTGTGAAGAACCTTGAAAATGTTATAGACTCTGCGGTGACCTTTACTTGAGATAGATTTATAGTGCGTATCGAAGTTCTGATTACTGTCATAAGAGACGCCTAAGTCCTTCACCTAACAACGTCCAGGGGAAATCCAAATAAAGTATAATGAGGATGTCTAGGAAGTTTTCCAATGGGAAGAACACGAGTTTTTTCAACTGATAGCGGGAGGCCATTTCGAGAAGACCATTCATCAACCCTGTTTATGGCCTGTTGAATGATAGAATCCGAGTCAGTATCCTGAACAACTTTGAAAATTTTGATATCGTCCGCATACATGCAACAGGTGACATCTAGGTCTCCCAACACAAGTGGCAAGTCCGAGGTGAAGATGTTAAATAATAAAGGCGAAAGGACTCCACCCTGAGGGACACTACTTGAAACTGAATGCACTGGAGAAAGAGAAGTGCCAACTGCAACTTGAAATGTTCGGTTTGAAATGAAGGACTTTAACCAGTGAACAATCCGAGGATTGAGACCAATTGAATGCAGCTTGAGTATAAGTAAATCGTGGGGAACATTGTCGAAAGCTTTACAAAAGTCGAAATAGACCACATCGATAGAGTAACTACTATCATAAGCCTTGGTCCACTCATTGAAACAGGAGAGTAATGAAGTTTCAACCGACATACCTGCTCGAAATCCATGTTGAACGGTGGAAATGATATTGAGAGAGTTTATGTGAGCTTCGATATGTTTCTTGAGTAACTTTTCGAAAACACGGCAGAAAATTGAAGTGAGGCTAATAGGTCTGAAGTTGTTAGGGTCCGAGGGTGGGTGCTCTTTTGGTAGAGGAACCACTATTGAGTGCTTCCATCTGGAGGGAACCACTCCGAGGGTGAAGCAGCGGTTGAAAATAAACTCAAGAGGACCTGAAATTTCAACGATAATATTTTTTAAGACCACGTATGGGATCCCATCGGGGTTTGTTGAGGCCGAGGACTTCCATCCACGAAGGATGTCAATGATTTCTTCGCGAAAGAACCAGGGTGCAGTTGGAATTACACTGCGCTGAGAGGAAGGCAATGAATTAGGACAAGAATTAGGCATCGAGTTGTAGATTTGTTCAAAACATTAGGCTAGCATTTCTGCTTTATCATAGTCAGTAAGTGCTCTAATATCATCGTGCTGGAGAGTTCCAATACAAGGGTTATCTGAGAGTCTATGTTTTAGAATCTTATAAAGGGCTTTTAGACCATTCTTTTCGATAAGCTTTTTCTCAATGTAGGAGGTATAGCTGTGGATCTTCTTGTTGTGTTTGCTGTTGAGAGTTTTGAAGCTTGCCCAAGTTGTGGGAGAATTTGTTTCAATAGCAACATCCTACAGCCTCTGTAAAACGATTGACATCTTGATGAGATAAGGAGGTAACCTAAAAGTAGCCCCGTATCTGTATCCCAGGGGTATGAACAAATCAATAACATGGTGAAGGATGGAAATGAACATTTCGTAAACGTCGTTTATATGAGTAACGGTGGAGAAAGAACCAAGCCAGTCAACTTGAGCCATGTAGGCTCGAAGACCATCGTAATCGCCTCTAGTGAAATCCCTGAAGGGGAGAACTAGCGGAGGTTGCTTAACAATGGACAGTGTAAACTTTGCTGTAGAGTGGTCACTAGATCCTATGGAAGAACACCTAGACACAGATCCTAAGAGAGATGAGTCATTTGTGAGGAGGAGGTCAAGCTACGAGTTGAGTCTGGTAGGAAAATTAATGAATTGATTAAACCCATGAGAAGTAAAAAGATTACTGAAATTCATACAACTGGTGTCCCCGCAGGGCAAGTGAGGAAAGTGTTGAAGGTGTGGAAGATTGAAGTCTCCGGCTAAGATGCATCTGGTACAACAGGAACAGAAGTCACTTATGGCTTTTATGAGAACGTCGTTGTGGAGGGAAGAACAGTTAGGGGCCCTATAAACAGTGATGATCCGAACCTCGGTACAATAGAATAAAATGTCAGAGACCAAGATTTCATAAGCCCCCAAAACCGATTCAGAAAACACAATCTTGGCAGAGTGCTGTTTCTTAACAATGAGAGCAATACCTCCACCTTTCTTATTAGATCTGTCACATCGTAGGCAGGTGTAGTGGGCACCAAGGATTCCTAAAAGAGGAGCAACATCATGTTTAGAGGACAACCATGATTCCGTAATAATAGCCAGATCAGAGTTTTCCTTGCAAATAAACGATACAAGCGGTTCAGCATTGCTAACAAAGGATCGAATATTGGTTAAAAAACATCGCACTTGTGGGCCGAAGGTCCGCTGACCGCTCACAGGTTTCCCTGTGGTCGAGGAGCGGTTACAACATTGCTATGACCAGAATTGGAGGTTTGAGCGGGAAGAGAAGAGGGCGCAATGCGTTTGTTGGCGAGGCGCTCCTCCCGCTGACGCTCCCTCTCCTCCCTTGTGAGGGAGGGTCGGAGGTAGACCCCCCTGCAGAAGAAAGAGCGTAAACGGGAGGCTCGCCGAAGAGCGGTTTGCTGATGGTGAGAAGACGGAAGAACAATCTTTAAGAGCCGCGGGTGTTTGCCATCCGGTCTACCCATGCGGTAAACCGATAGGGGCAGGCATTCGACATTGAGATGATCTAACACAGAATGAACAAATTTCAAATCATGCCAAGATCTTTCACGTGCAGACGGAGAAGAATGTTCAGCAACACCAGACAAAACAAGAGACCGCTTTCTTTCCAGCTCATTTTCACGGTCAGGAGAAGAGTGATCCGGCGAAGAGATTTCTTGAGGAGGGACAGAGACAATAGGACAAGTGTGAGAGCTCAATTGTTCTTCTTTAGAACGGAGAAGATCTTTCAGTCTGGAGTTTTCAGATTGTAGAGCAACGTTTTCATTGGAGATCTTCGTGCAAAGATCATTGAGCGATTTGATTTGCTCTCTCGTATCAATAAGAGCATCCAGGATGATTTTGACATAGAACGGATAATCACTCGTAGGATAGTCGATGAGCATGTTGGCCAGCGTTAGATCCTTGTCCGGAGTGACGATATCGACAAGTCTTCTTTTTGCAGCCGGGACGGATGAGGATCGCAAGGGCGTGTCCATAGTCGATGATTGAACTCTGAGAAGAGTTCGTCAATCACAATACAAAGTAACTGGCAAGGATACACCTTTGCGGGTGGCTGAGTCGATGTTAAGAATCGTGCAACTCCCGCCACACGGAGTTTCGCCGAGTGAGCTGAAGGAGCCGTAGAAGAATCCAGGTGTCGAATCCGATCGACGATAGTGGAACAGGAAAACGACCTGGATCCTTAGAGCAACAATCGTAAACCAGGCCGTCCGTTTCTTATGGAACGCTGGTGTTTTGAACAGTGTCACTGCAAAGCGTAAAGAACTCTCTCCTTAACTGGGGAATTGTGAATTGGTACCAGACTTGTTTGGGAAGGATAAAGCACTGACTGGTACATCGGCTGGCCACCGCAAGTCATTGTATGGCCAAATACGCATTCAACACGCCTCCACGACATCCCGTAGAAGTAGAATGCGTGGCGCATCCTAAAGAGGATTGAATAACGCCGTCCTTTATCCTTTTTATCCTTTATTTCTACATTTGCATACCGTTGTGTTGTTTCGTAAACATGCTCTGGCATGTAATAAATTTGAAATTTGAAGTTTATACGCCATAATCAAATCAAATCATAAAACTTCCTGCGAAATGCAAGAGAATCTAAACCTAACAACTTATTTCTATGAGCATATTTAGGTACACAGGTGTAGTCGTAATTAACGAGGAAGGTCAAAGAGGTCACCGTAGAGTTTCATAAAGCGACCTACATAGGGTTGTACGGCTTTGTCGTGGAAGCACCTTAGTGGTTTCCAAATTTCCTGGGGACCTCTTGGTAGGTAAAAAATTGCAGAAAACTGTAGCGCTGCAGTGCGGCCTGATAACGCAAAACTGACACCTGGAATACCCTTGCCGTGCCAGGAAATGATCCTGTAAAAGGTATGGAGTTTCAACCATTGCTGGTACGTGAGATTTGGCAAATTACTAATAGAAGCGGGAAAGCGCATTCAGAGCAGGCATCCATCAGGAAGCCATCACCGATGGGATGGACGACTGGATAACGCGGTGGATTTGCAGGAGAGCGACCAAGGGACCGATTCCAGGGCTGAGGCTTATGCATGGGTAGTGGCATTTTTTTGTATTTTTATCAATGTATAGATGATTTTAGCCCTATCAGGGTAGTCTATTTGCTTTTATAATCCGTGCTTAACCTCTTGCAAGATATGGTCCAAGCTAGCTTTCGTCGATTAGACATACGATTGGACATTAGATTAGACATACGCTGCTGTCCATTAAACCATGCTTGTCTTGTTTGGGGGAAGTTCTCTTTAGATGCTATACATGTATGATCCCTTTAATATATTTTCTGCTAGTCTTGTAAGTGTATCTCGTAGCGGCCTCGTTTGACCGCTCCTCCCTACTTTAGCGGCTGCAAGGGGGAGGCATTACAGAAATGGGTACTCGTACTCTAGACACTCCAAAGGCTGAAAAATTCCTTCGTCCAAACCTCGTTTAGACGGTTACCTGGAGTGCTTATCACGAGTCTGGCATCTGTTTCGGTGTAAATGTGGAATACATTAGGTTAGAGTAGATATGGTTACTGTGAAAAAACAGCACCGTCGTTCTCTTCATCTAACCACACTTCATTTCCAAGGTCACATTTTGAGCTGAAAATAGCACTCCAAAATTTAAAAGGCAAACGCTTATGTTAAATTCGTGGTCAGGCGCTGTCCGCGGATCCTCGCCAACAGACGATGAGGGGAACGGTATACTTCCTGTCCGTTGGACGGGAGCCTTACATCTCATCCTGTAATCTACCGCAACAAAAAACGGATTCCAAATTTGTAATCAGCAGCCCGAATACTACCCACACTTTAGATGAACTGTGGCGAAACATTTTTCCGACCGTGCAGCCGTGAGGGAGCCCACCCCCCGTGCCCCCGTGTGCAACGGAACCCCAGGAGCAGGGAAAAATGGTCGGTATAAAAACAGGCAGCAATAACGCGAGATGGATAAAACACTCCAGTTTCGCTAACAGTTAGTAGAATTAGTAGAAGTTATAAGAGAAGCGTTCTCCAGAGAAAAATAGAAAGAGAAATCTAGAATTCTAGAAATCCGAAGGGCGATCAGCACGCCTTGGTGATGGATCAAAGTAATAGCTGTCGATCATGCTCGCATTGAGGCCGCTACGAGACACACTTCCAATACTAGTAGAAGACATAATAAAACGATCATACATCTATAGCATCTAAAGAGAACCTCTCCCAACAAGACAAGCATGGTTTAATGGACAGCAGCGTATGTCTAATCGTATGTCTAATCGACGAAAGCTAGCTTGGACCATATCTTGCAAGAGGTTAAGCACGGATTATAAAAGCAAATAGACTACCCTGATAGGGCTAAAATCCACTCTACATTGATAAAAATGCAGAAAAATGCCACTACCCATGCATAAGCCTCAGCCCTGGAATCGGTCCCTTGGTCGCTCTCCTGCAAATCCACCGCGTTATCCAGTCGTCCATCCCATCGGTGATGGCTTCCTGATGGATGCCTGCTCTGAATGTGCTTTCCCGCTTCTATTAGGAATTTGCCAAATCTCACGTACCAGCAATGGTTGAAACTCCATACCTTTTACAGGATCATTTCCTGGTACGGCCAGGGTATTCCAGTAGCCGTATTCATGAACGTTCCCGGGAACGTTCCCGGCTTCCCACGGGAAGCGATCAGATGAGAGAGCGAGGTGGGAGAGAGAGGCGAGAGATGATAGATGAGTTGAGAGAGCCAGGCGGGAGAGAGAGCAGAGAGATGATATCGCATATCACCCACTCCCGCCGTTTCATGAATCCGGCCCCAGGTGTCAGTTTTGCGTTATCAGGCCGCACTGCAGCGCTACAGTTTTTTGCAATTTTTTACCTACCAAGAGGTCCCCAGGAAATTTGGAAACCACTAAGGTGCTTCCACGACAAAGCCCTGCAACCCTATGTAGGTCGCTTTATGAAACTCTACGGTGACCTCTTTGACCTTCCTCGTTAATTACGACTACACCTGTGTACTTAAATATGCTCATAGAAATAAGTTGTTAGGTTTAGATTCTCTTGCATATCGCAGGAAGTTTTATGATTTGATTTGATTATGACGTATAAACTTCAAATTTCAAATTTATTACATGCCAGAGCATGTTTACAAAACAACACAACGGTAGGCAAATGTAGAAATAAAGGATAAAAAGGATAAAGGACGGCGTTATTCAATCCTCTTTGGGATGCGCCACGCATTCTACTTCTACGGGATGTCGTGGAGGCGTGTTGTATGCGTATTTGGCCATACAATGACTTGCGGTGGCCAGCCGATGTACCAGTCAGTGCTTTATCCTTCCCAGACAAGTCTGGCACCAATTCACCGACCCCGGAGGGATGGAAGGCTTGGTTGGCCTGGGCGGGAAATCCGAACCAGGAACCTGGTATCGGGTGCAGGCGACAGTCGCGCCTCCTCCGACTGCGCTACACGCGCCCAAATGTAGAAATACATTTAAGAAAATGACAACGCAACATGTAATGTGAAAGGAAAGGAAAAGAATATTAGGAAGAAAAGCTAGAACAGCAATAAAAGCTAAAAAGATGGAGTCAGAACAGCAATAAAAGGTAGTGGACCACGAATCTTGTTTACTCGGGCAAGTAATCGTTAATGATATTCTTGAATTTACTAAGACTCCCGGGAAGCTGGACTCTTTTTATTAATTTGGCCAACTCTATAGCTCCAGGACACGTGAAAAAGTGTCGCCTCAACGTAGATCTTGGTCTCGAGAAACTTAGCTTAAGCCGGTTGCCCCTTGTGGATGCGGGGTTCATTTTAAACAGCCCATCAGAGTTTACCTCAGCTCTACCGTGAATGATTTTATAGATTAGGATCAGGTCGTTCCGCATCCTTCTCCATTTGAGAGATTTAAGACCTAGCTGTTCATTTCTTAACGAGCTCCTGGGAATACTATCATAGTTGAATCCCATCGATCGCATGAACAGCTCCCTAGTACTCTCTCTAACCTTAAGATCGACTTCTGTTTGTATGGACTGTAAACGCTTGTTCCATATTCTAGAATTGACCACACAAAGACTTTGTAGGCCTTAACAAGCAGGTTGGGATCTTTTGTGCTCAAGGTGTTAAAAAGGAGAAACTGCCTGCGATCAGCCTTAGTGGCTATAATATTACAGTCATCCTCAAAGGAAAGGATAGAGTCGAGTGTAAAACCGAGGTCTTTAATCTTAATAACCGCTTGTAAGGGAACCCCGTCAATGGAGTAGACATGCCTAGGATTGCTCCGACCTAAATGCAACACCTTAGACTTAGAGACCGAGATGGGTAGATCCCAATCCTTAGACCAGTTGACCAAGAGGTCAATTGCCGATTGTAAGTTATCGTGCGAGTTAGCGCCTAGGCCCGAATAAATTTTAATGTCATCCGCAAAAGCTTTACAGCCAACGGAGCATTGCGCTAGCAGAGAACCGATTTCATAAGAGAAGATATTGAATAAAACCGGCGAAAGCACAGATCCTTGTGGCACTCCACTGGGCGCAGCGCGATTGGAAGAGTAGGAACCGTTGGTGCGAACTTGAAATGTGCGCTCACACAGGAAAGCTTGTATCCAACTGACAATTCTAGGATGGATTCCCAGTGTCAGTTTCAGTAGCAACTTGTTATGACAAACTCTATCGAAGGCTTTCTCGACGTCGAAATAGATGACATCCATATTAGTGGTAGAGTCTAAAAGGGCTGTCCAATCATTTAACGTTTCAATTATCTGAGTCACGGTGCTTCGGTTACTGCGAAAACCGTGCTGATGGGGTGAAAGAACGTTGGATTCATCCAAATGCCTGACAACTACTTTTTTGACCATCTTCTCAAATATTCTACAGAAAATAGATGTGATACTAACTGATCTATAGTTTGATGGGTCGGAGAAGGGGGCTTCTTCTGGATGGGAGTCACGTAAGCGTGTTTCCATCTGGAAGGCACCTCAGACCGGTATAACATAAGATTGAAAAGGAACTCGAGAGGTGAAGCAATATATGCTGCAATTCGCTTAATGAACTTGAATGGTATAGACGCTAATGAGCTAAGCGTAATCTTGAGCTCTCCTCTCTCCTCTTACGGATGTCGTCAGAGCGCCATCAAAGAAATCGGTTGGGTTAACAAATAACTTGTTGCTAATGATCTTGAACATCATGACACGATCTGCTGCTTTTCTTCTATTCTTGAGCGACGGTAGGCCAAGTAAGACTGATCTTTGAGAAGCATGTGGAATCTGATCGTAGTTCATTGAAAAGCATCTCATCGTAAGTTTTCTAGTGAAGTTATTTTGAACACTTTCCAAAAGCTCCATATCTTTCTTCTTAGTTGGATTGAATACCGTGATTCCCGATTCAACAATTGGCCTCACATATGTTTTATAAGCTCGGATATAAATTTCTGGTTGATTGGACTTTAGAGCTCGAAAGAGGTTATATATACGGTGGCCGGCCTTTTTAACGAGAAATTTGCAGTGCTGTGAAAGGCATAGATTGGACGTTATGATGAATCGCAGATCGCGGGCTTCTTTTACATTGCTTAGAACCTGACCGCTACAACTGTATTTTGGGAACTGTGACTGTTTTTTTTAAATCCAATTGTTGGAAAGCATGTTTTTTCATGTGCAAGGGTCATGTGTAAGTGGTAGACCCCACTTTCTGTCCAACTGGAGATCTAATTTATCGCCGAATAAGGGATACTTCATCTGAGGTGTCGAAATTTTTTTGTAAACCTTCACATCGTTTGCGCACATTTTACATGTGACTCCCAGGCTGGTAAGATAGTACGGAAGTTCCTAGGTGTACAGTAAGAGTAGGATTGGCGATAATACCGCTCCTTGAGGCACTCTGCTATACGAGGAAAATATTTGGTTGTAACGAAATAAATGGCACTGAACCACTGTAAATTTAAACAGTTAATATCTCGGCTTGTAGGCAAGTTTATTAATCGAAATAAAAACCTTCTGATTTTACACATCTTTGCCAACGCGGCACAAGCTTTTTTATCCCAGTAGCATAAAAATCAGAAGTTCTGGAATTGACGAAATCTTCGAAGGCATTTTCGGCATCCTGTTGGTATTTGAATATTTTCCCTACCAAGAAGTCGCCAAGATGCTTGAAGAAATGGTAGTCTGTTGGGGAGAGGTCGGGAGAAAACGAGGATGTGGTAGAGTTTCAATGCTCAGCTCATTCAATTTCTGCAACGTCATTCGTGCAACATGGGGGCGAGCATTGTCGTGCAGAAGGAAAACTCGCCTTCGGTTTACCAAGGCCGGCCGGATATCCTTCAACTTTTTCATCATTTCTTCAATTTCAATGCAGTACTTCTCTGCCGTGATGGATTCACCGGGAGGGAGGAAGCTGTGGTGAATAATTCCCAGCGAACACCACCATACTGTTATCATTACTTTCTTTTGGTGCAGTTTTCTTCTGGTGCTTCGCAAAAACCTTGGGGCTCTCATCGCTGTCCACCCACTATGCCGATCGTCGCCTGTTGTCGTACATTATCCATTTCTCGTCACAGGTTACGATGCGATCAAGGAATGGGTCCGTTTCATTCCGTAGAAGCAGTGCGGACGAGATCTCATATCGTCGGTTTCTTTGCTCCTCACCAAAAATTGTTGAAATGAAATGCGTTATCGCCGTAAATCTACATAAGAAAGGGCGTATAGCTGTGTGAGCACTTATTTGTCTTATCGTTAGAAAACCTGACCATAAGCGTTATCTGACGAACTACGGCCTTCAAAAAAAAAAAACTCACTCAACTCCGCCGCTTTCTCTTGATGGAGGCCATAAGGTTCTAGGTTCTATGGAAAATATCACTTCCAAATTTTCTTCATATGTGTTCCTTTCGTTCCATACATACAATAACTAACGAACATATGCACCGTTATTATCTACAATATACTGCCATTCGTCAGGTAATCCGTAGATCCCTCTTTTGTAGAATTCCTGCGGTTTAAACGAAAAAAGAACTCAACGAGGCACTTTCAAGTTGCTCTCTGTCGTCAAATTGTTTCTCCTGCATAGTCCGTTGAAGCAAGGTCCGGTGAATACGGAGGGTGTGCCAGAACATGCCATCCGAAACACTGGAGTTTTTTCTGCGTCTACCTTGCATGGCTGAACGCGCTCTGTCGTAAAGGAAGAAGATCTTGTCGTCTTTCCCATGAAGAGCCGCTTCAACGCGATCCAACTGCCTGCAGTAGACATCGCTATTGACAGTAGTGTTTGCAGGGAGCAGCTCCAAGTGAATGACTCATTTGCAATACCTCCAGACACTGAAAATCACCTTTTTGTGTGAAGTTCCGGTCTTTACGTGGGAGTTGCTGCTTCGCCACGACTGAGCCACTGGCGCTTTCCCGTGTGGTTAACGTAAACTACCCACTTTTCGTCGCCTGTGGGCAGGTTCTCTGGCCAAGAAAAATTCCACCGTGAAGTCAAGAAGTTCATGAACGCATCATGTGGCATAGCTGGTGACCGCCAAGTTAATGCGATACCGGATCTCCATGTCCTCCCAAGGCCGTGCAGGTGTTGAGCTGTGATGGTTTAACTGCACTCGAGTTCCCCTGCCAGTTAACGGCTGCAGCGCCGGAGATTCTCCTGAAGCAGTCCCAGAAGGAGCCTCTCTTTCACTGTAACTCGCCTTCTACACCGTGGTTGGTCCCCCCAGCAAAAGTCTCCATTCCTGAACTTCCATAACCATAATTTCCCTGTGTCGTAGGAGATGAGGGTAGGACCCATTGTGCCACATATGTTGTCCACCGCGACTCTTGTATTGCTTTGCTTTTTGAACTCGTAAAGCAGTCCAGTCAAACTTGCTTGCGGTCGAGAGCGATTTTCTCTGCCACAGTCATTTATTTATTTATTTATTTAAACAAAGAAAACAGCCTTGTTTAAAGAATGAGGGAACAAAACACTGAACATGCACGACAACAGAACACGAAAGAATGAGTCAAATGCACACTGAAATCGGTGACATAATAAAGCGTCTACAGCCATCAGGAGTGATCGCAGAAGAAGACGGCCATCTGTTCAGAATGTTCAATATATCAAATCTGTTGAAAACTAACGAATCCTGCATAACATTAAAAGCTGGAGTGTCACCCAAGCATAAGTGCTCGCTGGACTGAGTAATAATCCTAAATGATCCCTGGAAAACCTCTGCTGACAAAGAAGCCTTATCATAATCAGAAACAACGAATTCTCCACTGGGGCTGTCGAGCGTATCGACCCCTTCTCTGCATTAAGCCTACTGGAAATAAGTTTACACAGGGCATTCCTTTTATTAGACTCAATGATTTTTTCCACCGAAAAGTTGTATTTGGCCAGCTTTTTTGTGAACTGAACTGATGCTCGGTTGTAAGCCTCCCAATCAGTTATCAAGTCTGAGCACATAGCTCGTCTATATGTCGAAAGCTTTCTTAGAAACAGCACATTGTAGGAAGGTGGATTAACATTACCTGTTGGAACCTTACGCAACGGAACAAATGGTGTGATGACGTGTTGAAGTATGAAGGTAAAAGTTTCATACATTTCACTGACATTCTGTGAACAACTCAAAGATCCAAGCCAGTCGACGTCATCGAGATATCTACCAATGGCGTCATAATTGGCCCCTTTGAAATCTCTTACAAGGATGGGCTTAGATTTAGCAGTTTGGCAGTTAAGTTCGAAGAGCACGGAACCGTGATCACTTGACCCAAGAGGGGCGCTAAGCATAAAATTATGGACCATATCTGAACTATTGCAGAAAACAAGATCTAGAACATGGTTACCCCTGGTGTTGATGTTAACCTTCTGCTTATATCTGTGCGATAAAGTCATACTACGAAAATCATCAAAACCGGACGGCAAACCATTACCATATCCACTCCATTGAATTGTGGGATAATTAAAGTCGCCCAGAAGCAAACAAGGATAAGGGCAGGAAGTGAGATCACTTACGCATTTACACAGCTGTTTGTTCTCCCTCGCCATACATTTCGGGCTGCGATAAACCGCCATGACTCTGACAATCCTCTCATTGAAATATAGATTGCACGCGATGACCTGATACGAACAACCGATGCTTTCGGTAAAAATAGGATGAGCGTGAAGTTCTTGTTTAACCACCATGGCAACACCTCCTCCCACTGAATCTTGCCGATCGCATCTAATAACTGCATATGAATCACGCAGGTTACCAAGAAACACCTCACGGTTTAGCTCAGGCTTAAGCCAAGTTTCCGTCAAAATCATCAGGTGTAGATCATAACGCAATATAGCAGAGACAACAGCTTCCGCGTTTTTAGACCATGACCTAATGTTTGTAAGCAAGCAGTTGCAGTCCTTCGACTTGCTCCGAGGAAACCTCATTCGTTTCCCTGACCCCGGGGAGGGGATGAGATAGAAGCCACCCCAGATAAGGTCAACGAGGACTGGACAGAAGAACTTGTCCTCGTTTGTACAGGCACATAACATTTGGTGTGGAACAATTTATATCAACATCAAATACAGGGGAACTGGAAGACAGGCGGTTTATATTATGCGTAGCAGAAGAAACAGCTTGATGTGTAACCGAAGTGACACCTTGAGATAGCAAATCAGCATGTGGCCTAGAAAGCGGCCATGATTTGAAGTTGTGCCGGAGAGCAGCAGGGAGAGAGGGACGGATAAAAGTCCCAGGGAAAGGCGATTTTTTTAAAATACGAGCTCTACCCATAACAGCATTACGGAAATGACTTGATGGGAGAACAACTTTAAGGATTCTAGGCCGGCGTTCGGAGCGTCTGCCCATCCTATAAACAGCAATGGGCCTACATAGAATAGCGAGAAAAGAGAATAACCTGGAAATACAATCGAAATCATAATTAAGGCATTCAATCGACCTGGGACTATTGCATTCAGGAACACCGCTGACAATTAAGGAGCGAGACATTTCTTTTCTCCGACAGCAATCGACATCAGATGAGAGACTTTTATGAGAAACTTGTGAAATCGGCTCAAGCGAGAGACAGTTTGGCGGATTCAGGAGAGGAAAGGCAGGATTAGAGAGCGCCTCAATGACGGGTTCACCACAAGAAGTTAAATTCCTGAGACGAGTGTTTTCTTCCCTAAGAAACCGCAGCTCATTATAGAGTTTCTCATTTTCAACTTATCAAAGGTCTGGTTCGCATTAACAGTGAAAGTTTTTTCAAGATTATATGGTACCTTCGATAACTAGTGGGGGATTCAATCAAGTTGTCGTACTCTAGGGCTTGCACCGGAACAAGATGTCGATTCATTGCCAATCGTGCTGGGTCTAACTTTGTCAGCCTTATGAAAACCACTGGTTTGCCGGAAAAGCTGTCGCCCTTTAAGTTTCCGCTAGAAAAGCTCTCCGTTGTGGACCGTCCGGCCTCTGCTGGCGTCTTCAAGCAAAATGTCGTTCCTGTTCCTATTTGCCTACCGCAGTATGTCTCCCTTCTCCCCTACGGTGTTGCTTTACTTAATCCATTCTTTAAATGTTTTACACTGTAGTTCCTGTTCATTATTCGTTTGATTTAGTTGCTGCTATTTTTGGCTGTTGCTTTTTTGTTCCTGTTTGAACGCATGAGTTGTGCCATGTAATAAATGACGGAGATGAACAATGTTCCGTACGCTAGTAGTCTATTGTTCTCCTGAGGCGATACGGGGATTCAGCGATAACGCAATACTCGGACGTAAAATTGGGAAGTATTGTGGAGAAATCGAGTGTATGTCACTGGAACCTCCAACACTACGCAAGATATCAAACAAAGTAATCTTGGAGAATCTCGATCCTTTACTTTATTTCACTTTAGCGGTGTTTTTGTGGAATGAAGTGGTTGCGAAGCAGCAGAGCTTAATGTATTTTCTGCGCTGTGTACTGTTCCAAGTACAAACTATGTGTGTCTTAAACCCACAACTCTGCCAACATAGTCATATCAGCGGTTTCAGTTCTTCTCAGCGATGATCTCAGCATTCACTGTGAATTCGATCTTGAGCTGGTTCAATGGTCGCAGCGGTTGGCTGTCATGGACTGGACTTGCCAACTTTGGTGTTTTCGAGGTGAATTCCCATCGGTTTTCTAGTGTTGGATGGTCACTGCCATCTTGCACGTTTTAGAACAAAAACTACAACATATGGGAGATTCCGTTTTTCCTAGCAGTTGGCGTAATTGGAGGTCTCACAGGCGCGTTGTTCAACAGTTTAAATGCCAGATTAACAGAGTTCAGGAAAAAGTACGTTTTATGTTTCCATGTGCTCATATTAGTATGTTAGATCTATGCATTTCATAGGTTTATTTCGAACAAATGGCAGCGGTTAATTGAATGCCTTCTGGTGGCAGCCGTGTCCGCCTTTACTGGATTTATTACACTTTTTCTGGTGGACGACTGTCAGCCTGTTGGAGTCAACCCGAATATCACTGAAGTAAACCAGGTTAGTGATATCAAATTCTTTTCTCTTGCGGTCTCCATCTAATCTATTTATATAGATGTGGTGCAAGAAAGGCGAGTACTCCGCTGTGGCGAAGTTGTTCTTTCAGAATCCTGAAGAAAGTGTGAAATCACTTTTTCATAGCCCTATTAGTGAGTTATCGCTTATTGGGTTAGATATTCCAGAGTAGATTTTAAGCGTAGCATTTGTGTGGTAATGCTTTTAGATTCATTTCGACCATGGACTTTACTAATCTTCTCGATCGAGTACTACGTTCTAACATTATGGACCTTTGGTTTATCGGTTCCTGCTGGTGTTTTTATACCAGCCATCCTCACAGGTGCAGCTTGGGGACGTCTATTTGGAATCGGTGTTGGTCATGTTTTTCCCTCCATTGTGAGTGAACCAGCTGCTTCTTTTCTTGAGTTTATCAGAAAAATCAATACTTCTTGTAGACAGGAATCGATCCCGGAAAGTACGCTCTGGCGGGAGCCGCAGCGCAGTTAGGAGGTATAGTGCGGATGACGATCTCTCTCACTGCTATTATAATGGAAGCAACGAAGGTGTATCACGTTCTTTTCTTAAGAAACATGTTTGCTTAAGAGGATTCGTTTCCAGTTAAGCAGAACTCCCATAAACTTCTTTCTCGCTTTTTCCAATTTCTTTCTTGCAGGTATCATCAACAGTTTTCTTTTTTTTTCACTCAATAATACCTTAGTTCTGTAGCCTTTAAATGTTGCCGCTCCCTTTGTCTTATAATTATACGGCTTTCTCTCTCTCCCTCTCTCTCTTTCTCTATCTATCTATCTATTTATTTATTTATCTATCTATCTATCAAACCCATGACTCCATCACTTCGGAGCGAGAACGCTACCACTGCACCGCCGCCGCAGTTGTTAACCAAGCTATGCGCCTGCAATATGAAGTCGACAACGCGAACATTACCGCCCAAAACTCGATGAGGAAATCTATTTGGCAAATTTGGTTTATATATTTGTATATCAGCGTTTCTATCTCTTTCATATAGCATAGGTTTCTCCTCGAACATCCTTGGAAAGCTGAAGGCATAAGCTAGTGACGCTAAAGCAGAAGTTGTCGGATGTATTTAGCTAGTACATCGTGTAGAATGTTTGATTGATGGGAAGCACAAAAACCTTCTTTAAACTCTTTCACATGGCATAGGGTTCGGTCTAGAGCTCAAGGAAAGCCGAAGGCATCATTATATACTAAAAATTTCCGCTCAGGTCACATCTCGTGATCGGCGGCTGATCTCCGAGGTCTCTCTCATTGCCCGGCTTCTTTTTCACAGGATATGAGAGCCACCTTCTCCAGCTGCATGTCGAGCATCCATTTGTAAAAGTTCGTAGGAACGAACAGTTTGCTCCTACCTGTTATTTATTTAACGAACAGTTTGCTCCCATCTGTTATTTTACTACATGCTTCGGCTCTTGCACTGGAAAATAGACTTGCTGGTGTTCATTCTCCTGGTGGGACTACTATCTACTGCTTTGTTGTTTGTACATTCTCCTCCACTTCTACTTGTTTTTTATATATGTTCCGTTTCTTCTGTTCTATTCTGGTGGCCTATTACGGAAACACTAATTAACCGTCACCGCTTTTTGAACACTGCTTCTGATGGATTGATGGACTTGGAGGGGGTTGAAAGATAAGTACTTTGATGGTCGGTTATGTTTTACTGTAAGTCCGTTTTTTCCGGTTGAGTGCGGAATGGTGATATGCCAGATACAGTTAAATGTCAGATAAGCCTTTGTCTTGATTGTTTCATTCGTTCCTTCTTTCTCTGCGAAATTTTTTTTCTTGTATTCAACGGCTTTTTCAGGACATCACATTCGGTTTACCAATAATGCTGGTGTTGATGGTAACGAAATGGGTGGGCGACACATTTAATGAGGGTTTATACGACATGCACATTGATATCCAAGAAGTTCCGATTCTCGGGTGGCATCCGCCGAAAATGAGCAGGAATATACTGGCTGAGTAAGATGCGGTGTGAGGGTAGATTCATGAACTTCCGTTCTCACTCTACCTTTCCAGAAAGGTGATGCGCTCGGATGTGGTGGCAATGGAGCGTCGTGAGCGCGTCGCACGTGTTGTGGCTGTTCTGCGAACGACCAACCATCATGGATTCCCAGTAGTCGACAGGATCGAGGAATCCACTCATTCCGCACTTCCTGATTATGGCCACCTCAAAGGAGTGATTCTTAGGAGTCAGCTGATCACGTTGTTGGAGAAGCGGGTGGGTGTTCTGGTTGGTTGGTGCGTTACTTGTGAGTTTGAATATGTTCGTAGAAATGATGATTTGAATTTCTACATGTCTCATCGACAGTGGTCGATGCATTCGGGCCCGAATGCATCGACCACTGTCGATGAGACATGTAGAAATTCAGATCATCATTTTCGCCTCCGATATACTCCGGCGAAACTTTCGCTTTGAAGTTTCTACACATAGAACGGCTTGCCCCATATTACCGGCCAGGGAACAATGATTAAAATGTAGCTTTAGAAACATTCTAAGTAGGTATCAATTAAAACGATGGCAGATACTTGTGAAGCAAAGGGCCCGTGGTGCCGTGGGGTTGCCGAGAAACATGTTAACGCGGCAAACCCACGGCATCATAGGGCCGGTACTTATGAAGCACCCGACCTCGGGTGCCGTGGGTTCCCGCGTTTCCGTTGCCGTTGCCGCGTTAACATGTTTCCCGGCAGCCCCACGGCACCACGGGCCCTCTGCTTCATAAGTACCCGATGGCATAGAGCTTAATCAACCTAGCTTCTCCTTGTTCTTTCGGCCTTTCGCTTTCGGACGATCGATATAGATAGATCTTTACCGTGCGACGAAGAAGTTGCATTCTCCTACGTTTCCTCTGCAAACGGTGGGATGCATTGGGGCTACACATTGCGAAGTAGAAATCTTCGCACTGGAGGAGGGGTGAAGTGTCCCTGAAAGAATACAGGGGCGTTAGATCACGGAGATTACTCTGACCCCTCTGAGGCGACAGCGGGTGCTGTCTACTAGGCTCGTTGCTGTTTACTGGAAATGCGTTCAAAATGTCATTTAAATCAAGTGCAGTAGTGTGACTTGCAGCTGTGGAATGTTATACTGTTTAGGCTTTCTACTCTGAAATGGATGGCTTCGAAGGCATTGGCCGGACTAGCACAGTTAAACTCAGCGACTTCTTCGATGAGGACGTGTAGGTTGCAGTTTCGCCTCTATCGAAGGGTGGCATCCATGTGAAGCTATCCTATCGAGCCGTCAGCAGATTTATAGACATGTAAATACGATTGCATAGTAGGTGAAGATGAGGAGCGGCCCAGTGTGAATGTGCGACAGCGTCGTCTAGTAGCGGTGGAGCGATATCGGCAACTTCTCTTCAGTCGGTATCAGCTTCGAAAGCTAAAGGCTGGAAGCGGAATAGATTTGATGGACTTACGAGGAAAACCTGACTGGCCTCTGAGAATAAGTAAACAAGCTCTGTGTGCTAGCAGCAGAGGTGGGCTGGTACCACAAGAGGTGTGTGGAAGGTTGTTGAACTCGCTCAATCCTGAGGATTTCTTTTTTCAAGTGCGGGCTTCAAACAGGTGAACAGTATTCCAGATAGGAGTGCATATGACTTATGGATACGCAAGAGTACTGCTTCATATGGACATTTTTTTAATCTCGACAGATCGGAAGCAAAACAGAATATTCATGATGTTTCATGCCTCGAGGTATTTAGGTGGAACTATTTATTGGCCTGATGAACAACAACTGGCTGCCACGCTTGAGATTGATGTCAAAATGACAATCTTATCAACTGGCGTGCTGACCGCTCTTCACTATCATAAACGGTTACGCCAAAACAACTTGACAACGGCGCAGAGGCAAAGGTTGAGAGAATTGCGTGGGTTAAGACCAAACGGTATTATACGCGTATCAGTTAGTGATAGGGGCGGTGAGTTTGTAGTTATCCCCAGACATTAGACAGGGAGATAACTGAACTGCATTTACAAGATAGGTCTACTTATCAACGTTCCACTGAGAGAGAGTTTTCATCGCAGTGCAGACGACTTAACCACATTTGGACAAACGTAGGGAAGTCTGCCGGTCTTGGTGAGAAATTCCTAAGCAGGCTGAAACTGGACAATCCAACTTGTCCTGTTTTCTGTAGTCTCATCATAACCCACAAACTAACTTCTAGTGACTTGTAGTCAATGTCAGCAGGCACTTACAGAATACGACCTATCATTAGATGCGAAGATGGGCCAACCGAGCGAATATCGTGGTTCCAAAATTGTTTTGTATGCCAGCTGTTGCGTATGGTCCCCTTCCACCTGACCAACACAATCAGGTTCCGTGAAATACTCCACAGTTCACGTTTTGATCCAAACTGTGTAGTCGAGTCATTTGACGTCACTTCGCTCTACACTAACGTTCAAAACGACCAAGTTCTTCAATCTTTATCTGCAATGCTTGATAGACATGGCAGCAACATCGAAATCTTTGGACTTACAAGGGAGCTGTCTGAACGGTACGCCGGAACGGCAAGAACGAGTACTATAGAATCTCCATCCCCCAAATAGTAACATAGCATGTTTTGTATTTGCCGAATTCTTGAGGCAAACGAGTAGGAGGGTGTAATCGTTCAGGGCCCGCAGAGCGAGTTTTCTACAGCAGCGCAAGATGTCGGTATCGTGGACTAGGTGACGCAGTGGTAAAGGAGCTGCCTCGTGTTTGTGAGGTTGAGGGTTCGGAACCCATACTACGTCGGGTTTTTGCACTTTTACCATGATATCGGATTTCCATAGAGATGTCCATATCTGGACTTGTATTTGGCTTCACAGTTCTTGCCCAGTGGTACTCCGCTGCAGCTCAAGCCTGGAATCGAGGTACACTCCACTTTCCCCAAACTTGTATAGGATAACAATTCTAATATAGCCAAGCCTTTTCCTCCGAAACGGTCTGTCCTCCCGAAAACGTTATAGTGCCTTCGCTGGTTAGTGGCGTCGTGACTTCGGCACAATCCTGTTCTGGTTGATACTCTTGGTCCTCTTCTTCCACTACCTTAAACTTCTCCAGTTCGTCGATTTCCAGCTGTCACAGTTCGAGATCCTGTAGGATACTTGCTATCCTTTCCGCCAGCTTCGTCTCGTCTCTCGAAGGGACAGCATCCAGTGGAGATTCACACTTCAATGTCAGTAGGTGAATGACCACTCGAGCGTTAGCAGACTTTGTAGAGTCAGCGTTGGTGAGAGGAGCTTGTTATGGCCGCACGACTTTGTAAGCATAACAGAGGCGGCAATATTGACTGAGGTAGGTCAAGTTGAAGATCATGTGGTCTCCTCCTACACTGTGAGTACACTGGTGGCACTCACCTCACCGACACTAATAAATTGCATTTGAAGCATTTTTCTAGCTTTCTGCCGCTGTTTCATGTTGTTCCTGCGTCAAAACTTCTTATATTGACAATGAGAACAATTTTTTGGAGTAAGAGTTGCATATAAAATCGCATTTGGCATATTTCGGACATTGCTGGTGAATTACGAGATGTCGACAAATAATAAGTAGTAAAAATATCTTACCGTAGCAAACTCTAAAAACAAGTTCAGGTATAGAGATCTCTATGGAATTCCGATACTATGGTAAAAGTGCAAAAACATGGGAACCGAACCCTTGACCTCACTAACATGAGGCAGCCCTATACCACAGCGCCACCCAGTCCACGACACCAGCATCTTGCGCTGCCACGGTAAGCTCGCTCTGGGGACCCTTAACCATTTCACCCTCCTACTCGTTTGCCTCAAGGATTCGGCAAAAACAAAACATTTTCTGTTACTATTTGGAGGACGGAGATTCTCCCTATAGTATTCGTTCTTGCCGTTCCGGCGTACCGTTCAGACCGTTCCCTTGTTAGTAAAAAGTGCATCTTGGATCTAATCAGGGAATGCCTTCGCTGCAACATGGTCAGGATCTTTCTTTTCACAGATCAAGGGATTAGCCATAGGTCAACGATTGCACCAGTACTTGCGATATGCTTCATGAGTAGAATTGAACAACCAGTACTGGAACGTTTGCCTTCAATGTACTGTAGTTATATCGACGATTGTTTCATTATAACATCGACACAACCCGAAATGGATGAGTTTTTTCGCATAATGAATGAATAATCACAGTGCATTAAACTCACGCGAGAGGTACCACAGAACGGTTGGCTTCCCTACCTAAACATCCTGGTCAGCATGTCTAATGGCATGACGAGCGTAAGCCCCAGTTTATACTTGCGCCGCCACGCGGCGCGGCACTGCCATCGCCATGGATGTCAATTTTTCGCGCCGCCCGGTCGATATCTATCCCGACCATCGTGGCGCGCCGCGCAGCTGCGCAAGTATAAACTAGGGCTAAAGTGGTACCGAAAGCGAAGCTCCGAGATTATCTTACTTCATGCCTGGTCTGCACACCCAGGATCTGTAAAGCGCGCCATTGTGGTCAGAACAGCGGGTTATTTAAGTAGAAGAGAAGTAGAACGACAGGATCCCTTGAAATTAGCTTCGAAAATTGCAGTTAACAACGGCTATTCAATACCCCCTTCATGTGCCACCTCATCGCGGTGAAGGGGTGAACATCATTTAGTGATGGCTAACGGCACAAATGGTCCCGCAGTACACGATGCTTTGTCGTGTATGGGCGGCTCTCATGTAACCCTGGCCAGGAACATGTGAGTAACCCGCCATGGCTCAGACAACTAAACCCGCGCCCCAGTCCTCCGCGCGCCGGAGGTGGACTTCTACGACGACGGTTGCATCCACCTCCGGAGAGGGGCCATCTACTCTCGGAGTTAAACTATCAGGACGTCATTGGAATCGGACGGACTACCGGAAACTCCCTCCCACCACGACACGGAAAGTGCATATTCGTCTGCACTTATAACTGTCGTTCGATCGCATCTGAGCAGGATCTTCGGACACTGCTTTACAGAAGCCGCAACATCAAATACGACGTTATCGCCCTGCAGGAAACGAAAGGCAGAACGGAAGCCGTAAGAAGGACCGACCACAACGAGCTTCTCATTATCGGAGCAAAGGTGGACAGAAAGAATATTGGCGAAGTTGGATTTCTCGTCAATTCAACAGTGCACCACCTAGTAGACTCTTACAAGATCATCAGTCCGCGAGTAGCTGTTCTTCATCTGGAAACCAAAGATCAAGGAACCATCTCCATCATAAATGGATATGCTCCAACATCTGCGGCCACAGATGAAAAAAGGAGGAATTCTACAAGCTGTTCGAAAGGACTGTCAACGACGAGAAGAGCTACTACAAAGTTGTCGTTGGTGACTTTAACGCTATCGTCGGTACGAATGATCACGACGAATGGAGGCTAGAACCACATGGAACTTCCTCAAGGAACGAAAACGGAGAGCGCCTGATAGACTTCCTATCCGCGTGTCGTCTCTACCATGGAAATTCTATGTTTAAGAAGCATTCAAACCGACGATGGACATGGGAAAGCCCAAATGGAGAAACACGTTCGGAGATCGACCATGTTCTTACAAACAGACGCTGGAGTCTGTTCGACGTCTCCGTGCTGCCTTCATTTGACACCGGCTCGGATCACCGTCTTGTCCGTGCGAAGCTGACTCTCAAAAAGAGGATGTTCAAGCGTGATACTCATAAACCGGCACTGGTGAGGATCCCCACATTCAAGTCTGAGGAGTTGGAGTATTCAATAAAGTCGTACGATTGGAATCTTCTTGAAGATCCATAGGAAGACTACGACCTTCTCTTCAAAGGACTGTTGAAATATGCTAGCAGCTCTCGCGAAGCCACACCACCGTCTGCTTCAAGACTCAACGCACATGCGATTAAGCTCTTGGAGCAAAGAAGAGCTGTTAAACTGAATCCTAATGCTTCCCATCTGGAAAACGTCACCATCTCGAAGGCCTGTCGAATTGCAATGAAGGAGTCCATTCAAGCCTACAGAAGATTGAAGCTGTTAGAAGCCGCTGGGAAAGGTTAAAGCATAAAGCGCTGCAAACGAGATCTCTGCGACCAGAAGGCAATAATGCCAGCCCTTGTGGATAAGGATGGAACAACACAAACGTCTCGAAGAGCGATGGAGACCATCGTTCAAGAATTCTACAAAGATCTGTTTCGTTCTTCCAGCACTGTCCCCAAATGCTTGATGCCACCAGCTGAGGAAGTACCTCCCATTCTGGAATCACAAGTTGCTCATGCCATCAGAAGGATGAAGCAAGGCACTGCTCCCGGACCGGACGACATTTCTGCTGACCTCCTTCGTGCGGGTGGCAGTGTCCTCTGCTCACTTCTTGCCAAGCACTTCAACCACTACCTTCGACTTGGTAGGATTCCGAACTCATGGAGGGAGTCGAAAACAGTTCTAATCTTCAAAAAAGGTCAGCAGGAGGATATCAACAACTATCGACCCATCAGTCTTCTCTCGGTTGTCTACAAGATCTTCACCAAGTTACTGCTCAATCGTATGGAGCGTTGCTTGGATGAGTATCAGCCAGTGGAGCAAGCAGGGTTTCGCAAGGATTTCTCCTGCATGGGCCATATTCAGACTGTCTCACAGCTCATCGAGAGGAGCCGCGAATACCACCTCCCACTTGTCCTTGTCTTCGTGGATTACCGGAAAGCGTTCGACTCTGTGGAAATCAACGCCGTTTTGAACGCACTTGAGCTCGCTGGTATACCATCGCCCTACATCCGACTTCTCGACGAATGCTTCTCGAACACATCGACTACCATCCAGCTGTTCGATCGAAAGCTTAAAATTCCTATCGGGAAAGGAGTACGGCAGGGAGACACGATTTCTCCCAAGCTATTCACAGCGGCACTCCAGGATGCCATGAAAGACTTGAACTGGGACGATAAAGGCTACCTTGTTGACGACGGTAAACGGATCAGCAACCTTCGTTTCGCCGACGATATTGTTCTCATCTCTATCAGCACGACAGAAGTCGAGGAAATGCTGAACGAGCTCAATGTGGCAGGTATGAAGATTGGATTGGACATGAATATGTCCAAAACGCAATTTATGGTCAACCAGTGGTGTGACACGGGACTCGTAAGGTTGAATGGAGTCGCTCTAAAACAGGTCGACTCCTACGTCTATCTGGGAAGAGAGCTGAACATGGATAACGACCTCGCTCCTGAAATCACCCGCAGGAGACGCGCAGTGTGGGCAGCCTTCAGTTCGATTCGCGAAGTCACCGGTCAGGTCAAGGATGCCGGCCTCAGGGCCTCGATATTCAACGCCTCTGTACTGCCTGCGATGTGTTACGCGACGGAAACCTGGACCGACAACAGGACAATCGCCAGAGCGATGCAAACCACGCACCGTGCAATGGAGAGATGTCTTCTGAGGGCAAGCCTTCGTCAGCAATGGCAAGAAGGCCTTCGAAGCTCGGAGCTACGGGAGAAGTCGCAATTAGCAGACCCGCTGCAGTACATGAAGAAGTCCAAATATTGTTGGGCCGGACACCTGCTTCGACGAAAGGACGATAAATGGAGTCTCCTTGTCACAGAATGGCTCCCGAGAGGCCATAAGAGACCACTGGGACGACCGCCAACGCGATGGGCAGACTCATTCTCAAGATCTTTCAGAGAGCGGAGTCCGCCTCACTGGATGCAAGCAGCCAGAGATCGAGCGGTCTGGAAGAGTTGTGGTCCCCGCTGAGAAGACCTCCAGCCGACAAAAGGACCATCAAAGTATCAAAGTAAGTAAGTAATCAATACCACTTCAACGCATCCAAAGACGAGGGGGTACCTTAATGTTACGCGGCGCCAGAACTTGGTTACCTTATATCTCACCTTTATCTCTGACGCGTTCACTGCTGCAGTTCGCAAATGTATTGTCCGTACGTTTCTTCAAGATGATGTTGCTATGGTCAGCATTCCTAATGACAACATTAGAAAGCAGCTGGTACGGGATAGACTCTACGACAAGCAGTGCCTGTCAGATGATTGTGTATTTGCCCCACTCTGCACTTGGAAATTGCGCAAAAAGCGGAGTGGTTTATCAGATCGAGTGCGGGACCTGTAATTGCACATACATAGGGGAAACGGGGAGACCTCTATATATTCGAATTAATGAACATCTAGCTGACAAAAGGCGTTGTAACATGTCAACTCCTTTAGGCAAGCATGGGGTCGAAGAGCACAATAGCGAGGAGTATGATATTAAATGCACGATTCTGGCGTACGGGACAGAGATTTCCTCTAGGAAAGCACTCGAGACGTTCTGGACTTCTTCCAGGAATCCAAGAATGAACAGCCAACAGTGTTTGCCCATAACGAGTGATCTCGCACCGTTTTCACAGCACTGCGAGCTCTGAGAATGACCAGGAGCGACCGCGCTGCTCTCAGTACTACTAATGTATGAACAGCGGGCTGTACAACTCATTCGCTGCTGGTCTACTAACGCCGAGTAGTAGCGAGTCGCTACACTCGAGACGGTGGAGCATCGTGTGAGTTCGTCTTCACCTTTCGGGTTTTCGTCTTGTGTTTCCGGCTTTGGGTCGAAAGCGCTAGCGCGTGTGAGGCGCTTGGTCGGGTAGGTTGTAAAGATAAAACCTCGAACCATTTTTAGGCCTCTGAAGACGACGACACGGTCGAAACGTCAGGCCAATAAGTAGTTCCACCTTGTAGCGTTTTTTCCCTGATCCAAAGAAACAGGAGGTGTGTGGTACTTGCACGAAGTAGACGAAACGACCGTAATAGTACTCTTACATTGCGAGATAAGGACGAACACTTTATTATTAACGATAGTTTACACACAAACAAAAAAAAAACTGGCGGACGATGAGAGGGCAAGGGAGGGGGATGATGGTGGCGGCGTCCGGTGGGGCTCCTCCAAAACTAACTACTCCGTCCGAACTCGAATGTGGGAGCCGCCCGATTCTTCCCGCCCAGGCGCGCTAAGATCAGTTGCGCTAGATCAGCGCTAGGCTCCCAGCGCCGCTCAACCAGTGCTCATTATTCTACCATACTGCGACAGCCGTCAACACTGCGCTTAATGCGCCCGCCGCTTCACCGGGAGGCCTTGACTACCTCTTTCTAACAACCTAACAACCTCGAGGCACATAAACATCATAAACAGTGATAACATCAATGCCGAGGCAAGGGCTTTCCACGTAAAATTCGAAAAAAATGAAATTCGAAATTTCGTAAATCGTAGATCGTAATTACGAAAAAACCGTCGTAAATCTTAAATCGTACAAGTTACCTGACGTGTAGTGAAGTGCAATTGATTCTTATAGTGTTTTCCGCTAGTGTTAATACAGGGTGATCTGGGATTAATACGTGTAGTTTCAGCCCGGGCTGGACAGTTTTCTTGCCAGACTTCTTTCCCTTTTTCACTTTTACTTTTCCTTCTGTCCAGACACCTCTCAAACCAAACTCTACACGTTTTGTCAAACTCGAAAAGTTCTTGATTCAAAAACTTTACCTTAACCTATGCTTGGTGTCTTAATAAACATATTTCATCGTTTGAATGGCCGTTAAATTTTAAAGCCCTTCGCTGTTCTTTAGATGCGTATAAACCTAGGATTTTGCAGAAGCAATAGTAAAAGTCATTATCAGAACAGAAATTTTTCAAAATCATTTCACCCTTCATTAACTCGGAGAAGACAGCAACTGCGCATGCAGTTAACGAAGATCTGGACCCAGATTCATCAACGACTTACAGCAATTTAACGGGGAAATTACAGCAGAAATTCCTGATAGCGCGGCTTGATATCAGGGATTTCGGCTGTAATTTCTTCGCTAAAGTGCTGTAAGTCGTTGATGAATCCTTCCCCTGGAGTTTTCTGCACGTAAGCTATTCAATTCAACCTCCGGTTCAAAGTTTCACAATATAATCATCCTATAATAGAATATATGAGGCAAGGTCACGAAGAAACTTTAAGATCCCATCTTCATCACTAACAAAGCGGGAGGGCGATACGCGTTGATAAGCCTTGTATGTGATGTTTGACTACCATATTTTTCACTAAAATGTGGAATGAGCGAGAACGGCAGAGAAACGCTTCGACGACACGCCACAGATGCTGTGGCGCCGATGTCGTCCCCGATGTCGCTTTGAAAATAGCAGCCTTCAGCAGCAACACGCTTCTGTAGGAATCACCACAAACCTTAATCGCCAAAGTTCCCCTAACTGTGCGGTCCAGGGGATTCATTTCCGAGTGGAGAAGCCGGGCAGCTTTGCATCTGCGTGCCCTTGTCTGCTTGTCGTCATCGGTCTTGTGAACAATTATTCTGGCAGGGCCATCGCTGGCCATTTTCATTGACCACTAATGGTTTTCGAGAGGCTATTTATCCTTTTGCGAACGAGGTCTTCATTCTTTTGGTAAAGGCTGAGAAGAGACAAGCGGGGCAAAGGCGTCCTGATGCCCTTTGTTTTTCTTATGAATTTTTTAGAACACAAGAGAACAAGAATCACACCCAAGAACCTTGAAAATTAAGTCGAAAAAGCAGTAGCTGAAACAGAAAGGAGGTGTTTCTATTTTTTTACGTACCCTGTAGTGACGTTGGTGGCATACGCTGTACATGACCACAATAGCTCAAATTTACAGGCAGCAGGACAAATCTGTGGATTCGCTCGGTTTGTCCAGCACGGACGAGCAGTGCTGGATGGATCTGGAGCCTTTCGCCCATCCTCATCCGCACCGCGTTCCCCTCAATGCCTCTCTTCCGTTCATTTTCCAGCTTTTCCGTGGGCTTGGACTGAGATACCTCACTGTTGTTAACGACGATAATAAGGCAGGTTTTTTTGGCCAACGATGCAAAGGTTTCGCTGATCAACATACCCCTTTTAGCTCCGCGGTATTATCACTCGAAAAGATGTTGCTCGGTTTCGAGAACGTCGTTCGAACAGGAAATACCAAGTGCAAGAACTTTATATTGCTGAAGACAGACCAAACTAATGCAGTGATTCGATTAAGTTTACTTGCAGACCATGCTTTTTTTTTTGCTGTAATTGTTGTTCTTGTTACTGGGTACTTCCACCTGTCATTTTCAGTTGACTGGTTTGATGGATTTGATTTTCCATTACCGTCTATTTTCATCACCCCACATAGTTAGAACTTCATACTTGCTCATATATTTGTACTTCTATTCCTTGTAATACCTTTTTTAACCTGGAAGCGTAGAAGTAGTTGTGATTTGCGTGGTGGTAGAAGCTTGAAAGTTTCGAATTTGGCATTGAACCCACGCTCTGTCTATCTTATAGTCATGCACTTAGCATCTAGCTCACTCGCTTTCAGATTTCCATAGTTGTTGTTTTTGAAGTGTTGTTTCTATGTGTGCAACAATTAGTGTGGGTTTTGAAGGTATCACTGATAGAATGTTGGTACTGTGCAGTAAAGAATATTTCACGAAATGGGTATTCAATGATGATCTGATGGCTCTCCTGCCCTGGGTACTCCACTCTCAGTTGAAGTCCTTGAGTTCTCAAACATGTCCAGAATGATGTTCAGGGATGCTGATTCTTCTGTTGAGTGTGGTTATAACCGGTTGTGTTGGCGAGTGGACTGTCGATTTGGAGTACTCACTGAATAGTGAGTGGATTTTTTTGTTTCATTTTGCCATTACGGTCCATGGTCTGCAATCAGGGAACATTTTAATTAAGATCTCAACGATGTCTATTCTCTTGGTAAGATTGAACTGCGACGATCTTTCGATGGGAACTACACTGGAAGCTTCCGAGCGGCGACAGATTGTCGCCTCGGTGAAAAGATGATTGCCGATCCTTCTTCTATGTACCAAGTCCTTGCGAAAAGCTCAACGTATCCGAAGGAGCAGCTGTTATCTTCCAGCAAAACAGTACGTTCTTGAAAATAGGGCAAAGTGCAGGGAATAAGTGCGCTGATTGTGGCTACACTCATTTTGTTCTGAACGGAGTTAGAGGTTTAGATGAATGATCGGCAGCTAATAATCCGTTTGGCACCCAAAGTTTTTTTTTTTTTTTTTTTGATAGAGGGCCCGTGCGCATACAAAGAACTCTGGGGTGTGGATTTCTTCGCGGAGAAGAGGAGAGCACACAACACAAAGGAAATTATTCATTTTTCGCTCGTGCACCCTCTGTCATATAAATACCCGTGGAAAAGGAAGCTAAAAAAGTCATCAAGACGTTACTGTGTCCCCATCCCCACACATCGCGCCGAGATTGGTAACTGCGAAGTCGCTATGATTTTGGAAATAATGGCATGATTTGTACCACTCATGGTACAAAACGCTCTCCTACCCGGTGTTTTCTTCGATGATCTCCGTTTTTTACAGTGCTCGAGGTGGCCCATTGATCATCGAGACCTACACCTTCTTGATATGACAGACAGATGTTCGTTAGATTCCGCGTAAAAATTAGAGTTATTCGAATTCTCTATGTTAAATTCAGCTCAAGTGGGATATGAAATTTGTAATTAGCATAATTTTGAATGTGAATTGGTGTTATAAGAGGCAGGGAGGCACTCCTTCCTAGGCGTGAACCTCTTTGATGTACAGCTCTTGACAGGATATCATGTTGCGGATTCTTTTCCGTGGTCCACACCAGCTATGGGATCCCGTTAGAATATGAAACTGTAGTAACAAAGAGGAGCTAAAAAGTCATTATCTCAGCATCTCAACACATTGCGCCCTTGAATTCATTGAAGCTTAGGTGTGTGCTCCTCTCCTATCTGCTCCTGATGTTCCAAGTCTAGAGGTCCTTCTCCTCCTATAGATTTTGTGAAAAAACCTAGAAGAAAACGTTAATTTTTTTCTCGCATATATATCATACTCTATAATAACGGGCTAAGCGATTAGCCATGGAGCACATCAAAAAATAGGGTCGGAAACATCAGGGGCGCGAAAATAGCAGAAAATACCCAGACGCCTTCTACATGCCTGGCGATGCCGTAGATGCACCGAACACGTCGGCAAGCATGCCTGACGATATCGTAGACGTGCCGAACACGTCGGCAACCGTGCATGGCGAGCCGTAGACGTGCCGAACACGTCGGCAACCGTGTTTGGCGATGCCGTAGACGTGCCGAACACGTCGGCAACCGTACCGGCGATGCCGTGGACGTGCCGAACACGTCGGCAAGCGTACCTGGGCATTTATATGATCATCGACGGGAGGCGTTCACAGCAGGGAGAGGCAATCGATATCGATCGATATTATCGATTTTCTGTGGATGTCGTGCAAGCGCCCTGAAACATCAGCCCTGGGGGTAATCGAGGTCGCTGAACACGAATCTGAAGTCGACCAATCGATATCGATCGATATTATCGATTTTCTGTGGATGTCGTGCAAGCGCCTTGAAACATCAGGCCTGGGGGTAATCGAGGTAGTTGAACATGAATCTGAAGTCGAGCAATCGATATCGATCGATATTATCGATTTTTCTGTGGATGTCGTGCAAGCGCCCTGAAACATCAGCCCTGGGGTAATCGAGGTCGCCGAACACAACTCTGAATCCCGTTATTGAAGTGTCGAGTGCCTTCATTCCATTTTGAGCCGCATTTACGATTTGTTTGTGGATGTCTTTCTTGCGGTCCGATCTCCTCGCCCCCGGGCTAATCGACGTCACTGAACTCGAATCTGAAGTTCATTTTTGAAGTATCGGTCGCTATCAATCGATATCGACCGGTATTACCGTTTTTTGTGTAGTAAAGGTGCTGTTACCCTACCAAAATCCAGGTTTGAATAACGCGCCATGTGCAGTTACACTCTTTAAGGTGCAGTGTGCCTTGGTGCGTGAAGTTTCGAAAATCATGGCTGAATATCGATTTTTCTGTGGATATCTTTCTTGCGGTCCGGTACTTCCGTCCTGGGGTAGTCGATGTCGCTGAAGGCAAGCGTGAAGTCCACATTTGAGGTGTCCATCGCCATCAATCCATTTGGGCCATATTATCGATTTTTTGTGTGGATTTAGTTAGTGGGCGGAGGGAAATAGGGGGGGGGGAGTGGTGAATTACGGCACGAAAACACGAAAATAGCGGAAAATACCCAGACGTCTTCTACGTGCCAGGGATTTAGAAGACGTGCGGAATACGTCGCGTGACGTGCCTGGGACTCAAAAATGTGAAACAGGCTTCGCTCAGCTTGTTTGGTGATTCAGATAGACGTGCCGAAAACGTCGTCCGCTGAGGATGGATCTGTGAGGGGGACCAGTAGCAGTAATGGGGGACGGTTTTAATAGGGGAAGACCAGTAGTGAGGAACCAATAGATCGCCCTATCATACCATATACTATACGTACTGCGAGCCTTTTGTACTCCTAGGTAGGGAAGAAAGCTGTGCAAGTAGAGCAGCTAACTTGATGTGATTCTCCTTAGCTTAGTGATAGTGCAACATCGCGCGAAGCGCGCAAGTGCGAGGAACGCCGATAGGCGTGACGGAGCACTTCTATCTATCTATCTATCTATCTATCTATCTATCTATCTATCTATCTATCTATCTATATATATATATATATATATTTTGGATCTGCATCTTGGATCTAATCAGGGAATGCCTTCGCTGCAACATGGTCAGGATCTTTCTTTTCACAGATCAAGGGATTAGCCATAGGTCAACGATTGCACCAGTACTTGCGATATGCTTCATGAGTAGAATTGAACAACCAGTACTGGAACGTTTGCCTTCAATGTACTGTAGTTATATCGACGATTGTTTCATTATAACATCGACACAACCCGAAATGGATGAGTTTTTTCGCATAATGAATGAATAATCACAGTGCATTAAACTCACGCGAGAGGTACCACAGAACGGTTGGCTTCCCTACCTAAACATCCTGGTCAGCATGTCTAATGGCATGACGAGCGTAAGCCCCAGTTTATACTTGCGCCGCCACGCGGCGCGGCACTGCCATCGCCATGGATGTCAATTTTTCGCGCCGCCCGGTCGATATCTATCCCGACCATCGTGGCGCGCCGCGCAGCTGCGCAAGTATAAACTAGGGCTAAAGTGGTACCGAAAGCGAAGCTCCGAGATTATCTTACTTCATGCCTGGTCTGCACACCCAGGATCTGTAAAGCGCGCCATTGTGGTCAGAACAGCGGGTTATTTAAGTAGAAGAGAAGTAGAACGACAGGATCCCTTGAAATTAGCTTCGAAAATTGCAGTTAACAACGGCTATTCAATACCCCCTTCATGTGCCACCTCATCGCGGTGAAGGGGTGAACATCATTTAGTGATGGCTAACGGCACAAATGGTCCCGCAGTACACGATGCTTTGTCGTGTATGGGCGGCTCTCATGTAACCCTGGCCAGGAACATGTGAGTAACCCGCCATGGCTCAGACAACTAAACCCGCGCCCCAGTCCTCCGCGCGCCGGAGGTGGACTTCTACGACGACGGTTGCATCCACCTCCGGAGAGGGGCCATCTACTCTCGGAGTTAAACTATCAGGACGTCATTGGAATCGGACGGACTACCGGAAACTCCCTCCCACCACGACACGGAAAGTGCATATTCGTCTGCACTTATAACTGTCGTTCGATCGCATCTGAGCAGGATCTTCGGACACTGCTTTACAGAAGCCGCAACATCAAATACGACGTTATCGCCCTGCAGGAAACGAAAGGCAGAACGGAAGCCGTAAGAAGGACCGACCACAACGAGCTTCTCATTATCGGAGCAAAGGTGGACAGAAAGAATATTGGCGAAGTTGGATTTCTCGTCAATTCAACAGTGCACCACCTAGTAGACTCTTACAAGATCATCAGTCCGCGAGTAGCTGTTCTTCATCTGGAAACCAAAGATCAAGGAACCATCTCCATCATAAATGGATATGCTCCAACATCTGCGGCCACAGATGAAAAAAGGAGGAATTCTACAAGCTGTTCGAAAGGACTGTCAACGACGAGAAGAGCTACTACAAAGTTGTCGTTGGTGACTTTAACGCTATCGTCGGTACGAATGATCACGACGAATGGAGGCTAGAACCACATGGAACTTCCTCAAGGAACGAAAACGGAGAGCGCCTGATAGACTTCCTATCCGCGTGTCGTCTCTACCATGGAAATTCTATGTTTAAGAAGCATTCAAACCGACGATGGACATGGGAAAGCCCAAATGGAGAAACACGTTCGGAGATCGACCATGTTCTTACAAACAGACGCTGGAGTCTGTTCGACGTCTCCGTGCTGCCTTCATTTGACACCGGCTCGGATCACCGTCTTGTCCGTGCGAAGCTGACTCTCAAAAAGAGGATGTTCAAGCGTGATACTCATAAACCGGCACTGGTGAGGATCCCCACATTCAAGTCTGAGGAGTTGGAGTATTCAATAAAGTCGTACGATTGGAATCTTCTTGAAGATCCATAGGAAGACTACGACCTTCTCTTCAAAGGACTGTTGAAATATGCTAGCAGCTCTCGCGAAGCCACACCACCGTCTGCTTCAAGACTCAACGCACATGCGATTAAGCTCTTGGAGCAAAGAAGAGCTGTTAAACTGAATCCTAATGCTTCCCATCTGGAAAACGTCACCATCTCGAAGGCCTGTCGAATTGCAATGAAGGAGTCCATTCAAGCCTACAGAAGATTGAAGCTGTTAGAAGCCGCTGGGAAAGGTTAAAGCATAAAGCGCTGCAAACGAGATCTCTGCGACCAGAAGGCAATAATGCCAGCCCTTGTGGATAAGGATGGAACAACACAAACGTCTCGAAGAGCGATGGAGACCATCGTTCAAGAATTCTACAAAGATCTGTTTCGTTCTTCCAGCACTGTCCCCAAATGCTTGATGCCACCAGCTGAGGAAGTACCTCCCATTCTGGAATCACAAGTTGCTCATGCCATCAGAAGGATGAAGCAAGGCACTGCTCCCGGACCGGACGACATTTCTGCTGACCTCCTTCGTGCGGGTGGCAGTGTCCTCTGCTCACTTCTTGCCAAGCACTTCAACCACTACCTTCGACTTGGTAGGATTCCGAACTCATGGAGGGAGTCGAAAACAGTTCTAATCTTCAAAAAAGGTCAGCAGGAGGATATCAACAACTATCGACCCATCAGTCTTCTCTCGGTTGTCTACAAGATCTTCACCAAGTTACTGCTCAATCGTATGGAGCGTTGCTTGGATGAGTATCAGCCAGTGGAGCAAGCAGGGTTTCGCAAGGATTTCTCCTGCATGGGCCATATTCAGACTGTCTCACAGCTCATCGAGAGGAGCCGCGAATACCACCTCCCACTTGTCCTTGTCTTCGTGGATTACCGGAAAGCGTTCGACTCTGTGGAAATCAACGCCGTTTTGAACGCACTTGAGCTCGCTGGTATACCATCGCCCTACATCCGACTTCTCGACGAATGCTTCTCGAACACATCGACTACCATCCAGCTGTTCGATCGAAAGCTTAAAATTCCTATCGGGAAAGGAGTACGGCAGGGAGACACGATTTCTCCCAAGCTATTCACAGCGGCACTCCAGGATGCCATGAAAGACTTGAACTGGGACGATAAAGGCTACCTTGTTGACGACGGTAAACGGATCAACAACCTTCGTTTCGCCGACGATATTGTTCTCATCTCTATCAGCACGACAGAAGTCGAGGAAATGCTGAACGAGCTCAATGTGGCAGGTATGAAGATTGGATTGGACATGAATATGTCCAAAACGCAATTTATGGTCAACCAGTGGTGTGACACGGGACTCGTAAGGTTGAATGGAGTCGCTCTAAAACAGGTCGACTCCTACGTCTATCTGGGAAGAGAGCTGAACATGGATAACGACCTCGCTCCTGAAATCACCCGCAGGAGACGCGCAGTGTGGGCAGCCTTCAGTTCGATTCGCGAAGTCACCGGTCAGGTTAAGGATGCCGGCCTCAGGGCCTCGATATTCAACGCCTCTGTACTGCCTGCGATGTGTTACGCGACGGAAACCTGGCCCGACAACAGGACAATCGCCAGAGCGATGCAAACCACGCACCGTGCAATGGAGAGATGTCTTCTGAGGGCAAGCCTTCGTCAGCAATGGCAAGAAGGCCTTCGAAGCTCGGAGCTACGGGAGAAGTCGCAATTAGCAGACCCGCTGCAGTACATGAAGAAGTCCAAATATTGTTGGGCCGGACACCTGCTTCGACGAAAGGACGATAAATGGAGTCTCCTTGTCACAGAATGGCTCCCGAGAGGCCATAAGAGACCACTGGGACGACCGCCAACGCGATGGGCAGACTCATTCTCAAGATCTTTCAGAGAGCGGAGTCCGCCTCACTGGATGCAAGCAGCCAGAGATCGAGCGGTCTGGAAGAGTTGTGGTCCCCGCTGAGAAGACCTCCAGCCGACAAAAGGACCATCAAAGTATCAAAGTAAGTAAGTGCAACACCACCCCCTCTCTCGTTAGAGCGGTCACACCTTAACATGTCATATGCATCGCACAAGCTACCAAGTAGAGCGTTTTCGTCTATATTCGAATTCAGCCAAGTTTCAGTAAATGCAACGACACTAATACGTGACTTACTCAGCAAAAAGCGTAGACCGTTAATGTTTCTGGCAAATGAACGAATATCTGCTAGGTAACACATTGGACGAGTACCTGATGTGCAGAAGGAATGGTTACAAGCCGTCAGTTTTCCAGAGTTGGCCGATCAGATGAGTGCGAAACAACATCAGTAAAGACCATTGGCGATTCAGATGAGCACCGAGAAGGGATAACATGATCTTGCGATGCACCACGTTCATCATTTCCTAAGCGCCGTTCTTTTCTAAAGCTCCTCTCTTCCTGTGGCAATGAGGGGCGTATATATACCCCTTTGTGAGACAAGAACCTCCGCTTGGACTAGCACTTAAGGACTAACCTTTGGAATCGGCTGGTGGGCAATACAACCTTGAGCAACCTAGGTCTGTTATCGTTGGGTCTATCGTCGGCGACGACGATGCCTCTACCAGAAGAGGCACCAGCCGTCCACTGTACATGGGCGGAACAGGTCACCATGGCCAGAAGATAGCGGCGTACGCAGAGTGCTCCTATGCAGTTGTGACGAATGTTCCTATCTCCCCTTCCTTCTCATTTCATATAAATGATTAACCACTGAACCATCTAGAATTGTGTACAGAAGTAGAAACGCGTTACTCCTCTAACATTTCGCTATCTGTACCTCTCCCGCTATCCGTACAACGGGTATAGGGTCTCCCTATACGGTATACCGTTTTGGGGAAGCATTTCACATCATGAAAGTATAAGATCAAATTAACACAACCAAAATCGTAATTGATTCTGCCGAAGGCACTATTGAATCAGGATTCAGAAGCACTTCTTATGACCAAGGAACGTTTGTGGTCAGGATCACGAGTAAAGTCATCTTTCAGCTCCGACGATAAGGCAATTGAGAGGAGATATTTACATCGTGGTCAATTTTAGTCGACATCAGTTTCCTTTCTTAGCTTACGGCCCTCCTCGATAATCTCCAGTCCTCTTGCTTATCTCTATGAGCAGTCTCTCCGTCTCGACTAGCGCGTCAATAATCATCCGCACGTATGCTGGGACGTCGCTAGGGGGCAACGAGTCCAGGCGTTCAAACGGATCACTCGGATGGCATCGGGCTCGTGGAGAGTCGGACACGCGAGACTGTTGACGGCTGGAACAGAGCTGGAGCGGGAGGGCGAAAAACCATGACACGAGCGATAACAGTAACCAGCGCAGTCGATGGTCACGATCTTGCAACCGACAACGATGACCTATCGACTGGCCGGTTGAGCTGTTTTGAAGAATTACCGTTAATAGTGGCGTAACTGATTGAGCGAATTCACTCCCCACCACTAGGAATGTACGTTGGCAACGCGAGGCGTGGATGCGACCGAGCAGACGCAGTGAAGAAGAAATAACAGCCGGTGAACAAGTGAAGTGCCGTAGGTCGACAGAGCGTGGACGGATGCTGCCGCATGACGACGCTCGCCGAATATTCAACAAGATCATGACAAAGGGTAGTCAATCGGTGCACTCTCCATCTGTGGCCACAACTTTTCTCCAACGATTAAGCAAAGAGTTCATTGCATTCTCCCAGAAAGAAGCTGTCCTGCTGCCGATCCATTCATCGATTGCAAACTGAACTTCTTGACGTCGCGAGCATAGTTCGTTCCTTAAAAGTGAGTAATACTTCTGAATGCCGCATAGTCGCAAGGGCTGATATCTGATGGATACGCGGGATGTGCCGCGATTTCAATGGACTCCCTCCTTATCGTCTCCTGTGTTCGTTTCACTCGATGCGGTCGTGCATTTTCCATGGACACCCGAATAGTACCGAATTTCTGGTACTTCTTAAGCACCCGAGAACCACCCGTGTAGTGTTGTCGTACATGCACCACTTCTCATCCTGAGCGACAGTCGTGCTTAACCACGCAGTTGTTCTTGAACGTTGGGGTTATTCTGACAGGTGACCACTCGCTTCTGAGACGGAGTCACTGCATGCGGGATTATCCAGGCAGGACTGCCCTTCTTCCGCTTTGTTTCAGGTAACGATGACGGTGCTACGCGGAGTACTGGTAGTCTTCGATATCGCTCTTATGCTTCTGGCAGGTCATCTGACAGCTTCAAGTACTCGCCGTTTGTTCGGCCCTATCGGCCTTCCAGTATGCTTCTTGTCCGTAATGCTGCACATTCTCTTTCGAAAACGATTGAACTAAGTTCACACGTTGACTTGTTTCCGCCATGGCCCAAAGGGCGCGCACATTAGGATGAGAACCAATAGGAGACAGCGGGGCGGAGTTTGTCACCACTAGGCCGCATATAAGAGCGCCCCATATAAGCCGTCAGAGTCAGTTGCCGCTGGAGCACACGCGACCGGGGAGCCGCCAACCGCCGCCGCCATCGCCTCGGAAGGACTTCGCCTTCGACTCGCCGGCCGCCTCGTCTTCACCGTCTTCTTGTATCGTGTCTACCTATTGCTGTCTACTAATTGCCGGTTGTTGTTGTGTAATAAATTGTCCATACCTGACGTGTGCTTGGTTTCGACGTCTAAACGCTGTTGTATTGGAGTAGGATCTCCGTGTATTACAGACTTGCTGCAGGTTTCTGGACCTAACAAAGCAGCGATAACTTTGTGAGCTGCGTATGCAGACAATTTAGAGAAGATGCAAGTCGCGACACGTCGATTTCTCCTTCATTTTCAAGAAATTGCTAAAGTGCGGGCAGTAGGCCGATAGAGGTAATCGATATGCAACCTCCTCTTTGGATCTTGTATAAAGAAGTTGTAACGCGCGAAACACTCATGGTTCAAATAGCCGAGAAAATTATGGGACACCCTGATAATTATGTTTCTTGCGTTATATACGCTGAACATATCTGTCAAGTCCGGATCCGGCGCCCCTCGGACCCCCAGTGTCGATCGGTGTAGATATTTCTCTTACCGTCGGCCCTCTCCTCCTTCGGAATGCTATTTCCTACGGACCCCTCTCCTTCGCCATGGCCGGGGCCCGTCCGAACGAGGCTTGGGGTGATCCACAGTGATCGAGTGCGGCGGGAACCGCACCGCACCACTCCCGAGCGTCCGCGGCGCCAGCTCAAGTGCACTCTCACAGAGTCCTCGCTACTACTCGACGGCGGATAGCCGATTAGGCCACTGGGGCCATTCTTCTTTATCTTCGTCATTGCGTTCGAATCTTCTATCACGCCTTCGTGGGGAAGGGTACTCCCCTTTTACGTAGAGGGATCAAGGAGCTTTGTGTGCACGCAGTCGCGGGCGTGGGTTTTCATTGTCGGGTAGACCCGACGTACTCGAAACCTTATTTTCCTGCTCACATCGCTCAGCGGGACGGCACTAGGTGCCTTCCCTCCAGGTCTGCGGTCGGGTTAGCTGATTTTCCCCTTCCGCACAGCGTAGGTACTTTCGCTACGTGTAGCGAGCAAGGGTCCCAGTACCCTTGACACCTTTTGTGCTCCACTCCTAATCATTCCCTTCATCCTCTCCCACTGTTTCGGCTCACATAACTAAATCATCACTCCGTCCAAACTTGTACCCAGCCGCACACTTCACAGCCGGCTTTGGGTCACCAGTGGCTAACCACAGTTAGCACAACTCCCCCTTCCGTGTCATAGGCTAACCACAAGCCTACACAGTAGGGATACCTGCTGGGTGGAGACCCACTAAATTAGGGGAAGAGGATAGGTAAGCACTAAGGGCTTAAACACCCGGTCCCCCCTGTAGTGTAGACTCCCCAGTGAGTACAGGCAGGAGCTGCGCATCCGCCTCCTGACCTGGTTGTGACGAGTTTAGTCGGCCCGAGTTTTAATAGGCGATAGCGTTAGTGAGAATTTAGGGGGTGCACCCCGGGCGTAACTTCACCTAGTTGAGAGCCTAGTATTAGCAGTCGGCTGGCGACTCCCTGGTGGCGTTGCCCTAGCCTGACCTACTAGGTGGGCTTTTTATTGGTACCCAACGTGCCTTCTCTCGCCCCGCATTCCCCAGGTTCGGGCTACGCAGCGTCCGCTGCATGGTAGTCGTCCTCTCTGCTAAGTGAGATCGGTCCTTGAGGAATAGGTAAGCACCTAGTTGAGTTGGTCTCCACCTGGTGGTTGACCCTTGCTCCTCCATCGTCCCATCCGCCATAATCGCGTGAGTGGAGCCCAAAGGGAGTCAAGAGCGAGTCAGCAGGTTGGTTTCCAGACCTCAGTGATCGGATGAGCCCCAGTTGCATTCTCACGTACTAACCAAGCTCTGGTGATGATATTTAATTCTTTTGAGTGCATTTAACCCGTTTGAGTATATTTAATTCATTTGAGTCCACTAGCATTTACTCCTTTTAAAGCCATTTTGATAACTTCCTCATTTATTGTCGCGTTCGTTTCGAAGTCGTTGTTTCGCTGTTCCGTATTTGTGTTTGTTTTTAAGTTTATCATAAACTTTATAAAACCTACGGTGTAACTACCGTCTGACATACGGTTCAGCCGTTGGATACCTAGAGGGGTGATAAAGGAAACGTAGGGGACCTTAGGTAACCTTTCTGAGTTGTCTAGTCGGAATAGGTACCGGTAACTTTGGAAGAACTTAATTGAAGAAGATCATCACCATGTCGGTAGACATGCACGGCTAAAGTGCTTCTATAAGCCATCTGCCTGTTCGCTTAGCGACAGCGCAGAAGGCAACCGACTAAGTTCTCCGGGTGGAGAAGCAGGCAGGACGGCATAAATAACCCTGCACCCACCTGCGGACTGAGTCGGGAATCGACAAGTATGTCGTGTACAACTTTATACACTATGCCAACAATAACAATAACAGAATCGGCAGCATCCATACTTCCTCCCGCAACTCAATCAAATTATAGTCCGCCCAACTTGATATATCAAAGTTTATAAGGCCATTGAGAATATTGCTGATCAGATGCACCTAAACCTGCAATTGACCAAGTCTATGATAGGTGCGTTGCTTCCCAAGACTTGAGCTTGTTTTGTAATCCTAGTTTTATTGTTTTGCTCTTGAGTTTTTCTTCTGTCTTCTTTCCCTCACTTGTGGTTGTGTTGCCCAACTTTCCTGTTCTTATCGTCTTTTTATACAATGTGGACTTAGATCTGCGTCCATGAGTAAGTAAATAAATGAATAAAACCGCGCTCCCGCACTTCAAAAAATTTTAATTAATTATTTTTACTAAGAAAATATTTTCTTACAACATTTCAAGCAGTGTGTTTGCTTATTGGACATGCGAAACAAAAAATTTCAAAGAAAGTTATACTAAGTTTTCCTTAAACAAAAGCATGTTCTGACTGTGTTGAAGAGTCTTAGCTTAATCAGGAAAACGCTCGTTTTGGTGCGCAAGTTGTTCAGCTTGATTTCAAATATGTTAAGCATGCTTAAAATAATGTCCGATTTTGTTTAAAGTGTCCAAGTTGATGCAAAAAATGGTGTGTAAAAGGATTCCATTGTTAAGCGGGTGTTGGATAATTGGCGTGCAGTTTGATGCAGTTCAATAACTTCAAAACGCGATCAAAACAGAATTTCCTCTAGCTAGTTTGGTCTGGGCCGCAAGAGTCGCAGCTTTTTCGCTGCCGATGATAGGTAAATGTTCTCGTGGAGCTGTCTTCGTGTGGTAATGTCGCATAGTTTAAATTTTTTCAAACGATGAGGGTTATTCTTTGACACGTAGTGTATCATTATACTAACTCATGCATTCAAACCCAGTCGACCTCCGTACTCCTATGATGCATAAGGTGCATACGAGGTCGTCTTTTCAGGCTAGATATTCTCTATTAATTTCAGTGCCTTCTGCTGCAGTCGAATCTGTTCCACTACTTCTGGGTGTCAATTGACGCGGAACGACAGCTAGTTCAGTCGTTTACAGTCTTTCCAGACGTAGTGGCAGCTGGTGACAAGTCACTCGACCCATCTTTTGATTGTGCTCAGCTGCCACCCGTAGCATCTGTGCAGCCGAATGCCATAGTGCGTGTGAAAAGCAAAGGAGTGCTTCCAACGTGAGCATGACTTTCGTTGGAGCATGCTGAACCTCTTCACTCATTTTATTGGACTCCATTTAGACCGGACACTCAGCTGTTCGTTCAAATGATGGAACGTGAACGTCGAGCACGGCAGCATGGAGCGGAAGCAGACGATCGTAGTTTCTTGGGAAAATATGTGGGTGATATTTGTGCTCCTTCTTTTGATTCTTACAACGGAAATGTCTGAAACGTATGGCGGCGGAGCGGCAGAAGTGAGTCACTAAGGAAGAACCTCCGCCCATCATTTAGTGTTGAGCAAGTTTCGTTGTTGCCGAATCATTAAGACAAACGAGTAAGGGGTCCTCAAAGTTCACTGTGGAACTGCAGCAGCAACTCCCCATTTAATTTTATTCAGGCATGGTTTACAAGATTATCACACGCGTAAAAAAACAAGAATATCACAAGAAAGAATTACGACAGCATACAATCTACAAAAAGCTTTTTCGAGCAAGAACATGTCTAAAACGAGACATAAACATGTTAATCACGCTTTCATATCCACCAGTAAGTAGGTTGAGCTCCTTTAGATTTCGATACTTGAGACAGTTTGACCTAACTTGATACCTATCAGTTGTTTATGTATAGACGTGCAATGTATACACATGAAAATCGAAAAGGGAAATGAAAAACGAGAACATAAGGCAACTATGATGGTGTTACGTGCGGTCAAACAGCGCCGGTAGTGTAAGGAGAACATCGCTGCCCGGAAAGCAGAAGATGCGGGTTCGAGTCCCGCCTGGCGCAAGAGTTTTGATCGCAACAAAGCATCCTGTAACAACATGCAGCCTCCCTACCAACCGCTCCAGGCTTAAACAAATGTGTTAAAACATTGTTAGTATTAACCGGTACCATGCTGATATCAGCGGCCGGCCCATCCCGTATCGCGGGTGGGTGCTGACAGACCTCGAGGATATCGCGGATGTTACGTGCGGCCAAACAGCGCCGGTGGTGTAAGGCGAACATCGCTGCCCGGAAAGCAGAAGATGCGGGTTCGAGTCCCGCCTGGCGCAAGAGTCTTGATCACAACAAAACATCCTGTAACAACACAAGGGAAATAATAACACTAACAGAGACCATGTGAGGCAACTAATAACCTAACTGTAAAATGACCAAGGAAAGTTTGAAGAGACAGTACGGTCCTACAATTGCCTCATCTTCGTTAAGTAATGTGCTGAACACCCATAGGTTTCCATACGTAAGAATTTGTCATGACTTCCGTGTCACGGAATCATACTTCAGTAGTCGGTTGAGGGCTTGCCAGCCTGCAGGCACGATCGATAGACTGATCGCCCTCCGGAGACTGTATATAAACAGTTGCATCGGGGCAGCGGCATGTTCGATGCTCAAGCTCGAAGCTCGACGCTCAACGCTCTTCTCACCTCGCCTCGCAAGCTCCTGCTCAGGCGCCTCGGCGCCTCAACTGGCCGTCGCGACGGTCTGGACAGTCCAGTCTGTCCGAGACCCGATCCGAGGCCCAAGGACGGTACGAAGAGGCTCAGGGTCAACATGACCCAGCCTAACTCACTAAACAACTAAACTAGAAGTGTAGAGGCCAACAGGCCTACACTAAGAGGGACAAGACGATTAAAACTAAAAACATAACTTAAGAATATCACGAAGTGTTCGCCCCTATTATGTATCGTTCTCAAGCACAGTAAGTGATGAGTAAAGACTACATGTTGTTACAGGATGTTTTGTTGCGATCAAAACTCTTGCGCCAGGCGGGACTCGAACCCGCATCTTCTGCTTTCCGGGCAGCGATGTTCGCCTTACACCACCGGCGCTGTTTGACCGCACGTAACATCCGCGATATCCTCGAGGTCTGTCAGCACCCACACGTGATACGGGATGGGCCGGCCGCTGATATCAGCATGGAACCGGCTAAGCTGAAGACCTTACTAGTAACAATGCTTTAACACATTTGCTTAAGCCTGGAGCGGCTGGTATAGAGGCTATATGTTGTTACAGGATGTTTTGTTGCGATCAAAACTCTTGCGCCAGGCGGGACTCGAACCCGCATCTTCTCCTTTCCGGGCAGTGATGTTCGCCTTACACCACCGGCGCTGTTTGACCGCACTGCTTGATGAGTAAAGAAATATGAGTAGTCTCAATCGGCCATATGAACCACCAAAACGAAATGGATCGTGATGCAATCCAAACGTGATTGGACCTTGTCTGAGATCTTGTGTTGTATTTTGTTGAATTTTTTATCACATGCGCGTAACGAGTGCGTGTGACAGCGAGACTAAAACACAAGATATGACACAATAACAGTAAAACACAAGATGTGACACGAAGACATTAACAGAAGGCGAGAATTTACTAAAATTCCAACTGAACTTGGAGATATAGAGGCTGGTCAACAATTACAATGAGTAGGGAGAATGAATTTGAAATTGAACGTTTTTTTCAACCTTCAGTATTCAAACACCTTCTTATGGATAAAGAGATTTGCCCGCACTGCAGTCTTCACTTCCGGGAACACTAATCCATGCGTCGCACGCGCGTCTCTCAGCGCTACGAAGGATAATACGGTAGTCTATACCAGTTACTCTCATCATTTCCAAATGAAACTATTTTGAACTGCCCTCGAAAGCTTAAAAGTATGCCTAAGATGTATGACTTAATTCTATCTTTAGGTACAGCTAATCCCGAGTAAACAACCCTACATAATCTTTTGTGGACATCAACTGACGGGTAATTTCGAGGTGTACGCTAACATTTTACTGAAATAGAAAAAAGAAAATAAATTGGAATACAAAATTAGACTGCAATCGAAAGGAAAAATAAATCTCAGTTAACCTTCAGTTTCCAAACTGTACGGAGTAGAAAATAAATATACTGCTTTCAGTGGATGTACATCGTTCCTGTGGTGGTGTTCGTTGTGATATCAAATCTCATGACGCCGGAAGGTGGAAGCGAGTGATAAGCATTCTCTCTGACATAAAATCAGGCATTCTATGCTTTACTTGTATTATAAGTGCTTGCTCAGTTATGCCGTTCTATTCTAAAGTGTTTTGTCTCCGAATATTCTATAACTGTTCTATGAATGGTTTGACCGTGATTGTTTCATTATTCAGTGTACTTCAGTAGGTCGCTTCTTAAAGATCGTGGCGCTGTTTGTGGTAACATCGTTTCCTTTATAAATTGTTTTTATTTGATGCTGTTCTCTTAGCGGCTCTGTTCCGGCCTAATACCGCACCAGTTTCGAATGTTGTTATGTATTGCAAAAACATCAGTAGAATTTGTGCCGCTTTCCTCATGGAGTGAACAACGCGGTGCCGCGGCGAAATTGTGCACGCCACTCCTCCAATCACGGAACCGGGTAGGAGAACAAGGCATTCTTACTAGGGTATCACGTTTTCAAACCTTTACCGTAATTACAGTCGTTGTGGGACCATCACGTTTCTGGATCCTTGCTGGCATTATGCCAACTCCAGGGTGATCAATATTGAAGCTCCGTAGCTACTAGATGGGAGGTTTGGTGAGGCGGTTTTGGACGAAACATCTCGGTAGTTGTGACCACGTATCACTTAACCCATTGACGACTGTGCGGCGAACCGCGTGTCTGGCGCGTGGGACTGCGCGGACGCTCGAATCTCGTGAGATCATACTTCACGATATTCCAGATGAAGCTCCCTCTCCAAGGGTTAACACATATTGGAGAAGGCCAGAGGAGGTTCGAAAGCAGGGCGTAGAAGATGTGTTTGCTTTTGAGAAAGTCTGCAAGGAAAAAGAGGCGCATGTTCGCCACGAATAGTGCAAAGAAGTTGACCACCGATGTAGCAGGTGTTTGAAATATTTTGGTCTAGATTGTTTTCAAAATTTTCACAAGAAATCTGACTAATTATTTTTTTTTTGGGGGGGGGGGCGGGCAGTCGTTCGGTACACCGTGCTGCTCGCCGCCACTACCCGCCCTGCCCGCGCCGCCCTATTTGGACAAGTTTGCTGCGCGCGAAACCGTGTTAACTTGCGTGACGTCGTCCTAAAACCTAACAGCTGGTAGGAGACGATTGGGAAGCGCATCTCGGGGAACTCTGAAGTCTTTTTCCAGTCGGTTCGATTATGGAGGCAGTTGAGGAAAGGAGAACGTCGCTCTTCTCTCTAGATTCTTTCAATTTTCGCCACAATTCTTCAAATTTTCGCCTCAATTAGAGACTATGGGTGATTCCGGTCAGGAGTTCTACATTGAAGGCTTATCCGTAATTGTGCGCAAAGCCGGCTCACCGTCCTCTCTTTCCAAAGATCAGGGGCCTATGCTCGTGCTCCCCCATTGGGGGAGAATCAATCAATATCAGCATATCTTATCACACCCCGATCCCCCATCGGGGGAGACTCGGGGTAGACGAGCATACGGCCCCAGACAATTTTCCTTGTGGACATATCTCGCTAAGATGTTGCTGTACCTGTCGGAAAATGCGGACGACGCCTCAGTACTGAGCAATGTGGCGGGACCTGAAGAAAGCCTTGGCGCTGCAGCTGAAAACTCCTTTCCTCCAAATAAGGTGAACAAGATTCTGACTGTTGTCTTAAGAACGAAATCAGTTCAGGATAGAGCTGCAGAGCCAAGGGAAGTGATTAGAAATGCGATGCCTCCATGTGAAGGCAGGGACCCGGACATCGGCGCAAATAGGGTCCGGGGGGGGGGGGTCAGCGGAGGAGAGCACAGAACACAGCTACAGCATTATTTGTTTGTTTTCTTTACTATCAATGTGCCTTGTCTCGTTTTCTTGATGTTGGTGACACTTTTTTTGGTTGACCCCCTTACCCTATTTGCGCCCGGACATCTTGTCCTCGGCGCGCCCTTCGCCCCGCCCCTTTCTGAGGACGGTGTACCCACAACGACTCTCCGCCATTATTTTATGCATGACCATTTTTGTAAGGTCTAAGCAGCTATTTGTGAATAGTGCGATTTTTGTGAAGCTTAAATAGTGGGTAGTGTTGATTATTTACTTTAGTCAATGCTTAGAAGTAAAAGACTCCCGGATGACAGTGCAGTAGCATTGCTAGGCTCCAACATATCTAGTGAATACTCGCAAAGTGAGAAAAAGCGAGAAATGGGCCGCAACGAAAAGTTCTATAACCGCCGGCCGAAATCGGCCCGCGCGGTCGTCAATGGGTTAGGAACAGTTGTTGCGAGACCATCACGACGTTTGTGGATCAACGCTGAAGCCATGCAGACTTGACATCCTACAAGCATATGTGCCCAAATTTTGCACACATATTTAGAATCATTGGGCGAATATTTAATTGGGCGCGTGTAGCGCAGTCGGAGGAGGCGCGACTGTCGCGTGCACCCGATACCAGGTTCCTGGTTCGGATTTCCCGCCCAGGCCAACCAAGCCTTCCATCCCTCCGGGGTCGGTGAATTGGTACCAGACTTGTCTGGGAAGGATAAAGCGCTGACTTGTTCATCGGCTGGCCACCGCAAGTCATTGTATGGCCAAATACGCATTCATGTCGCCTCCACGACATCCCGTAGAAGTAGAATGCGCTGGCGCATCCCAGAAGGGATTGAGTAACGCCGTCCTTTATCCTTATCCTTATTTAGAATCAGCGTTCAAGGCCGCATCCCCTGATATACATCTTATCTCGAACTGCCTCTGTGGCCTGGCATTCTTCCCTCGTTGGGAAGGATGTCACGTCACAACTGCACTGGGAATATGGTGCCGGTCTAACTGTTTTAAGGTGGACAACCTCCTAGTGTTTCTTTCCTTGATCAAAACAAAAAGTGTTCCTTCTATCCCTTAACGGAGCTAACAGCGTCTTCTACTGTGCAAAACAGTCGTTTCGCACATGATGTCACAAATATGTGGCTCTAGCAGCAGAGGAGTCGTTAGGGTCTGTTCACGCTGCGCGTCGAAAACGACAAGGCATATGTATCAATTTTAGCTCGGCGCTAATCGATACGTATGCTTTGCGTGTCGCTTCCGTCGTCCTCGTCACGGAGTATGAGAAGGCCCTTACCTAGTCACATGCACGAGGAGGTAGGGGCGTGCGCAATTTCGCCGCGATATCGCTTTACACTCTTCGGGAAATACCGTCTTTACTTACCAGTGCGCTACTGGTTGATAAGCTAATTGTATCCCTCATAGAACTGAAGGTTATGAGAGCCCTGGCGCGAGCAGTGGGGCTAAGCTCTAGCATCGTACGAGCGACTACCTTCCGGTATTGTTCGGTTGGGTCATCGTCAAGCCCAAGCACACCAACGGATTCTTTCGACGTGTTTGATGAATTTGTGCACAGTATTGGACGGGATGTTACTGATATGAACAAGGTGAGCTCATCTATGGCTAAACTACGGTTATCCAGACTTTTCACAGGGATAACTACGGATTCACTACTACTCTGACCGCCACATTTGCTTTTTATTTATTGAGAATGAAAATGATGTTTTTAGTAAAAGATTACAAGAGAGACCGATGAACTTCCTCCAAAGATTCTCAACGTGACCTAAACGTGGTCTTGTAGAGCATCGGACGAGGATCACAAAACTGTGTTTCGTTTTTGTTAAATGCCCATAAATGGCATTGGTGGTCCAAAAATGGCAAAAAAAATTGCATAACTTCAGAATGGGCTGACACCTGGAATGGCCCTGTCGTGCTCTGAACTTAACCTACAAAAGGTTTGGAGCTCAAATTAAAGTTACATTATAGTAATACGATAATTTCCTACGCTTCCTAGAAGAAGCTGCAGTGTGCATTCAAGTGATTGATTCGCAAGCGGCGGCAGCGACTGGATGGCCGAATGAATAGCAAAGCGGACTTGCGGGAGGATCGTCGAGGGTTCGATTCTGGAGACGGGGTTTCTGCATTGCTACGGTCGTTTTTGCGTTTTTGCAAGTGAAGAGCACATTTTTGCTTCGGTAGTGTGTCGTATTATTGGGTAGTGGCGAATAAGTGTGACGACATCATGGCGACCGATTTTGCCCATACGTGTATGTTACAAGGAGGTGTGATTGCGCTGAACCTGCAACCAACAGTTTCTATCGACTTCGTTTTCACACGCATTTCCTTCCAAAATGTATGCCCTCGAGATGCACCTACGGCCGTCCACAATGTGCTTACAATTGATGTGCGATTGCCGCACGTTTCTTCTTGCGAAGACCTCGATTGAAGACCGGTCAGCACAGCCACGATTCATGTGCCAGTGAAACTGTCAAACATTATATATTCAACAGGTATAGCAGCAAACAGTGGATAATAAAGATGGCAATGGCACAAATACAACCTCATTAATAATAAATGAGGAGAGTGGCGAATACATGCGACGATGACGTCGCTTGCAAAAACGCAAAAAGGACCGTAACAATGCAGAAACCCCACCTCCGGAATCGATTCCTCGACGCCCCTCCCGCAAGTCGCTTCGCTATCCACTCGACCACCCAGTCGCTGCCGCCGCCGTTGCAAATGAAGTAGGAAATTATCGTATTATCTATATAGTCTAACTTTAATTTGAGCTCCAAACCTTTTGTAAGTTACGTTCAGAGCACGTCAGCGCCATTCCAGGTATCACTTTTGTCTTATCATCCCTTCCTGAAGTGATACAATTTCTTGCCATTTTTTGAACCACTGAGGGCATTTAGTAAAAACGAAGTTCTGTGATCCTTGATCGATGCTCTACAACATCATATAGATCACGTTGAGAATCTTTGGGGGAAGTTCATGGGCCTCTTTTGTTAGTTGAGACGTCTCGTCAGATGTGCTTTGCGATGGCAGTGGTTTATACTAACAGTTGAGTTTTTGTGCTTGTGCTTATTCTTCTTCGCTGCTCTCAAAGTGACACTGTTGCAAGTGACACTAGCACCATGCGCTACATTTGTCTTTGATCTGCTCGTTAGGCCAACCTACGCCCATACTTGCTGCTATTATCTGAATAGCTTAATGCAGTCTTCCTGCTCCAAGCTCAAACGCATGGGTGTCAAAACAGTTGTTCGAGTCCTTAACAAAGAATCGTTCGAGCAAAGGGTTACTTGTTCTGACACATGCGGTAGGCTTGTCTCGGCTCCCTCCAGCCACTATAAGCTGGGCGCCTTGCATACCCACCAGGGTGTGCATTTACTGTGTAAGGACACTGAAAGTACAGCAAAGAACAGCCGCCGCTCACTTGCCTCAAGTAGCCATCAATCAACGAAGCTAAAAGGACACCAAGAACCAACTGACGCCCACTCGCCGAAAACAACAGTAAATCAAAGGAGCTCAAGTGATGACTGTGCAGCCGCTCCCAAATACAAAGGACAACTGAACCGGGAAACCAGAACCCCAAAGGTCGACTTATGACACACCAGACTGCAACAGTTGACCGCGGACCACGGAAAAGACCATAGGAAAGTAAGAGAAAAATTCCGGACAGTTGTTAGGTCCAGCGCTCCTAAAACCGAATAAAAGGAGCTCCCAAAACACCAGAGGACAGAGGTTCGCCGCCACTGAGGTGAGGCCACTGGCCTCCACCTTCTCCTTCCCACCATCTCTCTCCTTTCCCTCATCGTTGTTTCACCCTACATTCACGATGATGCTCCTTCTCCTTCCTCCAGTCTCTACTGGTATCAACCTCTTCCTTTAAGGCTTCGACGATGCTTTATCCTACAATCTCTCCAAATATTCTCTCGTTAATTGGTGAATGGATTCCTCGTAGTTTCTTTGGAGGCATGTAATACGTTAGCGCAATAAATAATCGCTAACAGAAGTGTTTCTCTCCTGTCCTGCCAAAATTATATCGGTCATAGCAGACACTCGATAAGCACTAAGAAACATCCGTAGAACTGAGGCTCTCGGCGCATTCGTCATTGCTAAAGCGCAGCACGGGGGTATAATGTTGGCAACTAATCCACCTTAATCCGGAGCCCCCAAGGCTGTGGCTTTACAACTGACTAACGATTAACTTAGCGCAGGTTCCGTTTAATTGAATTATCGAAATTTCATTTGTGGCGATCCCGCTTATGCAGCGAATTTATATCGGAGTACCCCGTAGCTGCCTAAGCTATCACAAACAAGTTGAGAGATAAGCTTTAGAAGTATGAAAAGATCGGATATCTGAATATAGAAACTGCTTCGACCCGTCCTTTATGGTAGCTTCCGTTTGATTTCTACCAGCTAGTGCACAATACATACTTATAACTGTACATATCTTATCTAGCTTGTGTTTAATTGACGAAGCTGAAGAAGGCTTACTGACAATGAGAGTCTGCATAATATTTTTGAAGTTTATGAAATTATATTCCCATTTTTTCATATTTTTATGACACTTTAATGTGGTTGAACTGCTTACTAAGAAAACATCATCGATTATTTAGGAACTTGGGGAAGGGTTTACTGTGTGCAATACGAAGCCGTAAATTCACTGAAGATTGAACCAATCCCCTTACGAGATCTGTCTACCTTTGCCTAGCGTATTCCAACGAGTTTTGTCCTCTCTCTGGAATTGTTGGAAAGGAAAGGGCCTTTTCTAGGGCATGATAAAATTTTGAATATGTTTCGTAAGATGGCGTTGACAAATTCGGCACTGCTCCTGTTCTTGAAATCAGACATTCCGTTAACGGGCTTTGACCACTAAGTGACGTGCAGGTTTGATGTTGTTACACAATTCTAAAAACACTACCTAATCTGATCTCAACGCTACTCCCTACGTTTTCAGGAAATTCTTATTTTAGAAGTCCCATTGTTCTTGTTTGGTTTAGGAGTCTACTTGATCTTTTTCGTTATAGAAGTCTTGTTGATGCTAGGCGGACTATTGTTACTTGCTTTGAATATGAACCCGGAGATATCCCTATCAAACAAATCCGGTGCCATTTTACCGACCTCGGAGGGGTGAAGCGCTTGTAAGGCCTGTGTGGGACCTTAAATTCTAATTGGAGGCGCATGCGAGAGTCGGCGCTTCTTCTAATAGCGCTACCCGCTTCTGTGTCTAAATATGTCATTCATTATTAGGTATCTTATTCATTAATAGGCTCTCATAAGTGCGTCTATAATTTTTTTGCTCTACTGAAAGAAATACTTAGGGATTAACATTCTCGAGAATGCTGAGACAGTCGAAATTCGTTCAACTGGGAGACTTTAATGGACGGCTCGTTACTGGACGAATTGTGCATCGAGTACAGGTATGCCCCTAACTGCCGCAAAGGTCGTTCTGCTATTGCCTGAACGCCGCATTTGTCTAGGATGACCTCTACGTAGACTTCGGGCTGAAATTTAACGCTGTCTGCAAAGCGCCAGCCGCCAACTCTGAGTAAGCGAATGCTTCTATTTTCATCTTTCAGCTGGGTTTCTTGTTATCTGGTATGCGAACGCATTTCAGAGTGTATCGAGAGGGAGCAGCGGTGTTATTGCGCCTTCATGATCCAGAGTTGAGTGAACGCTTCCTCGGTTCTGATCGCGATCTAACTCTTCTTGAAGCTGATGCTACACTGATGCGACTGCTTCGTCATACTTCCGGGAAAGGTGGCTTTCAAAATTGTTATCGGCTTTTGTGGAAAATATCAGGATGCAGTTCTTTTAATTTCCTAATCACTCTACATTTTCCTGGTTCTGAAACCACTTGTCAAAGTTCGCCTGTAACACATGTATTTATTCTCCACAGTTGCGGTAATGGGTGACTTTTTCTAGTATAGAGATTGCGTACATTTTTGGCTTTCTTCTTGCCCTTTTTGACATTTTTTACCTTCAACATTTCTGACTTTTTATGTTCTGTGGATTCTATATTTCCATCAATAACTGGAACTGGGTGTTATTTATGTAATTGATTATTATATTACAAGTGGTCCGTAACGCCTAACGGTGCGCCTCGCACTTGCGCGCTTCGCGCGATGTTGCGTTATCGCTAAGCTAAGCACAATCACATCAAGCTAGCTGCTCTACTTGTACAACTTTTTTCCCTACCTAGAACTGCAAAAGGCTCGTAGTATGTACAGTATATAGTATGATAGGGCGATCTATTGGTTCCTCACTACTGGTCCTCCCTTAGTGAAACCGTCTCCCATTGCTGGTACAGGTCCCGACAATGATTCCTCCTCAGCGGACGACGTCTTCGGCACGCCTTCTGAATCCCCAGGCCCATTGGATGACGTCCTCGTCACGTCTACCCGAATACCCAAACACGTTGAGCGAAGTCTTTAGCACGTCTTCTGCGTCCCAGGCACGTCATGTCATGTATTCCGTACGTCTTCTGAATCCCCTGGCATGTAGGAGACGTCTGGGTATTTTCCGCTATTTTCGCCACCCGTAATTTGATCAATATCGATTGATGGCAATCGATACTTCAAAAACGAGCTTCATATTCGTGTTCAGCGACCGTGACTACCTAAGTGGTAAAGTTTCGGACCGCCTGGACGGCACCCACAAAAAATCGATAGTTTGATCAATATCGATTGATAGCGATGGATACTTTAAAAACAAACTTTAGATTCGTGTTCCACGACCGCGATTGCCCCGCGGCTGAAGTTTCGAGGCAGGTAGAAGACGTCTGGGTATTTTCCGCTATTTTTCCGCACCGTAATTTGATCAATTGTTGTGAATACACAACCTACATGAGAATCTATAAACGTAATGCCATGTAGGGCAACATAAATTTGAATAATAAATGTTTAGACATTTAGACTAGCACCACAAGATAAGTACCATTGAACAACTCCACAGGCATGACCTAGCGGTACCGTAAGCAAGCAATCGAGGTTGCGCATATGCAATACACTCTAGACGCGGTATATCCTTTTAAGATCTGCGGTATATCCTTTTAACTTCTCACCCATTGGCAAATATGTTCCTGTTTATATGCTCCGCCCAAGTAATTTCTGCATATATACCGCCACGTTCTGTAATATTTGTCGTGCTCTTAACGTGATATAGTAATAAATCAATTATTACAAGTCGCAATAGACACAGCCGTGGTGAACCACCAAATTGGTGCATCAGCCGTGGATTCAAACCCACGCAAAAGTTTCTGCGCTAGCTCTCCCCAGTGAGAGACAGAAACTAAAGTTACTCCAGTAAGCGTTCCTCGGGGAACCAGGAGAACTTTAAGAAAGCCTTCCTACCGTGTTCTCTCAGGAGAGCCCTGGAAGCATCGAAACTTCTTTCCACCGCTAGGGAAAGAAGCTTTCAAAAGTTTTCCATTAAGCATTCCTCAGGGGACCAGGAAAACTTAAAGCCTTCCTACCGTGTTCTCTCAGGAGAGCCCTGGAAGCAACTGAAACTTCTTTCCATCGCTAGGGAAAGAAGCTTTCAAAAGTTTTCCATTAAGCGTTCCTCAGGGGACCAGGAAAACTTCAAGGACTTCCTACCGCGTTCTCTCAGGAGAGCCCTGGAAGCAACTGAAACTTCTTTCCATCGCTAGGGAAAGAAGAATTCAAAAAAGCACTCTATTAAGTGTTCCTCGGGGAACCAGGAGTTCTTTCAAAGCCCTCCTTTACCAGGAAGCAAAAAGTTTCTTTCCAACTCATTGGAAAGAGATTAAATCAGCAGTTCTTTCTGGTTAAACCTCAACAGAGAGACCAATAGAAATTGCTGAAAAAGCTCGCTCATTGTGCAAATTCTCATCTGAGAGAGCCGGAAGAGCAAGTAAAAGACCCGCGTGGCAGGAAAAGAGTTCTTATTCGAACCAAACGAAGTAAAATCTAAGGTGAAACTGTGAAACCTTGCAAAAATCAAGAAGATGGCAGAGATACAGATTTACAAGACAGAGATGACGAGTGCTTGCGGACTGATCAAGAAAAGCGAGCCAGAGGTCAACCGTCTCGACCAAGCGTTCGCATTTCCGGAAGAAAGGAAGGAATGCGAAGCGTACATTAGGGAGAGACAGCACAGCTGAACCACCTGATGAGAACGGTAATGAGCAACAAGCAGTACCACGACAACTGCTTAAAGGAAGCCATCGAAATTATTAATTCACGTCCCGATGAGAAAAACGTGAAAAGCTCAAGACGGATTTAAATGACCACTTGCAAGCAGAATCAAACGAGCTAGACATCACGGTCATGCGATGGCAGAATAAAGTGGACTTCAGAAAGGACGAACTGTCTCAGCAAACAGTTTTAATTACCAGCTGTCAGGAAGGTAGCAACGGTAACCGTACTGTCACTGGCAATAGTGGCAGCAATTGCACATCGACAGATGGATCCACACCTTCACAGGAACGCAGTGTGACACTCAGACGTCCACTTCTCGAGGTTCCAACATTCACAGGGAGCTTCAGAGAATTCTCCACCTTCTGGTCGGTGTTCGAGTCGCTTATACATAACGACGTAAATTTAAGTGACCAAGAGAAATTCCTGTTTTTGAAGCAGGCTCTTAAAGGGAAAGCCGCAGATTCCATAAGCTGTGTTCCTGTAATTGGAGACAAATACTATGTAGCCGTCAACATCCTCAAGAAACAGTACGACAGATCGGCAAGCATAGCTGACATTCTCATAAATGAGATCGAAAAAATTCCGCGTGGTCACGATACACCCAGGAGTTGTCGTGACACTCTATCATCCATTACCTCACGGATCATACACCTGGAACAAACCGGTGTATCACTTAATGCGGACCGAGTATGCCGTCGCATTATCCTCTCAAAATTTACGGAGCCTATCTGTAGCACTGTGATAAGGAAAGAAAGCCTTGCCGGTATATCTTTCGAAGTCAAAGATATTACGGAAGCCATTGACGAGATCATCACTCTCCAAGAAACAACGGAGCTCACAACGAAGACTCTATTTGGGAGTGAAACCCAGAGAGCAAGTAGCTTCAGAGGGCCAATCGAGAACCACAGATCAAGCAACTTCAGGAGGCCAAGCGATAAGCCAATACAGGCTAAAGCCTTTAACGCTCAAAGGACGACGAGCAAATGTTTATGTGGAGCACCGCATCCAGCGCAATGCTGCACGAACTTTACTACGCCTCAAGCACGACGGATGGAAGCAAAACGACAACGAGTTTGCTGGAGATGCTTCGACGATTCACACACTTCGAAATACTGTACTAATGTCGGAAAGTGCCCAAATGTGGAGAAGAGCACCAGTCCTTTAAGGAAACTGATCATGCCAATAGCGCGAGTAGACAAAACTCACATCCCAGCTCGGCAAACCTGCCGAATCGCATATCGCAGCCGTGGAATGCCAGTAAATATAAACCGCAACAGGCTAACGTTAACCGACCACCACGCGATAATAATCACGTTCAAGCACTTCATAATTCAACGCCATTAGAAGATACGGTTACATGTGAAAGACCGCTCCTTAGGCAGTGCGTGCTACAAATGGCATCAGCACTGATCTTCAACGAAGCTGAAATGGATTATCAACCCGTGACAATCCTGCTTGATTCGGGAGCTCAAAGAAGTTTCATTAAAACGCAAATTGGAGCTACACTGAAGCTGTCAGTAGTAAGTTCAACTTCATTCACAACGATAGGAATGGGATAACTACACGAAACCTTCAACTCTAACGAAGTTCATGTCACACTGAGAAGCCAAAACTGCGCCAGGAAGTTGCAACGTTTGCCCATTTTCACAAAGGACAAGTTAACGTCTTCAACGAGAACCGCAGAACTATCGGAAGCAGATCGGAAGTTCATCAAAGCGAGGCGAATATCAGTTGCTCAAGCCAACTTGTCATCTTCAGAGGTATCTCCTGACCTACTTATTGGACAAGATCTTCTGAATCAAGTGCTCGAACACGATTTACCAATTATCAAGCTGCCGTCTGGATTGATTTTCACCTCTACCATTTTCGGCTACACCGTTTCCGGTACTAGTGAAACCTATGCCTCAGGAGCGAACGGCAAAAATCCTCAGTGCAGCTCACTTATCGTCGCAACACCGGTCACGTCATCCAGAGACGACTACAAGAAGGAAGTAAAGCACCTCTACGAATTGGAATCACTCGGTATCAACACCAACAATGAAACCGACGAAGCAGCTGTTATCAGCTTTATGGGTGAATACAGAAAGTCGATTTTTATCGAAAATGGAAACATTGTCGCAGGATTTCCATTAACTGATGAAGTTACTAATCTAAAAGACAACTTCAACGTAGCCTTTCGCAGACTTCAGAGCCTTCTGCGCAGCCTGCAGGGAGATAAAGAGAAGTACAGTATGTACAATGAGACATTCCTCAGCTATCTGCGTGAAGGGATAATAGAAGAAGTGAAGGACAATTCGAACAGAGTAGCGACATTCTACCTACCCCATAGGCACGTGTGGACACCATCAAAGTCTACTCGACTCCGCGTGGTTTTCGATGCTTCATCGCATGCAAAAGACGAACTCAGTCTCAATGATGTGATTTATGAAGGACACTCACTAACGCTTCTCATACATGAGGTATTGCTGCAGTTCCGAACACATCTCTACACAATGGTAGCTGATATACAGAAAGCCTTTCTGCAAATCAGATTGCCAGAGAGCCACCGTGACGTCACAATGTTTCTATGGGTGAACGACGCCTCAAAACCAGCAATAGGAAGTAACCTAAAGCACTTTCGGTTCTGTAGAGTGCCTTTTGGTATCAACGCCAGTCCTGCAATCCTAAACCAGTGCATTCTGAAATACATAGAAGGGACACAATCCGAGATTTCCCAAGAACTATCTAACTCACTCTACGTAGATAACGTGTTCTTGGAAGGAAAAAGTCCCGATGACCTTTTGCGCAAGTACAGCGAATCGAAGAGACTTTTCTCCTCTATAGGAATGAATCTCAGAGACTACCTCTCGAATTCGGCTCATGTGAACATGGAGGTACCAGAACCGGATAGGGCCAGCTCGACGGAGATCAAAGTGCTTGGAATACTGTGGAATGCTATGGAGGACACTATATCTCTGAAATGTAGCGAAAAACCAGCGAACAAAATCTCCAAAAGGACAATACTAAGTCAGATAAATGGCTGTTGTTTCGATTCTCTTGGGCTACTGACGCCGCTTATAACGCCTGCAAAAATCTTTCTTCAAGATCTTCACAAAAAGAAGTATGGATGGGATTCTGCTCTTTCTGAAGAAGACGAATTGTTATGGAAAGCCATAAAGTCGAAAATAATCGGCTTTCAGGTTACGCTGCCGAGAAAAGTAGTGGAAAATAACAGTTCCACATCTCATGCACTGTCAGTGTTCGTCGATAGCTCCAAACGAGCGTATGCGTGTAGCATATACGTGACAACTACATCATGCCATGGTGTTAAGGAATCGCGCTTGTTCACTGCGAAATCCAAGATAGCACCTATAAACAAGGAGCAAACAATACCTCGTCTCGAGCTGTTATCTATCTTCATTGGACTAGGCCTTGTTGAGTCAACTATCCAGAAGGTAAACGTGACGTTCGAAAAAATCAGCATATTCAGCGACTCCACCATTGCTCTGTGCTGGATACAAGGAAACAGGCGTCTACCACCTATTGTTTCTACGCTTGTACAGAAGATCTCCCTTATCACAAAGAGACTTCGAGAATTCATCGACGTCACATTCTTCCATGTGCCCACGCAGGAAAACGTGGCCGATTGCGCAACAAGAGGGGTCGGAAAAAGCGACTTCATCAACCATCGATGGTGGAGCGGCCCGATTTGGCTAAACATCCCATGCGAAAATTGGCCGGTCAAGGATGCAAGTATCTTATGCAAGCAGAATACTGATTCAGAAGTCGAAGAAGTTGATTCCTACGCCTCAAATATTGCTGAGGTTGCAGCTAACCCAATCTGGCCTACTGACAAAGTGAGCAACTATTCGAAGCTGCTCCGGATTGTGGCATACAGTGCACGTTTCATTCGAAAAACGAGCAAGGACAAATACCTTCCTTTGAAAGAAGAGCTGCAAACTATGACACCCTCAGCCAGAGAGGTTATGGACGCCGAAGTCCTCGTCATACGCGAACAGCAAGCGATTTTCAAGTCTCAAATCCTAATGCAAAACAAGCAGCTGAATGTCAAAACTGACATAAACGGATTATACAGAAGGTTTGGAAGGCTACAGAATTCCGACCTCGACTTCTCTACAATTAATCCAATTCATATACCTAAGCACAGCAAGCTAGGGCTATTAATCGCATGCCACCTCCACCAAAGTTTTGCGCACTGCGGAATGAACCAACTGCTTTACAATGTCAGGCGAAGGTTTTGGATACCATCAGATAGGGCACTTTGCATACGTACGCTCAAGCATTGTACAGTGTGCAAAAGATTCAACGGAGCACCGTACAAGTACCCCAATATGGGACCACTACCGTCCGAAATGGTTAAGGAATCGCCTCCATATGCAAACACAGGAGTGGATTTTATGGGACCGATTACCGTCAAATCTGCTTCAGGAGAAGACTGCAAGCGATATGTCGCTTTAGTTACGTGTCTAGTGACAAGACTGACACATTTGGAGGCAGCGATGGATTTGTCGGCTAAAAGCTTTGTCTTCACATTGAAGCGATTTATTGCAAGAAGAGGAGTACCGCAGAAAATACTGAGCGATAACGGATCGAACTTCCACCTCACAGAAAGCCTCTTACGCAGCAATCAAGCGACTGAAGAAGACCCTCACTTATCGTTGTTCCTCGCTGAGCATCGCATTATCTGGAGCTTCATCCCACCTTCATCGCCATGGATGGGTGGTGTTTGGGAAAGAATGGTTGGCACCGTCAAAAGAGCGCTGCAGAAGACAATCGGTCGACGCAAACTCGCCGATGAGCTTCTTCACACAACATTATGTGAGATAGAAAGCATTGTCAACTCGAGACCGATAACTGTGGTCGGTGACCATGATTCACCCTGTGACGCGCTTCGTCCAATAGACTTCGTCTACAAGGACGTTCGCCACGGGACAACTCAACTGACTGTGGACGACAACAGTGAAGACCCCGAATTCCAGCCGCTCCCTATCCCGTTTTCTCAAAAATCAGCAAAACAGGCTATATCAGAGTCGGAAAAGCTAACAAGGAAGTTCTGGACTATCTGGCGAAATGAATATCTGCTGGAGCTGAGAGACCGCCACAAATTAGTGGGAAAGAACTCTAAGTCAGCCGTCCAGATTCCGCGGACGGGAGACGTTTTGCTTCTCGACGAGGAGTCTCAGCAGCCAAGGGGACAATGGCCGATGGCTATCATATTGGACCTGGTCACCAGCAGAGACAAAGAAATTCGAAGTGCAATGCTGCAAACCGCATCAGGAAGGATCATTCAGAGACCGATAAATCGTCTGATTCCGCTGGAAATTCATTCCAACATAACAGAGCCTGATCAACCACTCGTTGATTCACATAATCGCGACGACATCGACATCGCCTCTGGAGAAGCTACAAGAATGGCAGAACCTGCTGAAAACACAGTTAGGCGACAACCACCTCGTGCTGTGAAAAACACTGTGTCATACAACGAGAACATCGCGAACGCAAGGAGTTCAAGGCCAACAACGAGCTCGTCGAATCATCTTCTCATGGCGCTGTGCGTCATAGCATTACTAGGATCTAGCGCAGTTTCTGCTGCCGCAGTATCCTGCTCAAGCAAAGGAATAACAATCAACGAGTATCGACCTACCAATGTCGAAATTTGTGTTAACTACAAGGAATGCATCGTTGTCGAACCTAAGGACCACGCGAAAGAAATCGCTTTGCCATTCCAGTATCGTATAAGTCGTCATACAGTAGTTTGGCGCACAATCGCCGATACAAGGCAACATTTCGAGACAATAGTTTGTCCAGCTCAAGAAATTTGTGCCAGCATTGACTGCACATTCTGTATAGAGTTGCTCGCTAACACTCATTGCAGTCCACAGCTAGCAATTGCAGTACTAGCAGTGATTCTCTCACTTATTCTTACTCCCCTCGCCATGGCCTGTTATTTGGCTACACAATGTGGAGTACCAAAATTATTCTGCCAACTACGGAAAAAAGGAAGAAAACAGCAGGCAATGGAACGTCCAGGAGGAAGCAACATTGCGCTGACAAGTTTACTACCACAACTTCCAAGCTCGAAGATGTTAACTTTCAACGCTGTACTTGTATGCCTTATTGCAACGTCGAGCGCATGCCAATATACGCACACAATCACGGTAAACAACACTGTTTGCACGCGCTCAAATCGCCTAACCGAATGCCGAGAAGTTCTAGAAAGCACGCTAACTCTGAGTGAAAGGAGAACACAAGCCTGCATCCGTATTCGAAGCGGAAACATTACTGTAGGAACAATGGAAGTGCAGCTCCAACAAGTATTGGTGACTTGCAATCCGGTTGTATTGTACTATACAAAGGACGTGGAGATCAACACCGAGTCAACAAAAAGGTGCGATTTAGCCGGATCCTGCAACTCCCAAACCTGCTCTCATATAGGAAGAAATTCGGAAATTCCCGAATTAAGAGACACCTACGACTTTCCTGGAGTTTCTCGATGCCCGACGTCATGTGGAGGAATCGGATGCGGTTGCCTGCTACCCATGCCAGGTTGCCTATTTTCCCGCACTTTTGCTAAGCCAAGGAATAAGAAGGTCTTCAGAGTTTTCCACTGTCCAACATGGATGGATTCAGCTCTAATCAAATACACCTATACTGACGTCAAAGGAAACAAGACTTCGCAGATAGTAAGGGCAATTACGCAAAGCACACAAGAATTAAGTACTGCTAACGTAACCCTGGAGTTCGTTACTAAGCCAGCCATTCCACTGCTGGGCTCAACATTTGTAGAGGCAGTGAATGACCACCATTCTGAGGTGGCCATTGTTGGAAAAGACGACTTCTTCGCATTGCGATGTCCTACATACTCAAGTTCTGCAAATATAACGACCTGCAGTGTTGAGGATAACTGCATCTGCTCACCGACCGACATCGATGTCAACTGCGAATGTCAGAACGTTGATCTGACCTCAAAAATGAACTGTATGGAAGATCGCCTTCCTCTATCATCCTCAGTCCTGCACCTTCGAGACGCCCATGGAAGAATCTACGGTGTCATTCACGATGCAGTGATAGAAATTACCATCAGTACAATTGGAGGATACCACACAACTTCAATTGTAGATAATGAAGTCTGCGACATAAAGGCTTCACCGGTAAAAGGCTGCTACAACTGCCTATCTGGAGCAGACGTCATCTTTAGTTGTTACGCTATGCGATCCATCATGGTGGAAATACACTGTCAAGAAAGAATGTTTGCCGTCATATGTAACCAATCCGCAGCACAAACAACGGTAACAATCCATGCGACGGTACCGAAATACAAGGAAACCTGTTTGGTCAAGTGTGAAAAGCAGCATAATATCACGCTGTCAGGTGCGCTCGCATTTCACTCTAAGTGGAGGAAGCCATCTCAATAGTACTCAGCACAAGCACAAACTACATCAACATGTTCAACTATCCTGATGTAGCACACCTTCTTGATGTAGTAATGGAGCACTGGATAGCGTCAACGGCCGCTTTCATTGGCGTAGTCTTGGCTGTCATATTTACGGTTTGGATATTACCGAAATTACTCATCCGAATTATGTGCTAGAAAACACGCACCGTATCATGTCCTAGATCAGTCATGTACATAACATATCTTATCAATCTCTACCCCAGTGTCGCCAAATGCCACCAATTATATTAATTACGGCACTCAACTCGGACAATAATTCACTGAAAGGGCGCCTTCAGGAATTATTCAGCCTATAAGTACAGGTCTTGTCCAAAGCTACTCATTTCGAAATAGTTCGACATGCCTTCCAAGACGCTTCGTCAGTCAACAGTCGCTCAGCCAGAAGAAGACCTCCTCGATATTGACATCTCGGGAGCGGAAGCCGTCATGGCTGCTTTGAACCCCATTTCTCCATGCACTCAACGCCAGCTCAAGAAGAAGGAGAAGAAGCGACCCCTGAGCAGCTCCGAACACGTCGAGCCACCTACCAAGAAAACCGCCGCCGTCCCTACTCCAAAGACTACTCTGCGCCCATTGTTGGTCTCTCGTGATCACGTGGGCGAGATGTCTAGTAAGGACGTGCGGGACATCTTCTACGCAATAATGGATGGGATTCAAGAAATAAAAAGGAAGCAAGATCGCATGGAGGATCGCCTACGTGGTATCGACATAAGGACTCGTGCGCTGGAGGAATGGACCGCAGCCTTCGATGTTAGGCAGAAAGTTGCAGTGGTGGAAAGCGTACCAGGATGCCCCTTGGTAGCACCCACTAAGTACTGCGACGTCTGCTTCATAGCTGGACACCAGGCCGTCAACTGCAGAAGCAAAGCGAAAATGGAACGGAGTCGTGTCGAAACTATTTATAAAGAGAAGGGCATTTGTAAAAAATGTCATTGTATTCATAAATTGTAAACCATCTGTTGAGATGTGTGTATTTGTGTTTTATGTATATTTATTTGTAGCTAATTGTTTGTAATTGTAAACTGTTAATTTAGCTACCGCTAACTGGCCGCCCCCCAGTGTTGTGAATACACAACCTACATGAGAATGTATAAACGTAATGCCATGTAGGGCAACATAAATTTGAATAATAAATGTTTAGACATTTAGACTAGCACCACAAGATAAGTACCATTGAACAACTCCACAGGCATGACCTAGCGGTACCGTAAGCAAGCAATCGAGGTTGCGCATATGCAATACACTCTAGACGGGGTATATCCTTTTAAGATCTGCGGTATATCCTTTTAACTTCTCACCCATTGGCAAATATGTTCCTGTTTATAGGCTCCGCCCAAGTAATTTCTGCATATATACCTCCACGTTCTGTAATATTTGTCGTGCTCTTAACGTGATATAGTAATAAATCAATTATTACAAGTCTATTTTCGTGTCTTAATTTTCCCCTATTCCCCCCGCCCCTATTTCATAATTTCCGCGGCGGCGCCGCCGATCGATAGTATGACTAATCGCTTAGCGCGTTACTGTAGAGTATGATCATTAATTATTATTATTATAAATCATTACTATTGAGAAGTGCCCGGACACGCATGTTGTTATTGCCGTTATTTCGTTAAATTCGTTAAATCGTTAACCGTTAAACGTGCACTCCTTCACGGGATGTGCCTCGGCGGCGCAGTTGGTAAGACCGCTAGGGTTTCGAGTTCGAGTCCGCGTACTGCCGATATTTCTGCACATATTAGTTTGTTGTTATTAGGCTTTCTCATGGTCACAGGAGTCAATTTTAGTCCATCAATGCTTACAACACACCAAGGCTGTCTATTTGCGCCTTCATATGTGCTAGTTTTTCAACGGTGCCTACCTGCACCACCACCATATCATACCATATCACCAATAATACCGTAACTGCATACAAATACGTGTATCTTACGGTTGAATATTATGAACCCATATCTGTGCATAAGTGTGCTAAAAATATCGTTCTCACCTGCACGTGTTGTCGGCCGAGTACTTTCCACCTTCACACCGGATTTCACTCCTCCGACAAAAAGAGGGATTACCTTTGCGGATGCCATAAAAGGACTCCTCCTGGACGCCATATATGTAGATATTTGCTGTCAAAGAGAAAGAAGGACTCTTCCTTCTGAGTGAGCATAGGCCTACCGACAGCTCTGCGCTCCGGTGTTTCGGCCGTGTCTGTCATACGCGTGGGTGGCAGCTGGATACGTCGATGTTCACCTCGAACTCTTCTCTACACCCACAGATTACGCGTTCAACGAGGAAGAAGTGGTCATTCCTTGTCAGGGAGAAGATTGTTCCTCACTGGCTTTTGTAAGATGCTGTTGGTACGACAAGCGCTTGTGTTTTACTTGTTTCATAGATTTGTACCATAGCTGTTGACTAAAATAGAAGAGCAAGACAGGACTTCTTATTTCCAGAGAAATGATATTGTTATATCTTCGATTCCCTCAGGGTTTGGTTAACGACTTTTAGTGTAGCGGCACCTGAGGAAGCCGGATATAAGCCTTTCCCTTCCCTATCAATTTATTCTATATTTCAAATACATGACAAAACACCTTCATTGTGAATACTTTATTATTTAATAGGAATAGAACGAGGACATGAAAGGTAAAGGAAAGGGGTGAGTCCCCAGCCAGAGAATGCCGGAGAGGAGAAGTCGGAAGGCCAAGTGGCCTGGGTGGTGGTGTAGTGTCCTTCTGTCCTGTTCCGTGGGCGGTGTTTTCCTATCTGGCCTCGCTCGGGTGGTCCTATAACAGATGGAGCTTTTCGGCAGATGTCTAACCCGCTTGACCTTGGGCCGCCGTTGTATTCCCTACGATATCGCGCTATACACATCACGGCTGAGGCGCAGCCAAGATCGGAACGGATTCTATCCCTTCATCCCTTAATCCACCCTTACATATATCACATTCCTTACACCCTACAATATGCTGCAGATACGCGTCGTTGAAAAACTAGCACATATGAAGGCGCAAAAAGAGCATTTGTTTGTTGTAAGTATTGATGATCTAAAATTGCCTCCTGTGACCGTAGAGAGCATAATAATAACCAACTAATATGTGTTATAGTTGCGCGCACGCTTTCAGACCTCCTTTTCAGGCCTTAAAAAACGTTCAGCCAAAACTAACTGTGGTTCTGGACTCCGCTCACAGGACCCTACATCCTGTCAAAATAGCATCACAAAAGCTCACCTTGAGTTGGAAACCTTTCGTTGTTAGGCGTATGTCGGGACGTCGAAAATGAATACCATATCATCACCCCCCCCCCACTGAAATGGTTGAAAAATGTTTTTTTTGCAGAGTCTTTGAACCGGAGGAAGCCCTCAAGGTTCACTATGGGATCACTCCGTCGGCACGTGCACTAGTGCTACGTGTTGATATGAGAGAGGTGGTGGTGGATCTGCCCATGTGTTGGTTTTTCCAAGGATTCGTATTTTTTGGGCTTCACTACGTGGGTCTTTTCCAGGCGGAGTGCAACGCCTTTGACCATTCCGTACGCCTTATCACCATGTGCGTCGAGTGCCGCTAACATGTGATACGAATCCTTCCAACCTTCCAGGGTGGAGTACAACTTCGAAGCGAGATGGAAATCCCAACTACCGCTCGGGTGTATTTGCCTGGAGATTTCCTCCATGCGACAGCAAAAATCGCTTACCGATTCGTTGTTACCTATTGCCAGATTGTCCCAATCTCTCATTAGTTTCAACTTTTCACAAGGGTTCCTTCGCGCTTCTTCAAGCGCGAGGACCACCCTGTTGAAACTGCCTTGCCTAACGCGGACCGGTAGCCCTTTGTACGTGGATCGTGCCGATCCTACTAGATGATTCACCAGTATGTCGCGCCGATCCCGGTCTGACCACACTGTAGACGGATATTTCACATCTACTGAACGAAGGAAATCGCTTAAATCGCGTTGTTAGGCGTATGTCGGGACGTCGAAAATGAATACCATATCATCACCCCCCCCCCACTGAAATGGTTGAAAAATGTTTTTTTTTTTTGCAGAGTCTTTGAACCGGAGGAGGCCCTCAAGGTTCACTATGGGATCACTCCGTCGGCACGTGCACTAGTGCTACGTGTTGATATGAGAGAGGTGGTGGTGGATCTGCCTCAAGCGGATCGGTGGCTCAGGAGTGAGTGACGTTGCTTCACATGTGTGAGACCAGGTGTTCGATCCCCATAGCTTGCCGAATTATTGCATTTTGAAGTATAGATCACTGTAGTGCAGGAAACAAGGGTGTTCTGCTGCAAATCGATGGACACTGACACCAGTGCTTCCAGTGGTAACTGAATACTTCCTAATATTGGAGTGGTAAGAAAGTCTGGATATGAATGTTTGAGAAATCCTTAGCTCTCCATTATTGATCGACATCCGTGGGAGCATGTAGTGTAGTCGAAGGTGCTGGCTGTCGCGTGCATCCGACACTAGGTTCCTGATTCGGATTTCCCGCCCAGACCACCCAAGCTTTTCCCATCGGGGTCGGTGAATTGGTACCAGACTTGTCTGGGAAGGTTAAAGCCCTGACTTGTTCATCGACTGGCCACCGCAAGTCATTGTATGGCCAAATACGCACTCAAATCGCCTCCACGACATCTTCTAGAAATAGAATGCGTGGCGCATTCCAAAAGAGATTGAGTAACTCTGTCCTGTATTCTTTATCCTTATCCATGACCTAGAATATGGCACTTGTAAATCATTCTCGAAACCTCTCCGTAATAGGTATATATAGCCGCGTGGCCTTCCCTAACTTTAACCACGATATCAATTCCAGAAGACTAACTTTGAGCCATCATCTACTATGAATGGCGTTGTGGCACTGGAGCGACGTGAACCGTTCAAAACATCAACAGCACATAGGGAGAGGACACCACCTCCATAAGTACTGGTCAAGCGGGGGTTCGCTCGCTTCAAAGGAAAAGAGACGGGCTTTGAGGACAGACCTCGGTCGGGACGCCCCACAGAGTGGAAGACTGCCATTCTCAATGCTCTCAAAGAGGATCCGGAGATTAGCATCCGCATCTCGCGGCGAGGCTTAGGCCATCCACCCAACAGTCCTCAGTCGCCTCCAGTCCCTCAGCTACAGAAAGGTAGAGAAGACGTAGAAAAAAAAACTTTCACCCAAACTTCACGCAGGAGGGTTATGTCGAGTTTGCACACGCTGTCAGTGCGATCTTATAGTAAATTTTGAGGGCTTTTAGCTCCTTGGGTTCAAGGACTCAGCAAAAATGTAAGCTTCTTTCCTGCTATTTGAAAGGTGGAGATTCTCATAGCAGTATTCATTTCCACCGTTGAGACATACGCTGGATATCTTTCCCTGATAAGTAATGATGCTATAGCGTAATTTTGCATTGACCAGTCATGGGATAGCAAAAATTTTGCTGACACTGTGATGAAAAAGAAGAGGAGGAGGAAGAAAGAAGGTAGTTGCAGTAAATGTAACGGTAAAAGTAAAAGCAATAGGCCTTGATAGCAGCGTCCTTGTAATGGTCTAAGTAGATGCCTGTCTTGCAGTTGTTTATTACCACTCTTTGCTTTTTAAGTCGCAACTTTATTTAGGTACTAATCTACATTCGGGCTACGTTTGCTAGTGTCATGATCCTGCAATAGCTGAATTGTGTTTGAAGTGCAGTGACTTCGTAACACACTCCACTGTTCTAGGTGAAAGAGTCACAAGAACTACGAACGCTTTGGCTGGAGTCGTATCATTCAAAGGAACTACGAGCACGACAACGACAACTGCTTGAATTGTTTAGCACTCTGCCCTCTTCGGGAACTTGGGCTTAATGTATATGTGTTTGTCATAGGTTATCACGTTAGCAGAGTTGATTTTTTTGTTGTTATGATTAGTAAATATCACGTAGAAAATACAAATCTTTTCGAATGCTTGGAACGAGTTTGCACGACGTAGAACAGCTCGCGTTTACTGTACAAGTGCTTTTCCAAAAATTTGTGGAATGAACGAACAACCAAATAACCCTATTTTTGATATACTCTAAGGTATAAATAATAATAAGACTCCCTACATATTCAAGACCTACAGGAAACCCGATCACTGTACTCGTTATATGAAATATCTATGTGTGTGTATTTTTACACCCAGATCGAAAGCAAGATTGTTTTTGCATTTCCAAGTACCGTTGCTGATCGCACATATGAGAATGTACCAAGATACCTTATTAACCGTCTTCTTCTTCTTCTTCTTCAGTGTTTCAGCTAGATCAGGGTGGACACCAGCCTTTGTTGCTTGAAAAAAAAACTACAGACTTGTTGGCCAATTAGTACAGTGAAAAAGTTTTCGGAATGCTTCTTCTGCTTTAATGCTTTTGCCATCTAACTTATCATTCGGTACACAGTAAATTGCATCATACCATTGAGAAAAAGAGAGGAGATGACTTCATGTCGAAAAATAACTGTGGTACACGACTGAGCAATTTTCGTGCGAAGTGCTGAATCATAAAAAAAGAGATGGGAATGGGCTTTTCTCAGACTACGCAGGATCTTGAAACCAAGCGGGACATTTAAAGGTTGATGCCCATTACAAGACTCATGCAAAGAACAGTGTGAAGTCGAAATTATAATTTGTTCAGTGCAAAGTCACTCAAAGTGAAAAATTTTGCTGTAAAGTGCTGCAATATATTTCTTGCATCTAGTTGGGCTAATCGAAACTCAACTCCTCTGGTTACTACGTGTTTGCATGTGTAAGCACTGCAGTTCGCGTAAGGGAATACACATACGCCTTCTCCCTCACCCTTTCTGCCAGACTTTCAGAATAGGGTCGGGGGTGGGGATCACCCCCTACTCAGTGATTGTACCCCTAATTAAATCACGTTTCCAGTTCACCCACGTACCCCCTATTCTTATCCCACGCTAATCTTCAGAGAAACGTAGTTCGGGGAAAGTAAGAAAAGCGACTCTCCGGAATGTGTGATGTATGTCCTCAGCAATTGTATGGCTGTTTTCGCATCTCTGCGTCAGCCGGCAGTCGGTTGTGCAGTGTGAGGAGCCTCCTCAAAGTGCAGATTACGGCTCACTGGCCATTCTATGAACAGCAATCTCGGCTGTGGGGCGGGGGTGGGCGCTGGTCACTCCTGCGCACCCGTAGTAGTGCTCCAGATCGCCTTGCGCACCTCACCCACCCCCTCGCCCTCCCTCCAGACCACGTAGTGCTCAAGGCCGCATGCTCGTCTACCCGGAGTCTCCCCCGATGGGAGACTGGGACGTGATAAGACATGTTACAGATATGTTATCGATTGGATTTCCCTCAACAGGGGAACACGAGCAAACGGCGTCGAGGATCTGGTGTGTTAACGCGGAAACGGCGCGCACCCCCCTCCGCAGGTCACTACACTCCGATCGATACCGTGAGCTCCGATCGTTACCCTCGAGCGGCGAACACTCCGTCCCCGAGCACTATACTGGACGCGGTTTGCCGCGCGCGCTGTTTTGGACGGGCAGCGAGAGAGCGAGAGAGTGTCCGAGAAGCCAGACGGCCCATTGATCGCGGCTGCAGTGCGTTCTGTGCGGTCGCGGCGCTCGGTCGTTCCCCGAGGCTCCTTGCGCTCCGTCCTCCTTCTTTTCCTCCACTCCGCCCTGCCTCTCGTCATCGTTGCCTCGTCGCTCCCGCCCACCGCACCACATCACCAGGAGCCTTGCTTGGGTGCGACGGGCGTCTTCTGTCCGGCGCCGCCTTCGAACACAGCTCGCTGGGTGCGTGAGGCGGTGCACCGCTCTGTGCTTGTCGGCTTTTTTAGCGGTCTCGTGGATCACTTCTTGTGCCATTTCCTTTCAAAGACGATAGGAAGTGATGAGTTGAGTCGAGCCGTACTAGTTTGCAGGCCCAGGATGGTTTCCAAAGCCATATCCCGAGCGTGTGAAATCCCATCACTACTGCAGTTATTGGCTTCATTTCTGGTTCTGTTTTACACTCTAGATGGAGGGAATTCTAGGGTTTTTGATGCCTGTGCATTCTGGATGAAAGGTAGACCGGTGTGTGCTATGGTAGTTGGGGGTCGCCTTCCAAAAAATCCCAATTCTGATCTATTTGACAATAGTGTGATGGAATTTAAGCTGATGAACTTTGACAGGCAACCTCTTGTGGCTGACAGTGTCAAAGGCTTTCTCAAAGTCGATATATATATATATATATATACATATACATATACATATATATATCACATCACACGCATGTTTGTTATCCAATGACAAAGTCCAGTCGTTTAAGCCCTCAATAAGGTTGGATTCGGTTGATTTCCTTTTTACAAAACCATGTTGAGCCGCTGAGTGGATGTCATTCCTATTCAAATGGTCAAGTATGTGCACTTTAAAAATTTTCTCTAAGAGACGGCACAGATCGATGTTATACTAACCGACCTGTAGTTCTCAGGTGCAGAGGATGGCTTTTTTTCAAAATTGGAATGACAAAAGTGTGCTTACGTCTCCTGGGGACTTCACTTCGCATCAGGAACTGGTTGAAAAGATAGGCTAATGGTCCTGAGATGACGCATGCCACATTCTATATAAACGAGAAAGGTATGAAATCAAGTATTAGCGAGTGCGAATTCCAAGCACATATTGCGCGTGGATTACGGTAGAAGAAATGTCAACCGTCCGCTGCCTCCGTTCTTGTGAATTAGGACACCTCAGTAGCATGTCAAAAATCTCCGCAGGCGTGAATATAGGCAGAGAAGTCGTAGGAGAATCTACAGAAGCTTCAAGTTTACACGTAGGTGCATCATCGCTACAATAGACTTTGGAAAAAGTGCTAGCCGAAAGTTCTGCTTTCTCTAAATCTGAAATAGCAATAGAATCCGCAGCGATTAGGGAACCGATGTGCCTAGATCCCGTTAATCTCCTGTTCAACAATCTATAGATATCTGTTTTTTGCCAAAGTCAATTATCCGCTTTTCAATGCAGCGGTTAAATGTTTTCAATTGCTTTAAAAAGCGCGCTGTATAATTCTTGTAATCATCCCACTGTCCCGTAATCTTAGCTAGTTAGATAAACAAATGCGGTGTTCAACCATACTTTGCAAGTACACAGGAAGGTTTCTAGAGGGAAAAATAGGATTGTGAAGAATTTCTATGAAGGTTTCACACTTTCCGTCAACAGAAGGTAGCACATCCAGGACGTCTATCCAGCGAATCTTAACCAAGTAATCGCATACTTGACCATAATTGCAACTAGAAAGGTCTTGGAAGTATACGGAAACCGGTAGAACAGCGACACACCTAACACGGAAAGTAACACTGTTATGATCACTTAGCCCAACTGGAGCCGAAACTGAAACGTTATGAATGAGTTCGAAATCATTCGAAAGAAGAAGTTCAAGAATTGAGGTGCATCTTGTGGGTTCGAGAACCAGTTGTTCTAAAGTTGTTTCTGCTGTGGCACACCAGCATACTAGTGAGAACTTTAAATTCATTGGGTGCAGCATAGTCACCTTTGATCCAATCAATGCCTGGCATATTAAAATCACCTACTATTTACAAAGGAGGAAAACAAACAAGAAACTAAATCGATTGTTGCCTTTGCAAGCTGAATATTCCCCTGTGAACGGCAAGGCGGTTTGTAAGGCTTTGTAAGCGACTATTATTCTGAATGGGTTATAGTTCTGAAAAACGTCGACTGCCACTTTCTTAAGCATTGGGCACGGACTCTGGAAAATGAAGCAGAAATTTTATGATGAGTTAGAAGTATGACTCCCCTGCCTTTTCTGGACGGTCGTTCCCAACGGAAGATATCGTATTCACCCACCAATTCGGGAAGAAGTGTGAGCCAGGGTGTGCTGGGAATTAAGCCATGTTTCCGAAAATGATAGTATATCATATATGAGTATTAAGCGAACATAACCCTTATTTTTTACTAAAGATCTTATACAGGGTGCGTAAAAAGTATTGACGCAGTAAATGACGGTTGTGGAAATAGTATTGCGCAGTAAGTTTTCAAATATTCACTTGAGAAATATGGAAAATGATCTTGCGAACACGATAGAGTAACTCGTGATTGACATTGGCTCCTTTACTATGAATACAGAAGCGAAAACGACGGAAAAATTCATAAGCACGCGCCGCAAGTACACGCTTGGATTTCGTCCCGTGCTTTTAACAGGGTAGCCTTCTGCGACTGGTCACTTCTGTTGAAAGTAGCACAGACCTCATTCTCCAAAATCGCCTAAAAAGAGTAATCCAGCGGATTCATGTTTAAGCTGTGTCCGTCTGAGAAGCTGTCCACACCTGCGCGCGTTACCTGTTTTCCTTTATCGGACAGAGATTGATAATTTTGGATTCGAACGTTATAGTGCTTGAACATATTGTAATCATTATCTGTTATAACAGAGCCGTGGCTGACGTTTAGGTTGCTGACCTCTTTCCTCACCAACCGTTTCGAACAGCGCCTAATTCTCTTGTTAAGGAAATATTCAGCTCTTTGGGTAACAGATAAAAAAGGGCCACCGTAGCGACGATGGTCATGTTTCATCAGTTTTTTTCGTGAGTGTTTTTTGAGCACAATACAGGAAACAAAAATAACACACAAAAACCTAGAGGGATAGAAAGAGAAGGCTGGAGCTGAAACAAAATGTAGGTGCGTCAATACTTTTTACGCACCCTGTATATGCATAGAAACACTTCAAATCATAGCAGAATAACCGGGAATGCGAAGCTAGTTTCCCTGAACTTCCCTTGAAGCCATAGTATTATTACCCACAGTTGGGTTACGCAGACGCCTTTCCGCTGACGCTTCCCTGATTTGAAAGTGTGAGAGACCGGAGTATTCACAATCGCTAGCTGGTCAGCAGGTGATCTTAGCTAGTCCGGCTATCGATTACGTGAAGAAGGGTCGGCGAGACGAAAACATGCAGATTGAATCTGTTCCACTTGGCGAGAGAATAGAACAGTCGTTTCCGCAGGAATGAATAGGGTAGTTTCTAACCAGGCAGACGGCGGTGGTAAGACGCCGAGTATAGAAGAGCACTTCTGAGTCAGGTGAAGTTGGTAGCAAATAAGGTAGGACGAGTCGAACAATATGGCGCAGAGACTAACAAGGAGAGCCTCCAGAGTGGCGGTGAGCTTTTGCGATGCAATTTTTACAGGATGTAGGATCCAATGTGGGGAGTCCAAAACCATAGTTACTTTTCTCGGAACGCTCTTCTGTGATCGAAACGTGTGGAGGCGTGAGCGCGAAGTTCATGGCGCCCTGCTGCCACCCAACGCGATGTGGTCGGTCGGCGCAGTGGTAGCGGGGAGGCCTCTCGAGTGCACCGAGCTTTGATGGTTTGGTCCCCAGTGTCGCGAATGATTTCGCACACATCGGATTGTTATTATTATGGGCCTGCGTGATCACAGGAGTCAATTTGTGCACGATTAATGCTTTTAGTATTTAAACCCATGTGGCTGTTCAATGGTTCCATTGACGCCCAATTAGTTACTGGTATTCCCAGTGTCTCTTCGAAGTGGAGACTGGCCGTTGACTATTCCGCGGTACGAGGAACAACTTAGATAGCAAGTTTATGGTATCCTCGATAGAAGAATCCGTGAAACCGTTAAGCTCTCCGACAACCAGTGCGGCTTTGTGTCTGGTTGTGGGACCGTTGATGCTATACACGCCGCCCGCCTCCTGGTGGAGAAGCATCGCGAGAGACAGAAGCCGGTGCATATCGCCTTTCTCGACTTGGAGAAGGCTTTCGACCGCGTACCGCGTGAGGTTATATGGTACGCCTTGCGACGACACAACGTACCTGAGGAACTTATAGAGTGGGTGCGGATGCTCTACTCTTGCCCAAAGAGTAGAGTGCAAGCTGTAGCTGGAACCTCAATGGAGTTTCCCATCTCTGTTGGGGTGCACCAAGGTTCAGCGCTTTCTCCGCTCCTCTTTGTTGTCGTCATGGATGCCATTACGCGAGATCTTCAGCAGCCTGTTCCATGGACGCTGCTTTATGCTGATGACGTGATGCTCGCTTGCGAAGACAAAGACGATCTCGAGCGGCAGGTGCAAGCTTGGTGGGACCGTCTGGCGAGGTTCGGACTCAAATCGAACGTCAAGAAGACCGAGTACCTAACGACTGACGTGAACGAGTCCGGCTCCATTAAGATTAACGGTACTGAACTTGCACGCACTTCGGTGTTTAAATACCTGGGATCAGCAATAGCGTCTGACGGCGGTCTGATGGTTGAAGTGAACTCACGCGTGAGTGCAGCTTGGTCCAAGTGGCGTTCGCTGACTGGCGTGCTCTGCGATAGGAAGATCCCAGAGCACCTGAAGTCGAAGGTTTACAGAGCCGTCGTGCGGCCAGTAGCGATGTACGGCGCTGAGTGTTGGCCTGCGACTAAGGAAGTTGAAACGCGCCTCAGCGTCATGGAGACGAAGATGCTGCGCTGGACGGCTGGAGTCACCCGCATGGACCGCATTCGAAATGATGCTATTCGGCAGAAGTTCGGTGTCGCGCCGATAGCGGACAAGATGCGCGAAACTCGCTTGCGATGGTACGGCCACGTTCTGCGTGGGAAAGAAGACAGCGTCCGCAAGATAGGCCTTGAGTTGGAAGTATCTGGAAAGCGGCCTAGAGGACGCCCGAAGCAGCGTTGGACCGATACGTTACACACGGACATGAAAGTAGATGGAGTCCACCCTGATCAAGCGCAGGATCGGGAAAGGTGGCGTCGTAACACCAGAAGAGCGGACCCCGCGACGATGCGGGACAAACGCTGAAGAATAAGAGGAAGAAGAAGAAGATACTCAATGTGACATGATAGACGCAAGTGAGAGAAGGCCTCCGGAGTTCCGAGTTTCGTCGATAATTTTCTTAATGTTATAATTTTCCATGACATAGGTGATAAATGAAAAATTTCTTGTGTCACTACTGCTCACTACAACATCAAAATCAAAGATAACTAAACTTTTCTGTTATTAATTTTTGACAGCCATAAGCTGAGAAAGGTTCAGAGTTAGAAAAAGCAGCTTTGCTAAAGGCTCGGCAGAAAGCGACCACTGGGGATGACAAACTTCTATTTTTAAACCGGAATTGGGGAGTAATTCTACTCGCACTAATTCTAGGACAAGTTATCCAGCAAAATTCTAGGACAAGTGGCTAGTTAATGCATATTAAATTCCCCTTAGAACATTATTATTACAGCCTTAGTATAAAGTTGTAATTACAGATGGTCCATAGTAATGTTATTATCGAAAGGAATACGAAGCCGAATTAAGAAAGTCGAGAAACATTCAATGAAGACTCCTTGTTAGCAGCACTTACACAATCAATCAGACAAACAAAGCTGCATAGTTCATGGCGCTATTCCTACACGAGCACATCAAAAAACGCCACATGCTTGCTATCCTATCCTACTATATAAAAAGGAGAACGGTCGTTTGTCTGTGTGTGAGTGTATATGTTTGTTTGCACAGAAGTGTGTTGGGAGTAAGTGTGGGGAGGAGGATTTCGTTTGTGTTTGACTGTAACTACAAGACGGTTTAAAGCTTTCTGTTTTGGGCAAGAAAATAACCTTGACTGCAGTTTCCTTCCACTCCCGTTCACCAGATAAGGGAAATTGCTTTATTGTGGTTGTGCAACGTGCCTGGCGATTCAGTAGACGTTCCTAACACGTTGCCTAACGTGAGAACACCTATGGTAAACTTACGGAAGTGAAGAATGCATTCATGCAAAAGTACGCAGCTGGATTTTAAATAAAAAAATTGATTTGGCACACAGCACGACCCATCGCATGCGCGACGCCGCAGTATACCAAAGGCCCTTCCGTAGGTTGGTGATCAATATCACAAAAACTGGCCAATTTTTTGGCGATTTTCCCAGGAAACAAAAAAAATTGCCCAAAGTGGCCAGAAAAACAGAAATTCCGCCCATTCCTGGTGAGGACGCCTATCGGCCAGCAATATGGAGGCGTCAAGTAGTAATTCTTCCAAAATGTTTCATCCAAAACCTTATCAAACAGTATGAAACCTCATTTGGTCGTTCCGCAACTCCATTATTGATTAGCGCTCTGTTGGCATGGTGCCAGCACTGATCCGTAGAGGCAGTGGTCCTGCAACGAGTGCTGTTAGGTACGGATTTGAAAACGTGGTACCCTAGTTAGAACGTCTTGTCAACCAGGCGATATCGAAGTCGCTCGTTGCTTTTTTGGTGCTTATGGGGAACGATCGCATGCTTGAAAAATGAAGGCTTTTGGTAGGGTTCTGTGAGCGCGGATTGAGCACGCTGAGCAAGGAAGGGAAGTCTAGGATGTAGCCAATTTTGACGGAGTTGTGATGGATAGGTGGGCCACTTCCTGGGGTTCTTTGTGTGCACATGGGCCCTCTATCCTATAAGAACCCTTTTTATGTAGTTCGGCTAGCTCAGCTCATGAATTCCTCTCGCTTGAAATGGCGACTTTTTTGTGCCCTTTTTGTTCATTGTGCTTGTTGTCACAAACTGTGTATGTTCTCATAACTATCTAAAGGTTCTCTGAAGGCCCGCCAACTTCGATGTCGAAAAGCTGCAGTTTGCCCCGTTTACAGTACTGATTGAGTTTCGCCTTTCATAAAAATAGCTAGAAGTGCGTATCGACTTCGTCGTTATCCTGTCGTTTTCGTTCTATCTTCATGTATTGATTTACTTTCTTTAGAGATGCTGATTCTAAATGCGCCGTTCATCGTCACCAATCTCATACAGCAGTGGTATAGAAAAGGTTCCCTTTTCGATTCTTGTTTTCCCGCACGACCACCGCCGTATTGAGAGTGAATTCCATTACATTGCACCAATGTCATAACACGGCCCTTGCGCGTAAATTTGCGTGTGGCTGGTGCAGTTGCATAGAATTTCTTTCATAGATTTTCTACACCGTAATTTGCCGTCTGCGCCCTCCTAGTTTAGAGATCGCGCGTCGGCGTCCACGTTGCCACGTTCGATCGATGCCTTGTGCGCTCGCGATGGCACTCTCGGCAAGCGGGTCGTGGTGCAGCAGGTAGTGGCGTCGCATCCGCGAGGGAGATCGGGGTTCGGTTGTCCTGAGTTGTGGTCTACTTGCATTTCAGATGGCCACATGCGATTTGAGGTGCTTTGACGTGTGCGCAGTTTTGAAACATTTTTTGCGCATTTTTTCAGCCATATGCGCTTCCTCGCTCGAAGAGCGCAGAACTCAGCTGCGGACTTCCCTGAGCGACGAAAGCAGTTTCCACACGAGCAGCTTGGATGGAACCCATCTTGGATGGAACCCATCTTGGACTCCCTTCCCTAGCCGGGTTCTGGAGACAAGTGATGTGTGATGCTTCGTTTCCACTCCTCTAAATTCAATTCGAAACTAAAAACCACTTAGGAAGTCCAATTCTCGAGACAAGTGACGCATGGTGCTTCGTTTCCACTCCTCTAGGTTCAGTTCGAAACCAAAACCCCCTAGGAAGTCGAGTTCTGGGGACAAGTGATGTATGATGCTTCGTTTCCACTCCTCTAAGTACAGATCGAAAACAAAACCCACTTAGGAAGTCGAATTCTGGAGACAAGTGATGTATGATGCTTCGTATCCACTCCTCTAGGTCCTGTTCGAAACTAAAACCCGCTTAGGAAGTCGACATTCTGGACGCAAGTGATGTGCGAAGCTCCGTTTCCATTCATCTAGGCTCTTTTTGTAACCAATTCGACATGTGATAAGGCGTGAGGTAAAAAAGAGACGACGCATCTGCACCAGCCACACGCAAATTTACGCACAAGGGCCGTGTTATGACATTGGTGCAATGTAATGGAATTCCTCCCCGACCTTATTTGCGCCATTGAGTTTTGTAGCTCAGCAGTTGTAGCGTAGACAGACTGCGGTGGTAATCTGTTTAAATTTGTTTCGTAGACTAGAATTAATTATAAATCTGTAAGTACTTCCGTTCTTAGTTTAATTGGAACAGCTGGGCGTGATGTCTGTGAGAGAGGGAAGCAGTCGCAGGATTTCTTCACTGGGAATGTCTCTTCTGCAGTTTACTGCTCTCTGAATTTTCGGCTAGGGTTTAGGCACTTTTTTATTTTTATTTTTATTTAAAGACCCGAGTTACTGTCACACGCGTAAAACATCAAATAAATAAGAAAAGGGCAGGAATGTGTCATAAAACAACAACTAAAACTATTACAGAAACACATAACTTCAAAATATGTTACTAATACATCTAACTTACTATGTGGTTGCTAGAAAGTAAGGCCTTAAAAACTTGAACAGAGTAACCCAGGAGGCGTTCGTCGTCATTCAGTAAAGAGTTTAGTTCCTTAATGTTCCTGTATGTAGGGAAGTTTACCCTACCCGCGACTTAGCCATGGGGACTCGCAGCCCGAGCTTTTCTCTCACGGTTCTGGTCAACGGAACAACGAAGAAGTCCATAGGTCTCATTGACAGCTTTCCAGAAAGTATTTTAAACATCACCAGAAGATCTGCTTTCTTGCTCCTTCTAGAGAGGGAAGGTAGTCCGAGTAGTTTCGATCTCTCAGCACCACAGGATGCTTGAGCGTACTTCATTCCGAAACATCGCATTACTAGTTTGGGCTAAAGTTGCTTTGAACTCCTAGAAAGTCAATGTCTTTCCTCTTGACCGGATTAAATACGGTCACTCACTCCACTTTCAAGTACGGGACGCACATAAGTCTTATATGCTCGCAAATATACCTTTGGATCGCTCGTTCGTAGGACTTTTTAAATAAGTTGTAGATCCGGTAATTTGCTTTTTTTTTCAATGTTTTTGCAGTGGCTATCAAAACTTGGGTGATCTGACACTATGAAACCTAAGTCTCGCACACTTCACTGGTTCTAAAGATAAACCTCTTAACTTGTATTGTGAGTTTCTACAATTGCTTTTGGACCCAACGATAAGGTAATTAGTTTTTTCAATCGCTAGGGAAAGATTCCATTTTTCGGTCCAACCATCAATGTAATCGATTGCTTCTTGAATAGCACAACGATCTTTGAGTTTTTCAGGGTTTTATAAATTTTGATATCATCCGCGTACATCTTTGTGACCACTCCAAATTTAGAAATAGCTTCCGGTAGTTCGAACGTGTACAATAAGAATAACAAAGGGGATAAGACTTCTCCGTGCAGAATCCCACTGTGGGCCGAAAACACATTGGAATATTGGTCCAACACACGATCCTGATATATTCTACCGATGGAATAAGAAACTCACGTAACCAGTTTATTAACATGGGAGGTGGGCCTACTATTTCTAGTTTTTGCAGCAGGTTCTTAGTTGGAACTTTGTCAAAGGCTTTGGCAAAATCGAAGTAGATTATATCTGTTTGTTTTTTTCAATTCCACAGCGCGGGTTCAGTCGTTTACTGATGTGAGAACGGCAGCTTCAACGGATCTACCTTTTAAAAACCCTAATTGGGACCCAGACACATTACTGTTTTTATAAATATGTTCTATAATATGCACCTTCACAATTTTCTCAAATGCCCTAGCGAAAATTGAAGTGATACTTATCGGCCTATAGTTTTTGGGATTACTGAAGGGTGCTCTCTTAGGAATAGGTTTCTCATGTAACTAAGATTGAAATTTGTTCCAACGGATAGGCCAAAAAGTCTACTAGATTTAAGGTGAAACTGAGCGGGACTAGGTCAGGAGTTGTAGAAGTAAATTTAAGCCATTTCTTAAGAACTTTTGCAATGTCTTCTTTATAAAACCAGAGCGAGGATTCCATTTTCGGAAAGGAGGCTAAAGTGTTGATTTCATCTCTTGATACTGCTGAGCATAACCCATCCGACCTGGTGAATACTTTCTGAAACTCTTCGGCTAATAAATTTGCCATATCATTCTGAGAGAACACAGGTTCGCTATTTTCCTTCATTAGGCTGGGGATCCTGGTTTCATGTTTAGTTCTAGAGCTTATATATACCTATAAAAGGCTGTCTTATCACTAGAGCTAACCATTTTCCTCTCAAGATGTGCATTGTACCGAAGAAAAGCTTTTTCCAACCTCTTATTCACTAGTTTGAATTTGTCCCAAACCTCATCTCCCTCATCTCCACTGTTGCATGCTCTACTCCACAGCAGCGACCTACGGTGACTCATTTTCCTAAGATAAATTGGGGGGTTTTTCTCATCTGCCGGAACGTTGCGCATTGGCATATGCAATTCGATAACATGATGGAGTATGGCAATAAAGATTACATAGAGGTTTACGGAATACCCGCTGCCGAATATGCCAATCAAATCAACATTCATAAAGTGTTCTTTTATATTGTCGTAGTCCGCAGATTTAGAGTCCTTTATTCACAGTGATCCTTTGTAAGTGACTTCTATATTCAAATGAAACGTGCTCACTGCATGATCGCTGTTGCCAATAGGTGGTTCCACCTTTACTTCAGTGACGAACTTTGGCTTGTTACATAAAACTAGATCGAGTATTGAATCACTTCTAGTGATCTGTACATATTGTTCGAGTGCATGCGCTTCAAAGGCATCGTAAAAGGTTCTTGATAACGCACCAACATTTTGGCACATCAGATCCGGAAGATTAGAATCCCTTAACACCAGTTCGTCATGGTTCCGATTGAGAAGTCACTTATAGCTTTAAGCAATTGCCTGGATCCACTTAAACTCCAACTAGGGGCTGTATACACACCTATGATACGGAAGGATGCTGAAGTATTGGTATTGGTATTGGTATTGGTAGTATTAATATTGGTCTCCCCATCCGGCATAATAATAATCGCATCCCGATTGGTCAAATGGGGGTACAATATCGCAGACCAAAATCTCATAAGAGTCTCACAGATTCCTGAAAAATTACGTTGTACGGGAAGTGTTTCTTAAGAAGCAGTATGACGCCTCCTCCCTTTTTATGACTTCTGTCGCACCTAAAACCAGTATATTGACTGCTGGCTATTCTCTGTAGAGGAGTAAGCTCGTTCTGGGAGTTCAACCATGTCTCTGTTAGAGGAAAAAGGTCGTAATTGTTAAGGTAAAGATTCATTACTACCAAGCTACTATTTTTGGCAAACGATTGAACATTAGTTTCCCTGATGCGAGGACGGCATCGGGGGGCAACTGAGCAAGTCCAAAAGTCCCGTAACGTAAGCAGGACCCGCGTTGCTACGCTGAATGTGGGTACGTTGACGGGCCGCTCGTGCGAGTTGGTAGAAGCACTGGAGCGAAGACGAATCGACTTATGTGCGGTACAGGAGACGAGGTGGTCCTGTTGCAAGTCGAGGGACATAGGCCGAGGCTTTAAGGCCATTCTGTGCGGCAGTCCCAGGACCACCAGCGGTGTTGGTGTGGTCGTCTCCGAACGTTTCCGAGATGCGATTGCAAGCGTGGAACGTTTCAGTGACCGCTTGATGAAGGTCGTTGTTGCTGCTGAACAGCGTATGTATCATTTCTTCTCTGCATACGCTCCGCAGACAGGCTGCTCCGAGCGAGCGAAGGACGAGTTTTGGACCCTGCTTGATGAGAAGACAGCAGAGGTGCCGCCAGAAGACGCTGTCGTTGTCGCAGGTGATCTCAACGGCCACGTTGGGACTGCGAAAGATGGTTACAGCTGTCATGGCGGTTTCGGTTATGGAGCACGTAACGCTGATGGTGAGCGAATTCTTGAGTATGCGGACTCGCATAATCTCACCATCGCGAACACAATGTTTCGAAAGCGTGACTCCCATCTCGTGTCTTTCTATAGCGGGAATACCAAGACACAGATTGACTTTATCCTTATCAAGCATCGCGATCGAAGGCTGGTCACAGATGCGAAGGTTGTGCCATACGAGACTGTCGCCACGCAGCACCGTCCGCTGATCTGCACACTTAAGATCGCCCCTCCGAGGCTGAGGCAGGTCGAGTGATGCGGACCATCAAGGATCAAGTGGTGGCGGATGAAAGAGAAGGACGCAGCTGTTGTTGCTCGTATTCGGTTGCCGACGGTTACCAATGTTGAGGAGACATGGAAACGTGCAACCGATTCGATACTACAAGCTGCACGTTCCGAACTGGGCATGACGAAGCCTGGACGGCGTAAGATTGAGAAGCAGACTTGGCTGTGGACTGACGACGTCAAGGAAAAAGTCAAAGAGAAGAAGAGACTATATCACGCTTTTCTCAGCGACAAGACAGCCGACAATTGGCGTATGTACCAAGAAGCGAAGAGGGCGGCTAAGAAGGCTGTTGCCGTTGCAAAAGCTTCTCATTATGAGTATGTCAACGAGAAACTCGAGACGCGCGATGGTGAACGACAACTTTATCGGCTTGCCAAAGCACGCCATCGCCAGAGCGAGGACATCGAAAAGTTCTTTGGCATCAACGATGAGAATGGCCATCTGCTGATGAACCGCAAAAGGGCTATGGAAGGATGGCATGACTACTTCGAGAGAATTTCAACAGTAGAGTTTGCCCATACGCCTATCCCTTGCGTCCCTCCTACGCACGGTCCTGTGCAGAAAATCACTGTGGAGGAGACGGAAGCGGCTTTGAAGAAGATGAAGCCAGGCAAAGCAACGGGCCCTGACGACATAGCGGCCGAACTATGGAACTCGAGGTGCTGGAATCCTGCTGAATGGCTAACGAAGTTTTTCAACCAGGTTGTTGCGGAGAAGAAGGTTCCTGGTAGTTGGCAGCAAAGCACGACGATCCCGATCTGGAAGAAGAAGGGCAGTCCCGCGGACTGCACAAGTTACCGTCCAATCCGATTGCTCTCGCACAGTATGAAAATATTTGAGCGAATTGTGGATGGACGTATTCGCGAGATCGTCCGGCTTTCCACCAACCAGTGTGGCTTCGTAGCCGGCTGTGGCACCATCGACGCCATTCATGCTGTTCGTCTTCTTGTGGAAAGACATCGCGAGAAACAAAAACCGCTGCATCTTGCTTTCCTCGACCTGGAGAAAGCATTTGATCGTGTACCGCGTGAGGTCATATGGTATGCCTTACGACAGCACGGTGTCCCTGAAGAACTGATCGAGTGGGTGCGCATTCTTTACTCTTGTCCTAAGAGTCAAGTGCGAGCGCCGGCCGGCACATCCACGGAGTTTCCAATCTCCGTCGGTGTTCACCAAGGTTCCGCGCTTTCCCCACTTCTTTTCGTTGTCGTAATGGATGCCATTTCGCGAGACCTTCAGAAGCCTGCTCCTTGGACGCTGCTCTATGCAGATGACGTAATGCTTGCGAGTGAAGACAAGGCCGAACTTGAGCGACAAGTGCAAGCTTGGTGTGACCGCTTGGCGGCGTTCGGGCTCAAGCTAAACGTCCAAAAATCTGAGTACTTGACGACAGACGTAAACGAGACTGGGTCCATTGAGATCAATGGCACTGCGCTCGTACGAGCGACACATTTCAAGTACCTTGGATCTGCAATTGCGTCTGATGGTAGTCTGACGTGCGAGGTGAACTCACGCGTGAGCGCAGCGTGGTCCAAATGGCGCTCAATGACAGGCGTTCTGTGCGACAGAAAGATACCGGAGCGCTTAAAATCAAAGATCTACAGAACCGTCGTCCGACCAGTAGCGATGTACGGTGCTGAGTGCTGGCCTGCAACGAAGGAAGTTGAGAGCCGCCTCAGCGTGATGGAGACGAAAATGCTGCGCTGGACGGCTGGTGTCACGCGTTTGGATCATGTTCGCAATGTCTCCGTACGTCAAAGGTTTGGCGTCGCTCCAATTGCTGACAAGCTACGTGAAGCTCGCCTACGGTGGTATGGCCATGTTCTTCGTGCGGACGGCGATACCGTTCGGAAGATTGGCCTCAACATAGATGTGCCCGGAAAACGGCCTAAAGGACGACCTAGGCAACGCTGGCTTGATACGTTGCACGTGGACTTAAAGGAAGCTGGTATCCACCCCGATCAAGCGTTTGATCGTGCGAAGTGGCGTCATCATACCAGAAGAGCGGACCCCGCTGCTAAGCGGGACAAACGCTGAAGAATAAGAAGAAGAAGATTGATCATTAGTTAGCGCACACGATAGCCTGGAAGTCGCGTGTGACGGCTCAACAGTTTCCCGAGAAACTGCTGTGCCTGAAGAAAGTAACGGTGGTGTTCAGGTTGGTAGAGTGTCCCGGTGACTGTGTACCACCGAACGCGGGAACTGCTTCGCCAGCATCATGATGCACCGGTCCACCACCACCTGGCCGACCCGCTGACCTGCGCTGTCTCTCCTCAAACGGGAGGGAGGCCCGCAAGAAGATACCTCCGTTTGGAGGAAAGAAGCGCAAATACGAGGTCCGCTTTACCGCTTGGTTTTGAAATTTGCTTGCCGGAAGTACAGCTTTAATTAAACTCGGCCGTCTCTGATCAAGTTTTCCCATACGGTAAACAGTTGTAGCTCTACATTCTACATTTAAATAGTCGAGTAAATGATTCACACATGCATAGTCATAAGCTACCCTCTGCGCAGCTGTAGGAGCTAGAGACTCAGGGACATATTCCAGTACAATCGAACGAAACATTTCACGATCTTCCATGACAGATACCTCTGGGCTAGAAATTACAGTACTATCCTTATCATTTGATTTCGAACTTTCCAATGCATCAATTTTTTGCTTTAAAATAAAATTTTCTTCCCTCAGCAGGCGTAGCTCCGCGATTTGCATCCTTGATCACTTCCCTGGTTTCCACCAGCACGTCAATCACCAGCTTCAGATTCTTCGGGGCACGACCATTGTTAACCGGAGCTTGAAGTCGGCCCACCGCGCTTCCTTCACTGCAAGACATTGCCACATCTGGAGATCTTGTCGTGGTACCTTCAGCTGCAAGAAGCAGGCCCACAGCAGAAGTCGCCATGATCACCGATATTTTTGGCCAAGAAATCAATAAATAGCAACACCTCTTAGAGTGGCAAATTCGTCAGTAACAGATTCTTGTTTCCTTGCCACTAGAGAAGACACGACGGGCTCTTTGAAAAGCAATGAAAAGCTCCTGGTACAGAACGTTTCGTCGAATAAGGACAAAAACAACGGTCGAGAATCAGTGCGACAGAGCTGACCGGAAACACAGCCGCACGCGAACTGTCCACGCGTAGTATAGTGCCCTCAACTATCTCTTGTCCGCCGCGACAGGCCTTTACTAAGGATGACATACACAGACGGTGGATTGATAGATTTTCGTACAACCTGATCACAAAATCCCTAGGGTTATTATAGGGAAGCTTTCTCGTGCGCGTACAAGGAACTCCAAGACATGGCCTACCCACCACACCTGTGCCGAAATTGGCTACGCTCTGGAGTTCATTCCCTTGCTCATTCTGTACTCAGTTCCTTATTCAGTTCCTTAATACCCCCTTCGCGTAATCGGTCTGGTTTTGGCATAACATTCCTTGAATTTTTTCATTTTAGCTGCCAGAATGAGTGATATTAAGGAGCTGAATAAAGTGTTTGTCTTGAGAAAAATGATAAATTAAAATTAAAATTAGTTTTAAAGCGTAATAAAGCGACAATCATTTAAAACACGGAGGGACCAGATCGCGCAATACATTCGAAAAGCTCGTGGCGACTTTGATTTCATTGATAGTGTAATTGCTGCTTACATAAAGCATCAAAGTGAGCATATATATGTGTCCTTTACAACCGTTTTCCTGCATAGTTTACAGGTGCGCAACTTCATGCGAGCAAATTTTGCTATCAGTCGAATAAAAATCGAGACATCTTCGACGAGTGCGTGGAACAATTTTTTCTTTGGCACTAAAATAAGGCTGCCTGCCTGCTCTTTAAAGCAAGCTTTAAACCATTATTTTTCCTCAAAGAATGAGATTTTCAAAAAATATCAAACAAAGGGTTCACTTATTGGTGTACGCTAATTATGGTCACAGTCAGCTAGGAGAAGTGCGCTGTCCAGTGCTTCTGCTTATGTCAGGAAAAGGAGATTTTTTGGAGGACTTATTGGCGAGTGGATAAGTGTGTTCCTGTTATTATGGTTGATTGTTAGCTAAACTTGTGTAACGGACGAAAAATAAATCCTGCCCGACTCAAAGGAGACGCCGTCTCCTTTGGATTTTAGGATCTTTGGAAACATTACAAAACACATTGAAATGCACATTTTATCAGCGGGAACTATTCAACAACACCATGGGTGCATAAATAGGGCAGCGGAGGGATCATTGGGGAACGGAGGGGCGGGGGCAGGAACCGCTTAAGGCGATCCCAGGGACGAACGGCTGGGGCGCTGCCAGACTCAGACGGGAGCCGATCGCCAGAGGCGGATCAGCGGGAGGAGTTAAACAAGCCGCCTAGGTTCAACTTGATCCTTCTTTTATAACCAGTGCCGAGCACGGCTGTCGCTGTTGTTGACCACGGAGCGTCAGCAGATCTGTGTGAGAGCGTGGGTATTGAGCTTTCTAGAGAAATGGCCTTACATCTGCTATTGACTTCTCTACACTTGCATGAAGGATCGATACTGTTTTTGTCTTTGGCACCGCAACTTTTTCTAATGCCTACCCCTGCGGAGGGCTTATCGTAGGTTGATCCCGCCCTTGTCCTCAGCATACCACCACCCAGTGGAGCATGCGTGATGTGCTCCTCGACTGTAGCTAAAATCGATTTGAGGTCCTGCCCATCATCGCTTTCCATACCATATTGTTTGGAGTGTTTTGTAGCTGTTTCTGCTCATATGTATTCTTTGCATCGCGAAGGCTCTTCCTAGCACTGAATTTTGATAGGGAGCGGTTCCACATATTTAATCCACCGATCTGTAGCGCAATATCAGATTTTGCCACCGTAATGCAGCGTTCGCTTAGGGCGTATTTTTCAAATTCTTGAGCTCCAATCATTATTTGTAGCGGTAGCGGTTATTTTTCAAATTCTTGAGCTCCAATCATTATTTGTAGCGGTAGCGGTCAGCGCGTGACTCATTTTTATATTGAACCCTTCTATTGGAACAGTGCCAGGAGAACATTAGCAAGAACTATCTATGCCAGAGGACGGGCAGAGAAACAGGTGCGATTCTAGCTGGTGGTGGCCACCCTTGAACGATTTCCCGACGTAGGGAAACGCAAGAAATATGCAGCAAGTAAACTCCTACAACCTGGTTGCCCAAATATATGCAGTTTTCGATTCCTTAGTAGGACAGGGAAACTAAAAAAGGACTAAAAAGGACCGGGTCTAGTAAGGGAGGACCCCCTTACTAGATTTGTGCCAAGTGGACCATCTAACAGGTAAAACAGGCAATATTAATGAAATTTTTTAAAAAATAGGTCATGACGCCATCAATCAATCAACGTTTTATATGCAGTGTCAGATCCGTGCACAAATAAGACAGTGTACTTCATATCCTAATCATTTGCAAACGTCCCGTCTTAGCGCACAAATGGTATACATTCTCATGTTTTCTGTGTTATTTATTTTGATCTCGTTAAAGTAACTGATTTTTTTTGTGGAATGAAAGAACTCAATTCATGGCAATACTGAGCACATTCAGTTTTTATGAAAGCGTTTAAGAGCTTCCAACACCATCTAGGATTCCACCAAGAAACAATCGCCGTGTTTTGCCGCACATATATAGATTAGTATTGCGGCATTTGTACTTTTAAGCCTTAATATTGTCTTTCCTTCTCATGTCTCCCAAATGGAGTGCAGTAGTGTTCCATCCGTTTGCGCCGAAGGGACGAGCAGAACTGTACATAGGCCCTACCTGGAAATATAACCGGTTGTGCGCGTCATTTAGGGTGTGTGATGTGCCACCGCACACAGCTGCCTCATGACACTCTACGCCTAATTTGAGCACTCTGGCGTTAACAGACGTCGACCGTCGGCGAATCGCAGCTGGATTCGGACTGTCGCGTTTCGTGGAGCATGAGGTGCGATTGCTCGGTACTTGCGCGACAACCACTACCGCAGACGCAGCTCGTTCTGCGCTAGTGAGAAGCCTAATGGATCTGACAGAACCAATAAAGCTACATGGTGACGTAATAGTCGAATAGAGGTGAAGAGCAGTAATAGCCAAAATAAAAAGTAGCAGTAATATTTGTGCACTCCTTGACAGAGCTGCGGTGGTATATACTCCTGCAGGGGAGTCCGCAGCATTTCCAGACGTTCAACAACCTACGGGCCGGCACATCTGCTACTGGGAGTTTTAAATAGGAGTTTCCTATTGTCCGTATTGTAACGCATCTAACATAGAAAAAAATGACACCACTCAACATTAGAAATAAAAGGTATCACTGAGAGAATCTATTTTTGATTGCGCATTTCCAAGTGTATAAAGTGATGACAGCCCATGTGATAGCTACGAACTTTTTACTACACACATCCCAAAGCAGCGACAGGCTTGTTTGCAATATGTGTCTCGAGATGTCCAAAATGTCTCCAGAAAAGCGCACGACTTTAACCACGGCCATATAAATGCGATAACTCATTTCCCCTGCCAAATGTTTCGTAGAAAATGGATGCCCATTGTTCAGGTAGAGAAGAAGTGGCCACAGTCATTCCACACACCAATGCGAACATTTGCTAAACAATTTGATTCACTACTGTTTTCTTTCCGGTGTTTTCTTCTCCTCTTTTCTCCTATCTCCGTTCCTTTCCTCCTCGTCCTCCACGCCCTGTTTGCTTGCCGAACATCGCTGGTAACCATTGCTCGGCAAACAATATCCCTGGTCTCAGCCTGACTGCAGTATTGCAAGAGTGAAACCGCGTGTGTTCCAGGTGTTTGGGAGGAAGTTTTCACCCTGCCGTAACGACTTGTCGTGGTAAGAGTTCTCCAAACAAGGAGACAGCTCCGTGGTCCTGGACCACTGCCAATCATCGACCAGTAATGTCGCCCCTTGCGGCGACTAATGTCGCCCTTTGCGGCGACTCTTGTCGCGCTCGCCTCGTCTGCGGCGACGATTCGTACATAATGTCCTGCGGTCCAATACTTGTTGGGGCTAATCCTGATAGGCTTGGATATTTTCGATATAGAGTTTGCTATATTTTGCTTTCTTAGCGGAAGCCCACGTCTGTACTAGAATTCTCCTGGAATAGAAACCCCAAGTACAAAATGAGAGATAACTGCACACGCCCCCCCCCCCTTTCCCACCCCGCAGCCCGCCAACT
>OX377206.1:68330536-68422699 GCA_947396885.1 Heligmosomoides polygyrus polygyrus | reverse complement strand
ATGTGCTCTATTTCATTTCAGGTCAACGAAATGATCATTGGCGGCGGAATGGCGTTCACATTCCTCAAAGTTGACCAAAATGTGGAGATTGGAAAGTCGCTATTCGATGAAGAGGTGAATGATTTCTTCTTCATTTTTCTGTTGTGGAAGGGACTGGTCACGTTTTTTGCTACTCCCGTACTAATACAATTGCTACACTCCAGGGAGCTAAGATCGTGAAAGACCTGCTGGCAAAAGCAAAGGAGAAGAATGTCCAGATCCACCTGCCTGTCGACTTCGTCGTTGGTGACAAATTTGCGGAGGATGCGACTTCCAAAGTGGTTAGCCTTGCTGAAGGAGTCCCCGCTGGTGTGTTAGTCTTATCTTGTTACCTTTTCGATTCGCCTTAGTGGGCCACGAAAGGCGAGGTTTTTCATTCAGGTCACATGGGCTTGGACATCGGACCGAAAACGGAGGAACTCTTCGCCCAGGCTGTTGGAAGAGCGAAGACTATCGTTTGGAATGGCCCTCCTGGAGTGTTCGAGTTCGAAAAGTTCTCCCATGGAACAAAGGCTCTTATGGACGCGGTGGTGAAGGCTACCACTAACGGTTGTATAACCATTATTGGTGAGTTGGTTTTTAGTTGTGAAAGGATTATGGAAATTTCACAGCGCTTTTGGCATTTGGCGTCACTCTTGACTTGACGGTAGCTCGACTTGGCTGGCCAACTAACGTGGGAGTATGCCTCAATGAAGGAAATTTTAGAGACTGCTGGGGAATTGCTATTTCTGAAAATTCTTCTGAAGGATACTTCGATTTTGATAAGTTCACTTTAACACAAACTAAACATATCTAGCAGGGAATAATATAATCGACGTAAGATGATAAGGGGTTGGTAGCGACTATGCAACCAAGCCCGCTGCTAATTAAACTATTCACGTTGATGGGCTCGAAAGTGATCACCGAGTATAACCGAGTATAACGAAAGCATTTTCAAATGATCAGCTGATGAATACTGCCATCCATAAAGATTTCGCAAACTTTGAGTTAAAATTCAGTGCTCGATTGAGCAACTGACGGAATTCCTATTTTGCTGCCATGACCGTTTCAGTTCTTTGGACAGATAAAGCGAACTTCAGACCCTAAAATAGCCGCCTGTAGAATGCCCTCTATTCATCGACCTGTTCATTTTTATGGATGCCTTATTAGTCTTATTCGGTTCTCTTAGCTCAACTTCTTTCTCTCACTGGAGTAGGATGCAAATTGCAGAGTTTAGGTCTGCAGCGCATTCCAAAGAATGTTATCACTACAATGAAATGCAACGACTGATTTTTAAGATCAGCAAGCGAAAATTGTGGGGAATGTTAGACATTGAGAATGCGCCTAGAATTTGTCTGTTTGCTGTAATATTTGGAAGTACCGGCCCCACTCACGAGGAATTTCGCAGTCGTAAATCGTTCAAGCCTTTGCGCTCGATTTTTGCCGAAACTTCGCTTTGAGCAACTAATTTGATTACGGAGATTTGTGCACAAACCATTGAGCTAGAACTAATGCTTTATTTCTCATTCGAGAAAAATGTTTTCCTCCCTGAGTCAGCTTCCTCTGTTTAGCAGCAAAAGCGAATGTTGAACTCTACCACGATTAGCAAAAATGTACAAGATCGCGCAGTGTTGCGACAAAGACTCCGGCACCCACGTGGAAAGTTCTCGAAACTAGCTGTTGCGTAATATTCCGAAAGTAGATAACATGTATAGCAGTATGCCATGATTCGACTGCTTTCTGTGACTTCGTGACCAAGAAATGCGACCAAGTCCACATCGCGCTCATCTCTTCGAGGAAGGACTTCGGCTGAGTACTGGGGCAAAGACCTCCGCTCATCGAATTTTCCTGGTTTAAACCCTTTGAAATTTTCTGTCTGGGGCTACGTGGAGTCCAAGATTCTTGCAAGAACTCGCCTAAGCCTGGTCTCTCTCGAAGCTTCCTTCAAAAAGCAGGGGATAAAATCGGGATGAACTACCAGCGGTCGGTTTGTCGAACATCATCTTGCATTTTCGCTAATGGAGGACATTTCGAAAACCTATTGCAGTTCCGTTAGATTGTTGCCCTGTATAACGAATAGTGTTAGAAAGAAAAATAGCTTCTTTTGAAAATGTAGCTTTTAGCCAAACTGAACTTGTGTTAATACTTATGCTCCACAATGTATATCCACCGTAATTTGCGCTCTCGTGTCGAGGATACAGATCGTGAGGTTGAAGATATATTTGATGGAGAATACACGGAGAGCTAGTCTATCATGGCTTATTATTGCCTGCATGGTACCTTGAGTTTTAAGGCTGATGAATTAGTGAAGAACATAGGTAAAACTAGACGGTTTCAGCCACGGAATATCTTTCTAAGTCGGAAAACCACCCGAGTGCCTAATTTCTAGGCCCATTCCGGAGCCAAACTTCAGTCTCATATTGCGAAATTTTTGAGCAGTGCTGTACATATGATATGCACTGTAGAACAACGGATTTGGTATTTAATGGTACGGCTTCTCTACCGTTTAAGAACAGGAGTGCGTTTTTAGCTTTACTAAGCACTTTGTAGCAGAGGTTCTGAAAAAGCTGTGGAGTCATGGAAGAAAGTGTTATTTATCCGAAATACGTAGTACTCTACATACTTCGTGAAAAAAGTAAACGTCTCTGACCACAACTTCTAAAGGTAGTTTGACCATTTAGGTGGCGGTGACACTGCGACCTGTTGCAAGAAATTCAAAACCGAGGACAAAGTCAGTCATGTATCTACCGGTGGCGGAGCGAGTCTTGAGCTCTTGGAAGGTATTGCTTGACTTTGCTTGTTTGAAGAATTTAATAAGCATTCGCTCAATGCTGCCACGTTTCAGGGAAGGTCCTGCCTGGAGTAGATGCGCTTTCTCCAGCATAAGACTGCCTTCCGAGGTATTGGCTTCCCGCTAGAGTTCTCTAGCTTTAGATACGTGTGCAACAGAATTTGACGTTTTGTTAACAAATGTAATCTAGCGTGTAATATTAAAGTTTTGCTCGAACTTTACCCGGTTCATTGATACTGGCACGAAATTGACATGTGGTGATTTTTTTGTGAAAAAATAAATAAATACTGCCTTCTTAATGTCATGTACGTACCATAGACATGCTCGTAAGTTCATGCGAAATGTAATCCCACCATATATAATAGATGCTAAATAAAATCTTATTTGGGTCATAGTTATTGGCCTCATTTCAGACACGCCTTGAGATACCTTAAGGTTTATGAACCGTTACCGCGATTCGCCAGACAGAGTAAATCCAAACTTGTATGCTGACTCAATCTAAAACACCTAAATTCAGGTCGAGTACAGTGCCAGTGAACGCATTGATTCAAAAGTTTACAATTGCTCTCTGCCTCAGCTGATATCACTTTCTGCTGCTACTGGAAAAGTGATTTTGCTGATGAGAAAGAGTGCCCTACAACTGACGGCGTTTTTCTACGGCGAATTCTATAGGCTGGTAGTATGTCATGTAGTACGGCAGATGTACAGAGCAGAAGTGTTCATGCATTCACCGATTAACGATATTCCGATTTACCTGCCTTGCCGGCATCCTTCATTCAGTGTCGTCGAGCAATGAAAACTTCATGTTTACCAGGAAATGTAAGGAAGTTGTTGTTGTTCTGGCTATCATAAACATGAAACATGAAACAAGTGTGTTTGCCTAGCGTTGTCTTGTTTTTTATTCTTATCAAAATACTAGAAGAAAAAACAGAACTGGGGACTAACCACTTTTCTGAGAGCGCACATAATGAATCGGTCACCAGCCTGAACAATCCTTGATCGCTATAGTTTGCCTACGTTTCATGGAGTTTTGTCGTACACTATTGCGAACAGTGATTTAGAGGATAAAGCATAAACAACTTGTATTTGCTCTACTCAGTGTTCACAGTACACTGGCCAATTGAGTTTTCCCTGATGCTACGATTTCACCGACCCAGGCGGGTTAGCGACTGCGTGTACTGAATCCCTAAAGGGCTCCTCAGACTTGTGCGGCGTTGCCACTGCCTTAAACCATAGGGCAGGGACGCAGAGACCGCCGCCAGCGGCTATCCTTAACCACAGCGGCGAGCGGCGTTGCCGCTACCCTATCCTTAACCATAGGGCAGAGACGCTGAGCTCGCCATCAGCGGCGAGCACGCGGCCGCGAGCGGCGGGGGGCGCGCGACGGAGCGGCAACGGTGATAATGGCGTGAATCATTATTGCCGTCGCCGCTCCATCGGTCCGGGCAGACTGCGCTCTAGCCTTTCGATGAGTCATGTCGATCAGCGGTGCCCGCGGCCGCTGCTGAGCGGGATGACTAATTGTTTTCGCCGCCCGCCTCTCGCCGCAGAAATGTGCGGAGCGATTCGGAGTGCACACGACACAGGGTGCCTTCTCAGGCAACACAATTAGGAGTCGGCGGTGTACAGTTTATTGCTGGTACGGCATTGCCGGCAAGATTCGGAGAATGAAAGGCACCCAGGCGACCAACGAAGAAGTCTAGGGGTGCTGGTATTTATGGTGTAGATTAGATGAGTGCATCAAGCAGTGTTGAAGCGTTAGGATAGGTAGGATTAGGTTGTTCGGAAGGTCTTGGTAATGTTTTCATTTTTATTCTTTATTTCTTTATTCACGTACAATGCAAATCAACCAACAATATAATTGTGTTTTTACGAGGGAATGACAGCGGCTCGGGGCGCAGTGGATAGTGGCGTTGCTTCACGCGACGGAGCTCGAGGGTTCGATTCTCCTGCTCCACTTTGTTTTTGCATTTCATCTGATTGGTTGAGCTTTGATAGATTCCGACGTCTACCATATTAAGTTTTTTTTGCCTATTTTTTCCAGCTGCATGCTGTAGTATTCAACATAATGGTGTATAAACATTCAACACCGGTGATACACAGGTACAAAGTGCATGAAGCAGCACTGGTCACAGTACTGGCAGCGCATCAAAGCCACAAGCTCTTTACAGTTTGTTTCCTTACATGGACCAATGACCTCGGAAAAAACCATCCTTCTCGGATTTTCAAAGGAGACCACGTTGTGACGTCGGAGGTGGTTGAAATGAGAAACGAGGTGTGCGGATCCCGCAAATTAAGCTAAACGGCATCGATACACTCTTTCCCTCATATTTGCCTATCACCTGGAAACCAGAGGTCTGCTGGAGGTTTCCTGAAACCTAACACCAACAATGTCCGCCGATGCTCGAGTGGTGATCCACCTGCTCACGCTGAAGTGTGGCCCACCTTTAGACCACATTCGATGGAAGGAATCAAGCTGGCCGAACGGATGGCCAGCATACTAAAGGACTTCGAAGTGCGTCAACTTGAAGTTGATGAAGTCGAACAGTTGGAAGTGGTGGAGGAACAAGAAGAAGATTGGGATTCGCAAGATGAACTGATAGACGTGAAGAGGCGAGCAAGCAGTGAACATGCGGTAACGTGAGGAGCCTGTAGCTTTTATATACGCTGCCTGTATTGTGACCAGTGATTCTGTTTCATGCACTTTGCGCCTGTGTATCACTAATGTTGAACGTTTATACATCACCAGCCGTCAGAGCGGCCTGGTGGTCGCTCTGACGGCTTCTCGACAGCTTCGCCGCAGTAATATCTTCTCAACATCAATTGCAGCTTCAATCTACGTCATGGTTCCTGCAGGAAGAACACCTTAACTACGTCGAGTGGGGCAAGTTAAGAACGGTCACGAAGAGAGGTCAATATTCTAGAGATATTGATTACTACTCAGAAAGGTTGAGCCCGTCAACCATAAATCTACACGTAATTGTTCCGCTAATATAGTCACGCTACGCTGAAAAAAAACATTATTTTTGAATGCCATGAAATATTCAGAGAATCATCATTTCCTTATAACCGGGAGAGGATATTAGAATGCTTGTAGATACTGTAATTACAGAACTTTCATCGACTATCCTTCAGCGACCTCGACTAGCGCCAGGGCTAGAGTTTCGGACCGCTTGAATAAAATTCACAGAAAATCGATAATTTGATCAATATCGATCGATGGCCATCGATACTTCAAAAACGGTCTTCATCCACAAAAAGTTGATAATATGATGAATATCTATTGATGGCGATCGAAGCTTCGGAAGCAAACTCCATCCACAAAAAATCGATAATTTGATCAATATTGATTGACGGCGATCGAAGCTTCGAAAGCGAAGTTCAGATTCGTGTTCAGCGACCTCGATTATCCCCAGCGCTAAAGTTTCGTGCCACATGAATGTGTCGGGTCACAGACAGCTGCCGCTACACCCAGCTGTCGCGTTGCACCCGCACCAGGGGTGTGCGTTAAATTTTTTTGGGTAAATTTTTAACGACCATTTTTTAACGAAAAATTTTTGCGTTAAAATCGGAAAATTCGTTAAATAAATTTCTTCCTTAGCTGCAGTCAGTTTAGTTATATTTTAGTAGCTAACACGCCAGATCTTCTATTTTTATTGATTTTCTTCGACTCCGCCTTCATGGCTGTTGTGGTACGATGCCTTCATCTTCACAACAAATAACAGCAATCCATCTATCGTCAGCAAAATTGCTAAACGAGAAAAATCGTTAAAACTCTGAAATCAGGCAGTAACGACAAGACTTCTAAAATAAGAAATTTCTTACTATCCTTAGTTCGTTTAGCTTTTGAAAACTCGTCAAGCCTCTGGGGAGATCCAATGTGCTATGAACCATTTCACGGCTCAACGTTTTCGATCGTTTTCATTTGTCTTGACAATACTTTTTACAGAAGTTGCGGTCACTAAGTAGACTTTTACGGCCCAACATTCTTCTGTACTGCCATAATTGCTTCGGAAAACAGAATGTTTTAACGAAAAATTCAGGTCAGACACTAACCACAGCGAATCCTATAGTGCAGTCATTTAGTCTTTTTAAGATATTTGCTAAGTCCGTAGATCTGCCTGTTTCGCAAAGTGGTTCCTTTTGTCCCAAAACGCCCTAATCTTACCACAGCTGAGAGCAGGGAATCAAATGAACAGCCACGGGCCGTTGACCAAATTTTAATCGAATCGATTTTTTTTTTGCGTTGAGCGTTTTTGTCTTAGCCATAAAGTAACGTAGGTTTCAATTGTTTCTTTCTTCTCCTTTGTATTCCAAGGAAATGCATAAGGAACACGCGTATTTAAAAGCACATTTCTGTCCCCTTAATTAATAGTGGTCCATCTTGTTTTTCTTCTCCCTAATTCTTCCAAATAGAACTCACCACTCTCTGTTACTCTCTTACGATCTTTCTGCACTTGACCACTTTAATTTTCTTCTTGAGGCACCTAGTACCAAGCTGTACAGCAAATTTGCTTGAGGTTCGAATGTGATTTGAGTTTCTCAATTTCTTTACAATTTTGTAGAGCGCGCTTGGAGATTGATGAACGGGCTTATAGTAGATTCGCAAATAGACGAAAAAATCCAGAGACATAAGGGGACTTTCTTGTTAGAGCAAGACCTGCTAATTCCAAGATATACCTTTTTCGTAGAACTTCAACAAAAATCTTCAACAGACTGGATGTAAAATGCCAGTTTTTATAGGTAACCAACCTCGTGCATAATAATTGACGAAGAGTGGACATCGCTTTCTTTTCTTTTCAACTTTTTTTTGCTTGTTGGTACATGCATATTGTTTTAGGTGTATACTGAGTGTGGTTCTCCCAAAGTAAACTGCCAACGAGGGAGGTCAATGAGCGTCCCTTGGCAATTTTAAAAATGACCTATTGAGGGTTGTAGGGGACTGTAAGAGAAGCACCGTAGTGGTTTTCAAATTTCCTGCGGACATCTGGGTAGGTCAAAAATTGCAAAAAACCGTATCACTTCAGTGCGAGCCGATAAGGCCAAACAGACGTCTGGAACTGCAATGTCGTGATCAGAATCTAACGTGCAAAAAGGTTTGGGGCTGCAACAGTAGTGGAATTACAGCGATTTCACTATTGTTCCAGCCCCAAACCATTTGCAGGATAGATTCTAACAACGAACGACATGGCAGTTCCAGACGTAGGTTTTGCTTCCTCGGCTGGTTTTTTGCAATTTTTGACCTACCCAGATGTCCGCAGGAAATTTGAAAACCACTACAGTGCTTCTCTTGCAGTCCCCTACAACCCTCAATACGTCACTTTTAAAATTGCCACGGGACGCTCATTGACCTCCCTCGCTGGCAGTTTACTTTGGGAGAACCACACTCATTATACACTTTAAACAATAGCGGGCGGGCCACGATAGGCTAGCCGGCTTCGCCGGCGTCGGGTATCGTGAGCCACATGGGGTATGCAACCCATCCCAATGTCGAACTGGGCGGCGGTTACCACAGCCCAGCGTCGGTTGCGGGCTCCGCCCGCACCCGACTCTGGTCAGGCGGGCCACGCTAGGCTAGCCGGCTTCGCCGGCGACCGACCCTGAGTAAGGAAGCAGCTCTAGCGGCGAGACCCACAAGCAAATGCACACATCACGATGCATAATTAGTATTATTCGAGTGCTGTTGGGTAAATGTAGATAAACGATGAGATCCTACTGGAGGTGTCTTATATGACTGCGGATGGACTGTCAAGTCTCACTGTAGATGATGAACAACCGAACGTGTGTGTAAGTGTCTACTGTGTGTGCCGCGTTTTGTATTGCTACGTGTGCGTTTGCGTGTGTGGGTGGAGGAGGGGCGTTGGGAACGTGTCAAATGATCGCAGTCGAATGGACAGTATCGAGGATCGAGCCGTACTTTGCGGGTAAGAGGATGGAAACCTCTCCGTTAAATCATAACGAAGCATTGCCGTCGTGCAGCGTGTGGAAAAAAGCAGAATGCTCAGTAGCAGAAGTACCCACTTAAGGAAGTCGAATTCTGGAGAAAAGTGATGTGTGTAGCGCCGTTTCAATTCATCTAGGTTCAGTTCGAAACTAAAACCCACTTAAGGAAGTGGAATTCTGGAGACAAGTGATGTGTGTGGCTCCGTTTCCATTCATTTAGGCTAAATTCGAAACTCAAACCCTCATAGGATGTGGAATTCTGGACACATGTGATGTGTGTGGCTAGGTTTCCACTCCTCTAGGCTCACTTCCAAACTGAAACCCTCCTAGGATGTGGAATTCTGGACACATGTGATGTGTGTGGCTAGATTTCCACTCCTCTAGGCTCACTTCCAAACTGAAACCCTCCTAGGATGTGGAATTCTGGACACAAGTGATGTGTGTAGCGCCGTTTCCATTCAGCTAGGTTCAGTTCGAAACTAAAACCCTCAGGAAGTGGAATTCTGGACACAAGTGATGTGTGCGGCTCCGTTTCCATTCATTTAGGCTAAATTCGAAACTCAAACCCTCCTAGGATGTGGAATTCTGGACACATGTGATGTGTGCAGCTCCGTCTCCATTCATCTAGGTTCAGTTCGAAACTAAAACCCTCAGAAAGTGGAATTCTGGACACAAGTGATGTGTTTGGCTCCGTTTCCATTCATCTAGGTTCAGTTCGAAACTAAAACTCTCAGGAAGTGGAATCCTGGACACATGTGATGTGTGTGGCTCCGTTTCCACTCCTCTAGGCTCACTTCCAAACTGAAACCCTCCTAGGATGTGGAATTCTGGACACAAGTGATGTGTGTAGCGCCGTTTCCATTCATCTAGGTTCAGTTCGAAACTAAAACCCTCAGGAAGTGGAATTCTGGACACATGTGATGTGTGTGGCTCCGTTTCCACTCAAGGCTCACTTCCAAACTGAAACCCTCCTAGGAAGTCGAATTTTGGACACAAGTGATGTGTGCAGCTCCGTCTCCATTCATCTAGGCTCATCTCGTAACTAACTGGAAGTGAGTGATGAGGCGTGAGGAAAAAAGAGAGACGGTATGTGGTGCAGTTGCACTACACGGCACACCCAAATTCACGACAGGCCGTGTAATGGCATTGGTGCAATGTAATGGAATTCCGGAAAGACAGCTGGAGGCGTACCTTCCCTGTGTAATATCCTTGCGCTAGGATATTAGCCGGAAGATCAACCAACAAGATTTTTTTAATCAACTTTATCTGCATATTATACATAGTTCACAACAAAATTCGTACATAATATCTTACAAGAAAAGGACCACTGGACCGTCTAAAAGAGGGAAGGTTTGGACTCCATAAGGGAGTCCGAACCGTTAACTAACGAGCCCGATACCTAGGCCCTTACACCTACCGCTACCCACTCTAGTTCTAGTTACAGGGTGTGGGAAATGTAGAGGAAGGGCGAAGCATAAGGGAGTGACATCTGCTGCCTACTTGGGGAAGAGCCACCAACCTCCATGCCCATATAGGAAGCAGCCGCTCTCTACATGCCTACATAGAAAGCCGCTGTCTCTGTTCTCTCATGATGTTCTTGCTTCCTATTTATACGGCACTTCAAGGTCGTGATTACATCGCTAAATTTGATACCGGGCGGTGCTCGGATCGTTGGCTACCGCCAAAACTGCTCACACCCGATAGTGTCACCACACCTGGTAGCGGGACAGTAGTAAAAGTATGGCGGTAAGCATGGAGGTAAATTGAATGCAAAAAACGGCATCTGTGGGGCGAAATAACAAAAAAAAAAAACGCAGAAAAGTGCAACCGGTTGTCATTCTGCACCATAGAAAAGGATTCAATATCTGGTGTCGCAGCTTCCCCATGTAATGGGGTATAAAGGATAAAGGATAAAGGACAGCGTTACTCAATCCCTTCTGGGATGCGCCAGCGCATTCTACTTCTACGGGATGTCGTGGAGGCGACATGAATGCGTATTTGGCCATACAATGACTTGCGGTGGCCAGCCAATGAACAAGTCAGCGCTCTATCCTTCCCAGACAAGTCTGGTACCAATTGGCGGAGTGGCGTTCTACCCCCGCCCTTTAAATAGAGGCGTGGCAAATGTCTGCGTCTCCACTATCTCGTAAGGCAGCCACTGGACTCTCGAACAAGCCCAGGGGGTTGAGGTGGGCGGGCCAGGGGGACGAGGGGATAGAACGCTCGACCCCCGTACCAATTCACCGACCCCGGACAGATGGAAGGCTTGGTTGGCCTGGGCGGGAAATCCGAACCAGGAACCTCGTATCGGGTGCACGCGAGAGTCGCGCCTCCTCCGACTGCGCTACACGCGCCCATGTAATGGGGTAGTGGTAGAAATATGGCGGTAAACAGAGAGGTAAATTGAACACAAAAATAAACGCCATCAGTGGGGGAAATAGCAAAAAAGTGCAGCCGGTTGTCATAGTGCACAGTAGAAAAGGATGCAATTTGTGGAGTCGTAGCTTCCCAAGTCGTGGGGCGATGTAGAAGTACGGCGGTACTCGCGTCTAAATTGCCACAGGTAGCAACGAGTTTTCCGGGGCTTAGCTGGACGAGTCCTTTCAGGAAGTAGCGGTAGGATGTAGATAAGTAGAGTTTTTAGTAGAAATAGAGCACTAGAAAATGATCTCTTAAGCAGAAAACCAAGAAAGTGCAGGTTTCCTCCCTGGACGCCCGCTGCGCTTGCTTCTTCTTATTATGGCTATACAGGAACATTTGCTGAGAGTGATGTGGACGTGGTGAAGTGTAGATCCATATTTTATGTTCCCCTCTTTACCCTCAAAGGCGCGTGTAGCGCAGTCGGAGGGGGCGCGACTGCCGCGTGCACCCGATACCAGGTTCCTGGTTCGGATTTCCCGCCCAGGCCAACCAAGCCTTCCATCCCTCCGGGGTCGGTGAATTGGTACCAGACTTGTCTGGGAAGGATAAAGCGCTGACTTGTTCATTGGCTGGCCACCGCAAGTCATTGTATGGCCAAATACGCATTCATGCCGCCTCTACGACATCCCGTAGAAGTAGAATGCGCTGGCGCATCCCAGAAGGGATTGAGTAACGCCGTCCTTTATCCTTTATCCTTATCTTTACCCTCAGGTGAAAACGGAAAAGGGTGTTCTTCATCACTAAGCGATTAGGATTATGTTTTGATTGATTCGAAGTTGATAAAGATTCTGTTGTCGTGCTCCTTACAGCTACACCGTTGCGGGTGATGGCAGCACAGAATGAAAGCGCTGGCTACAAAAGGTTTCAAATGTAACTTCGGAGCGCAAAAGACCAACTCTACTGTTATCTGGTTTCCACCATGAATGATGTGGGCCATAGACACTTCTCTAGTTGAAGCGAAAAGAGAAGCTAATGTCAATTCCAGCGGTGGTAACAATCGAAGAGTAAAACTTGCAGCCATCTGACCGTGTCTTTAGGGAAATAGAGGTATTCTATTATTTCCACCTCCATGCTTGCATTGTAGTTACCGCTCATTCCTTGCATGCGTCTCATTTTTCAATGTAGAAAAAAAGGTGCAGATAGTAGCAGCCGGTTAGTGGGGAAGTGGTAGAAGTACGGTGGTAAACATAGAGGAAAGTAGCAGCACACAGGAGAGAAGTGGGGTAGGGTAGAAGTATGGCGGTAAATATAGAGGAAAGTAGCACAACACAGGAGAGCTGCGAAGGATCATATGGTGGGTGCTCTGTGGTCCTGGCGTATAGCCAATGGAGACGTCTTTGGAAACATACGTCTACGTCTGGCAGTCGATGGGAGTCGATGGTAAACAAGAGTGGGGGACAACTGTCAAGCGTCTTCGTGTTGGACAACTGACAACCGAACCGCAAACTTGGGTGATTAAACCGGCTTGCTAGGCGGTATACGAATTGCGGGTGGCTAACATCGGACAAAAACCCTTCCTCTTTTATATATGGATGATGTTCAAGAGTCAGCTCTTTGCTTCCGTTCAGGTTTTCCAGCTCGGACAAGAAAAGGATACGGATAAAGGACGGCATTAGTCAATAAATTGGTGGAGGGGCCACCTTGTATTCTGTGGTTTTTCGTCTTCATGAGAAGGCCCATTTTCGCGCAACACAAAATGCATTATGTGGGTGCTTTACATGGTGGCTCCCTTCTCCTTCGAGCGCATTCGCACAAATTAACAAAAAAGCATGCTTCTACGCATAGTCACTGTACGCGGTTTGAAATTCGCCCATCTGTTGGTTTTGAAAAGAATGACGATTTTGACGTTCATACAGCGCGCTTTCCGACGGGAGTAATTCGTCCGCAGTTTTAATGCACGTTTAATGAGGAATTGCTCTGACCTGCACATTGTAAAGCAGAGCATTTTCTAATCCACTACGAAGTCGGCGGACGCGACGCTCGGCAATGATCTCGACGAGCTTCCGTATGTTCAGAGGCGCGCCGGCCTACACACACGCTGACTCTAGCATGCGATACAGTGCGCAATAACTACCGAAACCAACGTAGCAAAAGGATTGCTAGAATACGCAGGCACATAGACTCGTTGCAATTGGGACGCCGTATTCCCATCGGAGCACGCAATAAGAAAGGTCTCTCAGCGATGCCCGAACTGCTTGAAAGGGCCCACATAAATAGTATAAAATAGCATTTCACTGATGCATGCATACATCTATTTTGTAATACAATACCGGACGCGTCTTCTGAATAGACGCCGAAAAACCGCACTTTTGTGGTTTTTGCGTCTTTTTGCTATAACTCGCCAAAATGGCATCCATTTGAAAAAGCAAGAGTATATTTGAGCTCAGGAGAACGAGCCCTATCGTTTGGTATATACATTTCATAGACGTCGAAAACCGTTGCGGGCTCACAATTCCTCTAATTTGAGGTGTTTTGAGAAACGGTTGGTACCGTTCGATTCGTCTCCTCGAGATCTACACAATCATATATACAACTTCGCCACAGCATTTTCGCAGTGGGTGGTCGAAAGTGTATGGAGCTGACTTTTTGCTATTGGAGAAGCTTATATTCCAGGACTTACATGTTCTCGGAGCATCTCAAGCATAGAATCAAGTGTTTTGTCATGCAAGCAATCCCCTGAGTGTGCGCCGTGCACAATGTAAATAGTATCGAACCTATCAATCGAGTGGGCGGCGCGACAGCCTGTAGAGTGAGCATTTGGGTAGTTTTACAGAATTTCCCAGCCGTCCTACTCAGGAATTGCTGTACTTTGTCCCGGCGAGACTTTGGAGTGCGCTGTGCACAATGTAAATAGGATCGAACCTAACAATCGAGGGGGGACAATTTGTTGAGTGAGCATTTGGGTAGTTTTCCAGAATTTCCAAGCCGTCCTACTCAGGAATTGCTGTACTTTGTCCCGGCAAGACTTTGGAGTGCGCTGTGCACAATGTAAATAGGATCGAACCTATCAATCGAGTGGGCGCGACAGCTCGCAAATTGCACCGCGGGCGTGTTCTGAGCGTAATAACTCTGTCAACTTCGAGTCTTTCCGGCTTCATGTTGTGGGTTTTGTAGGCAGTAGAAAGTTGAAGAAGCGCATTAAAACATAGCAACGTAGCTTAAGACTGGACAAAGTTACAGCGGTGCGAAAATGCAGGTAAACCTTGTGTGACACGATTTTTTCCGATTTCAGTCCACCACTACGGGAAGACAAGGACAGCTAACGGAATGCAAATGCGTAGGCTAGCCGATCAGTTAAAGTACTTTACGATGAATTGCCTATAACTCTCCAGCTGCCTAGCCTGCCGTAGTCCCAGCTGCCATTTTAGAGGTGCTGAGGGCAGCGGTGAAGTTTCTTCCGCCCTTACTCGCCCAAGTTTGAGTTTTTGACACACCTGATGGTAACGTTCTGTTCAGCTCGAAAAGCTCTATCGAACAGTATCAATCTCGCCCAATTCGGAGAAAATTGATTTTTTGACAATTTCCCCCGGGGACAAGGGCACTCGCTCTTCGCCGATCCCGCCCAGACGATCACGTCATCGAAAGTCAACCATTTCGAAAATGCTCTTGTCCAAACTTCGTTCGAATTCATCTAGGGGGTTATTTGGTGCGCTGATTACAAATGCGATATCCGTTTTTAAAAATTCCACCGATTTTGATAGGTTTTGGATTTCGTCCTGGATAACCGAGGGTGGTCGGGACAGGAACTCAACGATTTTGCTCAAACTTCCTCTAAGGGCAGGGGTTATTCAAGGTGCCAAAGTCCATTTGGTCGATTATGGCAGGAGACCACCCATACCGATAACTGAGGATGGTATCGTCGACAGCGACGATGGCCCTCTATCTACGCCCCGCCCTCTTGTTGGGAGGTCCTGGTCGACCTCCATGCGATCACTCTGCTCATAACCTTTGCCTAATAAACACGTTTTTACCCATCTCTCTTGACTCTCGGTACGACACATCACATTTGATCCTGACCCTACTCAAATGGCTGTAACATGCCATAATCGGCGGAATTTTCAAAAACGGACATCGGATTCGTAATCAGCGCACCGCACCAAATGACCCCCTAGATGAATCCGAACGAAGTTTGGACGAGAACATTATGCAATTTTCGAAATCGTCGACTTTCGATGACGTCATCGTCCGGGCGGGCTCGGCGAAGAGCGAGTGCCCTCGTCCTCGGGGATAATTGTCAAAAAATCAATTTTCCCGCAATAGGACGAGATTGGTACATGGACCGCATTCGAAATAATGCTATCCGGCAGAAGTTCGGTGTCGCGCCGATAGCGGACAAGATGCGCGAAGCTCGCTTGCGATGGCACGGCCACGTTCTGCGTGGGAAAGAAGACAGCGTCCGCAAGATAGGGCTTAAGTTGGAAGTATCTGGAAGGCGGCCTAGAGGACGCCCGAAGCAGCGTTGGTCCGATACGTTACACACGGACATGAAAATAGCTGGTGTCCACCCTGATCAAGCGCAGGATCGGGAAAGGTGGCGTCGTGACACCAGAAGAGCGGACCCCGCGACGAAGCGGGACAAACGCTGAAGAAGAAGAAGAAGAAGAAGAAGAAGAAGAAGAAGAAGAAGAAGAAGAAGAGGGACGAGATTGGTACCGTTCGATAGAGCTTTTCGAGCTGAACAGAACGGTACTATAGCCGCGTGCACACCTTGCAGCGGGCAGCGGGCAGTGGAATGTGGGCGGAGCTGGTTTCGCCCACTGCGGCACTGTTGGAGTGCGCCGCGGCCGCACGCAGCGACGGTGAGGAATGCCTGGGTCAGTCCTCGCTGCCACTGCCGCTGCGGCCGCTGCCGGCAGCATTGCGGCAGCACAAGTGTGCACACCCCCTTCACTGCTGCCTCCGCTGCCGCAGTGTGACTCCGCCCCTCCGTGCTATGCGTGGCTGCTGCACTGCCGCAGCAGAGTGTGCACGCGGCTTATCTAAAACTCAAACGTGGGCGTGTAAGGGCGGAAGAATCTTCACGGCTGCCCTCCGCAGCTCTAAAATGGCAGCTGGGACTAAGGCAGGTTAGGCAGCTGGAGAGCTATGGGCACTTCATCGTAAAGCACCTTAGCTGATTTGCTAGCCTACGCATTCGTAGGCCGCTAGCTGATCGCGCGTTCCTACAGTGGTCGACTGAAATCGGAAAAAATCGTGTCACACAAGGTTACCAGCATATTTGCACCGCCGTAACTTTGTCCATTCATAAGCTGCTTTGCTGTGTTTTTCAGCGCACCTATCGAGCTTTCTACTGCTTACAGAATCCACAAGTTGCTGCCCGAAAGATTCAAAAGTGACAGAGTTATTGCGCTCAGAACACGCCCGTGCGTCTAATTTAGCACAACAACGGTCGATGTTCTCCGCGCTCTTAATCGCCCAGATTACATTTCTTGCTGATCGCAGTAACGCCATTCAATTCACCACCATAAGCTCTATCGAACGGTATCAGACTTGGCCCGGCTCAAAAATATCGATTTTCGATGACGTCATTGTTCTTCTGCCGCCGCCTTGAGCCGCCTCGCCTTTGATGCGAAATTGTCAAAAAATCGATGCTCCCGGAATTGATCGAGATTGACACCGTTCGATAGGCTTTTCGAGCTGAACAGAATGGTACCCTGGCTGGGGCTCGAAATCTCGAAAATGGGCGAGTAAGGGTGGAAGAAGCTTCACCGCTGCCGTCCGCCGCTCTAAAATGGCAGATGGGGCTAAGGCAGTTTAGGCAGCTGGAGAGTTAGGAGCAGATCATCGTAAAGCGCCTTCGCTGTTTTGATCGTCCACGAATTTGCATGCCGTTAGCTCGCCTCGTGTACCCGCAGCGGTCGACCGAATTCTGAAAAAATCGTGTGACACATGCCCAACCTGCATCTTCGCACCGCCGTAATCTTACTAATTCGCAAGATAATTTGCTATGCTTTGGCGCTTTACTAGAGCATAAGACTGCGTACGGAACTCACACGTTCCGGACAGAAATACTGGAAGCTGACAGAATTATCGCACTCCGAACACGCCCGCGCGCGCAATTTAGCACAACAACGGTCTATGTTCTCCGTGCTCGCCGAGGTAACAGTATTCGCCACAGCTACGAGCATGACATCGTAAAGTGCTTTCAGTCTTATGCTCGCCCGTGCATTTGGATGTCATTAGCTCTCCTCGTCTTCCTGTAGTAGTCGACTGAACTCGGAAAAAATCGTGTCACACAAGGTTTCCCTGCATTTTCTTACCGCTGTAACTTTGTCCAGTCTTAAGCTACGTTGCTATGTTTTAGCGCGCTTCTTGAACTTTATACTGCCTACAAAATCCACAACTTGCAGCCGGAAAGACTCGAAGTTGACAGAGTTATTACGGTCAGAACACGCCCGCGGTGCAATTTGCGAGCTGTCGCGCCCAGTCGATTGATAGGTTCGATCCTATTTAAATTGTGCACAGCGCATTCCAAAGTCTTGCCTGGACAAAGTACAGCAATTCCTAAGTGGGGCGGCGGAGAATTTCTCATAAAACTCCCTAAATGCCCACTCTACAAACTGTCCCCCCTCGATTGTTAGGTTCGATCCTATTTACATTGTGCACAGCGCACTCCAAAGCCTTGCCGGGACAAAGTACAGCAATTCCTGAGTAGGGCGGCTGGGAAATTCTATAAAACTACCCAAATGCTCACTCTACAGGCTGTCGCGCCGCCCATTCGATTGATAGCTTCGATCCTATTTACATTGTGCACGGCGCACACTCAGGGGATTGCTGGCATGACAAAACACTTGATTCTATGCTTGAGATGCTCCGAGAACATGTAAGTCCTGGAATATAAGCTTCTCCAATAACAAAAAGTCAGCTCCAGACATTTTTGACCACCCACTGCGAAAATGCTGTGGCGAATTTGTATATATGATTGTGTAGATCTCGAGGAGGCGAATCGAACGGTACCAATCGTTTCTCAAAACACCTCAAATTAGAGGAATTGTGAGCATGCAACGGTTTTCGACGCCTTGCGGCCGACAACTCGTCCGCGGCCGGCCTTCTCAATGGAGCGCAAGTTTTCAATTTTGACTATTTTTGATCTTTCATATGAAATGTATATACCAAACGATAGAGCTCGTTCTCCTGCTCAAATATACTTTTGCTTTTTCAAATGGATGCCATTTTGGCGAGTTATAGCAAAAACCGCAAAAGTGCGGTTTTTTCGGCGTCTATTCAAAAGACGCGTCCGGTACTGTACATCATCACCTTTACAAAAAATTGTTTTTTGTCACTTGAAGACGTTTATCAGGCTTTTGTTCGTCAAAATCATAGTTTACTAGTAGTTCACTTATAGTTCACTTGTTATTATTCACTTCATAGTTCACATATTATTATCAGCTGGAACAACCAATATAGGATAAACTATACGCACAACTATAGTTGTGCTCTCGCAAAATTTTCGAATACTGGAATGGTTTAAAATGCCCGCGATTTTCGAGTATTCGAATTCAAACATAATCGAAAAGTGATTTTATGAAGATTAGGATTCGGATACATGCGAAAAACGCGAGTTTTTAAATTTCGAGTTCAATATCCAGATTCGAATGAAAATCATTGGAATACCTGTTCGAATAAGTCATTCGAACAAAACTATACACAACACTAGGCATGAAGATTAAATAGTTTTCAAAACCATAACATCGCCACAGGAATGGACTAGACAGCAATTTCGTGGCGCTGCTTAATGCTCATGAGATTTTCGAGAATTCTCAGGGATTGTAATAAACTAGAAAATCGGGCTCTTACATCCTAGGTATGTTCACCAGCAACAAGCAAAATATCGCATTACCTCTGGTTAACTGCCACTTCTATTTGAACTCCCTCTCTAGTTCACTATGACAAATCCCTCGCTCTCAAGTATTGGTTGATTTCGAACTAAGTTCGAACAAAACTTCGCGATTTCCAAATTCCAACCCTCCAAATAAAATCGCAGATTGCGAAGGATCGCGAAAAAGCATTGTTCGAATATTCTTCGATCGAACAATGTTGGAACAATGTCAAGAGTCGGCCGCCAGAACTCTCGAAAGGAAATCGCAAATCGTTCCCTCTAATTACGGTAGGCACAGAAGTAGAGCGAGTTTAAACGTGGGTTTTTTGGGGAAGGGAGACGATCCATACTCAGGCGGCCTACTCTTGATAATGTTCGAATGTTCGATAATGTTCGATTTCGAACAATATCCCCTCCCCCCAAAAGGAACATCCGTTCGTACAATTTGAAGGGCGGAGATTCTCACATTGGTATTCGCTTTTGCGATTCAGACGTACACCTGAGACACTTTCCTGGTAAGCTTTAAATTCAAAAAGAAAAATTAAATTTGTTCCACACACCTCAGTTCTTCATCTCTCTTAATTACTTATTATTTTTTTAAAACAAAGGTAAGACAGACAGAAAAAAAGCGCAAAATAGCACGGAGGCATGTCAACCGATGACGATGTTTCTAAGCTCAAGGACGAACTACCGAGGAATGAAGATGTCGGGTCACAGACAGCTGTCAGTACACTCAGCTGTCGCGCTACACCCGCACTTTTCTAGGAAGACGAAGCCACGCCTGACTTTTTCAGTCTCAACACCAGCTCGCTCAAGACGGCACGGCTCGGCCTCGGGAGGCGACAGCGATACTCATTTTGGCGCGTGCGGTCGCGCGCGTGTGCGTCGCTACGGGCGGAGCCCTCGCTGCTTCTCTGGCGGAGGGGAGTTTTAGGCCCTGTTATACTCCCGCGGGAGCTTCCGCGGATGGGCGGAAATCGCGTCGGGACCCCGCGCCGGGCCACTTGTCGCGGCCCGCCACGCCCGCTGTCCGCGGATCGCCGCCGACAGACGACGAGAGGGGTGGTATACTTCCCGCCCGCGGGACGGCAGCCGTCCGCGGTGCAGTGCACCGCGGAATGCTGTCGTCCCGCGGAGTTCGGCGCGGGAAACGCGCTCCGATGCGACGCTAGCCGCCCCGGAACGACGACGACCGTCCGCGGTGCACCGTCCGTCCGCGGACGTCCCGCGGAAGCTTCCGCGGGAGTATAACAGGGGCCTTACGCGAACGTGCCGAAGCTGGGTGAGCTGGAGCGCGAGTGCGTGGGGGCGGTCAGGATGCACTGATGGGCACAAGGGTTGGTGGGAAAAGGTAGAACGTGCAAGCTTTGTCTCGTAAGGTGGAGTAGTGTAGGACAGGTTAGTGCTAATCAATCGAGTGATATTAGGATGGGACGAATGAGTGAGGGAGAGGTATGTAACTGGTGAAACACAAATGATGAAGAAAGTTCAAAATCAAAAACTAACGATAACTAATGGATCCATGATTAGGGGTTTTAGAGGGAGAAACCTTTATTTTTAAGTTCAGAATTGCATGTGGGAGAGTGTTCAATTATTATTAAATAGAATATTCATTTGAGGAGTAGATCCAGTATGTTTCAAGCGTCGCCTACAGCGATTACGCATATAGAAAAGATACTGTTTGTTTGGAGGCCTAATGCACAAAAAATCAGCGACCTATAAAATTTGGACTTGCTGATATTTTCTGCGAAAGTTTGGAGATTTTTGTGAATTGAGGGATTTTGTCACCAAAAGAATAAGAAAATTTCTTCGTATAATATGAAAACAAAATGAACCTGATAACAGTAGAAGCTCTAACCACTAGCGAGCATCACGTGCTCGCTTTGAAACGAGACTCCACGACACTTCTCTTTTTCTCTTTTCTCTTTCTAACTCAGTTAAAAAACCCTTTTCTTCTCTTACGCAAGCCAAAGCGGTTCAGCCAATAGGTTGAGACGTGCATTCGCGCTCTAACACGTGGGGCGCATCGGGCAACTCCTACTTGTAGCTGCAGTGGCTAGAGAAGACCCCGCCTGCAGCGCCGCGCCGCGACCGCACGCATGGCCGCAAGTGAGTATCGTTGCTCGCAGCCCTCGGCCTCGTGAGCCCGCTACCCTTCTCTACCTCCGCAACCGTACTCCCATGTTCACCTATAATAAAGATATGATACACATGCATGTTAGGACACAGGAAGAGAACTCTACTCTGCTTCAAGGTATGCCCCTAGAACCTATAAGTTGACAAATGACATCCACAAAAAAACACGATAATTTGATCAGTGTCGATTGGTGGCGATCGATACTTTAAAAACTTTGAAAACGAACCTCAGATTCGTGTTCAGCGACCTCGACGATTCCCTGGGCTGAAGTTTCGGACCGCCAGAATGCACATACACATACACTACACACACATACACACACACACACTTCTATGTATAGTAAGATATAGAGGGATTACGTTGAACAGCCTTCTCATTGCGTTTTTGGTTAAAAACTGGTCAGTAATAAAAAAGGCGCAGAAAGTTACCCTACACAGCATACAGCTGGAGAAATGCGCAGGACACGTCAGAAAATGGTGTAGACGTAAGAATCCTTCAAATTTCAACCAATCGGTTGAAATGTAAAAATGCAGCAGGGCAGATTATGAACGATTATCCACTGCGCTCCGAGCCTCTTGTCGCCATAGGCATCGCGGCGTACAAGACCCCCGAACTCGTGAGGCGCCGATTCCATTCTAACTTCAAGGACTCCCCCCCCCCTACTCCTTGGGTTTAACGTCTTGGCAAAAAAATAAACACATTTCTATATTAATTGAGGGGTGGGGATTCTTCCTGTACGACTCTCTCTCCCCGTTCAGACATACGCTTCAGACCCTTCCTTTGTTAATCCCCACAGTGGCCCATCCACTGTCAGGTCGGCGATCTCCTTTTCCCAGAATCGGACAAATCGGGAGTCGTAGATGTCAGGGATTGCCCGACTTAAGACTCCAAACTTTGTGAAACCTTTCTTAACCAAAAGTCTTTAGGGAACGGAACAAGTAGTAGTCTGAAAGGGCTATGACCGGGGGAATATGGCGGATGGGGTACGGTCTTCGACCCCAGCTCCTCCATTTTCGGTGGGTAGCTTTAGCTATTGGGTTGTGCGACAATTAGTGTCGTTTTCTGTCATAGATGGCGTGAACTGTATGTTTTCATGTATTAGGTTGGTGCATAAGTTCTCGGACATTTGATCCCTCCTGAATTGAAAGCGCATTTTGCCGCCAAATTTCTCACATGTATCAATGCGTAAATGATCGATCGATAGAGAAAGAAAAGGGCTACGAAACTGTCTCTAACATTTACTTCTGCGTTGTTAACGTCAGCTATTATGGCTAAGCAATTCATCCCAACTGAGACGGCACGTCATGTTTCTCCTGCATCAATCTGGCCTCAATGCCAACGAATCGTATCGTCGCCTGAAGGATGTTTACAACGAGAGTGCTCCTGCTCGAAATACTGTGTACCAGTGGTTCTCGAAGTTTGCAGTTGGTGAATTCTCCGTTGAAGATAATGAACGAGAAGGGCGCCAGATGACACCGGATTTGGATGGCCTCCGAAGTAGAGTGGAAGCGGACCCATACCAAACCACTCGCGAACTATCAAGCACTCTTGGTGTAAGTCACTCAACAGTCGTTCGAGGATTGAAGTCGATTGGCAAGGTGCAAGAGTTGGGTCGCTGGGTACCTCACGACTTGACACAACATAACATGGATCGCAGAGCCGATGTCGCTCTGTCTCTCCTTACCCTCAAACGTACCCACGGATGGCTGGACAACCTTGTCACCGGGTATGAGAAGTGGATACACTATTCTAATTTTCACCGGCGTGCACAGTGGGTTGACGCAACTGGAGAGGCAGAGGACGTTCCGAAACCCGACCTTCACGTGAAAAAGGTGATGTTATGCATTTGGTGGAGCGTTCTTGGCGTAGAATACTGGGAGCTGCTGGACGAAGGGATAACGGTGACGGCAGAGGTTTACGTCAACCAACTGAGGAAGTTGAGGGCCCACTTTCAAACCACACGAGGAGAGCAAGTGAAGGTGTATTTTCAACACGACAACGCTAGACCGCATATTGCTAAAGCGACGGCGGCTGAGTTGGCGGACTACGGATGGACCGTTCTTCCACATCCTCCTTACCCAACAGATTTCGCTCCTTCTGATTATCATTTGTTTTCAAGCCTTCAACGCTATTTGGACGGCCAGCAATTTAGGAACCGAGAGGATGTCAAGGAGGCACTGCTCACATTTTTCGAATCACAACCGGCCACGTTTTGGAGAAAAGGCATCCATGACTTACCAGCACGTTGGCGAAAGACAATTGATGTAAAGGGTGGTTACTTGAAATGATTTGATATTGTTGTTCGTATGTTGTGATAATCAATATTTCATGCCCCAAATGTCCGAGAACTTATGCACCAACCTAATAGAATTGATGGACTTACATTATTATATACTGTTTTAAAGGTTAGACTTTAGACCATCTTCTATCAAAAACCGAGCGTCGTAAGTGGAAACAAATTATAAGAAATTATGTTGAAAATGGACAACCAAAGAGCATATTGGCATATTTTATTGTTTTACTTCCGAGAGGGCAAAAATGAGGTGCAAGCTCGGAATGAATCACGTAAAGTTTAAGGTGAGGATAGCCTTACTGAACGCCAGTTTCAGCGTTGGTTTGCTCGCTTTCGCTCTGGAAATTTTAAAGTGCAAGGTACACCACATACTGATCGTACAGTACCGTCGGTATACATCCGCCAAAACGCAGCCGGCGGTGAATTAATCTGCCGTTCCCGCCGCTTTGCCATAACTCCCTTCAAATTCGATTATATTCAATCATCATCATCATTTTCAGTAGCGCTTGTCCCGCTTGGTGGCGGGCTCCGCTCTTCTGGTGTGGTGACGCCATTTCTCCCGATCAAATGCTTCATCAGGATGCACACCATCTATCTTTAAGTCCAGGCGCAATGTATCTAGCCAACGTTGCTTTGGGCGTCCTCTGGGTTGTTTTCCAGGGACTTCAAGGTTCAGGCCAATCTTACAGACGGTGTCGTCGTTAGCGCGAAGCACGTGGCCATACCATCGTAGACGAGCTTCACGCAGCTTCTCAGATATCGGGGCGACACCGAACCTCTGTCGTATGGTGTCATTACGAACGCGGTCCAAACGCGTTACTCCGGCCGTCCACCTTAGCATCTTCGTCTCCAGTACACTGAGACGGCTTTCAATCTTCTTCGTCACGGGCCAGCACTCAGCACCGTACGTCGCTACTGGGCGGACGACTGTTCTATACACCTTCCTTTGATTTAAAATATAGAGCTTGAACAGCCTAGCTCAAATATATGTTTACCAGACGTTCAACGGCCTGCCGGCCGCCAAACGTCTGGTTGGGGCTTCGCCCCAAACCCGGAGTATAGAACACCCCGAACGTCTTCTTCTCCTCTTTAGGCCTTCTCTCATTCATTAAAAAACTTGTCAGCCCCCCCCCCCCTCCCTTCGTCGGTCCCTACTACTACAACCACCTTCACTGGACCTCCCTTTGTCCCCTCTTCGCTGGTTATCCTATCCTTCACCGATCCCCATTACTGGTCCCACCCTCACTGGTCCCCTTTTAACTCATCAACCCTTTTCCGGTCCCCCTTCACTGGCCCCTTCCCCCCCCCCCCCCCCCACTACCTCACCGGTGCCCATTGCTGGTCCCTTCCTCACTGGTCCCATCTTCACTGGACCCCTCCCCCCCCTTCACCGGTCCCCTTCGCTGCTTCCCCCCCCCCCCCCCCTACCGGTCCCATTGCTGGTTTCACCTTCACTGGTCCCTCCTTTATTGGTCAACCCTTTACCGCTCCCCCTTACTGGAACCCCATCCTTCACCGGTCCCCTATTACTGGTCCCACCTTCACTGTATCACGTCGTCTGAATCCGGAATCCTCGCGCGACAGCGGTGACACCTCTTCCAAACCCGGTGGCCTGTTGAACAACGTAAGTGACATGTGTTCTCAAACCCTAACGTGCTTTGCGCGACATCGGTGACACGTCTGAATCTGGAAGGCCCTTCGCGACATTGGTGACACCTCTTCTGAATGCAGGCACCTGATGAGCGACGTCGGTGACATGTCTTCTCAAGTCGGACGTGGTTTGCGCGACATCGTTGACACGTCGTGTGAATCCGGAACCCCTAGCGCGACATCGGTGACACGTCGTCTGAATCTGGAAGGCCCTTCGCGACATTGGTGACACCTCTTCTGAATGCAGGCACCTGATGAGCGACGTCGGTGACATGTCTTCTCAGTCGGACGTGGTTTGCGCGACATCGTTGACACGTCGTGTGAATCCGGAACCCCTAGCGCGACATCGGTGACACGTCGTCTGAATCCAGACAGGCCTTTCGCGACATCGGTGACACCACTTCTAAACCCAGGCACCTGATGAACGACGTCGGTGACGTCTTCTCAAGCCGGACCTGCATTGCGCGACATCGGTGACACCTCTTCTCAACCTGAACGTCCTTTGCGCGACATCGGTGACATGTCGCCTGAACATGGACACCCGTCGACAACTACAAACAGTTGACAAACTGGTGACAACTGCAACCTCCTCCCCCCCCCCCTCCCCCACACTTCCTCCCAACACACTCCCCCAGCACTTCTGTGCAAACAAACACACACACAAATTCACCCACAGACAAACGACCGTTCTCGCTTATATATAGTAGGATTTTCACAAGTACTTGATTTAAAAAAGTTATTAAAAAAAGGCGCCCTGGAACGCTCCAAAGCGGCTTTCTCGGCAGCTGACCAAAGGAGATGCGCGGTACTGTAGCAGCAATTATTACCTTAACAAACACTTAACAGCAAGTAACAATTATTAAATACATGCAGAAAAAAGGATGCAAATAAATGGCCATAACATAATATAGAAAATTTATTACAATACATCAACATATCATACTCGTGTATTTGCCTGTCTCCGGCTGCATGTATTTAATAACTGCTTTTTGCCAGCGTTTAAGCGTTTTCAAATGCATAATAAAGCGTTTTATCTGAAGTGAGATGGTTTTAACGGCGAGCAACCGCCCTGCGCCATCCGGTGGCCTTGTAAGAATCAAAAATCGGCAGTTGAGACTCTCAACTTGAGAGTGCACAGAATAACGTAAATTGAGTCATTCTGGACAAATTTGATATCAAAGAGATCGCTATGGTGAGGTAGTTCCTAAAATTAGCATGAAACACATCTTCGACAGCTTTAAAATTTTGAGATTCCACTGGGCAGGTCCATTCCTGCCAGGAGGCGTAGTTAGGCGAGACTCAGGTGAAGACAATTGTGGGCTCGACCAATTTAGGTAATCTCGAACTCAAAAATTCCATAATCTTGTCAATGTTTTTACGCCATTGGAAAGATCATGTTGCTCTGATTCCAACAATGTGGCTTTCATTGGATATAATCGACTTTGAAGGGAGTTATGGCAAAGCGCGGAAACAGCGGATCAATTCGCCGCCGGCCGCGTTTCGGCGGATGTTTAGCGACGGTACTGACAATCACCACTGATAACGACAAAATGAAGGCGTTAATCGAAACTAACCGGCGTATGACAACTCGATAGGTGGCAGAGTGGCCTGACATATCGAATTCAAAAGCTTGCTTGCACGCAGAACAGTTTGGTTACGTAAACAAACTGTTTGGGCTCCTCACAATTTGAAGAAAATCCACCGTACCAAACGCATTAACATATGGGAGGGAATAGTCCAATTTGAGCTGTGTCGAAAACTGGTGAATCAATTGTCTAGCATCGAAATGAACGAAGCGAACAAGAAAAAACGCCGTGTACTGACTAATCGCAACGGCGTGATGTTCCACCATGACAACGCCAGACCACACACCTTTTTGATATCCCCTTCAGAAATATCGAACAATCCCAGGTCTTTCGGAAACTCCGTGTGAGGCGCGGCGAGAGGGAGACAGGCAGATGGATATGCGCGTGAACTGCATGCTATCGGTCAAAATAAGGGGTCCATCGAGTCAGCACCTTTCGGTAGCCGAGGGCTTGGAGACGGCTGACGACTGTCGATTGGGTACATCCGAGTCTTGTCGCAAGACTCCGGATAGCAGCCTCCAGACCCACCATGACAGAGTCGAGAATGGCGGAATGTTCCACTGCTTGGGGCGTCCCGGCTTTAGTTGCGCTCTCGAAATTTTTTCGAGTATTCAAAGTATGGTTTCAAATACTTACAATTTCGAATATTTGAATTCGAGTATATTCGAAAAAGGCCGTTTTTCTGAATATTCGAACTTGAATGCATTCGAAAAACCGTTCGCCCTGCCGCGGACACTCTGGCGAGAGTATACCTTATGCTTAACTGTCGATCTGAAAGCCATGGAAAGCTGTTGTGCAAGAAGTTCAGCTTTATCAAAGTCCTTGTACGAAAATTTACAATCATCGTCGATCGGGATGCTGGAATAAATGACCGATTCCAGATATCTGTGTAATTGTAATGTAATGTAATAGACTTCCGATATCTGTGTAATGTTCTATAAGTCCAGCGATAACCCTCATAAGTCAATAGAGTAAGGAGATCGGGAAATGGCACGCTCAAAATCGTCGGCATGTGTGGCTTAGGGTGAAGACTCAAACGACCTTTCGCGCGTTGACGTTTGCCCCAGTTCGCCGCTAAGATCACTGATTCATCTTACGTCGCTAGAATTGTCGCATTTTACGCGTAAAGTTGTAAAGGTTGTTATGATACGACCCTGTTCTCCAACTTCAGACAAAACGTACATCAAGGCGAATCAAGTTCGAGCTGCATCTTCCAAGTTCATCGATTGGAGTGGTTAAAACAGAGACGAAGGGCTTGGGTGGTGCCGTTTTGAGCACTGCGAAAAAAAATCAAATTTGAGCGAAACAGCTGGGGCCGGATTCCTCAACAATTAAACCTGTGGGTATGCGGGGTATAAGGGGTAGAGATAAGATAAGAGTCAGGTAGAGATAGGGTAAGAGTCAGAGACGCAGGCTTCATCGTGGGTATCTCTAATCCCTATACCCGCGGATTCGTCGTTGATGAATCCGGCCCCTGGACGCTACCGTTGGCGATTTAAGCACGATTGTGCAATCCCAAGGCGGGAGGGGGGCACTCCGTAGTTACTTGAAGATAAACTCACACAACATAACATATAAAAGTGCTTACCTGATGGCTTCCCGCGAAAACAGCTGGTCCCGTTGCCGGAATATTGAAAAAATTTAGTCATAAAGGCATGAAAAAGCTCCAGCGCCTAATCCCCGTTTAAATTCCCGCGTTACCGAATGTGTGAGTAGTGTCGCCTGATTCACCGCGTGGTGATACGAAGAGGTGACCCAGGGGACTCTGGTGTTGGGGGTGGGGGTGAACATGCCAAGAGAACGAGGGGTAGGGCGCAAATCCCGTTATAAGGTGCCCCCCCCCCCCCCCGCCTTGGGATTGCACCAGCAGGATTCATGTTTTTTGTTGTTGACAATGTTTTGTGCGCATTTCCTTGCCTCTCACCAGTTTCCTGGTTTGAATAATGTTATCTTCACTTTCCTTTGGAAAGTAAATAGCGGTCATTGTACATCAAAAACGTGAGCAAAAAAAACGACTGAGAAGCTTGAGAGAATAAAAGGAATAACAGCTGGAAGATGCAGAGGCGTAAATCTAAGGAAAAGCGGTAGATGACGACGGCCATCTCTTATAACTGAAACAGATGGTGGACTTTTGTGGTCTCAAAATAATTGCCCGAGAACTAGCGAGGAACTGGTCCATTTTCGTAGAGAACCCTCGCACTTGAAGTTTTTTTTTCGACTCAACCGTTAACAGTTAACGGTTAATTGCACGGTCAGTTGTATTCAATGCATGCGAGGTGACAAGGTTAATGTCTGAGCAAATTCCAGAACGAAACGTGCCTGTTCTGTCATGTTTGCGCGATGTTATCGATTAGAGACCCATACCATTGTGGCAACAGCGGCGTGCGAGCAGACGCCGCGCCGCGCCCGGTCCAAATGCATCTGCAGCACGCGGTAGCGCGTTTCCGCAGACGCGCTCATCGGTTATCGAACCGTTTCATCTGCGGCATCTGACGATGACATTTTGATGTCATGGTCCAGTATTGCGCGCCGAGCAGCTGGCCTCGGGCTTTGAGATGGTGAATACGTTTTTATGTGACTTCATTCGCCAGTTCTTAGTTCCAGTGTGAACTGGACTATGAACATCCCCATACAGATGCTGCTAGTAGTGCCGTTTCTTCAAATTTTGGTAGAATAATTCCAACGCCACTCATTTGATTATTCAAATATCGAAATTTTTATTTTAACCACATTTTCGACTTCTCGCTCGTCAAACAATCCTGCTTTATCGTACTCGATGAACGAGTTTTTGAACGTGCGTGTTGCATGTAGTCGTCGTTCTTTAATGTTTAGAAGGCGATGTTCGTACATTTCGTTTTTGAACGTTCTTCGGATGGTTTGAGTACTTACTCTGAGCCTTCCGTTACTGGAATTGGGATAGGAGTCGTAGACATTATGTTTCCAAGTAATCGCTACCGAAGTCGAATCGTGTTCGAATTTCAGGAGATAAGGAGGGTCCGAGTGATTTATGAGAGTTCAGACAATTCCTCTAAACGTTTTCAAAGAATCGATGGAAATTTCGGTAGTGGATGGCTTGTGCTCGCATGCAGATCGCACAGACTCGCGGTGCAATTTCAGAAGACGCGCTAGAGATGGGGAAAGTGATCTAGATCTCTCGTTAGTGATGTAATATACCCGTGCTAGAGTTAGTCGCCTCGGCGATGTGGCGACAAACGTGACGGCCAAGTCCCAGCGCTATGATACTTGGGGGGGGGTCATCATGGCATACCATGGAGCGCACGCGTGGTGTGTAGCTGCATGGGGCCGAATGATAATGCAGTGTTAATTGCCTTTTACGATCACGCATCCATTTAATTTGCCTCATATTTTGGCAAGGGAAGGAACTCTAGGATGTAGGCAGTTTTAACAGGGGTACATCAATTGTGCCATACCCCGGAGTCCCTTCCCCTGCCCAAATCTGTGTTCTTCCCGCTGACGCGTAGGGGAGTTACAGAACACAAAATTATTACCGCTTGTTTGTTTTCTTCAGTAACACTATGTTTCGTTTCTTTTTGTCCACCCACATTACTGAAGCTTTTTTGGAAAGTGACCCTCCCGCAAGTATTATAGCGCCCCAAGTTCTTTTTTATACTTCTAATAATCCTATTTTTATTAACAACTCCAATACAGTTTTTTGATATCGCATGCGGTCGTAGTAGAAGACTTTCTCACTAGAGTATCACATTGTAATTAGTGGAGTCGACTCTCTTCGGCAAATGATGCCAATCGGTACGCATGATCAAAAATTGCTTTATCACTGTGTCCAAACACTTTCTGATGCAGAAGAGAGAGAAGTAATTCCGTGACAAATCCATTCTTCGGTTGCCATTCCGCAATCTATTCGAAGAGCGCTTCAAAAAATCTTGTAGTGAAAGCATTTAAGTCATCCTTAGTAACTAAGACTTGAAATCTTATAGAGTGCAATTTCGGACACAGACATCGCTCCTTTAGTAGAAAACTGTCGTGTCAATGACTTCCTGGAAAAATCTGAAAAATGGAAACTTCTCAATTATTCCAAATATGTTCGCAGAAAATCTTTATTTTAAAAAGTAATACAATCACCATTTAGAACTTTTTTAAAATCAATTTTCACAAGTTCGAGGAACGAAGGAGAGACTCCAGGCCTTCGTAGATATTCTTGAAAACAAAACAACTTATTAAGAATTAAAAAACGTCGCCTAAAATCCTGAGAAATAAGAGAGAATCCTCTGCCCCTGCCGGAACCGAAAGAGTACGAACCCCCCCCCCCCTTCGACTCTTGAATCTCAAGCTTGTGCCTGGTTACGGCTGCAATCATTCCTGATTTTAAGTACCTAACGAACGCGTACATTCTTGATGAAATGTAATTAAAAAAAAACTGCCTCGACCCAGGCCTATTCCATTGATAGCTGCTTAGGATTATACATATTGTTTCGTCTCTATTAGGATTCATCCCAGCAGTGTTTGCATGACCGACTCAACCTAGCGTGCCGTCAGTCATGTCACACAAGGTCCTGGTAATGCGAACGTGAGCACTCTTACAGACTAGCACAAGATAGCCGTCAAATAGCAAGCACTTCGTCTCGAAATGTTCCATCCGAAACCGTCTCATACAGTATGAAGCTTCCCCGTTCCGTATTCCCATGGACTCCATTATTGAATACCTTGGAGCTGTAATGACATCATCACGGATCCGTAGACGTGATGGTCTTGCGACGATTATTCTCATGGCAAAGGTTTGAAAACCTTGTACCGGTAGGAAGCGTCTTATGCTCACAGCGTGTAGTTGCCAGCCATCGACTCTGCGATGCAGCCGGGCACCTGTCACTAACCCTAACAGCTTCGTCTACACGACTGCAGTTGAGAATGCCTAGTATTTCGCTCAGGAGACTCTTCTTTCCGATGCTATTCCAACGATTCTGCGCTGCTTCGTGGTCGCTCCTTGGTTCCGATCGGTTTCTGTATGTCTTATCTCGTGTTGATTGAGGTACACTCCTTGCTGTAATATGGCTGCAAGTCTTCAGGTGAAGTACGGCGAGCTGATTTGTGAGCAGATATTTGGGAAAGATGTGAGTGAAATCTTCTCAGCTGTGGCATATATGTAGTTGGTTGCTGATTATTCTTACTAAAATAATGTTAATCCGTTTGACATCTACGTATTGGATTTTCCCCTGCTTAGATATCGTGGTTTGTCCGAAAGATTGTCGCTGATGGCTTTTCGGCTCAAATGATTTTTTTTGCGAGTACGGAGCCAAAAACACGCCCAGCACTTTTCCCTTGAAACAGTCATTTTCTGTGTTGAGCTGTGGAATCCGGCACATAAAAAGGCCGATTAGTTTTTAAGGGACCGGCATGTTCCGGAGAATTGAGTTGGTCCATTTCCATTTCTGGCTAAAAATTGTTCTCCAAGATCCCCCACAATCGTTGCACAGAAGGAGAAAAACATGTGTGGACGGTGTTGCGCTATGGTTGCCATATACTTAACTAGCAGCTGAAAAGCATGTATTGTATCACGCGCTATGAGAAAGCAGGAAGAATTCTTCCACATGACGTCTCATGTTGAAGAATTCTTCCTGCTTCCTGAAGAAGCTATTATGGTCAGGCTTCATTGACACCCTCTTACCTTACCTTTCCAGGGAAAATTCACAATTTTTTGACTAGAAATCTAATCACTCCTTTCTTTTCCTTTATTTCAAGCTGTCTTATATTCCTTGTTACAGACCACTGGTTACTCCTGTAACGAACTGTCTTCTATTATTAGTTGCATAATATCCACATCCAAAAAAGTCAAACAAGGTCGGACCTATCGTAATGGGGGGGGGGCACTCCAACGCAAAGCATTGCATTGCACCCAGCTTCAGCTAGTTCCTAGCGCTAATTAGCAATGGAGCGCGGAAGTTGTGCGCTGGCGACCTCTTGTACGCCCGTGCTGGTACTCCCGGCAACCGGCTTGAGACGCAGTGAATAGTAGCGTTGCTTCATGCGAGGGAGGTCTGGGATTTCGATTTTCCTGCGTTACGGCATTTAAGCATTTCAACTGACTTGTTGAGATTTGAGGGTTTTGACGTCTACAGAATTTCAGGCGTTTTCTGCGTATTTTTCCAGCCTGTTCGCTTCTGCACTCGGAGAGCCGCAGAACCCAGCTGCGAACTCCCCTGAGCGAAGAAAGCAGTTTCCACACGAGAAGCTTGGATTCAGCACCCTCTGGAGTCCCTTCCACTGGCTGGCTCGAATAGCGCGGAACCCAGCATAAGATCATTTTCTAACTACCCTTATGAAAGGAAAAGACAAAATTACTGCGTGTTGGGTTAGCCCTTTGATTATCGTATTGGCGGCACGACCATAGAAGCGGTTGGTGAAATAAATGACCTTGGTTCTTGGTCAACAGGAAACTCTGCTTTGATGATCACTGTGAGCGAATAGTAGCCAGGGCGCATTCAGTGATGCATCAACTTTTCAGGGCTTTTTCAACCAAAGACCCCTCCGCTCTTATTAGAGCCTATAAGTCATACATAAGACCTCTAGTTGAGTACGGCACTGTTGTCTTCAATCCCCACAAGAAAAAAATTATTGATAAACTGGAAAAACTGCGGAACAATTTCAGGAGGAAAATTTTATAAGAATGGTTGGGTTCTATTATGATGCCATCCTCGATCAAACGTTAGGAATTTTAACCTCAAGCTTTCCTCCTTGGCACACCGCAGAAAGAAATTTGACCTAATCATGCTGCATAAAATTTGAAATCAGAATTTTGACCTAATCATTCTCGCAACACTGCAACGGTTGCGAGCGGTTGGTCCCCTGCCTGCTGTCACCGAATATAGCAGGCCACTGTATTTTGGCGATCGCTACTGAGCCACCTGAACACTCGTCGACCTTCGTTTCTGACGTTGATCCTCGAGTGGCTTCTGCCTTATTCAATTCTGTGGCATCCCAGTAGCAATCGACAGATCCAGCGCCAAGTGTTCACCGACCTGATCTATTCTGTGGTCAACGATGGTTCGCACTCGTTCATCTGCTAGTTCGCCTCGTCAGCACGCACAGAAGAGCAAAGGAAAGGTCTCCCTTTCATAACAATCTGAGCTGGATGTTCCGTTTGAAAGCTCTTACAGACGACAGTAGCACTCTGGGATATGCCAAGTTCATAATCGAGCTGCTGTTGAAAACGAAGAGCGAGATCATGGACCTCAAACGTGAGAACAGCGACCTGAAGCGATCGAACAACGACTTAGTACAAGAGGTACTTCAGTTGAAAACTACTAGTGCTGCTATTCAGCTTGAAGTGAATTCCTTGAAGTCCTATTTTGCCAGTAGAGAAGTTGTAACGCTTCATTCTGCTTCCGTTGTTCATAATGATAGGGACAGTGAGGATCCTGATCTTGGGCGATCGATTGTTGTTTACAGAATTGTCTTGTCCTAATGCCATCTAAAGAGCCTATCATGACTTGAACTGTATTACTGACATCCTTGATTTCTTAAACATGTTTGCCAATATCAGTGTTCCGAATGGGCAAGCCGAACCAGGACAGGCCCAGATTGTTGAAGGTTGTGTTACCTACCTCTCGCTTCCAAGCTGGTGTTCTTAGGCGAGCACCGCGCTTGCGTTACTTTTCACACCGTGGAATTTTTATCCGCCCTTCTCTAAGCAGGTTGGAGAGAATGCGTAGACATGATTTAGTACGTGGCCAGAATGATGGTCAGCAGCTCAGTTGTGACACTTCTCATTCCCATGATGTACTATCACCAAGCTCTCAGCTGAATTTGTCGGGCCACAGCTCAAGTAGTCTGCCGGGAAACTCATAGGGCATCATGAGAATGGCGAGCCAAATGTAGCATGTATTGTGACTAATGTGCGTTCTATTGTTAAAAATTGTAGCTCTTTATTACTCTTAATTAGGCAGCTCGATCTTGATGTTGTTGCTCTATCGGAAACATGGCTTAGCTCTGGGATTGGGTCTGCTTCTATCTTTGGTGATCTCGGTTCTCAGTATGGAGTTTTCAGATGCGACCGTGCCGGGAAAAAGGTGGAGGTGTAGCTTTATTAGTAAGAGATATTTTTTCGCCAACGCTTATTTTTAAGGAAACAGTACCCAGTGCCTACGAAATACCTGGTAACTGACTGTTACTCGATTCAATTTGTTGTGGTATACAAAGCCCCAAACTGTGTTGCCGCCATGGCCAGGCAGCTTATCAAAGCAATTAGTGATTTAGTGTCCTGCAACCATCCTTGTATTGTCACTGGGGATTTCAATCTTCCTGACATTGAGTGGGGTTACTTTCCTAAAGCACAGTTTGAGATCTCTAAAGAATTTATAGAAATGTGCTCTTCAAACGCTCTATCTCAACTTGTCAGATCTATAACTCTTGCTGATCGCGTTCTTGCAATTATGGAAACATTGATAACAGAGGAGGGTGTCCTAGCAAGAAGTGATATAGAGAAGGCTGAGTTACTTGCAAAAGCTTTTGCAGAAGCATTTTCTAGTCAGCCTATGATTGATGATCAGTATGAGGCTATTACTCCTAGTTTCCCTATAATGGAAGACTCCATTTGGTTTTATAGGGAAGAAATATTTTCTGTTTTGAATAATTGGCCCCAATCCTGCTTGATTACGTCGGACAATATCCATCTATCACTCATCAAAAGCATAAGTCACATCATTGCGGATCCACTTGAATATATATTTAATTTGAGCTTGATGAAGGCTAAAGTTCCAGCGAGGTGGAAACACTCTTTTGTTACGCCGATTCCAAAGAAGCCACCATATAGTGCCCCAACCAATTTTAGACCCATTAGCATAACATCTATATTTGCTCGTGCATTTGAAAAGATCCTTAAAAAGCGTTTAGAAGCTCATCTGGATGCCCAGTCAATCATATCACCGAAGCAGCACGGGTTCCGGAAAGGAAGGTCAACAGTAACTGCTATGTTAGAAACCCTCAATGACTGGACAGCATCTATCGATGACGGTGAGAATGTTGACGCTGTATATTTTGGTTTTGCAAAAGCGTTCGATAAGACCATAATAAACTAGTCAGAAAGCTTATTCTAGTGGGCCTCCATCCTAGAATTTTCTCATGGATTAGTTCTTTTCTCGCTGGTCGCACATTCTCTGTTAAATCATCTTATTCAAACCCCAGACCTGTGTCTAGCGGAGTGCCCCAGGGCGGAGTTCTATCTCCAGTCCTGTTTTTCTATACGTATGATTTACACATGCGGCTTTCCAGGAGTAACGTAGGGTGGACCATGTATGCTGATGACCTTAAAATTTATAGTACGGTTACATCTTGTGAAGATTTTGAGGCCTTACAGAATGCAATCAACTTGGTCTGCGATTGGTCCACGGAGCGGGAGCTGCCGCCGTCTAAGGAAAAAACCAAGTCGCTACATCTGGGTGTTTCCAATATGAATCATCGTTACATTATTGATGGAGCACCAATTCAAGAGGTGGAAGAGATAGTTGATTTAGGTTTTCTGGTCACAAAGAACCTTTGTTTCGATAAGCACTGTAGAACGATTGCTGACAAAGCAAGTAGAGTTGTTAATAACGTTTTCAGAGCCCTACGAACCAGAGATGCAAACATGTTTACACGGGTCTACAAAACATATGTCAGGCCGCTACTTGAATATGGTACTCCGGTGTACTCTCCCTATAAATGCAAGGCTATAGATGTCTTGGGAAAAGTACAAATTAATTTTACAAGGAAAACGATGATTAGAAGTTTAGGGTTTGTGTATGGCACTATCCCCTCATTTCTGGACAGAAATAAGTATCTTGGTTTGCAGACATTGTCATTCAGAAGGAAAATAAATGACTTGCTACTACTCCATAACTCCTTTACGGCGGTTGCGGTCTCAATGCTGGAAGTTTCTTTACAATGAGAACATCGATCACTAGGGGTGGAATTGTCAAACCGTATCTCAGAACGGCTAAATCCAATTGCAGGCGCTTCTTTTTTGTGAACAGGACTGTTCCAGTATTTGAAAAGCTTCGTGCAAATAATCGAATTCCAGTTAGTCACAATGCGTTCAAAAAGCTGGCCTATGTCCTACTCAGTCGTTGATGCCGTGCGTACAGTCGCCCACCTGAGCTGTGGTCTACATTTTCTTTAATGTTTCGTTTTATTGTCATTATGAGTTCCTTTTCCACATAAGTGTCGACTTATGTAATTAATAAATAAATAAAATAAATTTTTGACTGGGGCCTGCAGTATTCCACCTGAAGGGTTCATGGCTGTGAGGTCGTTCACTACAAGGGGCGGTGCGTTGAAGTTAGTTGTGCCAAAAGCCAGGCTCAGTTGTAGGGTTCATTTTTTCGTCAATTGGGCAACTTCCTCTTGCATCAAAATTAGTGGAAATCATTCTCTTCAACATTCTTTATACTCCTTCAAAAACATTATCGTGGAACACCAGGATCCGCAATGTTGAGCTTGTTGGTTGTTTTATTTGATTAGTTTTATATGTTTATAATGTTATGTTTCTCTCTTGGCATCTCTTCACCGCTTCTGGAGTATTTCTTTTTTTTTGCAGGCACAGAACATGTCAGCTAACATGGATTTCTATGTAATAAATAATTAAATAAATATAAGCTAAACCCCCACAGAACAGGTTGAATTGTGAAAATAGTAGTCATTTTCTAACTAGAACCCCACAGAATAAGTTAAATTGTGGAAACAACAGCAGTAAAATGAAAAAAACCAAATACCCAAAATGTAAAATGAAAGTACCAAAAAACCAAAAACAAAAAAAAAACCAGGCAGGCCATTTTGAGTAAGTGACGAAATGTCGGCAGAGGGGGGTGGGGTTAAAGGAGCAGAGCGTCCGAAAGTTTCCGCGCTCCATCGATAATCGGCGTTGGTACCGGCTGCAGCTGGGTGCAGTGTAATTGCACTCCACTTCAACATCTTTTTGAAAAGTTGGAAAAATTGAAAGTGCACTATTTAATTTACAGATAATGCACACTGAGTTTTAGCGGTGCCCACCCCAAACCTCCTTGGGGAGGCATCTCACTTTCCAACCTATTTTTCAGTTCACGGATTTGGCACGCGAACGCCGCCGCAAACTTGCAGAGGAGAAGAAATGTAAGTTGCTCACCGCTATGTGGTGTTTCTACAATTCATAGCGATGAATTTCAAGTTCTGTTTTGAATTTTGAAGTATCTCAAGGACATTTCAACGTATAAAAGGTCTTCCTCTTCTTCAGCGTTTGTCACGATTTGCAGCGGGTGTCACGGCGCCACCTTTCCCGATCAAGCGCAATATCAGGGTGGACACCAGCTACTTTAAAGTCCGTGTGTAACGTGTCGGAGAGGCAGTGCTTCAGGCGTCTCTAAAACACTTTCCATTTATCTCGAAGTTGAGGTCCACCGGCGCAGTGAGAGGACGGAGGGGGAGGGACAGCCTATCACTACTCAAAAAAAGTACATGTCATGGAGTTTCCCACGTGTAGGACGAGTTTTTACCCATTTACTTCGCGCCAGATGTAACGCTCGACCTAGGCCCCTTTCGTTGCAACTTGCATTACACGTATGTACGTGTCGGTTTGTGTGCAATGTGGGAAATCCACGTCACCATGTCCGACTGCTACGCTACGCTCAAGGTGGCTGCCCCCACCCCCGCTCCGCCGTCCGCTCATTGCGCCGACCCATCTTGCGCACGCTGTCTTCTCCACGCAGAACATGGTCGTACCATCTCAGGCGAGCTTCGCGCATCTTGTCACAACCACGGAATTGCCGGACAAACTTACACCGTACTCTTTTTAGGCGTCAAGAAACCGTGCCGCGTGCAATTTCACACTTTCCTCAGAACGTTCTCTATTTGACAATAAGACGTTCGGACTAGAGCTGAGCGCTGGTGGCGATGTCCGTTCCTCCACGTGGTGCCACTGGAAACTGTTCGCTTCTGCGAGCTAAGCTAATCACGGACATTCGAGTACAGGCGACAGGCCCTAGTGACAGGCCGGCCTATGGAGATCACATGTCACATCACATGGTTGATGACGTTAAGTGAGTATCGAGATAATGCTACGGCGTCCGCGGGAGCCGACGCGCACTCGCAGAGCCCGGCGAGTGTGAGAAGTATGCGAGGGTCCCTGATGCGAGGACGGCATCGGGGGGAAACTGAGCTAGTCCGAAAGTCCCGTAACGTAGGCAAGACCCGCGTAGCTACGCTGAATGTGGGTACGTTGACGGGCCGCTCGTGCGAGTTGGCAGAAGCACTGGAGCGAAGACGAATCGACTTATGTGCGGTACAGGAGACGAGGTGGTCCTGTTGTAAGTCGAGGGACATAGGCCGAGGCTTTAAGGCCATTCTGTGCGGCAGTCCCAGGACCACCAGCGGAGTTGGTGTAATCGTCTCCGAACGTTTCCGAGACGCGATTATAAGCGTGGAACGTTTTAATGACCGCTTGATGAAGGTCGTAGTCGCTGCTGAACAGCGTATGTATCATTTCTTCTCTGCATACGCTCCGCAGGCAGGCTGCTCTGAGAGAGCCAAGGATGAGTTTTGGACCCTGCTTGATGAAAAGACAGCAGAGGTACCGTCAGAAGACGCTGTCGTTATCGCAGGTGACCTCAACGGTCATGTGGGGACTGCGAAAGATGGTCGCAGCTGTCACGGCGGTTTCGGATATGGAGCACGTAACGCTGATGGTGAGCGAATCCTTGAGTGTGCGGACTCGCATAACCTCATCATCGCGAACACCGTATTTCGAAAGCGTGACTCCCATCTGGTGTCGTTCTATAGCGGGAGCACCAAGACACAGATCGACTTCATCCTTGTGAAGCATCGCGATCGAAAGCTGGTTACAGATGCGAAGGTGGTGACTGTCGCCACACAGCACCGTCCGCTGATATGCACTCTTAAGTTCGCCCCTCCGAGGCTGAGGCATGTCGAGCGATGCGGTCCACCGAGAATCAAGTGGTGGCGATTGAAGGAAAACGCTGCAGCTTTTGTTTCTCGTATTCGTTTACCGACGGTGACAACCGTCGACGAAACATGGAAAGATGCAACCGATACGATTTTACAAGTTGCATGCTCTGAATTAGGCATGACTAAGCCTGGACGCCGCAAGATCGAGAAGCTGGCGTGGCTGTGGACTAACGACGTAAGAGAAAAAGTCCGAGAGAAGAAAAAATTATATCACGTGTTCCTGCGCGACAAGACTGCAGACAAATGGCGTATGTACCAGGAGGCGAAGAAAGCGGCAAAGAAGGCCGTAGCCGTTGCAAAAGCCGTCCATTATGATGATCTCAGCGATAAACTCGAGACGCGCGATGGTGAACGACATCTTTATCGACTTGCCAAGGCACGCCATCGTCAGGCCGAGGACATCGAGAAATTCTTGGGCATCAACGATGAGAATGGCCATCTACTGACGAACCGCAAGAGGGCTATGAAACGATGGCATGACTACTTCGAGAGAATTTCGACAGAAGAGTTTGCCCATCCGCCCATCCCTTGCGTCCCTCCTACGCACGGTCCTGTGCAGAAAATCACTGTGGAGGAGACGGAAGCGGCTTTGAAGAAGATGAAGCCAGGCAAAGCAACGGGCCCCGATGATATAGCGGCCGACCTATGGAAGTTGAGGTGCTGGAGTCCTGCTGAGTGGCTAACGAAGTTTTTCAACCAGGTTGTTACGGAAAAGAAGGGACCTGGTAGTTGGCAGGAAAGCACGACGATCCCGATATGGAAGAAGAAGGGCAGTCCTGCGGACTGCACGAATTACCGTCCAATTCGCTTGCTCTCGCACAGCATGAAAATCTTCGAGCGAATTGTAGATGGACGTATTCGCGATATCGTCCAACTTTCCACCAATCAATGTGGCTTCGTAGCGGGCAGTGGCACCATCGATGCCATACATGCTGCTCGTCTTCTGGTAGAGAGACATCGCGAAAAGCAGAAACCGCTGCACATAGCTTTTCTCGACTTAGAGAAAGCATTTGATCGTGTACCGCGTGAGGTTATATGGTACGCCTTACGACAACACGGTGTTCCTGAAGAGCTTATTGAGTGGGTGCGCATACTTTACTCTGGTCCAAAGAGTAGTGTGCGAGCGCCAGCTGGCACATCGGCGGAGTTTCCTATCTCCGTTGGTGTTCACCAGGGCTCTGCGCTCTCCCCGCTCCTATTCATTGTCGTAATGGATGCCATTTCGAGAGACCTTCAGAAGCCTGCTCCCTGGACGCTGCTGTATGCAGATGACGTAATGCTTGCAAGCGAAGAGAAGAGCGAACTCGAGCGACAAGCGCAAGCTTGGTACGACCGCTTGGCGATGTTCGGGCTCAAGCTAAACGTCAAAAAATCTGAGTACTTGACGACAGACGTAAACGAAGCCGGGTCCATTGAGATCAATGGCACTGCGCTAGCACGAACGACAAATTTCAAGTACCTTGGATCTGCAATTGCGTCTGATGGTAGTCTGACGTTCGAGGTGAACTCGCGCGTGAGCGCAGCGTGGTCCAAATGGCGCTCGATGACAGGCGTTTTATGCGACAGGAAGATACCGGAACGCCTTAAATCGAAGATCTATAGAACCATCGTCCGACCAGTAGCGACGTATGGAGCTGAGTGCTGGCCTGCAACCAAGGAGGTTGAGACTCGCCTCAGCGTAATGGAAACGAAAATGCTGCGATGGACGGCTGGTGTTACGCGTCTGGACCGTATTCGCAACGATGAAATACGCCAGAGGTTTGGTGTCGCTCCAGTTGCTGACAAGTTACGTGAAGCTCGCCTTCGGTGGTATGGCCACGTTCTTCGAGCTAGTGGTGACACTGTTAGGAAGATTGGCCTTAACATAGATGTGCCCGGAAAACGGCCTAAAGGGCGGCCGAAGCAGCGATGGCTTGATACGTTGCATGTGGACCTAAAGGTTGCTGGTATCCATCCCGATCAAGCATTTGATCGCGTAAAGTGGCGTCACCACACCAGAATAGCGGACCCCGCCTCGAAGCGGGACAAACGCTGAAGAAGAAGAAGAAGACTAGAGCTGAGCGCTGTTCAACTGCCGCCGACAGGGCAGCTATCGACGTCATACGCCGCGTCTTGTTGCTAGGTGCGCTAGGGAAAGTGTGTGCCGGGACTGCCCACTACGTTTTTTAACTAAGTTCAAGTGGGATGAGTCTCAAACTGCTTCAGATGAGTGAGGGAAATGGCAAGCATGAGGTGGAAAAATTTGAAACAAGAATTAGGGCCGCTACTGTCTAATAGTTCAGAAGCAAGTACTTGCAAAAGAAAGAAAAACTAGGGGTATATATGAACCATAAGAAATTCACATGTCCTCCAAAGAAAGACGATCCAAGAGTATTAACCCAAACGGCATTAAGTGAATAGAGCACACCAGCCGACACCATTAACAAGCACCAAACTGACGGCCGGCGAACAAACATGTACCGCTGACGTGAAGGAGAGCACCAAGGATGAGCGGATTAACCGTTATCCGTTATCCGTTATTCGGTTTCCGGTGGGTTTTGGCCTATCCGTTTTGTTGTTCGTTATCCGAAGATTTTTCGCGGGATAACGAACAAGAATATGTGGCAAGCTTGTGAGTACATAGTTGAATATAAGGATAATTTTTTTGAAATCGTCTTGTGTTCTTTCCACATGCAGTCGAGATACGCTTGCAATGCCAGGTCGGTGCCTTCTCAGAGTTCTCAATGCTATAATAAACTAAACTATCTAATTGCCCATAGCGCGTTTTGAAATGCTGAACACTGCCTTGCTCATTTCTATTTGTGGGGTTTTCTCCAAAATTTCTTCTAGCATAATGTACGATCTGAAAAAAAAAACAGTCGATCAGTGGAGAAAAGGACAAACGTCCATACGAATCACTTCGCTTTAAGGATGTGCCGGATACTCCTCATTAACACGACCTTTTAGCGCTCTTTGAAACGATGTGGCACTGGCAGCATTTTAAATACAATTTACCCTTTCCAAGGCAATAGAGCTTTATTCGATCTGGGCAAGAATTAGTGTAAAATTTAATTGGGGAGTAAACTGAAAGCGACTCTTTTTGACGACTGCGCCACCCATGCCTAGAAATTCCCTGGGATCTTTCCATAGTGACTTCATTGCAGCTGAAAAACATGAATAAAAAATATAAGACGACTGTAGTGCCAGATGCGACACGCATTCTACTCTTACGTGATATGCTGGAGGCACTTTGAATGCGTATTTGGCCAGTACGATGACTTGTGGTGGTCAGCCGATGGACAATTTGGTGCATTATCCTGCTCGGACAAGCCTGGTACCAATGCATTAAGCCCGAAAGGGTGGAAGGCTTGGTTGACCTGGAGGGGAAATCCGAACCAAGGACGTTGAGCCGGAGAACATGCGACAGGCGGCACTTCCGACTCCACTACTACGTGCCTTGAAGAAAATACACCAATAAGGATGCTAAAGTGGCTTACTTGGCATGTGACATGGACAGTGTTACAATTACCGACCTACCATTGGAGAAAGAATGGTTTAAAAGTAGTTTTCATTTTTGTTGTTTGTTCGTTATCCGTTTTCCGTTATCCGGCCATTTTGGGCAAAAGTATCCGTTATCCCTTATCCGGGTTTCAAAATTTTATTATCCGCTCATCCATGGAGAGCACATAGTTGGGCAGGGGAAGGAACTCCGGGATGTGAGCTGACTAGCCTCGGACATTCAGGTTCGGCGAGCCGAACCGAATAGCAAGACGAGCCACGCGGTCGCGAGGCTCGAGTTGCTATTGGGGGGAACTGCTGTTGCTATCCGGGAGAAGCCGGTCAACTGAGGTGCGGCTCCTATTGCTATCCTGTTGCAAGTAGCAGTTGCGTTCGGTTGCTATTGTGTTGCTGCTCGATTGCTAGACGGTTGCAGGATAATCGTTCCTTCGGCCCGATAACCGTGCCTTCGTATTCCCGATTCTTGGGCAGCCATATATCCACATATATGCAGCTCATACGTAATACGTGCAGATTTATGTGTACACATATAAATACATAAACACATATATACATTTATGCATATACACATGTGTACGCATGCATATATATGTATATACGTGTATATATGTGTATATACATATATATGTATACATGTGCACATATGCATGTATTCACATGTGTATACACGCATATACACAGGTGAACTCACAGTTTCGAGACTTCACCGTAAAGTAAAAATTTGTTGAAAAGTAGCGTTAAGGGGGAGAGCAAGCTAAGGGCAGCTTTTTTTAAAGAATATATAAGGAATGTTATCCGGTGATATTGAAAATCTGTTTGGTAGCTTGCGGAGCGTGTTGTAGACTAATTCGTTTGAGATATCTGTCCAGTTCAGTTCTCTGTCGGTTTTAGGGGATAAACATGCACCTGTGTCAAATTGCTTAATATAGACAGATTTGATGCAATCAGCAAACAGTTCTGACTTGCCTTGTTCGCCTTTTATTTGTGTATCACCAGAGATTAAATCGGGGATAGATTCTGATAATTTCAACTTCTTTTTGCAGTAGTTGAAGAATCGTTTAACATTTCTAGCGCAGTATGCTCCTTTCCTTAGTTAGCTGGCATCTGGCAATGGCTCGTTTGAGTTTTCGAGAGACCCTAGCATTGAGCTGACATAATGTGGGTAGTCAACTTTATACTTTAGCAAGACATTTCTTGGATAAATTTCACAAGTTTCCCTGTGTGTTTGGACGTATTTTTTTATGAGGTTCTGTTTCAACAAATCTGTTATATAACATGTCAACACTAGCGGGTGAGTTGCTTACTGCTGTCCAATCAATTCGAGAAAGGGCAGAAATTACCGAATCGTAGTCACCCTTGCAAAAATTCCTAAGGAATCTACTCTTCTGGATAGGGTACTCTTGTACGTCAGAAATCTTAAGATACATCGGAATCGTAACAACCCTTGCAAAAATTCCTGAGGAATCTAGGCTTCTGGATAGGTACTCTTGTGCGTCAGGAATCTTAAGATACATCTATGATCTGATGTGCTGATGGTAGGGAGGGCTTTCACCTCCTTAATTATGTTAGGCCCCGATACAAGTAGGATGTCTAAAATGTTAAGACCATGAGTAGGTTGGTTCACTATTTGTTCTAGATTCAACTCAATGGCAATGTCGATAAAGATGGAAGGAGGTGGTCGAGGTGTTTCCTCTGTGCGCCATAATATGTGTGTGTGTCGTGTGTGAGTCGGGATCGGTGAACATGAATCTGAAGTTCGTTTTTGAAGTATCGATGGTCATCAATCGATATTGATCAAATTATCGATTTTCCATTGATGGCGTTCAAACGGCCCGAAACTTCACCCTGAGGGTAATCGACGTTGCTGAACACGAATCTGAATTTGTTCTTGAACTTTCTATAGCCAGCCATCGATATTGGTCAAATAATGGTTTTTGTGGATGTCGTTCATTTTTTTTGATTTTTTCTAACTTGCCGTAATCAACGTAGTTAAGATGTTCTTCCTGACCAAACCATGATAAGATGGCAGCTACAATTGACGATGAAAAGTTATCACTACGGCGAAGCTGTTAAGAAGCCATCAGTGCTGCCGAGTGGCCGCTTTGACGGCTGGCATGAGTATATGGGAATTCCATTCATCCCAAAGATTGTGAAGAAACCTGCTGAAATCTATAAAGGTGTTTGACGTGTAGTAGAGGCTACCATTCCCCAACAGGAGCAGTACGCTACCATGTTCCATTTCAATGTGAAATGCTAGTGATTGTATTTCAGTGTTGAAGTCTTTTTCAAGTATTAGCCTATGAGGAATAAGTGCCAAGACCACTTCCCCAATTCTTTTCCCTTGGCGGTGACATCGATAGACAGAGTATTCGGAGTTACAGCTCAGAATTGCATCATGGGCTGTATGGGCTTATACCAGCTCGCTGTTATGAATAGGCCATTGGGCATGCGATGTAAGAGGAATTTCATATCAGGAGTTTTGTTTACAATTGATCTAGCGTTAAACATGAAGAATTCGTTGTTTGACAGCGAGTGGTGTTCTTGGTTTTTTGATTTTTGCAACTGCAAGTATGAAGAGTGTTAGGGGTTCGTCTGTCCTAGCGTGAACAGGAAGAATTGGAGGCAAGCGAAATTGGAGAAGTACTGCTGGTAACAGGAGTCGATGAATCACTATGTCGTTGAGGAAGGTCACAAGGAGTCGCCAATTTATTGATGGCTAAGTTTCTTACAATTTATAAGGCCGGGGGTATACTTCCATCGCCGCCATGCCATCGCAGCGTTCAGTCAATGACCCTTTCGCCGCGCGCGGCCGAATAGTCAAAGGAACCCTCGCCGCAACAGTGGCGGCCGGTATGCGCGATGACTTCCCGCGCCCTTCGCGGGCATGGCGGAGGAGCACGGAGAACTCCACCTCCTTTCGCGTCGCTCTGCAAAACTAATAGCCGTGATTCCATTCAATTCCACGGGAAGTATACACGAGGCTTAACAAGGAGAGCCTCCAAAGTGGCGGTGAGCTTTTGCGGTGGAATTTCTACAGGATGTAGGGTCCCGTACGGGGAGTTCAAAACTAAAGTTAGTTTTTTAAAGAATGCTCTTCTGTGGTCGAAAAAACGTGTGGACGCGTGAGCGCGAAGTTCATGACGCCCTGCTGCCACCCAGCCCAATGTGATCGGTTGGCGTAATGGCACTGCTGTAGCTTCACAGGAACAATGTTGTTGGTTCGATTCCCACTTGAACTGGTGTTTTTGCATTTTGCGATTTATCGTTAGTGGGACTCTTTATCCCCATTTCCAACACATTTCTGAACAAAAGTGTCCTTTACGTTCATCAACTTCTTTGAAAGTGAAAACATGAGAATTCTTGACTTTCAGGTTAAGCAGGTCAAAAACTGATGCCAGATTCATGATCGGCCCCCCAAATAACCCCCATGCACAAAGTTCGGGCGAAATTGGTACATCCTATCTCACCACGGTCACTTACTCACGCCTTCTCTAACATGTCATAAGAACTGGAAATCCAGTAACCGATGTCAGATTCATGTTCAGCCCCCCCCCCCCCAAGCCCCCCAGGTAACACCCGTAACCGAAGTATGAATAACTATTTTTTCGACCTCGCTAGTAAAATGCATGGCCCCTTTTGATTTTAGAACAGTCAAGTTGTTTCGAGATGATAAGGTGTTGTAGTCTGCAAATTCTATTATATGCTTTACATGGATGGAGTCAAAAATGTAGTAACCAACTGGTAAGCATAGGTGAGAATGTACCAACCTTCTTCAACAATGGCTCGAATGGCTTCACACCTCAATGACCGCCCCTGTTTGACCATGAAGACCAAGGTGCAAAGCCCGCTCTAGGCCCAGGCAAGAGTGAGTATTGCCCAAACTTTGTGCATGGGTATTATTTGGGATGCTGATAACGAATCTGGCATCAGTTTTTGACTCGCTTTACCTAGAAGTCAAAAATTCTCACCTTTCCACTTTCAAAGAGCACGATGAACGTAAACGACATTCGCTGCCGTGTTTTCGTTCAAAAATGTGTTGGAAATGAGGATAGAGAGTCCCGCTGACGATAAAGCGCAAGTTGCAAAAACACCAGTTCAACGGGGATCGAACCCACGACCATGCTCCTGTGAAGCTACAGCAGTAGAACTACGCCGACCGAATATATTCGGCCGGGTGGTAGCAGCGCGTCATAAACACACTTCACTTCACATTCACGCGTCCATACGTTTTTTTTTTCGGCCACAGAAGAGCATTCCGAAAAACTAGGTATGGTTTTGGACTCCCCACACGGGACCGTACATCCTGTAAAAATTGCATCGGAAAAGCTCACGCCACTTTGGAGGCTCTCCTTGTAGGAGTTTACCCTCCTTGCTAATCATTATTCCTGCCTTTTTGCGGAACGATCGGTCGTAGTCTAGGACGAAATCCTTTGTTAAAGATTGTCTTCCAGATCTCATGTGATGAAGCGCACATCTCTCAATTCTTGATCTTGATTATTCAAGGTCGAAACTTTTTAGCATCTTTTCGAATATTTGTTTACCTATGAGAGGTAATTTTACCGTCATTACTCTGATATTAACTGTCTCGAGAAGAATCGATTTACTCTTTTATTGCCTCTCTGTAAAATGCTTTTGTAGCTGTCTTAGTTGCCTGTTCATCGATTCCCGCTCACGTGATGCGACAAGCTTTTTCATGCACCAGCTTAACATCCTACTTGAACTTCACTAAGGTGCTATAGCTGTCTGGACGTGGGTCTGAACTCTTGTTTTGCTCCAAGGATAGTTTTTGCTCCATAGCGTCTAGTCTCCTAATTATTTCATGTTGTGAATCCTGCATTCCTTTTTTACAAAAGTTTTAAAAAACTTATCAAGTTCGAAGCAACTGTTCCAACGCTTCAGCAAAGGAATCAGCCACGTCGGCGCATCGTCATTTTTTCTGGGCACTGAAGGCATGTTGGCTTCAAAGATACACAACCACTTGTATTAGCACAACCAAGTCGAATCAATAAATCCTTATTTGGGATGCCAATGCCTTACTTCAACGGGATGTCGTGGAAGTGATTGAATAAGTTTTTGTTCTATTTGCAGTCACTATCAGTGACCTTATACGGACAAGTCAGCGTTTTATCCTGCTTCTTCCGAGTGCTCTACCGCGAGCATTATGACCAAATTGCGAGCAATAGCTTTTTAGGGATACGTTCTTTGTAACATCTAGAATGAACAAACCATCAATCAACATCCGATGAATTACATTCACTAGCTGTCAATGCCACTGTCGCTAGCAGCTACGAATAAAGCTGGAGCGACGAGAACGATACTATGAGCAGATTCGACGGCGATCACTCCGTTTTAGTCATTCCTTCGCGGTCTATGAAAACACCCTTAATTTCAACGCCCTAAGGCGCTTACTGATGACGTCTTAGTTGACCTTCCTGAAGAAATCTACCTCGCTGCGCATATTTGCCGTTAACCGTACGCGAAAAAAGTTACGGAAGTTTTCCGATTTTTGATGCCGAGAACATGCTGCACTGTGTCATCTTTTCTCTACCCCTTTCATTAAATGATCGGTCGGGCTTCCATGTATGAGGTGTACCACAAATGTCAGTAAGTCCCCGAACATTATCGGTCACCAAGGAATAAAGCTTATAAACTTAACCAAGGTTAGCAGTTAGTGTGGTGTTGTAGACCCTAAACTACAAGCGATACGAAGGTCAACTAAGTAGCGGGTACTGGATTAGTGGACTCATACACTTTGTAAAGCTATTTTCGAATGAAGTATAAGAAAAGCTATTTTCCGGCCTGCTAATCAATATGCGATTGGTGCATTGAACCTTACAAATTGGTCTTCCCAATTTGTGATATTCAATGTATCGCTATCCAATCATGTCGAAATTGTGAATCATAGTCGCTCGTTTCACGGCATCTGATGGGGGCCAGTATGATCTCAATTTCTAAAATTCTTCACTATAGAGAGTATCCGGTGGTTGCTTTATTAGTGCATGCTAGTCTAATTTTCCACCACTCTGTTATCCTAACGTGCTGGTTCCACGAGGGTGGTTGGCATACCCGTGTCCCGAAGCTCCAGCACTGACCTATATACCTAAAGGTATTAGGGTACCATGGCCAACTGGTACGGATATAGTTCTTCTTAGTAGCCTGCCCTATTAGCGACCACTAGGACGACAACTTCTTTGTTTTCCCTATCGTCATTTTTTGAGGGCTCATTCCATCGTGCTGAATCTGGTCTCGCCTGTTTTCAAGTTTCATAATTCTTCGTTTTATCATCTACCGTCTTCTGCTCCCCTATATTTCCACGCTTTTTGCACTTTATGGCGCACTCATTGAAGTGTACTAAATAAATAAATAAATAAATAAATAAATAAATAAATAAATAAATAAACGTTCTCTGAATCCAGAAACTCGTTGCACGACAACTATAGCAGATAGCGACGCACGTTGCATGACGTCCCCTGTCTTCTGAATTCCAAGGAATGGCGAACGACGTCTTCGACACATCTTCTGAATCTCAACGCACGTTGAATGACGTCCCCGACACGTCTTCTGAATCCTGCATGATGAACGACGTTCCTAAAACGTTCTCTGAATGGACGACAACTATAGCACCTCTTCAGAATCCTGCCTTACGGGGAGGATGTCTGCGACACGTCTTCTGAATTACAAAGATGGCGAACAACGTCCCCGACACGTCTTCTAAATCCCGACACACCCTGCATGAGGTCCTCGACAGGTCGTCTGAATCCCGAAGCTCGTTGGACGATAACTATACACACCTTCAGAATCCGGCCGCACGTTATACGACGACTGCGTTAAGACTTCTGAACCCGTACGTTTCTGTCACGACGTCTGTGCTACGTTTTCTGAATCTGCACGCGTGTTGCATCTGTGACACGCTTGCTGATTCTTGAAGCACCTCTTCATTGGGCTTTTATTGATTACAATAAATTGAGAAGAATCGACGAGCGGCACCGAATAGCAACACGAGCCACGCGGTTGCTATTGGGGGAGCCACAATTGCTATCCAGAAGTCGGTCAACTGAGCGGCGGCTCCTGTTGCTATTCTGTTGCCACTGGCAGTTGCGTTCGGTTGCTATTGCGTTTCCGTTCGGTTGCTAGACTGTTGCAGGATAATAGTGCCTTCAGTCCGATAACCGCGCCTTCGTATTCCCGATGCTTGAGCAGCCTATATCCACGTATATCTAGCTCGTACGTAATACGTACATATTTGGTGAACACATAAATACATAAACATATTTATGTATATTATGTGTTATGTATTATTAGTAGTATTTATTTAAGCTTACATATTTACACATATATGTATTAGGTTGTCCCATAAGTTCCCGCGGTTTTTTTTCAACGATTCACTGCAGATTTCGCCGGCGGTGTCTTGCATAGCGCTGCATTGTTTTCGAAAGAGAATGAATTGCTCTATCAGAGCATGTATTGCATTTCTTTTTTCATCATGAATTTTGTCAATTTCTAGGTCGTTGAAGTGAAAAGTGAAAAAGTGAAAAACTAGCCATTTGTGCACTTGTTTTCTCCGCATAGGTTTGTAATTTTTTGCGCAGTTTTTATAGCATTTTGAAGACAATGTTCTGTATTATAAGAATATGTGTTAGTGCTATTTGCTCATTTGTCCTTTATTGATTTTTAGGTCATCAAATTGGGACGTCCGAAGGAGGATGGTTGTTTTTGCCGACAGCTCCTGCTCTGTGGTTGGACTTCTTAGGTTGATGTTATATGTCATTCGCAAGAAAATGTCTTGCTCTATAAGAATGTGTGTCGCGTTTATTGATTTCTATTGAATATCAACAAAATGCCAAAAAGAGAAAAATCGTCTTCACCAACAAGTCCTTCTCCTTCTTCAGTTGTTGATATACAACAGAAATCAGCGGGTGCTAATAAACGCAACACAAATTCTTACTGAGCAAGACATTCTCTTCCAAACGACATATAACACCGTGCAAAAAGTTCAACCACAGAACCGGAGTTTTGGTAAAAATTCGGGCGGAAAAGTCGGAATTCCCAATTTGGTGACCTAAAAATCAATAAAGGACAAATGAGCAAATAGCACTAACACATATTCTTGTAGAACGGAACATTGTCTTCCAAACGCTATAAAAAACTGCGCAAAAAATTACAAACCTAAGCGGAGAGAACAAGTGCGCAAATAGCTACTTTTTCACTTTTTCACTTTCCACTTCAACGACCTAAAAATTGACAAAATTCATTATGAAAAAAGAAATGCCATACATTTTTTGATAGAGCAAATCGTTCTCTTTCGAAAGCTATGCAGCGCTATGCAAGAGACCGCCGGCGAAATCTGCAGTGAATCGTTGAAAAAAAAACCGCGGGGACTTATGGGAGAACCTAATATAAATACATATATACATTTATGCATATACATGTGTATATATACACTGTTCTACTACCACTATATATATACATATACATGTGAAATTATGCATGTAAAGACATGTGTATACATGCATATATACAGATGTATATGCATACATGTGCATATACACATATGTATATACAAGTGCATGTATGCGTGTATACAACTGTGTATACAAGGTATCTCAGGAAACTGTATACACCGTTTGAAAGGTAATAACTTTGCTCAGAAAAACACTGAAAAAGCTAAGAGCTCATATGAATTCCTAAGAAAATGGAAATTTTCTTGCGTATGAGCGGCATGGAAAGCGCACTCGTCTGAAATTTTGCATTTTACACTCGATTGATTGTGTTTCGCTTAAACACTTGTTATAATTCCTTCACAAAGTGGCCGCATCGATGGATTAGGGCTTCTCAGAATTTAAAAGCACATTAATGTTTGCAAAAAATGCAGAGTATCCTTTGAAAATGCAGGTACTGTTTGAAAGTTTCCAACTTTGCTGCTAGTGAAGGTTTTTATGATTTTCGAGACTCATATTAAAGGACAGGGTAACGAGATTTCTTTGACTTGTGATCTGCCAAGATTGTGCCATGCCTCGGTTTGAAACCTGCACTTCAGACTCGATTAGTTGTGCATGGGCTGAATGCTTGTTACAACATTGTTACCACTTTGCCACATTAACATGTGCCAAGCTTCTTTTAGCATTTTCCGTCGCCCAGCAGCTGCAGTTAAGCCGACTAACCTCTCCATTCAGCTTGAATGTTGGTTTATCAGTTAACAGAATCCGTCTGGGAAAATGGGGCTCCTGCTCACAAAAAAATTGTGCAATCAACAAACTCGCATGTCTCGTGTCTTTCACGTGACTGTCAAACTCTAAACCTTGAATGAAGGACAGCACGGGTTAACCAGACCAAGTAGTAACAAGACTGTATCAAGCATTCAGCCCATGCACAATCAATCAGGTCGGAAATGCAAGGTTTCAGGAGGAATCATGGCGCAGTCTTGCTCATTTCTCCCAAATCTTTACACTCTGTCTTCTCTCTCCGAAGAAGTTGACTTTCTCATTTCTGTTTCACCTGAATTTCTGTCATAATATCCATAACATGCTTCTCGTACTTCTATAAAAATTTTTATGGACGTTTTATAAATATGATACAGTAATTAATAGTAACAAAAAATAAATACGTAAAAAATGAAATAAGATAAATTAATAAATGTAGCAACACAATCAATAATAATAGATAAACTAAAGCGTGATCAACCTAGGTTTAAAGAAACTGATTTGAATTTTAAAGCGTGATCAACCTGAAATGCCTAGATAAGTAAAGTGCCATATACAAAATAAACGAGATCAGAACCTTACTTATTTAAAGTTTTCCTTGTCATACAATTGTATAGGTACTCTTGGTTAAAATGGTATTTTGCCCTGCAATAATTGGTTAAGTTGAATGCTCCTATACTAGGCTGATTTCGCCATTTAGTTTTTTTTTCAGTTTATACAACACTTTTTCATACATAACTATTATAACACTTTTAGTTTAATTTTGGGAATTGAGACATCCCGTGTTTAAACTATCTTTCCTACTCAAGAGGCCCCATCTTAATAAAAAATGTGGATCCGGGATGATGGGGTTTATAAAAGTCAAAATAGTCATGAGGGGTCATGTTTTGGCGCCTCCATTACGGGTCTATCGTACGGGTGTGACAAGCCCGCGTGGCACTCCCTCGGAATCTTTTAAGGGAGACCCCTCTTTGTGCTTGGGTTAGACCCCCCATTTACTCAGATATAGGTCTAAAGATACTAAAGCAACAACTAAAACAAATAATTATTTTTCCTCTGATATTTTCTACAAGTTCAATAACGGGAGCAATCAATACATGATTAAAGATTTTGGTAACCAACATAAAGGATTGCGTTGAATGTCAACTGTACCATATGTAATATTACTCAATATTACTCTTTAAAACGGCAATTTCTTCATGTTTCACCAACAAAGTAGTTTATTGCATCACATGTAAAAAATGTAAAATCCAATACGCAGGCATCACGGCAAGACAAGATAAAAGAGAGAATAAGAGAGCATATGTATTACATAAATGATAAAAACAAATTTAATGTTTTATATGCTCACTTTCATAACTGTAAGTTGGGATTTGATGTTTGTATTTTAGATTTACTAGATAACAATAAAGACAAAAATACCAGGCTGTCCAATAATTCCTATCCGAAAATTTTCAAAATTCTGTAATTTTCCTTAGAAGTCTTATAATATCAGGCAAGTGTAAGAACCTTCTAGAAGGTTCTCCAAAGTTCCACGCTAGGGCTATATAAGGCGCAGTCGCCGCGTCTAGCTACCAGTACAAGCTAAAATGGACCAAAGTCGAATTCGTGCGTTCGTGCACTACGAGTGGCTGCTGGGCAACGACACGTGCACCGCGGTCGCCAACATCTGCAGAGCGTAAAAGGAGGATGCAGTGTTCCAACGCACAGTCAGGCGCTGGTTCAATCGTTTCGAGAGCGGCGACACGAGCCTCGAGGACAGGGAACGCCCGCTGAAGATCATGCTCAGCTGCTGGTGGGACACCAAGGGTATGCTGTACTTCGAGCTGCTCTCGCAAGACAGGACCGTTACCGCCTCTATCTACACCGATCAGCTCGAGAAACTAGCCGCCGCCATCCGAGAAAAGCGTCCCCGACGGGCCTCGGTCCAAGTGCTGCACGACAACGCGCGCCCCCACGTGGCGAGGGAGACCCAGCAGAAGTTGGCGACGCTCGGCTGGGAAACGGTTGCCCATTCGCCGTATTACCCGGACTTCGCCCCCTCCGACTACCATATGTTCCAAGCACCATTTGGCCGGAAGAAAATTTACCAACTACGACAACCTCAAATCCGACATCGCGTACTTCTTCGAGTCGCAGCCCCCGGAGTTCTGCGCGAAGGGCATCGTCGACCTGCCCAATCGATGGGCCACTGTTGTGGATAACTGTGGTGATTATATTTTTGATTAGACTTGTTTTTCAATAAAGTTGAAAAAAATTAAAAATGGTGAAATTTTCGGACAAGAATTATTGGACAGCCTGGTATATTACTCAATAAAGAAACTTTTCTGGATAAAACTACTTAACACTGCATATTTGCTGGGTCTTAATGACAATATAGAAGGATATGGTAATATAACGAACATTACAAATCCTCTAAAGCATAAAGCTAACCATCCTCACTTCTCATTGAATATCATAAAGGAGAGAACAAATAGAGGGAAAAAGACAAGAAATAAACACCAGGACCACAACAAATATACTGAAGTCCTCAACTATCTCAGCATTAGGACTGTTCCTGGAAACTATTGAAATCAGAAGAATATTTTGATGTTTTTATCAATTCAATTTGTTTTGAATTTTTGGAAATAATGCATTTTTTGGGGCGCGTGCAGCGCAGTCGGAGGAGGTGCCGGTTGTCGCGTGCACCCTATACCAGGTTTCTGATCCTTTTTCGGGATTTCCCGCCCAGGCCAACCAAGCTTTCGATCCATCTGGGGTCGTTGAATTCCTACCAGAATTGTTTGGAAAGGAGAAAGTGCTGACTTGTTCATTGGCTGGCCACCGCAAGCCATTGGTCAAATACGCATTCAAATCGCCTCCACGACATCCCTTTGAAGAAGAATGCGCGGCAGTTCCCAAAAAAGATTTAGTAAAGTTGTCTTTTATCCTTATCCTCTAATGCATTTTGGAGCTAGAAATTTCTTCGCCGAGTCCCAAGCAGGTCAACGAAATCACAAAGATACTGGTCTAACCTCCTCGAAGATATGCCTATTCTCACTTGGCGCTACTCATCTCAAAATACTTTTGCCCACCTGGAGCAGTCGAGACGGAGCGAATGTTTTCGACCGCTGGACGTATTTTAAGCTATTTTACAAGAACGCTAATAACAAAAACTTGGAAAGCTACCTTTCCTGAACGTTAACAAGAAGACGGCGTGTCACACGTTCTCGGCAGTGTGGGACCGTGTGACACGATCTCGTATCACTGTCCCGATGTTGCAAAAATATGATTGGTTCCACGCACTCAAAAATTTGCGTTCGTCAACGTATTAATATTCCACTGATAGGGGTTTTTACTGTTTTTTTAATTAATTCTTTCTGTACTTAATGGGCTGGTGCCTGCATGGGGGTTGTATATGTTCGTAGAACAGTCAAACGAAAGAACTAGGAAAGGGTGGAACTCCGGGTACCTGCCTGATCGCACATTTCAGGATGTCTTACCGATGATCATCTTGCCCTGAATGGGAATTCCATAGTTGTTCTTATTCTATACCCTGTAGATAATTTGATGCTGAAGGCTTATTTATTTTTCTGTGTTTGTTGATGTGCATTTGTTCATTTTACATTGTAGTGTTACACTCAATTCCTTGAACGTTAGCTGTTGACCTCTTGAAGTTGAAGCGTATAAGGTTTTCCTTTTTTCAGTTGAAATAATGGTTCGCAGCTAATTGTATTTTTTAACGAAATTTAACGATTTACCGGAAATTTAACGAAAATTTTCCGTTAAAAAAATTTCGTTAAGAAAATTTAACGCCCAGAATTTCGTGTGCACCCCTGTGCACAATGTCCCGTAGAAGTAGAATACGCGGCGCATCCCACAAATTGACTAACGCCGTTATCCTTTCAATGTATTGACCAAATCAATACGATTTCTCAACGGCTAAGTCGTGGGCGCATTTCTGGGAAATGTAATATGAATAGTGCTGTTTTTGTCGTGTACTTTGTACCGTGTGCTGATCGAAATCTGGCAAGGAGTGTGGTTTTCAGGTGACACGGCTCCAACTACAAACGCTCAGCATGAGAACAAGGTGGTTGACTCTATCGAGGAAGCCGATCTTTTAGCCGACTACTTCAAGACGTTGAAGCTGGTTCCAGGCAAAGTACCTCATTAAGGACAACCAGCATATTCTCAGGCATCCGTCTCAGCCAGTGTCAATTCTTTGACGTCTTTCTCTTTGTTGGTGCCTTCTCCACGCCTCAATAGTTACCATAATTGCATTCGTTTCTCGTTGGATCTTACACTGTATCACTTTGCTCTCATTCTTGTCCTTTCATTCCTCCTGCTCTCAATCTTTCTATGCCTCTCTGCGTTGTTCTTCTATTCAATGCCCATACTACGTTGAATGAGCATTTCAATCTCTATCAGTAATATGTTCTTTCACTATTTGAAGCCATGTTCGTTGGCAAATCATGGAATGGATAAGATAACTTGTTCAATCATTTTCTTGGAGTTTCTAAGGATCATAAATTGTTGGCTGAGATTGGCTGCGCAAGTCGCACAATTCCGATAGAACAATGGGCTTCCCATATGTTGCTTCGCGGGCTCCTCGGCGAGGCGACGTACAGCGGAGTTCATTAATCAACGAGCGCTAATCAATTCGCGATGGCACGATGTATGCACAACCCCTGGGGACGCTACACGGTCGATACAAACCTCCTTCCCACAGTAGAAATGAGGTTTATGGCTATCACGTCAGGACCGTCATGAAAGTTAACCACATTTCATGGAGCATCAGTTTTGAAAAAATTGACCGTTCGAGAGACTATCTACTATACTTGTGCTTTTTCAAAATTTTTCGAATGAACGAATAATCGAATAACCCCATTTTTTCCGTTACTCGAATTTCCAAATAATCGAGTAACCCAATTTTTCGAAAAATCGAATGAGCGAATAATCGAATAACACCATTTTTCAGTTATTCGAATTTCCGAATAATCGAATAACCCCATTTTTCAGTTATTCGAATTTCCGAATAATCGAATAACCCAATTTTTTGGTTATTCGAATTTCCGAATAATCGAATAACCCCATTTTTCGGTTATTCGAATTTCCGAATAATCGAATATTCGAATAAATCGAATAATCGAATAAACTTCATTATGACTTAAAAAATAGACCCCGCGGCGCAAAATTATAATAGGTTAACCCCCCCCCCCCCGATTTGTCCATTAGTTCCCGAAGAACCCGCTGCCGAGCCTCAGTAATGTTACCGTCGTATTCCTCACTATCGAAAACCTCTATAGAAGAATTCTAAGCAGTTTATCTTATCAGCGCAGGATACCACGAGCTTTAGTTGAGAATTTAACAAATGCAGACCGGTGCAAATATAAGTTCGCTCCATAGAAAACCTGATTAATCACAAAAGTACCTGCAGACAAGGTAAGATTAGTGCTTCATCACATCACCTCTGTTGTAAACAATATCGAAAATTCTATTTGGCATACTACTAATTAAATTATCAATAACAATTTGCTCAACATTGGCCCGTGCATCAGGCACATACGGCGTTCTTCAGATCAGAAAGCGAAGTCTAAGCGGTTCAATTTTTGTACACCTTGTGTACAAGAAGCCTCACAAGTTTTCTAGTTTTCGGGTTGAGATCTGGAGAACAACTAGGCCACTCCAAATGTTGGATTCTGTTAGAGTTAAGCCAACCTGTAGTTGACTGCTACACGTGTATGGATGCATTATCTTGTTGGAAAATAAGGTTGAGCCTACGAAATCTTCTGAAATATGGCAGAAGGTAATGTTCAAGCAATTTCTGATAGACTTCACTGTTCATCCTACACGAGACGAACTCTAAGGCAACAAATCCGTATCCGTATCCAGAAAACGCAGCTCAAACCCTGAGAGTTCCAACGATAAAGTTGCGCCTGTAGAATACTCGCTCCCCTGTCCTCAGATCTCTTCAATAGTGTCTGTACTCATCGGGTTCATCAAGATTCCACTCCTTTTACACTACTGGAGAGATCTGAGAAAAGAGAAGTATCCTGTAGGCGCAATTTTAGCGGTGGAAGTCTCATGGTTCGGCTGCGTTTTCTGGATGCGGACTTGTCTCGTTCGTCTGGGATGTTTGTCTCGTGTAGGATGAACAGTGAAGTCTACCAGGAATTGCACAGAGATCGTCTTCTGCCATATTTCAGAAGCTTTCGTAGGCACAACCTTATTTTCAAACAAGGTAATGCATTCACACACGTATCACAGTCAACCACAGATTGGCTTATCTCCAACAGAATTCGACTTTTGGAGTGGCCTAGCTGTTTTCCAGATCTCATCCCGATAGAGAACTTCTTAAGAACGCCATACTTGATCCATGGACCACTTTAGTGCAAACTGTTATTGATAACGTTATCAGCAGTAGGCCAAATACAATTTTCGATGTTGTTTACAGCAAAGGTGATGTGAAGAAATACTTCACATACTTTGTATGTAGGTACTTTTGTGATTAATCAGGTTTATTTATGAAGTGAACCTAGGTTTGCACCGGTCTCCATTTTAAATATTCAGTAAAATTTCGTGGCATCCTGCACTGATAAGATAAGCTGCTTAGAATTCTTCTATAGAGGTTTTCGATAGTGACGGTAACATCGCTGAGCCTAGGCAGCAGATTCTTCGGGTACTATAGGACAAATCGGGGATGAACCCATAATTTTGCACCGGGGGATATTAATAAGGACGATGAGATTTTTGTGTTAGCCAATTTCGCTTGATATCATTTTTTCACTTCAAAAGCGCATTCCGTAGGTTCAAGTATGTGTGGTAAAGTAAGTTCAACGACAACATTCGCCAGAGACAAAATGAAAAATAGAATTCTTTTTAAAAATTCAGATAATGGAGATATTCAATATCTAATCTAATTCGGATTCTAAGAACCGTTTACAATACTCGTTAAGATGGCAAGACATGAGAACTTTTTCCTACAAAAAGATCCTACAAAAAGAATTTCTACAGAAATACATGTGCAAAACATCTACGCACAAATGCAAAGCTTTTGCGAAAAAAAACGTTCACTCTCTCTGTTCATTTCATTATCTCACAGGAGTCGTCAACCAATCAAATCATAGGGTTATATGCCATTTTCAGTCAAATTCAACGTTTTTGAAATAAATTTCAACGTTCTTCTGGAATCTTCCCCGTGTAACAACGTTGAATAACTGAAAATTGTATATAATCGTGTCATATAAGCAAACTGTGAGCTTCAGCTTCGGAGTAATCTAGGTCGCTGAACACGAATCTTAAGTTCGTTTTTGCAGAAACGGTGGCCATCATGAGATAGACTGATGAAAACACGCACGATATTGAATGCGTTTTCGTAACGCTGAGCTCCTTCACAGTGAGCTATCGAAAACAGTCGTCATCGTGATGAACGTCGCTTACAAAAATCATCATTATGCCACATCCGAAACAACCACGTATTCGAAATTCGAATATTATTCGATTTTTCGAATCTCGAATAATCGAATTCGAATAATTATTTGAATTTTCGAACCTCGAATAATCGAATTCGAATAAATATTCGAATTTGCGAAACTCGAATAATCGAACAATCAAAAATCGAATTCGAATAAATTATTCGATAATTATTCGAATTCGATTATTCGAGCACAAGTATAGTATCTACCACTACATAATTCAGCTAGTTCCCCGCCCTGTGGATGATGAGGCGCATATCACTCAAGTTAGAAATCTGGCTGAAATACGCATGATGAAACCACAAGCAATCTCATGGAACCCCTTGCGACGCCTCTGCGTACCTCGCGCGGACAACGTTTGCCGTTCAACATGGGATGTTGTTGCAGCAGAGGACGCGTAGCCTCCTCCTGCTTGACACAACGGTGACGCGTCGCCGTCGTCGGGAGCTCCGCATGAGGTGTTATACTTCCGTTGCCGACGTCGCCGACGTCATCCAAGGGTGGCAGAAAATGCGCTCCGATGGAGTATTTCGATTGTGGGTTGGTTCTTAGTTCCAGCACTGCCACCTTCCCCACCGGATCTCGAATAATGAAATGGAGAAGTACAAAGACATCCGTCTTGCGGACACCAATGGTGCCACTTTTACTCTCAACGGTCTTTTATGACTAGTCTCACAACCATCGGATAATGCTGTTCGAAAATACGTTAAGCTTGCTGGAACGGTGAGTGTTTGGAGAGGGAGTGGGAGCATAATCCTTACATTCCCTTCGCTTTGTCACATCTCTTCGCTTCTCTGTCGTTCACTCCCATTTTATTCGCGTTTTCTATGCCTTTTCGCTTTCTTGCAGAGCAAGTAGCACAAAATAAAGCTGTGAAGAAGACTAAAAACGTGAAGAGAACGGAGAAGAAATGCGAAAACTGAAGGGCAGCCAAACTATGAAAGACGGCCTTGAAACAGAAAAATACGAAACTGCGGAAGAGAAATTGATCCAATAATTAGCGTTTCCTCGCTTTCTGAAACCATACTGCAAACTTCTACAAAGAGCTTTTTCGAAATACAATGTACATTAATTAAGAGTTAATTTTTTCTATGATTCTGTGACACGGAAACTCCATCTATCATCCATTCGTCGAAGGAGTTGTCCGGCCTAGTGATATTTGGACTTCTTGTACTGCAGCGGGTCTGCTAATTGCGACGTCTCCCTTAGCTCCGAGTTTCGTAGGCCTTCCTGCCGTTGCTGACGAGGCTTGTCCTCAGAGTACATCTCTCCAGTGCACGATGCGCAGTTTGCATTGCTCTGGCGATTGTCCTGTTGTCGGGCCAGATTTCCTTCGCGTCACACATCGCGGGCAGTACAGAGGTGTTGAATAACGAAGCCCTGAGGCCGGCATCCTTGACCTGATCGGCGAATCGAACTGAAAGATGCTCGTGGTGCGCGTCTCCGTTTAACCTTACGAGTCCCGTGTCACACCACTGGTTGGCCATAAATCACGTTTTGGACATATTCATGTCCAATCCAGTCTTCATATCTGCCACATTGAGCTCGTTCAGCATTTCCTCGACTTCTGACGTGCTGATAGAGATGAGAACAATATCGTCGGCGAAGCGAAGGTTGCTGATCCGTTTACCGTCCACAAGGTAGCCTTTATCGTCCCAGCTCAAGTCGTTCATGGCATCTTGGAGTGCCGCTATGAATAGCTTAGGAGAAATCGTGTCTCCCTGCCCTACTCCTTTCCAGATAGGAATTTTAAGCTTTCGATCGAACAATGGATGGTAGTCGATGTGTTCGAGAAGCATTCGTCGAGAAATCGGATGTAGGGCGATGTGTACCAGCATCCATAAGCGCGTTCAGAATGGCGTTGATTTCTACAGAGGCGAAGGCTTTCCATAATCCACGAAGAAAAGGACAAATGGGATGTGGTATTCGCGGCTCCTTTCGCTGAGTTGTGAGACAGTCTGAATATGGTCCATGCAGGAGAAATCCTTGCGAAACCCTGCTTGCTCCACTGGCTGATACTCATCTAAGCAACGCTCCATGCGGTTAAGCAATATCTTGCTCTTGTATACAACCGAGAGAAGACTGGTGCGTCGTTGTTAATATCCTCCTGCTGACCTTTTTTGGAGATTATAACTGTTTTCGATTCCTTCCATGAGTCCGGAATACTACCAAGACGAAGGTAGTGGTTGAAGTGCTTGGCAAGAAGTAAGCATAGGGCACAGCCACTCGAAGGAGAACGCAGAAATGTTGTACGGCCCGGGAGCCGTGCCTGGCTTCATCCTTCTGATTGCATGAGCAACTTCTGATTACAGAATGGGAGGTACTTCCTCAGCTTATGGCATCAAGCACTGAGCATTGGGACAGTGATGGAAGAACGAAACAGATCTGTGTAGAATTCTTGAACGATAGCCTCCATCGCTCTTCGAGACGTTTGCGTTGTTCCATCCTTATCCACAAGGGCTGACATTATTGCCTTCGGATCGCGGAAATCTCGTTTGCAGCGCTTTATGCTTGAACCTTTTCCAGCGGCTTCTAACAGCTTCAATCGTCTGTAGGCTTGAGTGGACTCTTTCACTGCAATTCGACAGGCCTTCAAGATGGTGACTCGTTCCTGATATCAAGCATTAGGATCCAGTTTGACAGCTCTTCTTTGCTTCAAGAGGCATGTGCGTTAAGTCTTGAAGGAGAGTGATGTGGCTTCGCAAGAGCTGCTAGCACATTTGGAGAGAAGGTCGTTCGGTCTTCCGATGGATCTTCAAGAAGATTCCAATCATGCGACTTTATTGCATATTCCAACTCCTCAGACTTGAGTGTGGGGATCCTCACCGGTGCCGGTTCATGAGAGTCACGCTTGAACATCCTCTTTTTGAGAGTCAGCTTCGCACGGACAAGACGGTGTTCGGAGCCAGTGTCAAATGAAGGCAGCACGGAGACTCGAACAGACTCCAGCGTGTGTTTGTAAGAACGTGGTTGATCTCCAAACGTGTTTCTCCATTTGGGCTTTCCCAGGTCCATCGTCGGTTTGAAGGCTTCTTGAGCATAGAATTTCCAGAGACGGCACGCGGATAGGAAGTCTATTATGCGTTTTCTTTCCTTGAGGAAGTTCCATATGGTCCTAGCCTCCATTCGTCATGATCATTCGTACCGACGGTAACGCTAAAGTCCCCAACAACAAGTTTGTAGTAGCTCTTCTCGTCTTGTCCTTTCGAATAACTTGTAGAATTCCTCCTTTTCTTTGTCTGTGGCCGTAGATGTTGGAGCATATCCATGTATGATGGAGATGGTTCCTTGATCTTTGGTTTCCTGGCGCAGGACAGCTACTCGCGGAATGATGATCTCGTACGAGTCTATTATCGAGTTGACGAGAAATCCAACTCCGCCAATATTCTTTCTGTCCAATAATGCTCCCATAATGAGAAGCTCGTTGTGGTCGGTCCTTCTTATGATTTCCGCTCCGCCTTTCGTTTCCTGCAGGGCGATAACGTCGTATTTGATGTTGCGGCTTCTGTGAAGCAGTGTCCGAAGATCCTGCTCAGATCAGAATCGTACGACATATCCTGCTCAGAATCGTACGACAGTTACAAGTGCAGACGAATATTCAGTTTTCGTATCGTGGTGGGAAGGGGCTTCCGGTAGTCCGATTCCAATGATGTCCTGATAGTTTAACTCCGAGATTAGATGTCCCCTCGGCGGAGGTGGATCCAACCGACGTCGTAGTAGATCACCTCCGGCGCGCGGAGGACGGGGTGCAGGTTTAGTTGTTTGAGCCATGGCGGTGGCCTGGTTGCTCACATGTTCCTGGCAGGGATACAGGAGAGCCATACACGACAAAGCGTCGCGTACTGCGTGACCGTTTGTGCGTTAGCCATCACTAAAGTGATGTTCACCCCTTTACCGCGATGGGGTGGCACATGAAGAGGTAACGAAAAAGACCTTTGCTAAACTCAATAAAGAAATTTAACGAAAATTCTGGTAAATTCGTCAAATCGGTAAATCAATAGTCGTTAAATGCTCAACACTGCCCCGTACTTCTATTAGTACACTGCGCTCGCTAAAAATGTGCTCCGACGCTCTCCTGCCGACGACGTCGCCGACGGTACCGGCGACGTTGGCGTCGGTGACAGGCTGTCGGTAACGCGTCGCAGCATCGGCCGTCGCCGAAGTATAACATAGGCCTAACACGGCGTCGGCGACGTCGCCGACGCGTCGCCGAAGTATAACATAGACCATAGGCCATAGATCTTAATGGCGACAGGGACTGATAGTGACGTCATATATGGGCGGTACCTGAAGGGAGCGAAAGGGTGGAGTAGCGGCTGTACGCTGATACGCACTCTTGCGGCTATCACAGCAAGAGGTAAACAGTGGAAATTAAGAGTTTCAGTTTCAAAACATGGTAAATAGGAAGGATGCTGATGAAATGCAGAAGCATCTCAATGCAGAAGGACAGAACCCCCGACCTGATTCGCGTGAACTAACGCCACTAGAACGCCACTATCCATTTCACCCCGAGGCGCTTGCTTTCTCTGACATCGCGGGCATACAGGAGATCCTAGCGCTCCTGAGGCGTCGACTCCGTAGTGACTTTAAAGATGCCCTACTCCTTCGGTTTAACAGCTTGGCAAAGAAGTATCACATATTCATATACATATGATTCGCTGTCCCCGTTCAGCCATACGCTTCAGTCCCCTCCTGTGTCAGTTGCTCACCGATGCCGTACTCGCATCAGAAACACTCGCTTGCTTTTCACACTTACCGAGGGCACGCTGGTTCCTGCGGACGCCGTGCCACTATCTCGAACGTAGTGAACTAACATACTACACTAGTACGATGTGAGATGGATTGTTCGCAGGCCGATACGTCAATTCCCGTCCATGCCTTACGGAAATATAATAGCTTTACAAATGATCTGTAAATTCTGTCGCATTGATTTTCTCCTTGTTGCTGCGAGAGTGTCGTGGGCAAAGACCACGACCTCCCAAATCCCGACCGCCCCATGTAAGGGCCATTACAGAGTCAGAGCACCCCGAGAACTCGTCCATATCGCTCCCGCCGCAGAGGAACCCACGCTGCCACTGTGGTGGAAGCCGCGACGCGGACGAGTTGTCGCGGAGCCGCCGCACGCAAAGGTCCCCGAGGGCTGCCGCAGTTCACGGCGGCTCTCACCCGCAGCGCCAGGACCCGCCTGAGGGCGTGATAGAAGGGTGTCCATTATGGTTCATCTATTCTAAACATTTTCTGAAACGAATCTACATGCTAGGGATATAGCAGGTTGGTGCATAATCTCTGTCCATAAAGAAGCTTGACAACCAACAATATAATCACCGATAGTGTCGACAAATGGAGGCGTATGGAATCATGCACTCAAAATGTAACGCAAAAAAGCTTAGCACGATATTAGGTAACCTTAATTGCTTGGAAAATCTCCGTGACCTTCCAGTCACAAGTTAGTCGTCTGAGGTTTAAGAACAACCCTTGCACAGAAATGCAACAAGAAATCAGACCGTTCCTTCTTGGTACGAGGTATAACTGCATCGGACGGACCTATCGAACTTAACAAGGCATCGGAGAGAATGAGGTCATCACAAGGGCTACCACATTATCTTCGAGCTGCTTGTCAAACGAGGAAATTTTAGCGGAGGTACAACGACAAAAATGAGAGCAAGCGCAAAATGGCACAGAACTGTTGAGTTATAAGAAGTGTTCTATTAGATCTATTAGATCTATTAGATCTATTAGATCTAAGATCTCCTAACTTCACTTAGAAAACGCTTCTTCACAAAAGAAGAAGCGTTCTGCTTAATTAATTTCTGACATTCATAGAGGTCGTAACTACCGGCAAAAGTACGTAGTGTTGTGTACAGCAGCCCTTGCGGCGCCGCACCACCCGCCGTTGTGATGGCGGGTCCGCGGCACCCGCAAGACTGCTGCCGGCCTAAGGGCGATCCGCGTGCAAATCACAATCACGCAGCCCACAGGACCTCATTCTTTTCGGACACACTCGACTAGGGCGGTTGAACCGCTTAATGAATACCTCGAAAAAAGGCCAAACTGCAGTTGGCAAACACCACCACATGCAATGCAATTTTACGAAGGAAACGTTTCTAAATTTTGCTCGTTTCAGCAAATGTTAGCAATTGCCTGGGCCTAGTTGGCTGCGCTCCTGATGTTCCCATGGTCGTTTCCTCTGACTCCAGGGGCCAGACTCATCAACGATACCGCTGGTATCATTTCATCTCGGATTCACCATACCGGCCTACGTAGTATGTGATACAGAGAGACACAGAGATACAGACACAACAACCGATATATCGTTACCAGCTGGAAAGCGGTTGATGAATCTGGCCCAGGTAACCACCTCGGTTAACGTTCCACGCGGTCGTCGGAAGTCGGAGGAAACAGACGCACTCGTTGGACCCGGCGACGCGACACGTGTGAAGGGCACGCGCGTTGGCCGGCCGTAAGCGGGAGCCGAGAACAGTGAGGGCAGCGCCGCAACCCGTTTCGCCCTCTCCGTTGCCGACGCTCCAAATGCGATATGTGTGTGTGTGTGTGTGTGTGTGTGTGTGTGTGTGTGTGTGTGTGTGTGTGTGTGTGTGTGTGTGTGTGTGTGTGTGTGTGTGTGTGTGTGTGTGTGTGTGTGTGTGTGCTCGGGACGTTCGAACATGGAGGCGGGATCGGATTTGGGTGAATTAGAGACGTGTTGGAAGGCGAAATCGATGTGGTGCAACGCAATTCCCGTGCAAAAATCGCGAACCGAGCGAGGCAGTCGGTCTCAAACTCAGTTCCGAGATCACACTCCGATTTTTGTTCGCCTTGCTGTTTTTCGTTCGTTCTTGACATCGTCGTGTTTTGCTGTTCCTCCACTCAAGTAGATCTGTGAGGGAAGGGAAGACGTATTTGTTTACCAAAAGTATCGTTGAGTAAACTCGTTCACTCAGCTGGTTTCTCTCAAGCGAGAACGGTGAGGCGCGAATTTCTTCTTTTGCATCTTCTCCTGAGTCTTTTGCAGAAGGCGCATGGACGTTAAATTTGCTCCTCGATATAGCGACCTTCCACAAATTGTAGTTCCACAACGAACATGGTCTTCACGAGATTCTGCTGCAGTCCAACGCTCCCGCATACCCGATCGAAGTGAGCCAGCATTCGCTCCGCCTAGGTAATGCTCGGTGTTATGAGCACGATGTCGTCAACGAAGCGAGGATGGTGCTGTTGCCACCCGTTTCTCCCATGCTTTCCAAATTCTGGTCCGTGCCTGACGTTTTCGAGTATGGTGCCGAAGAGCTACGGGGATATGGTATCTTCTTGCCGAACCCCACTCTTCATGATGATGTCGACATCTTTACAGAATAGTGACATCTTGGTCGTCAATCCAGAGTACAGCTCTCAAAGGACTCTAATGTACAGAGTAGAAACGCCCTGAGTGAGCAGAGCTTCGACGACCGCTTCAATTTCGACGGAGTCGAGTGCCTTCCTCAGGTCCACGAATGTAAGGCACTTGTACTCTCGCAATACCTCGATAAGCTTCGTAACGATGTTTATGTGGTGGATCGTGCTGAATCCTCTCCTGCTTCTTCGCGTGACTGTCTTTCGTCCAGCGTTCTGCTAATCCTATTCAGAATGACTCCAGCGAACCGCTTGTAAACTACGGACAGCAGGCAGAGACGACGATAGTTGCTAATATCGTGCACGTATCCCTTCTTTTGCAGCGAAACGGTCCTGCTGTCTTCCACCGAGATGGAACCTTGCTCTCTGACAGATAGCGTGTGGAGCTCCGCAACAGGATGTCGATGAAGACTACTGGGTGTTCTTCAGGTGTTCAGATCTGATCTTGTCGGGACCAGGTGCTGTGTGATTCTTCACTGATGAGATGGCTTGTCGAATTTCGGAAGGTCAGAGAGCATGACATATCCATTCTACCGAAGACGGCATAGGAGCAGTTGGACGTGAATATCGAAGAGATTGAAGTAGAAGTTATGGATAACTTTCTCCATCTCCCTTCTGAAAGAGGTGACGGTTCCATGAGGGCGTAGAAGAGCGGTCACCTTGGCCATAAACCTGACAGAGTTCCTTCGAGCATTGCAGATGCTCGTACCCGCGTCAACAGCCTACACGTAGGAAAGGCCTTGTCTTCTTCGTCGTCGTTTCGAATGTTGGGGAATGTCCCCAACATTCGAAACGACGACGAAAAAGACGAGGCCTTTTACGCGGAGCTGATTAAGAACTTAACAAGAAACTTCCTATCAGAAGGATCTACAGTTTGGAGTGGAACGAGAAGGGTAAAATTCTGCCTGATCATCTCTACCACGACCACCCACGGAAACCCGCAGCTGCAGAAACCCCGTCCTACGATGGACCTTAAAATCCCTCAGTGGCCAGCTCCACAACGAGATCGACCACATTATCTTCAACCGCAAGTATTGTCTAACCGACGTCTCCGTTCTCCCCAATTCTACACGGGATCGGATCACCGCCTCCTTCGCGCGAGGTTCTGCTTTTCGCGTCAAGGAGAGAAGGTCGCAGATCAAGAAGAGGAGTCCCAGAACCACCGTCAACTGATGGTGAGACCTTTATACCCCTCTTGTCTGCCTTCGGGAAGATCCCCGTCATGGGTGACATCGACGACGAATACGACCGCTTTGTGCACCATCGTCAATAATGCTAAGGGAGCTGGGAGATTGAAGACCACGAAGAGACGCTTGTCTTCGGAAACTCTCCAGGTGACACCCCAGTGCGGTGCAACACGAGCGTAAGGCAACTACCAGCTGAGGTCCGAGCTGGCGAAACTATACAGAGCGGCGATAAAGGAGAGAAGAGCGGACGCTGAATATGGGCAAAGCATAGCCCGATTGTGCAACTTGTGGTTGTGTCTATAGAACAGTAAACATTACCGCAGTTGCAACATAGGCAAAAACGTTAAAGAATTAGCTTTTCTATAACCACCGCTTCAGGATGGGAACCAGACACACACATTCCTGGATGCACTAGTGGAGGAAGAACAAGTTAGCACAGCTACTTGCTTCCTGCGCAAGCCAAACCTTTTTGCTGCTTTCACATATTGATCTTATTCTAGTCGTTTTCATGTTTTATCGGGTTCTTATTTTGCCACTACCATTTCTGGGTCATTTACGAACACAGCACTACGCTGTCATCAGGTGAGTGCAGATGACTTTTCTGCCCCTTGTCCAGTTATGCGAGCTTTGAAAATGTTCAGAGGCCACCGCTGCCTCTGATACAGTACTTCTACGACGAACACATAAAGACACCCATTCGCTACTGGTTTGCTAACTAGGAGCGTTTTACACTAACGGTGAAGCATTGTGTAAGCTCGTCCACAATGCTCAGGTTTCCGTGTGTCTAGCACTAGATCAGGAATTCTAGCTGGCTGAGCCGCTCCTAGAGCTACGGTGACATAATTTCGAGAATTTCCTGTCGCATCCCTTGTTCGGGCTTCTCATTAAGGGCGGTGAACGCATCTTCCATTTCTAAGAGCATTGGCTGAACGATATGTAGCTCATCAACAGTTCTCTTTAGTTTTCGGACTTTCTTGTTAGAAAGATCTCGGGCCGCTTATAGCAAGGCCACGCCTTCAGATGGTGGATAGGGGAATGAATCGTGAACCAAATGTGACCCTGCGCTGCTTAGAGACGCAGGTTAGATGCAGGGAATGGACTCCTTGCGCCCTGCTTTGTCGGGTCGACTCGTTCCTTGTGTGTGAGCGTGCCATGTTCATGCACAGTGTACTTGGATGTGATCGCGCCTGCGCAGAATGTATCCTATATGTTGGCCCGGTCCAAAAGCATGCACTCGGAAGACTGGGAGTACATCGAAAGACGACTTGAGCCCGCCTGAAAAGTCTCGCCCCATCCATTGGACAGTCTGACTGGCTGTCCGGAGTCCTTCGCCCACACAACAGACCCCGACTAGCTACTCATGCTGTACTTCAGCTAAAAACAGCAGCATAAAGAGTCTCATTCCCTTGGTCACTCAAGAGCCTCGTTTCGATTGGTATGACGACTACGGAGGGGCTGCTAAAATGTCAAGGCTACGGAAATTGAGAGGGACTAGGATGACGACCTGTACTTACAACACCGGCACGTTTGCATCGGAAACATCTGCCTAGGAAACACCTGATGATGAAGGTTAAGAGTACCAAGAACTAAGGCAACGGGCTGACCGAGAAGAGAAAACACACGCCGTGTACGATTCTGGAGAAGAACTATTCCACGGAACATGCAACATCAGTGGAGTAGGCGGAGTTGGTGTCCTCATGTACTTGGCCATGAACATTGGTTCACACGACTCACTTACAAACGAAATCAGGCATCCGGGACCGAAGCGGTGTGACTTCGTGCCAGCATTGACTATATTCGACATATTCCCCACGTTCTTAATCAGCTCCGCGTAAAAGGCCTAGTCTTCTTCGTCGTCGTTTCGAATGTCCCCAACGTCGTAACTGCAGTAATGTTTACTGTTCTATAGACCCAACGACAAGTTCCACAATCGGGCTATGCTTTGACTATATTCAGCTTCCGCTATATCACAAATTGACACCATCCTAGATACGGCGCCGATTAGCTGAACTGTCCAGTTTATTGGTAACACCGCGCCAACTTCTTCGCATCGGCGCTTGAGCTCGGAAAAAAAGTCGGGGTCTGGGGAACCCCGCCTGTTCTCTCTGGGCAAGTGCCACTGGTGCTCAGCAGGTCCGTTTAAAAACGTCGCTGCTGGAGAAGTCAAGCCGACGAGGTGCCACAGAAGTCTGGCACGACATAAGCCGTTCACAAATTGTTTACAGAGGCCTCGTGCGCGCACCATCATCGGTTGCTGCTCGCTAACGCTCTAGTCAGTCTTTCGCAGACATAAGCATCGCAATGCAGGCTAGGTTCTTATGTACATACATAGCAGTGTGTTAAACCTCGTAAGAGTTGAAAAAAATAGAGAAATCTGCTGCTGAACAATGGTAGGAAACTCTTAACAAAATGTAAAACCAAGGTTTTATGCAGACTTTATACTGGTTTATGGGGCGTTTGTTGGCGCTCTGTTGCACAAGGAGTACTACGGCTCCCTTTTGCTTGCGTCTTCGAGTATTGTGGCTCGGCAAAAGGGTTTACAAGGATCCTTTTACACGTGGTGGAGTGGTTAGTGGGAGGAAACTAATATGACACCACCATCATTCCACACAGGCATGACCCCTATCTATCAGGTGAGGTGGGGCCAACATAAACAGTCATGGCAAACATAAATTGGCGGCTAAGCGTCCCTGATCTAGGGTGGAGAGGAAGTACTGGCAGTTCTAGCGGAATGCCAGAGCAGACGTTGTTCAGCTGACGTTCGACTTTCCTCGGAACATATAAAAACAGCAAACAGCTGGAGTTGGAGAGGCTACTAGTCCAATCACATCACCATCTGAACTTATCGAAGACCAATTGGTCTGGGCTCCACTTCCGTCTTATCCTTCCTTTAACAGACGAAAGGTTAGTAAGTGAGCGTCGATTGGAAAGTGAAACGCTACTCATTTTGCGTCGGTCTCAATTGAAATAAAGAATAAAACTCGTTTAGAATAATAAAGAGTGATTTAAAAAGGGCCTTTTTTGATGAACCTACAATTCACTTTTTCATGTTGCAAGTGCTCTGACATGCCTGACGGGCGAGGTGTTGCAGTATCACTAACAGGGAGAGCCTCCAAAGTGGCGGTGAACTTTTTACAGGATGTAGGGTACCGTGTGGGGAGTCCAAAACCATAGTTCGTTTTTTCGGAATGCTCTTCTGTGGTTGAAAAAAAGCGTGTGGATGCGTGAGCGCGAAACTCATGACGCCCTGCTGCCACCCAGCCCAATGTGGTCGGTTGGCGTAGTAGTATTGCTGTAGCTTCACAGGAGCAAGGTAGTGGGTTCGGTTCCCACTTGAACCGAGGTTTTTGCATTTTGCGATTTATCGTTGGTGCGACCCTTTTCCCCATTTTCAAAACATATTTGAATAAAAACATGGCAACAAATGTCGTTTACGTTCATCGAGCTCTTTGAATGTGGAAAGGTGAAATTTTTGACTTCCAGGTTAAGCAAGTCAAAAACTGATGCCAGATTGGTGATGAGCACTCCAAGTAACCCCACGCACAAAGTGTGGACGATATTGGTGCTTCTGACTTCATCACGCTCACTCGAGCCTCGAGGGCTTTGCACCTAGGTCCTCATGGTTAAACAAGGGCAGTCATTGAGGTGTGAAGCCATTCGAGGTGGAAACCAATTGAATATGTTAAGCGGTGGAGGGCTAGACAGAGATTATAATATCGGGGCTACTACGTCCTTTTTCGAGAGGGTGGTAGATAGAAGCGTAGATGTTCAGTTTGTGAGCAGTGTATTTCGCTTACGTGCTTTTTTTGCTATCCTTCATCATTGTTGAAGAAGGTTGGTACATCATTAGCTATTCTTACAGTTGGTTACTACGTTTTTGATTCCATCCATGTAAAGATTATAATAGTATTTGCTATCTACAACACCTCATCCTGAAACAGCTTCACTGTTCGAAAATCAAAAGGGACTCATGCACTGTACTTCAAAAGAAATAGTTATTCATACTTTGGTTACTTGGGGAGCTGGTCATGAACCTGACATCGGTTTCTGGATTTCCTGTTTTCTTATGACAGGTTAGAGAAGATGTGAGTAAGTGAGGGTGGTCAGGTCGGATGCACCAATATCGCCCAAACTTTATGCGTGGGGATTTTTTGGGGGTGCCGATCACGAATCTGGGATCAGTTTTTGATTTGCTTAACCTGGAAGTCAACAATTCTTGCTTTTCCACTTTCAAAGAGCTCGATGAACGTAGAGGACATTTTTTGTCACGTTTTTATTCATAAATTTGTTGGAGATGGGGAAAAAGGGTCCCACTGACGATAAATCGCAAGACACAAAAACACCAGTTCAAGAGAGAATCGAGCCCACGAGCTTGCTCCTGTGAAGCTACAGCACTACCACTACACCGACCGAACACAATCGGCTCTGTGGTAGCAGGGCGCCATGAACTTCGCGCTCATGCGTCCAGACGTTTTTTTCGACCACAGAAGAGCACTCCGAAAAAACTAACTATGGTTTAGACTCCCAATACGGGACCCTATATCCTGTAAAAATTGCATCGCAAAAGCTCACCGTCGCTTTGGAGGCTCTCTTTGTAAGATAAGTTTGCTCGCTCCAAGCCATTCTTGATAGGCACTAATCGTCTAACCGATTTCGGTCACACGATGAAAAGCCTTTTCGTTAGAACGGAGGAGTCGCTTCTTCTTTTCCTTCTTCTTCTTCTCCTGAGCGTTTAGTCCCGCGCAGTCGCGGGTTCCCCTGTTCTTGTGATTCGTCGCTACCTCATCCTATCAAGGACGTCGTCTGGCGCAGCGCCCACTTCGGTGAGATCTCTTTTGATGACGTCCTTTCACCATTTCTTCGGGGCTCCTCTCGGACGCTTCCCTAGTGTCTCCAAATCTAATGCCAACCTTATGAGGTGATTCTGTGGTCTTCTGGGGATGTGTCCGTACCACCTCAGTCGTTGCTCCCTTTTCTTCAGCTGGATTACGGCTGTCATCACCACTGTCCTAACATCCTTGTTTCGCATTCTGTCCCGACGGGTCCAGTCACATGCCCATCTGAGCGTCCTCAGCGTGCAGTTACCGCTCCTGCGCTCTACCCAGGGCCAGGCTCAAGCGTGAAGTGTGAGAATCGCCGGGGAGGGGGGTCGTACTTCGACATGGTTTCGAAGGAAAAAAAATTTCTCGGAGGGATGGTTCTTTCGCAAGTATTGTAAGCAGAGGTTTGTAAATAATAATGAAATAGTTATTAATATTCAAATAATAAAGTTTTAAAGCAAATAATTCGATTAACTGAGGATTTTTTAGGCATGGCATTGCGACAACATGAGCACCGCTTTTTGAACGGGAAGAAGACGTCATTTGGGTTTGAAACTATATTAGATAAAATTTTAAATAGTTATTGTATTAGTTGTTGTATATGAATCTTACCGAAAGTTAACCTTCAATTTGTAGCAGAAAAAAAATCAGGCCTCTCCTAAGCAACCTTCCATCCGATCAGGTGGAGTGATTTTCTGATTGATTGATTGATTGATTTTTTTTCTGATTTTTGATTTTGATTAAAAACAAAATGTTTCCTGAACAAGGCTACCACTGGAGCTGAAACTGGAGTTCACAATAGCACATATTTAATTTAGCCCTTTTTCAAAAAAAAAAATCAGGTCTTCCCTAAGCGGTCCTTGCGATCAGGCGAGGTCATGCTCAATTTTTTCCAAAATAAAGTTTTTTTGAACAGAGCGATCTCTAAAGCTGGCATGTAGCTTTAAAAAACGATAATTTATGTTATATATAAAAATAAATAAATATATTCTATTTATTTTATTTATTTTAAAAAATATTAAAAAATAAAAAAAATAAATATATATATATATTCTGGGGCGCGTGTAGCGCAGTCGGAGGAGGCGCGACTGTCGCGTGCACCCGATACCAGGTTCCTGGTTCGGATTTCCCGCCCAGGCCAACCAAGCCTTCCATCCCTCCGGGGTAGGTGAATTGGTACCAGACTTGTCTGGGAAGGATAAAGCGCTGAATTGTTCATCGGCTGGCCACCGCAAGTCATTGTATGGCCAAATACGCATTCATGTCGCCTCCACGACATCCCGTAGAAGTAGAATGCGCTGGCGCATCCCAAAAGGGATTGAGTAACGCCGTCCTTTATCCTTTATCCTTGATATATATTCTAGAATCCACCCTTTCCTAAGCGATTTTCCTTGTGATCAGGTGAGGTCATGCTCATTTTTTTCCAAATTAAAGTAAAAAGTGAAAAGTAGAAGAAATGCTCTTTTCGATGATCATAATAGCGTTTGAAAAAAGGCATCCTCATGCGCGGCGCGGGGGCTGCGATTTTGCGGAAATACTTGCCGAAAATCGCAGCCCCCGTGCCGCGCATGAAGATGCCTTTTTTGAAAAACAGATTTAACATCATCAGAAAGTGCATATCGTTTTTCCCCGAATGCCGCTCGCATTTGCACATCTCTCAAAAGTAAGTGAGTTATGATCGTTTAAGTGCTGGCACCTTCAATTCGCGACCTCGCAGGAACGAGAGGTCTTACGCACTTAAACGACCATAACTCACTTACTTTTAAGAGATGTGCAAATGCGGGCGGCATTTGGAAAACTAGAAGAAATTTTCTATCTTTTGGATGCAAAATCAAATTTGGAAAAGGCATCTTCATGCGCGGCACGGGGGCTGTGATTTCTCTGCGATTTTTGCCAAATCGCAAAAATCGCAGAGGAATCGCAGCCCCCACGCCGCACAGAAAGATGCCTTTTTTTAAAAAACGTTGTCGAGATCATCGGAAAGAGCATTTTTTCTAGTTTTCTGAGTGCCACCTGCTTTTGCTAACTCTCAAAATTATATGTTTATTTTTGTGAAACTACTCCAATTTTTTCGAGCAAAAATCACACGCTCCCAGCCGCGCATGAAGATGCTTTTTTTAAAAAGTGGTGTAAGAAAGAGAATTTTTTCTAGTATTTTGAATGCCACCCGTATTTGCATAGCTCTCAAATCTGAGCTAGTTGCGATCGGTTGAGCAAAGTACAAGTATAGCACCTTCCAATCAAATCGACGAGCGATCGACCAGTGAGTGACCCATCCTTCTTGGTCACATCGAAAATAGCTCCAGACAAGCTGCATTTTTTATTATGTATTAGTACAAGATTGAGCTTTTGTGAAGCTACATTTGAGCTCTAAAGATCGTTCCGCTCAGGTAGAAAAATCTTTATTTTTGAAAAAAATTTGAGCATGACCTCACCTGATGGCAAGGCAGACGCTTAGGGAAGACTTGATTTTTTGAACAAGCGCTAATATAAAATCTGTACTGTTGTGAACTCCAGTTTTAGTTCTAGTGGTAGCCTTGTTCAGAAAACATTTTGTTTTCAATCAAAATCAAAAATCAGAAAAAAAATCAATCATTCAATCAGAAAATCACTCCACCTGATCGGATGAAAGGTTGCTTAGGAGAGGCCTGATTTTCTTCCTGCTACAAATTGAAGATTAACTTTTGGTAAGATCCATATACAACAACTAATACAGCAACTATATAAATTTTTATCTAAATATAGTTTCAAATCGAAATGATGTCTTCTTTCCGTAGAAGAAGCAGTGCTCAGGGTGTTGCCATGTCGTTGCCATGCCTAAAAATTTTCATTTTTTGGATTTATTTGCGTCAAAACTTTATCAATTGATTATTAATAATAATTTTTTCTTTCACTCAGATTTTCTAAAATTGTTTCCAACATAATAGACAACTTAACATTGAAATCCATAAATTTTCTCTATGAGGGAGGGGTCGAAAATTTTTGCCAGAAATTGCAGCCCACGCTTGAGCCTGCCCAGGGCCCAGCGCGCCATAGAGGAGGGCAGGCCTGTCTACTGTTCTATATAGCTCGCCTTTGAATGTCCTGGAGCACCTAAGGTTGCAGAGGATTCCAGTGGACTCCTTCCATTTGAGCCATGCTGCATTTATCCGTCCCCTAACCACCTGGTCCACGCTTCCTTCCTCGGAGAGATTACTTCCGAAGTAGCGGAATTCTTCCACCTTCTCGATCGCCTCTCCTTGACAGTTTAGGATCGGTTCGATGTACTGCTCGGAGCTGATGAACTTCGTCTTCCTCACGTTCAGCCGCAGGCCATGTCTGCAAGGGGTCCTTGCCACAGCTGCACTTTCTCCTCCTGCTCCTTCCTGCTGTCGGCGATATCGTCCGCGTAGACTATGATCCTGAGAGGGCCTTCCTCAAAATGATTCACTATGCAGTCAAGCCTTAGCTCAAAAACGGACTCACAAGGAGAGCCTCCAAACTGGTGGTGGGCTTTTGCGATGCAATTTTTACAGGATGTAGGGTTCCGTGTGGTGAGTCCAAAACCGTAGTTACTTCTTTTCGGAATGCTCTTCTGTAGTCGAAGAAAAGCGTGTGGATGCGTAAGCGCGAAGTTCACGACGCCCTGCTGCCACCCAGATCGACGTGGTCGGATGACGTAGTGTGTTGTAGCTTCACAGATGGGTGGCCATGAGTTCGATCCCACTTGTGCTGGTGTTTTTGCATATTGCGACTTATCGTCAATGGGACCCTTTATCCTCATTTCCAAAACATTTTTAAACAAAAAACATGGGAACAAATGTCGTTTACGTTCATCGAGCTCTTTGAAAGTGGAAGGGTGAGAATTTTTGACTTCCAGGTTAAGCAAGTAGAAAACTAATATCTGATTCGTGATCAGCACTCCAAGTAACCCCCACGCACAAAGTGTGGGCGAAATTAGTGCATTCGTCCTGACCACCCTCACTCACACCTTCTCTAACTATTCATAAGAAAACGGGAAATCCAGAAACCGATACCAGACTCATGACTAGCGCTTCAGGTAACACCCGTAACCGAAGTATGAATAACTATTTTTTTGGACCTCGCTAGTAAAATGCATGGCCCCTTTTGATTTTAGAACAGTCAAGCTGTTTCAAGATTATAAGGTGTTGTAGTCTGCAAATTCTACTATATCCTTTACATGGATGAAGCCAAATTCGTAGTAGCCAACTGGATGTACCAACCTTATTCAACAATGTTGAACGATTGCAAAAAAGCATGTAAGCGAAGAACACTGCTCACAAACTGAAAATTCACGCTTCTATCTACAACCCGCTCAAGAAAAGGACGTAGTAGCATCAATATTTTACGTTCTGTGTAGCCCTCTACCGCTCAACATGTTTAATTGGTTTCTACCTCGAATAGCTTCGCACCTTAATACCGCCCTTGTTTGGCCATGAAGATCGAGGTGCTCTAGGCCCATGCTCGAGTGAGGCTGATGAGGTGAGAAGCACCAATTTCGCCCGAACTTTGTGCGTGTTTGGGGTGCGGATCACGAACCTTGCATCAGCTTTTGACTTGCTCAACGTGGAAGTCAAAAAATCCCACCTCTCCACTTTCAAAGAGTTCGATGAACATAAGCGACTTTTGTTGCCGTGTTTTTGTTCAAAAATGTGTTGGAAGTGGGATAAATGGTCTCGCTGATGATAAATCGCAAAGTGCAAAAGCACCAGTACAAGGGGGAATCGAACCAACGACCATGCTCCTGTGAAGCTACAACACCACCGCTACGCCAACCGACCACATTGGAGGCTCTCCTTGTCAGAGCCGACCATTGATATACCCCATTATGATGTCCACTTTCTTTGTCATCCTGTGTGGAGTTCCTACCGCTGGTTACGAGCATTCGCACATGTCCTTCATGATCAGACGTTCTAGGACACCCTCCCCTCTAAGGAATTTCCAGAGTACGGCCCGGGATAGCCTGTCGTAGGCTTTCTCCAAGTGTAGGAATGCCAGGTAGCAGGGTTTTCGTTTTTCCCGATATTTCTCCATCACCTGCGATCGATAAGCATGGCGTCTGCGGTTTCTCCATCACCTGCGATGGATGAGGATGACGTCTGTGGTGGTCCTCTCTAGCATGAAGCCCCAGTGCTCCTGGGAGATGGTGACAATCTTTCTCAGTCTCAAGCCGACCAGTCGTTCGTAGCCCTTCATTATGTATGAGGTCAGTTTGATCCCTCGGTAGTTGGAACACTCACCATCAGACGCGTCTCCCTTCTTCTTGAAGATGGATACCATGATGCTGTCCCTCCTGTCACCCGGTATCTTACCCTCTGTGGACTTTGTTGAAAAACTGTGTCAGCCAATTGACTCCACAGTCCCCAAGCATCTTCCAAGCCTCTACTGGCTCCCCATCAGGTCCAGCTGCCTTCCCGAGTATCATCTTCTCTATGACGTTGCGGACCTCTTCCTGCGTCCAGGATGGAATGGGTCCTTCCGTTGGTTGTTCTTCTTTTCACTTTCCGACGGGAGAGCTTATTCAGCTGTTCCTTGAAGTGCTCCTCCGATCTTTTTCTGACCTCGGCTGGCTTCCGTAGTACACAACCGTCAGCACTCTTCACCGTTTTGATCACTCGAATGTCTCCAGCCTTTCGTATAGGGCATCCATCTACGCGCTCTGCTTTTGCTACAGCTGATTTTTCCAGCCTCTTCAGCTTCCTATAAACTGTAGGATGCTCGGGTGCCTTTGTCTTCTGCCACTGTTTATAGTCCTCCTTCTTTTTCGTCCAAGCAGTCTGCACCTTCTCATCCCAGAACCATGCAGCCTTATCCCCTCTGGTTCCCTCCTTTGGTTTACCGAAGGTTCCCTTGGCACATCGTAGGATTGTTTGAGTGACCCTCCCTCAGGTCTCGTTTACAGGACCAGTTGGGTCGGAAAGACCTGCTTCGAGCACTGCCCTTCGTAGCTCGCTGCGCTCTGTTCGCCGCAACCTCCACTATCGGATTCTTGGTTCAATTCTTACTTTGGGTTTACTTTGTAGAGGAATGTTAAGGTCCGCTACCAAGGGACTATGCTGTGACGCCACCTCTTCTAATGAAAGGACCCTTACTTCCCGGACGGTTTTCAGGTTAGGCCTTCGCAGCAGGATGTGGCCGACTTCCTTCCTTCTTCCTCCGCTAGCAGAGGCCACTTTCTGGATCTCCATCTTTGCGAAGAAGGTGCTACAGATAACCAGGTCGTGGGCGACAGCCAGATCCAGAATTCTTTCTCCATCTGAATTTATCGAACCGACCCCTTTACCTCCGTGAACACTCTCCACTCCTCTTCTGCAACTCATCTCCCCTTCTACGGATAAATAGTCGCCTTTTGGGTACGAACCTTATGGCCTCCTAGAACGTGAGGTAGAAGTTATCCTTGTCGTGCTTGGGGCATCCGGTCTGTGGGGCGTAGACGGACATGATGGTCCAGTAACCTTCCTTCGAATCCAGCCGCAGTGACATGATGAGGTCGCTTATCCTTTGGACTGCAGCTACCGAACCCTTGAGGGACTCTGTCCCAATATCAGCTACAGCTATCCCAACACCGTTCCTCCTCGTGTCCTCTCCGTTGTAGAACAGCTTGACCTCTTCTCCAATCTCCTTGGCCTTCGCCCCTTTTTATCTCGTTTTCTGCAGACACAGGACTTCTATCCATCCGCGCTTTATCAGTTCAGCCACTTCCGTGGATCTTCCGGTCATTGTTCCCACATCAGAGTCTCCTTTCGAAATGGCTTCTTTGGCCAAGGTCGTTGGGTGGGTCGTCCCTCCCCTGCAATTTTTGCAGTTTCTGCAGGGCATGAGCGCCGGACATCACATCAGGTAACATCACAAACCGATAACCGTTTGTGGTGTCTACCTCCCTTCTTACTCCGTGCAGAGTTTGTATCAACCCTTTCGTGCCTTCGAGGCGTGCTGCGATTCAGATTTCGCCGGGCTTCCGAAGAATTGTCGAACCCAGCTTGGAAAAGCCTGCCGGGGATTGAAAACCTCCGCTGTACATCGCAGTTCAACACTCACCTCCCACGCCACGATTAGGCGCTGCCCATCGCTTCCTCAAGGGCGTGCGTAAATGAGATCCGAGAATTCGTAAATCGTAAATTGTAATTGCGAAAAATCCATCATAAATCGCAAACCGTAAATCGTAAGAGTAGCCTGAAGTGTAGTTTAGTACAGCTAATTTTCTACAGTTTTTACCGTTTTTTCCGCTAATGTTACGCGAAGCTGAACCAATATTTATTCAGCTCTAGCTGAGTAGCTTTCTAGCCATACGTTTCTCCTTTTTACTTTAATTTTTCCTAATATCCAGCAGATAACTTTCAAATTGAACTTCACTTGTTCCAAAAAAGTTAAAACGAATAGTTGATTCAAAGACTTCCGGCAAAAAGCTAACAGCATATGAATGATCATGGAACTAACAACTCCTTAGAAGGCGTTTAATTTATGAAATGTTTATGAACCATCTCCACGTCAAATTATAGACTGTTCTAAGAAAGCTTGCCGCTTTTGAAATTAAGCTGAGCATCTTCCAAACTAAAACGATCTTTTTTCAAAATAGAGGTTCTAGAAAAACGTTAGAAAAAATTTCTACAAGGGAAATCCAGTATGACGCACATCACACACTGTACATTGTACACTGTAGGAGACTTCACAACGCGAGTACTGACCGATCCGCTGTAGCTTGTCTGTGTTATCTTGCTTGTCAGCACAAGCTAAGATTTAAAAGGGAGGGCAGAAAGAGAAGATTGTTGCGGATTATAGGGTCCTCGTAGATCTTTTAAAAGGACCAGGACCTGTTAAATTTTTTCACGATATCATGCAGAACTAGAGTGCATGGCATATTTCGTATAGGTATAGCAATATCATTTTTTCCTTCAACATTTTGCAGAATTGAAATGCCAGTTGGATCTGTCTGCTATAGGCACGTTTTATTGTACTGCAAAATACGGTTATTCGTTATTTGTTCTTTCGAGCAAATTATTCGACTATTCGAATACTCGAATAAATGAGAAATCGGGACTTATTCGATTTTCGATCATTCGAAAATTTTTGACATCGAATAGATTCCTCGACCATTCGTTGGTGTTGGTGTTCAATTAAATTTTTCAACAGCATAACTATAATCAGCTGTCGTGCAGATAGTGTTGAAAATGCCATAAATCGAAACCGGAAGCTCTAGGAAGGGGTGTATTTGGAAGTCGCCAAACCGCGAAACATGACAGCAGAAAAGCGCCTGTCTCGAAACTTGTATTACATATATTACGTTGGTGAAAAAGTCTTGCACCATAGCGTAATTTTTTGTCAAAATTTTATTGCTTCTTTTGTGAGCGACTTCATTCTACAAAGCAACTACCATTTACATCCGCATACTTCTGCCATCTGATGGGAAGATCACGAATTCCTTTCTTCCAGAATGAAGTCGGCTGTGAGTCGAAGGGCGCCACCTCGCATTCCACCTCGGTTCGGTCGTTGAAGCACCTATCCTTCAGGTGTTGCTTGAGAGCTCGGAAGAGGTGGTAGTCCTATGGCGCAAGATTCGGTGAATACGGTGGGTGGGGCAGCATCTCCCACCTAAGCTCCTGCAACTTCTGGCGAGACGACCTTGCAACATGGTGGACGAGAGTTGTCGAGAAGGTAAACATTCTTCCGCCCTCATTCTTTTCTCGTGGATGTCCTCCTCGTGGTTGTTGTTCTCCTTGAGGGAGTCACTGGGCCTTCGGAGTATGGTCACGGGAGATGAATCCTGGGTCTTAACGAGGGAGACCCAGGATTCACCTCCCGTGACGACGTTCTCCAGAATGTCCTTATTACGAAAACGAACAAAGAGAGACGATACTCAATCGCGAACCCTTCTCCGAGGAAGTCTTCACTGCAATCGTAGTATTTATATACCCTCAGAAGCAACTTAGGCGTATGCGAAATATTCTAGAATATTTATGGTACAACTACGTAGCACCAAACAGTCCTTGGAAGTTTATGTTGAATCTTGAAATTTTTTTCAAAATTTTTGGTACAAGACTTTTTCACCGACCTAATAGTCCCTCTTCTCTAATTGAGAGGAGAACGGCGCCCTTTCATTGACACGGAATGACGATCGGCTTGAGTTCTTCCGAGTTCTGATCTTATGTATGTTCCTCAGCGCATTTAGATAACCCAGGAAAAGAAGGCCAAGATTTTGAAATGGATTTTTGCAATTCGAAGCGCAGCAAATATCGGCAGGAACTTGCCGATAAGGTGCCGCTAATCGACCGCTGCAAACGACGATTTCAAGTAGACAAATGCCAGCTTGCCGGCTTCGCGGTGGAATATTGTACTGAACGAATTCTTGCATCGCATGCTAGATAAGTGTCACCTTCAAAAAATTTCTTCGTGAGTCAACCTTACCCTCTGTGGACTTTGTTGAAAAACTGTGTCAGCCAATTGACTCCACAGAGTGAACGCTATGCTTGGTTTAACACATTTGCTTAAGCCTGGAGCGGCTGGTAGAGAGGCTATATGCTGATACAGGATGTTTTGTTGCGATCAAAACTCTTGCGCCAAGCGGGACTCGAGGCCCCATCTTCTGCTTTCCGGGCAGCGATGTTCGCCTTACACCACCGGAGCTGTTTGACCGCACGTAACATCCCCGTATCACGGGTGGGTGCTGACAGACCTCGAGGATATCGCGGATGAGCAAACAGCGCCGGTGGTGTAAGGCGAACATCGCTGCCCGAAAAGAAGAGGATGCGGGTTCGAGTCCGGCCTGGCGCAAGAGTTTTGATCGCAACAAAACATCCTGTAACAGCTATGCTTGGTGTCATCCTTAGTCTCTACGGGATGCTAACTTCGATAGTAAGCTTCTGACGAGCTCGATAGCGCGCTATTTGTAATCGCATGTAACAGCACTTCTATTTGCTTCTGTAGTACTAAGCTTGCTCGGCACGAGCTTTTCCTTTCAAATGTTTACTTCGATTCCCTTCCTTAATTCCTTAATTAACTTCATTCTTGATAGGGCTTAAAAAGTCGATGCCACTGCACATTCTGCGATTAGGTCCCACAGAGCTAGTCTTCGGAAGCTTCTTTGGAAAAAACTCGGTAGTACTTGTTGTCCTTGATGTATTCTCAAGCAGGGCTTGAGCAGTGCTGGCGCGGATGTGAACCTATCAGTTTATCTACGACATGTGACGGCTTACCAATCCAGTGACAGCAGCTCATGGTAAACCTTAAGGAACAGCCGGCTGGCATACATCGTGGCTTTCAAATACCTAACCACTAGCTACGGACAAACTGTTTTATACAGTGGTCCGGAACTCATCACTTGGCTATGAGGTAAGCACTCAGCTCTCACCTCTCCAGCTCAACTCGAGAGACCTCCGTTACTGTGCCTTGTCACTGCAGTTGTTTGTACTAGCTGCTGAGGTCTTCGACTGCTCCTCGTCCGCTCCTTCCCGCTGAATTGAATTTGACGGCTCCATGTGTTGTGGGCATTTCGACGACGACGACCTCCCTCTCAGCTAGGCCCTTGCCCCATCACTCGCTGCGACCAGCTCCACCTCATTCCACTCCCGTCACCGCGATTCTCGCCCCACCGCCCTAATTATGCCACCAAATTGCGCCATCACACGCACCGAGTAAGGTGAAGCGAGAGGTCCGCGTCAGTTCTGTGGATGGGCCTTGCAAGAACCGATCTTCCCTCTTCACTGTCTTTCCTTCGAGTTCAGTGTTTTACAATTTCCCTTCAACAGCGCCGCCGATAGCGCGTTCGGCTCGAATTACGAGAGCAGCACTCCCGGGCGGAGCAGATGGCACTTCGCTTGAAAACCTATATCGTCTAACTAGCGTCCATTATACGCCGCTCAGTGGAGTCGTAATCAAGTACTGCCAAGGCAGCCCCAGCCCGTTTTGGCGCTTCGATTAGCCCTATTGCTCCCTGGAAAGGAGCGCGACCCAGACGCTCTCGGAAAGAATGCGATGTCCCTAAAAAGAAGCAGTTTCTGCTATGGATTTTCCTTTCCGATTGAATTCACCACGTCACACAGGCGAGTACTTACTTCTGCCTATCCTTTTCTCTCGTACTGTTCCTTATACTCCATATATTCAGTAGATTCTCTCGTACTGTTCCTTATACTCCATATATTCAGTAGATTGGATCGATTAGGAACAGAGCATTCTTCTTCGAGAAAATATTCCTGCGTCGGTAAAAAGAGCGAGAGATGGCTTAGCCGGATGAGAACCAATTCAAGGCCTCTTTACCTGTAATGGCCAAACCTGTTAGGTACTTCTGAAATTTCCTTAGTGATTCCAGTCGCGAAAGATGCCATTTGCGAGCGTGATTGGTACCCAAATGCAGTTTCTATCTCAAAACGTTCTTCAAAGAATCAAGCTGTAAATCTTGATTCGTTTTCACAGCAAGTTTTACACTAGTTGCTTTATCATTAGTAATTTGGTTGCAGACTAAGCATCTTCCTGATTTCTTGACGAGCCACTATAGATCCACCACCTTAACTTTTGGTCTTTGGGCGGAAAAAGCGAAGAAACCGCCTTTTCCGCCGCTTTTCTGTAGCGCTCTTCAAATTGAGCACATTGTAAGTTGAAACATATATTCGTGATCAGCCCCGAGCCCTCTTCCCGATGAGCTGCAAAGCGCCTAGCGAGCGCCTGAAAAATATTTTGGTGACGACCTAACTTCTGCCTGACGCGGCTGACCCCTCCCCTCTCGATAGATAATTGCTCCCACAGCTCCTAAGTAGCTGGTGACGGAAGATATTCGGCCTATTAAGGCCTATTTCCTACCTTATATATAGCAACACGTAGTTTTCTGGATTTCCTATCTTCTTGGGGTCACAGTGATGCAATTTTTTGGAGGATCCGATAATTTAATTGGCATTAGTTTCAGAGAATGTGTCCACTTCAGAGGACTATAATTTTGGAATATCAAGTTTATGCCGGTTTATACTCATTTATCCTGCTAAACGTTATAGGTGAAATCAAGCTGCGAAAGTGGGACCTTTCGAGTTGAAATCGCTAGCGATTATACGCAGACAAAATTGCCTACATGCCACTTCTTTGCGCAGTTGCCCACGCACTTTTCTCATGATTAAAGAGACCACAGAATTATTTCTCTGAAGAAACAATTCTGTGGTCTCTTTAGAAGAAAAATAGAAGACTTGGAGGTCTACGAAAACACCTTATTGTCTTCTACAGGTGAGATTTCGACCTGACTAGAAGACATTTTAGCCACTCTGCTATCAGCGAAGCCTTTAAATTCAATTCTTTGCATAGATTGAAGGTTACTACTTTTAACATTTGAAATTGTATTTTTGGGCGCATGGTGGTGCCCATTGAGGAGGTAAGTAATGCAGAGGCAGAGTGTTTAGCGCATCCCAGAAAGCTTCAATTCCTAAACCCACCGTCGTCCTTCCCATCAACCACCGACCAGAATTTTCGCCAACTTTATTTTTTTTTTATTTGGGTGCGTGGTAGGCCGTGGGGACGCCGCCTGTCGCGTGCATTTGATTCCAGGCTCTTGGTTTAGGTTTCACGCCGAGGTTAACCAAGCCTTCAATCCCTTCAAGGAAGGAAAATCGGTACCAGGCACGTCCGAGAAGGATGAAACACTGATTTGTTGGTTAGCTCTCATTGAACTCATTGAAATCGCCTCCGCGATATCCCGTAGAATGCGTGGCGCATACCAAAAGACATTGAGTAACGCTGTCGTTTAGACTTTAACCTTTATTACATATTTCTCAGCTCTTCACTATCAAATCTTTTGTACTTAAAAGGCTGGAAGGTAAAAGTCAATTCTTTCGGGGGCTGAGCCACGCATTCCGTCCCTACAAAATATTGGGAAGCAATTTGACAGATTGATTCAAAGAAGTGAGGTGAATAAAACTCCAAAATCCAGATGATATTACTATTCCGAGACAATGTTAGTTACAGTAAAACCCTAGTGGGCGAGGCCAATGGACTGCTACCGCTACCTGGTATATGCTGTTACACGATGTTTACTTGCGATGAAATCTCACCAGGGAAGGGTCTCAGGCGTAGGTCTGAAGGGGGAAATGGATAGTACTACGAGAATCTCCACCCTTCATATAGTAGAAAAACATGTTTTGTTTTTGCTGAGTCCTTGAATCAAAACAGCTACGGGCCTCGAAGGGGGGGGGGGGTACAGTGGCGCACCGTCAGCATGTGCCCAAGTGCATGCGTGCGCGCGCTGCTGTATGTGACGCGGCGAAAGGATCTTCGGCAAGCGAGTCGGTGGCTCAGCAGGGAGCGCGACCACTTCGCAGGTGCTAGGTCGGGTGTTCGACTTACGTGCTGTGCAATATTTTTGCATTTGTCATGACTGCTGCCTTCTTTACCAATTTGCTTCGTACACATATCCTTCATATTTATTTCACTTCATATTTATTTCACTCTACATTGTCAAACAGGAATCAGATTCGTACTCAATGCGAAGTTTGGACAAGAACGGTTACCATGACCTTACCATCAATCACATTTACCTACTGTAATTTAACATACTCCAGGGTAATGCGGAAAACACTATATCAAATTCGTGATCATCATCTCAAATAACCCCCCTGGGAGAAGTTTGGGCGAAATCGATTATTATGACTTCGACGGCTCTAGTCACCCGCACCTACCTTAGCCTACCGTAATCGGCCGGAAATTGAAAAACGAATGTCAGATTCGTATTCAGCACACCAAATAATTCCCCTGGGAGAAGTTTAGGCAAAATCGGTGATTGTGACCTCGACAGCCCTGGTCACCCGTACCTGCTGTAACCCGTACCTGTTGTAAGGTTATTGTTTAACATTCGCTGAAAAACACAAAACATTGTTTAATTCAGAAACTGAGAAAAGTTAGTGACAGAGTTAGTGTTACAGAAGCCTTTATTTGACAATGTAGAGTGAAATAAATGTGTAGGAGATGTGTAGGAAGTAAGCTGATTTAGGCTGCCATGTAGTGCCGACTTTCACGACACTACTTTCACGACTCCAAAGGTCGAGGAGAAGTCGAAATTTTTTGCCCAAACCTCGCCCAGGAAGGTTATTTGAGGAGCTGATCACGAATCTGACGTCCGTTTTTCAAATTTTGGCCGATTACAGTAGGTTGTGGTGGGTACGGGTGACGGTGCAACACTGTACTCCCATTTTCAAGGGCCCGTAGCTCTTTGGGTTGAAGGACTCAGCAAAAACGAAAGATTTTTTGACTACATGAAGGGTGGAGATTCTCGCAGCACTATCCATTTCCACCATTCAGACCTACGCCTGAGACCCTTCCCTGGTCAGGCGCCAGGCGGAACTCGAACCTTCATCTTCTGTTTTCCGGGAAAGATACTAGCCTTAGAACCATAGTCGCTGTTTGATCTCACACTACCTACTCGTGATGTCAGAATGGGAACAGCTAACTTAAGTTATCACTAGTGACAGTCTGTTTTATACCAGCCGCTCCATGTTGGGGAAAAATCACTGCTTACCATCTAAAAAACGAAATATTAAAAATGTTAAAAATGAAAATTTCAATGAATGTTTAAAAAATAAAGCTCTTCCAATACTTTCTACCATTGGGTACCACGCATTCTACGTTCACATTGTTTGGAATGCATGCACAGATGGTTTTTCGAATTCATGATTGATGAATGATCACAAGTTTGTGGCCTAATGTTACGTCTCTCCAATTGTTCGGCTGCAGTCACTGTGACTGACAGACCATCTGACGCACAAAATTTTTACCACGTAGCCCAATATGATAGAAAGGACACGAATTTCCATTTCTCCTAGTCTACAAAGCGTTATTAGTTTTTCAGAGAGTTCAAAAACTCGTCGAGTTATGACAGCTTAAGTGCGGGCAACTGCATTCTCAGTCTTAGTCAATCGTACCCGTAAAATAGTATCCTTCAGATGGGAAAAATCAGTTCCTCTCACCTGAAGGAAACAATACCAGACAAGAAAATTGTACCTCATTACAAAAACTCAAACAGTGAGTATTATACCACTAAAAACCAAACTTCTCTATCGCGACCCTCAATACGATTAAGCGGGTTCATTTTCTGGTCGATTTTCGCCCAAAATCGGACCCCCTAATCACATTGCAGATTCCACTTTTAGAAGCTGATTTTCCGAAAACGTAGTTCCATTTTCATTTAGTTTCTAATGCGCTATAGCATTTCTAGAAGCTCCAAAAACTTTCTGAGTTTCTGCTGTTTAGGTGCAGACAACTGCGGACTCTGACGCGCACGGTCAAATACGAAGGATAAACTCATCGCGGAAATAATTTTCTCCCATTTGAATGAAGCAATTTAAGAGAGCGAGATTTTATCTAACAAAATTTCAATTGCTTGAACCATACAGGAAAAATCAAGCCTTTCATTAGCGATCTTCTTTTTGAATGGGTGGCTTTGATTTTTGGGACACTTTTCTTGGCAAATTAGGCAAATTCGGGCCTCTTGATCTTATAGAATGCCGTTACATAATACCATGATTTTTTGCTGTATTTTGCGCAAACCTTGGAACTTTCTGCGACAACATTTATCCTGCACAGGCCGCTACTTGCTTCAGGTAGAAAACAATTACGAAAATCGACTATTTTGAGTACGACCCCCCCCCCCGCTAATCATATCGAGGATCGTTAGGCAGAAGTCTGGATATCTTACTGCCTAACAATCATGGCCTGAAATTTAATAGGGTGCAATTTCATTTTCCGTTGTTGTCTCCTTCAGATGTGAAAGAGTTATTTCCGTGGCAAGTCCATCATTCACATGCGATGCACGAAATCAGAGAAAATCAGAGAACGCATTTGCCGAAACTTAAGCTGTCATAACTGGAAGAGTTTTGGTTTCTTTAAAAAACTAATGACACTTTGAAAACTAGAAAAACTGTATTGGATTCTACGAGCTAAGAGGCAAATCCGATGAGTTTCATCTCCCGTATGATGAGGGGGTCGATTTTTGGGACTTCTTTGGCAGTTGAGGAAAAATTGAGCCCATTATGTGGACTGTGGACTAATTTATATGGAATCATAATATACACCCTTTTCTTTTCGAGCTGTACATAAAACTACGACACTCAAAAAAAAACCTACCCTCTGACTACACCCTGTCAAAGTCATGAGGGAGTATGACCCTCCGCCTATGGTTGTTACTGAAATATCTGGGATTTAGATTGTCGAACAAATATAAAATAAAGTAGTCTGGTGATAAGCATGCAATCTTTGACAATCACTAACACTTACTTGAAGTACTACATTTGGGATAGAGCAGTTCTCCAACTGTTTGGGAACGCGCATGCTATCCGATACACTCCAATTCAGGATTCTTGACTTGGTTCCCCCGAGCCATCCAAGCCTTCAATTTCTCCGAAGACAGCGAATTGGCACCGGAATGTTTGGGAAGGATAAATCATGACGGCTAGCCACGCAAGTTATTGTATAGAAAGAGTTCAATCAATCCGCCAAATTGCTTCCCGATATTCTGTAGAAACGGAATGCGTGGCTCATCCTCCGAAAGCACTTTTTTGACTTTGCCTTCTATCCTTTTAACCAAAGCAGTTTAAAGATTTGGTAGTGAAGAGCTGAGAATTATGTAGTAAAGGACAAAGTCTACAGGGTGGCCGATAAGTATTGTCGTCGCGCAAAACGTCATATTTTCAATAATGTGCGAGATTTTTAAATACTTATTATTCTTCAATATAACCAACAACATGTAGATTGGATTTCACAAGAATGCTTCTAAATAACCTCCCTTAACTTTTACGCAGGCCTCAAGTATTGGTTTCAGTGACTACACGGTGTGCCGCAAGTAGCTGGCATTGATTTCTGCCTAGGCTTGATTTAGTTCGCTGCAAAGCTGGGCCAAGCTGGTGATGGTGCTCTTCCTCAGCTTCTGCTTTAGGTATCCCTATACGGCAAAGTCCAGGGGATTTGAATCCGGGATGTTAGATGGCTTTTGATCCCTCATTAGGTATCCAGGGAAATTGGTGTCCAAATACGCAATCGTCGTCCTCGCTGCAGGAGCAAGAGCCCAGTCTTGTTGAAAGATCATGTCGGAATTTTTTTCGTAGAAGGAGAGGAGTACTTTCTTGAGAACCTTCTCCTGGTAGGTTTCAGCGTTGATTTTCACGTTTCTTTCCACGAAAACCAGCGGCGTCTTCAGGTTTGCTGTGATACCAGCCAACACCATCAGACCTTTAGGGAACAACGATTTTGTGTCCATCTTCCTTTTCCGAGTGTATCTTTCCGAGGTCTGAGGAGCTTGTGATCATCCTAAGCATTGTGTGCGACTTCGATCGTGGAAATTTTTTCATCTGTCCACAGCACATCATCGACGCGGCGCACTGAGAAAAGCCGAAGCAGCTCCTTGAACTTTTTCTGTTAGTTTTCCTTAGCTGCTTTTGTCAACTGCTATCCGTAGAGCAGACGATAACTGCAAAGTCATAGTTCATTACGAACAATTAGCTGGACAGTAGAGCGAGCGATTCCGAGGCATATTCGATTTTGTTAAGAGATATGCTGTCGTTTCTGTAGGTTCTCTTCTTAATGATCGCATGGTTGTTACTTGTACTCGCAGAACGAGGATGACCTGACTTTATCTTTATGCTGACGTTTCCTTTCTCCTCCCACTACTTGATGATCCGTTGATCTGTTCTTGATGGAATACTGAGCTTCCCGCAATGGCGGAGGTAGACTCTCTGCTTTCAGCGAAGCGCGCTATTGTTTCTCGACGAGGAAACGATCTCGTAGAGGCTACAATCAAAAATTCTTCTATATCACAAGCAATTGGATTTAATACGGTAAACGATGAACGCAAAGACATATGATTTCAAGAAAATATAAGAGAAACAGATGCGCGCGAATATCGCGATAATACTTATCGGCCACCCTGTAAACGACAGCGTTACTCAATGTCTGTTGGTGTGCGCCACGCATTCTACGGGATATCGCGAAGGCGATTTCAATGCACAGCTAACCTTCAACAATAGCTTGTGGTAGCAAGTCGATAAACAAATCAGTGTTTCATCATTCTCAGACGTGTCTGGTACCGATTTTCCTTCCTCGAAGGGATTGAAGGCTTGGTTAGCCTCGGCGTGAAACCTGATCCAAGAGCCTGGAATCAAATGCACGCGACAGGCAGCGTCCCCACGGCCTACCACGCACCCAAATAAAAAAAAATAAAGTTGGCAAAAATTCTGGTCGGTGGTTGATGGGAAGGGACGACGGTGGGTTTAGGAATTGAAGCTTTTTGGGTTGCGCTAAACAGTCTACCTCTGCATTACTTACCTCCTCAATGCGCACCACCATGCGCCCAAAAATACAATTTCAAATGTTAAAAGTAGAATCTCCAATCTATGCAAATAATTGAATTTAAAAGACTCGGCTGGTAGTAGAGTGGCTAAAATGCCTTCTAGTCTAGTCGAAATCTCACCTGTAGAAGACAATAAGGTGTTTTCGTAGACCTCCAAGTCTTAAATTTTGTTTCTTCAGAGAAACAATTCTGTGGCCCAAGGGTCCCACTTTCGCAGCTTGATTTCAGCTATAACGTTTAGTAGGATAAATGAGTATAAGCCCACATAAACTTGATTTTCCAAATTATAGTCCACCAAAGCGGACACATTCATTATCGGATCCTTTAAGAAATTACATCATTGTGACTGCGAAAAGCTAGGGAATTTAGAGAACTACGTGTTGCTTTATATAATGTGGGAAATAGGCTTTAATAGACCGAATATCTTCCGTCACCAGCTGCTTAGTAGCCGTGGGAGAAATTATCTATCGAGAGGGGAGGGGTCAGCCGCGCCAGGCAGAAATTAGGTCACTGAAATATTTTTGAATGCGCTCGCTAGGCGCTTTGCAGCTCATCGAAAAGAGGGCTCGGTGCTGATCACGAATATATGTTTCAACTTACAATGCGCTCAATATGAAGAGCACTAGGAGAGCGGCGGAAAAGGCGGTTTTTTCGCTTTTTCCGCCTAAAGACCAAAAGTTAAGGCCGGTATTGTACGTTATAAAGAGTTGG